>JAKEPQ010001016.1:71330000-72038480 GCA_024500445.1 Entomyzon cyanotis | reverse complement strand
ACTGTGTTCTTCTAAACTACTGCAGCATAAACACAATCCACATTACTGTTTTTTCTTTAAAGCCTACAGCTTTCCTATTTGTTGTCATATATTTTTGGGTCTGAAAATATTTTCTTATTCATTCAACTTTAAAGGCTTTTTTCTAGTCCTAGAGCAGTCATTTAAATGAAGGAGCAGTCATTTAATGTATCGTTTACTCTTACTATTCTTGTAGCATGTACAAACTTTAATCCTTTTATTGACACCCATTTCCCTTAGCACTACAATTTCTAGAAAGAAAATATGCCTCAAGTGCAGTCTAAATAAAAAGGGCATCAGTATCTCAGTCACACATCAAAGGCCAACATCAGCTTTACTATGAAATGCTGGACTGGTCCCACCTTCTGTGCCAGAAGCTGAAGACAGTAGCATCACAAAACCTGTAACTTGTCTCCTCATACAGGAAGAAGTCTCTTGGAGCTCACAAGCAGATGTTGTAGTCACATTCTTCTCATGTCTTTTTCAAGCCAGAGTGTTGGTGGGGGACACACCACCTCCGGGCTGGGTTCCTTTCTATCATTTCAAACAACCCTTTTCCCTCAGGTCTCACAGGTGGGGCCTTTCTGCAAGCAGAGAGAAAACCGCTGAAGTGACAATGATTAGTTCATCTTTCTCCAACCTGCAGCCAGTTGTGACAGATTTAATTACTATTTTTTTAGATAACAGCATTACTTGTGTGCCCAAGACCACAGAGGGCTAAAAAGAAAAAAAACTACATGTGTTCACTACAAAAATAGTATGAACAGACTGAAAACTGAGCACAAAATGGGTACCATTACAGAAGTTCTAGGTGATAACACAATTATAGTCTCACCTGGATGGTTCTTGTAACTCCAAGGTGCAGAGCATCATTTTGCACATCGTCAGAGTATAGCAGAAAGCCATCTTCAGTTCTGAGGGTGTGCAGCCACCAGCGGCTTTCATTGAAACCTAGTGCAGTCAATGGAGAGAAACATTTCCAAGAAATAAATATTATTCAGGCTGAGGAGTTACAAGAGGCATTTAAATGATAACTTCCTTGAAAGTGTACTTTTGTCATCAAAGTAGAGCACTTAAGGAGGCTCAAATGGCACATAACAGAGCAACGCATCAGCAAATGCAGTTGGATAAAGAACCGAGAAATGCCAGCAATTTTTCAGACAGCCCTCCGCAAGGTTACCTGGAGCTCTGGCAGCCTGGCACAACACTTAACACAATTACATTAGGCCATTACACTTTGTCAACCAGGTTCACACTGCAGTCTGAGGTCCACACACAAGAGAGGAATGGGGGAAGAGGAAGAAAGGTTTTTATTACTTCATTGAGACACAGAGTTGTTATTTAGCCAGTGAAAGGAACACTTGTATCTCTAAGGAACGTTGACCATCCATTTTTTCCCTTCACAGGAAGGAAACTAAGTTTGCAGAAAAATTCTGAGATGCCTGGGAAACCTGCCAAACACTGAGGTTCCCAAATGGCTCCCTTGCACAGCAGCACTATCATACGTAGTGACAAGACTGAATTCCCAATGGCTACATGGTCAAGACAAAATGTCCTCTGTATTTAAAAAAAATCCCATTTGAATCATACTCTGAAAAAATTAGGCATTTTCTGTTACTACTACTTTTCTGATGAAGAGCTTTAGCTGCTTGTCTTTTTTAAATTTTGTAAGTAAATGCTTGTAGCTTGCTTGTTTCCATAGCCTCGTTTATATCACACATTACTGTGTGTTAATTTTTATACTGTGATTTCACTACAACTAGCAAATAACAGGGGAGTCCTTAGTAAAGGGCAAAGCAAAACCACAAAACAAGGTGTGCAACAATTTTCCCACCTCCTCAGTGCTCCTCCCAGTATCAAGAAGGTGACAGGGTCCAGGTTGGGAAACAGACTGGGCAAGTCACACGTGTTGAGCCTAAATGGGATGCTCCCACGAGTGTTGAGGGAGCTGGCTGCTGGCCTTGCAAAGCCACTCTCCATTGCTGGCAGGGCATGGCAACTGGGAGAGGTGTGCAAGGACCAGGGGAAAGCAAATATCACTCCTGTCTTCAAGAAGGACAGGAAAGAAGACCTGGGGAACTACAAGCCCTAGGAAAGTGATGGACCAGCTATTCCAGGAAACCATTTCCAGACCAAGGACAAGAAGGTAAGTGGAAGCAGTCAGCATGGATTTACAAAGAAGTCATTTGCAAATTTTAAAGGATCCTAATCTGAGAGCCTCTCTGGTAAGGTGACCAGTTCAGCGGACATGGGGAAAGCAGTGGATATTGTCTACCCCAGCTTAGGAACTCCTTTGACACTGCCATATCTCAAGTTATTATTTTGAGCCTGTGATAATACTGACAAACACTTCAGGCTCAGTAAGTGGACCATGAGGTGGACTGAAAACTGGCTGAACAGATGGGCCTAGAAGGTTGTCAATGGCACCAAGTCCTCTTGGATGCCAGTGAGTAGCAGGGTATCCCCATACTGAGGCCAGTTCTTTTCAAATCTTCATTTCTGTCATGGTTGATGAGATAACACATCCTCAGCAAGTCTGCAGGTGACACAAAGCTGAGGAGTGGCTGCTAAGGCCATAGTGTCATGCCACCATCCAGTGATTCCTCAACAGGCTGGAGAAATGGGCTCACAGGATCTCATGAAATTCAATAAATTCGACACCTGGAGAGAAAAAAATCCCATGCACCAAGACAGGCTGGAGGCCAACTGTCTGGAAAGCAGCTTTGCAGGTAAGGCCATGGTGGTCCTGGTGAACACCAAGTCCAAGAACCACCATGGGCAAAGAGCGCAACCTGGCCACAAAAGCAGCCAATGGCATCCTGCTTTACAAAGAAAGTTGCCAGCATCTGGAGAGAGATGATCATCTGGTCTGAACCCCTGCCATGGACTGGGACACTTTTTACATGGGATTACAAAACAGATAAATTGTTCTTTTCCTTTATATATCCAGTTCTTTTATTTGCTGTTAACTATAGAGACAGCCCTGGGTCCTTTTACTAAGCCAAACACAGGAGAATTAACAAGCATTTCTCTTGCTTTACCAGCAGAACTTGCACATCTTGGTCAAATCCCACCGGTGTTTAAATTTTTTACTTTATAAAAACAACCGGTATTTTGGAATTTCGGTACTACCAGAACTATTGACTTGGCTGCATAGAACTCCCTGTAAAACCTTGCTGTCTGTCAGCCCCACCAAGATGCTGCCCACAGCCAGGGCAGATGGCACTGCACACCTACATGCATGCAAACCAAATTGAGCCCCAGGCTTCCCAGAGTGCATGGACACAGCCTTCCAGACTAGAGCCTTCTGGCTAATGCCAAAGATGGTTCAGAATCAGTAACTACTGTGCTGGTTGTACAAACAAATGGGACTCTGAGTGCAATGTATCAGTAACATCCAGCAGCTCAGACGTGGCATATTAATGCGGCACTGTGGGGTTTGGATGCAAGACACATGGCTGGCCAGAGTTTGAGTTGACTGCCAGAGGATATATACATATGCTTCAAGTCCTTTCAAAACATATTAACACATGGCACGAATTATGCAAGGAATTCCATTATCGGAAATCAAGTATTAGTTGAGGTGTAGAAGCACAACTACATCAAGTCACAAATCTGAACAAAAACTGGGGTACTGGTTTCAGTAATTGCTGGATAAAGCCACATACCTTAATACGTACCTTGCACTAAAACCTGGTTTAGGATTCCCTTTTGTCTGTGTAAGATAGCAGAAGGATTCTGCACAAGTGAGTCTTCATCTGCATTTTAAGATTTTAATAGTAACCTAAAAAATAAAGAGACAGTAAATAACTGACATTTCTAGCAAAAGAGAAAACACAGTAGCTTCTCTTTTCAAAAACCCATTATATATGGAGTAATAAACCATAATAAAACTTCCCATTACCAGAAAAAAATCCACTTATTCTCTACCCATCCCTACCACTTAGGTGTTTCTCCACAGATTTGTCCCCAGATTTTATTTAAATTTTTACTACCTAGCAGTTAAACAACAGCTGTTCCAAGAACAAGTTCCTAGATTTTCATATTTCTGCTTGGAGTAGATTCAGTGCAGTTCTGCTCCAAAGAGCTCCAAGTAATTTGTCTTTGGAGAAGAGAAATGTACTTCATGTGACAGAAGACATACTACGTTGAAGTCAACGTAGGCCTGCCAATGCACATGGCCAAAGCGACATTTCATCCTTCTAATATTAGTGCCACTAAAATAATCAGGATCCCTGCAGACAACACTGAGTCATTAGTGACAGTTGAGAACTAACAGCTCTCACTGCAGTCTCCTCTTTCTGCAGCCTGCTGGTGTACAGACATTATTTATCAGGGGCAAAGTTATCTGCCAACAAAATACAATTGAACTGAGCTGGAGTAAAATGTTGTCCCACTTTATAATAACATCTCAGAACAGAACTGCATACCAGTATCATTAAAATACATTTTAATACTACAAGCATTAGAAATTGATGCAAAAATTTAAGCTTTCCATAATTTTACAACTTCTGCAATAGATCTGCTTGTATTTGCAGTAAGTGCAGTTAGAAGAGCAGCTAGTCACTACTATATTCCTACTACATTTAATAATTAATAACTAAAATTATTGTAATTATATAAAAAATGCCTAAATAAAAGTGTTGATAAGGATATCTATCTTGCACAGTGTGTCTTCTCCTAGAATACACATGGAAAACAACTATCCAAAGTGTTTAAAATCCAACAGCTCCATTCCCCAACCATTCAGGCTTCAAAACAGCTCTCACCTGTAGACACATCCCCTCCTCCCACAATTAAAATCACCTCTTCTCCATACATGCCTCTGACTTAAAATAAGATGTAAGCACTGCAATGTTTGATAGGCATAGCATAATCCCTTACTCAGGCACAGAAACATGTTGCAGAGCCCAGGAGCCCTAATGAAATGTCTATGGAGAAGACTGCCTGGAAAGATCCTGATTACAGCAGCACAAAGGGGTGAAGAACTCCCCATACTCTAAGGCAAAGACTTGTTAAAACAATTCTCCAGCATCTTGAGGTCCTGTTTGATGATCATAAAACTTAGCACACCCTGCAAAGTATTTTTTACAGAAAGAATTCATTTGGAAAGCCACACACAGGTTGCTCTCAGGCTAGCTTCACTTCAGGAACAGTCCCAAAAAGCAATTCAAGAAGTGACATATGTGTAAATTACAACACACAACCACAAAGATTTACAATAAAGGTAACATTTACCTTATCAGACACAGCTGAAAACAGGCTGAGACTCACAGCTCAGAATAAGTACTGTTTTAAAGTTGTCATGATTTAATGTCTGAGTCCTATTAAATGTGCTGTTAATTCATCAATTCCCCCATTTGGTTCCTTCTTATCTTCCCTCCCACCCCACGGTGCAGCTTGCTATCTATTAGATTTCAAAATTTTGATTAGCTGTTCTGTACCAGACATTCAGCAAGATAGATGCTTTCTTCCTAAAGCACAAATGACAGACCACAGCCCACTAACTCTTTCTAACAAGAACTCTAATTTTGCAAGTGTTGATATTACAATCATTTAGCAGGTCAAATGCAGTAATAGTCGTAGTGATAAACTGTCAGTGACAGGGATCTGGCTGGAAATGTCATCTGAACAAGTATTAGTGTCCTCAGACATTACCTCCATATGGTGAAATTTATGTAGCTATTGATAGGTATGTACCCATCTAACAGGAAAGCTAAAATTACAAACTGCACATCTTTCAGTCTGTATTTTAATATGAAAACACCCAATAATTAGTTTATTCTTGCAGGTTTTTTTTTTGCCATGAAGAAAACTAGGCATCAAGAAAGAAAGCATCAAGGCCTAACACAGTCTCTTCAGTTTCTGTAACTGCCCACGTATATTACTTTCTCCATCTTGGTCACCCAGATTTACTAAAGAGAAAGCAGTGAACCATGTTCTTGGCAACCAGTAAATATTAATAACAAATTTGTAGCCAAATAAATATGGTATATTTTTGATGACAGGCTCTAAAACCAGCCAGTAAGACTGCTGGGAGTGTTAAAATGTGCATGGTTTCTACTAGGAATGTATCTCTGCCCTATTCAGGATTCTCTCTCCAAAAAAATAAGATCATTCCAACCTCTCTACACTATATAAACTTATATAAACTCCACTGTTTATGATGAACAGTAATTACTTTGTTAGAGCTGAATGTATGCAAGCTCTACTGCAAGCCAGTGATGAAAAAAGTGATTTTTAAGAGTGAGCTGGAACACAACAGGAAGTTACTTTCAAAGTAGACTCTGAATTTTCATTCATATGATAAAGTTCTTCTTTAAATTAACGCTCAAAGTGGTATGGTGCCAAGCAAAATGAATCTGAAATAGTCTAAAAGGCTAACAGCATGACAAACATGCCTGTTCAGAAAAGAACAGAGGCATCACACACACACTGAGTGATACTGTGCATATATTGTGCCACTATGAAGGAAAACTGCAAACCAACTCCTAAGTGCACCTAGCTCAAGAAAAAAAAATTTAGCACAACAGGCTACCTCCAGTAGAGACCAGCTGTGCAGGACAAGCTCTAGGCTGCTAGCGCTAATTCTGAGCAGGAACAGCTGTGACACTGCAACGCTGAAGGACACCTCACATTTACCTTGCACACAGATGCTTGGCAGCTTCACTGGCTTGACTGATAGAACAGGTTTTGTGGTTTGGTTGAGGGGTTTTTTTTTGTTTGTTTTCATTTTTTTAATTAACAGGATTTTTGGTGGCTACTGTAACAAAGAGCTTCCCCCTAAGTTTCCCCCTTTATCTTAGGTCTACTTTAAAAATTACCTAGCAACACACAACAGCAGCACAGGTAAATTCTGACTTCCACTGAAGTGACCATATGGCATTTTGCACCAGCAGGCACAGGTATCATTTTGAGTGTAGCAGAACCACTATTCAGCACACAGAAAGAAGAACTCCAATGCCGAGCTGTTCTCAGGAAAACACACAATCCCTTGTGGCCACTTATTTGGGGTTTCCAAAGGGAACCCAAGATGATCCGCAGAGCTGTGTTCATGTTTGCATTTGTTCAGGCTTACCTATCAAAAGGTAACAGACAACAATGTTGGCTGCTGACATACTAACAGAAGACACAGTGCTAGACATTCTTATATGGTCAAGCAATCTTATCCTCCCCCTTCTTCTCTTAGTTTTAACTTTAGTCTGGCCAAACCTGCTCATCTTAATTATGCATAGTCCCTGTTGAGGACAATAAAACCATCAGAGAGTAAATCAATTGTTACCTGGCATCACTGCGTAGCTGCCAGGGATTATAGGAGACAAACTGCAACACAATTTTCCCCAGTCTTGTGCCTGTCAAATTCTCACAATAAGTGCACATACTTGCAGAGAAGTTACAAGCAAGTAAGCATTTAAGGGAAAAGAATAATCTTACCAAATTAAGGCTCAAAAGGAGAATTAAGTTCCTGGAAACAAAAGGGCAAATACTACTTGAGCTGAGCCATCAAGGCATTCAATTTCCTTTGTAAAATATTAAAAACATTTTACATCTATTTCACCACTTTAAAGTTATAAGGTGTAAGGTACCTGAAGTTAGCATGTTACACAAAACCAGGAATGTGAATCGGTAATACTTCTCTTCTGGGATCAGATTTCAAAAAAGAACAAATGGTGGCAGTTATTAGTGGCCAGGCAATGAACCCACGACAATGTGCGACCAAGGGATATTTGTTTGTTTTGCTTGAATTGCAAATCTTCACCATACAGAAATTGGATTATTTCTTCAGTATTTAGGGAATGATGAGCATGTCTAAGAGTATTTAAACAGAAGATACAAAAGTTTTTATCTGTACAGCTTCAGCAAGGTCTGAATTCGAAGACACTGAAATTTGTAAGCACTTCGTAAAATTAATACATTCCTAGATGCAAGACAGAATATAATCAAAGGCGGGTTTTAATGTGTGTGTGTGTATACATATATACACATACACATTATATATATATATACACATATATATATGCACACACATTAAAACCCCACTTTGTGTATATATATATATGCACACACATTATATTTTTTGCAAAATTTTGTGCACTGCAAGGCAGTAGTCCAAGTCATTAAGATAATCCTATATGAAATAGGAACTAAATCCTGTCTTTTTTACTACAGCCCCCTCCCCTATACAACACGCCCATTTCAAGTTGAGGAACCTGCAGCACCAGAATAGCTGGCTTGTCAGTGATTTTCATAATTATCCATTTTACAAATGTTGCCATTGATGCAGCAGAAATACCTTTTGATGTTCAGATTTTTACTTTTAGAGACTGCATTCATGCAGAGCAACGTGGAACAAAGTCCAAAAAACAGTGTTATTTTCTCCATTCAGAACTCACATGATACATTACACAGATGTGAAGTTCTGAGCATTTTGTGGTATTTCACCTCACGATGAACAGCTAAAAAGTAGAAAACTGTTGAATGAACAAGGGAATAACCTTTAACCCTCATTATCTCTTTTAGCCAGAACTAATGACAAATAGATGTGACTTCACAAAGCAAACTTAAGAAACCTGACAGCTGAAAAGCACCTGAAAATGCTTCACTCGGCACTAGAAGCTAAAGTTAAAAATTCACGAGATAGTTTTTCACCAGGTTCTGGAAACTCTGAGGTCACCTATCACAGAAACAGATTTAGAAAAGTCTGCTGTAAACAAGACATAGTCAAACCAGCACAACTAGCACAGAGTTAAGTAGTATCAGTACAGCTCTACTACTTTAACAGAAGTCAGGATATCGTTTTGCTACACACTATGCAATCAAGTGTACACTTATGCAAGGAGATAAGAGAACCACTAAGATTTTAGAGACATTTAAATATGCATACTTCTGTTAAGACCCATTTTTTAATTAAAAATAATTTTTAATTGTTTTGAAGTAGAAAAAATGTGTATAGACAAAGCCTAAGACACAGTTTTCTCATATCTTAGTTTTAAGACTACAGAAAATCAGCATAAACTCTGTATTATAGAAAAATATTTATATATACTAGTGATGACCTCACCAGTTTCAGGACATTTTGTATCTTCCAAAAACTAAGAGGGAATCTAGTTTCACACATAATTTCCTATACTGTGAATAAGCCAATTTTCTCAAATTAAAAAATTCAGTATTCCTAAGGAATTGTGAAAGTCACTAATACACAGCTTCTGAACTATTTGCAATTCTGCTTGACACAACTTCACACAATGTTCCCCATTCCCTCCTGTAAGGCTCCTTACCTGTCATTTTTGCAGCAGGTGCCAAGTTAGGCCAGTGTCCTAACTTCCTCTTCCAAAATAATGACAGCAGAACTGATTATCTTTGTGGGGCTAAAATCTCTGAAGCCGTAAGACTGTGCTGGGGGAAGGGCAGGGCAAGATGTGGTCACACAGTCCTTATCAAAAACAACTCAAGATTCCCTCAAAGGGCTTTCATCTTTGACACACTTCATTTGAAAATGTAAAATTTAACAGTATTACCTGATACATACATCTACATTGAAATGAAACCTAGTAAGGGAGGATTCAAATACCTAAGCATGTAATGGGGTTTAACTGTTCATTCATTCATGTAAAGTTTAATAAATTCAAATTCAAATTAGATGACAGAACCATGGATGTGTTAATGTTGGAAGGGACCTCAAGAAATCACCTGGTCCAACTCCTTGGCTCAAGCAGGACCACCTAGAGCCAGTGCCCAGGAGCACATCCAGATGGCTTGTGGCATCTCTAAGAATGGAGACTCCACAACCTCTCTGGGCAGCCTGTGCCAGCACTTGGTCACCATCCCAGTAAAAATGTATTTCCTGATGCTCAGAAGTAACCCCCTGTTTGTTTGTACATTTTGCCTCTGGTCCTGTCAAAAGATTAATGATTCTTTGTGCAATTAAGTAACTTCCTTTCTGTACTAACTCCACTGGGTGACAACTTCCATCTCAGATTACTTTATACAAATGCAGAACACCAACTTCTGGCTTCCACCATAATAAAACCATATTTGGCAGAAGACAGAAAATCTTACATTAGATTTGAAATACACAGGAAATGGAATCTATTTCAAGACAAAGACAACAAACAGCATTAATAAACTGCAGGGTATCCTGCAAATGCTCTACCACATTATTGGTATACTGACATAGACTTACCTGTTAATGAAAAAACACACAAAGCAATGTTGAATAAAGGAACCATTTCTCATGAAAACTTGTGCAGATAAAGGCATTTACAAGTCTGTTTCAGTATCACATAACTAGTCCTTGCAAAAAACCATGCCTGCACTTGCCCAGTCTAAGCAGATTACTATTCAGACCTGGGCTGAAAGTTGAGCATAACACCGCCAAGGAACCTGTGAACATTTCTAGGACAGTAAGTGGTGAAATCAGCCACATAAAACCAAAGAGCAAAGATTCTCTAGTTACTACTGTTGTACAACCTTCATTGCCTGGCAAGCTGGGACTCAAACTTGGCTTTTTGTCCTTTCCTTGCACAACTGGACATATTGCTGATGCTGCACTATCAGGATTTATTTCAGCTTTTTAGTACTGTAGAATGCTGTACATTCTATGTATAGCATTCCTTATTTTAGTAGAAGTCACTACTACCTCCAAGATAAAGCTATTCTTCCTACCCAAAGTGAAATAGCTAAGTAAATATCAAACAGTTTTTAAAAATTTTAAGCTCAGCTGTCACATGTAGAGCAAAGGAAACATCTACTAACATGTACAAAGAGGACTGAAAAGCACTATATTAGGAATAATTTCAAGTCTGAATAACAGATCAGGCACCTTAGTGAATGTTAGGAATACTGTCAATCATTCCACCATATACCCCCCATAAAAGACATTCCAGTCGGCTGTAATTTTCTCCACTTGAGAGCAAAGTAAATGCGTCAGTGATGACATTCCTTTGCACAGCACTAGGCCAAGACCACATCATGAGAAGTGGGGAACTCCTTTTGATATGCTCTTATATACAAAGGCAGTAACTTAACTTCATATTCAAAACTAAGTATTTTTAATCAAAGAGACTGTTAGTACTGTTTTTCATCATGGCTCATTCAGATTTCAAGATACAAGCTCACACTATAACTCTCACACTAAAAATACTACTTCATAAACAAGTTATCAAAATTATCTCAGGTGACAAGTTTCTAAATATCAACACATCAACGAGAAAATGGTTACACACACAGACTAAAACATAAAAACTGTTACTTCAGTTACCTGTTTGTGACTCTTGATGTACGCAAGGCAAAATCATCCATTCCAATACACTATGAACGTTACTGGCAATGTCTTGAAAAAGAAACTACACTTAAACAAGCAGCAGCTTCTCCAAAGAAGTCTACATTTCAAACTGAAGTTTTGCATCCTGATGCAACCACTTCTTCGAAAGGGTAACAGAACATGTACCCATTATCAGATTCTTTCACACTACTTTTTACAGCCCACCTTCAGAGCTCAGTTTGCTCCCCTCTTCTGCTCAGTTTTGTTCTTGTCTTCTTGTAACTTTACTTCCATCTTATTTTGGTTAACTTGCTTTCATTCTGGGCTCTGCAAAATCTTGCATCTCATCAGCACCTGAATATGATGAGTATGCTCTGACAGGGTATAGTTTATCTTTATTATGAAATTAGAGAATCAAAATTATCCAAGAGATTGATTTTCTTTAACATACCTGGAATTATTAAAGGAATTTGTGTCATTGACAGTACAAATGTAATTAGTTTGCATTTTCTGTATTTGATTAAGTCTTTACTCAAGCCTGCTCAGATCAATACATCACTGAGAATAGAATTTTAGTTAATCGAAAGTATTATTTGGAAGTGCACTGTAATGACTGAACAGCTATAAACCAAGATAACTGCAGCTGATAGGAGCAAATGCTGATTTAAGCATCCCATGACTACACCACTCTCAACCCACAAATGCAGTGGCTGTCACTGTGCACCCAAAACTTGCTAAGCAGAAAAGACAGAGTTTGAAAGGCATCCTTGTAGCCATAAATGAACTTCATTAACTGAGGCACATGAAACAACCAAAGACACTACCATATTCCAAGTCCTGGGAAGGCTGTGACAAACATGCAGCAGTACACATACTCACTCAGAAGACAAACCTAGATAAGATGCTGACTCTTCAGCTATTCAGATTTACCACTGTGGCAAGGTAATTATGTTCTTCATAAACTTAAATCCTGATATTATTATTCTTGGTTTGTCACAATCAAGGCAAAGATGACATTTTTCTGTAATAAGACCAGGACCAGATTTGGTTGTTTCTAAGCAGGTTGTTTCTAAGCAGGAGTGCTCTAAACTTGTGACAGAAGTCCTCTACTGAAAGCACTGGTACATAAATTACATATATTTGAACTTAAGTCCTTTCCCAGGAAATTTTGTCCTGTATATTTAGCCTTTCCCTGCATAATTTCACCTCTTCTCCTTTTAAGGTTATGTAGCCAAAAAGTAAAGATGCAAGAAAATACACCTTACTCCCCAATAACATTACTCTTCTTATCCGAATAAAACACAGGCTTTCAGAATAACTTTTCCCATTAAAGCATGTATTTTATTTGAATGTTAACATCGAACTAGTTTTGTTCATAGCAGAACTCTGAAACAACATTTAATAATTTTAGATTAAGCTTGTAAGAGTCATATTTGGGGGGGGGTTTAATTCTGTGGTAGTTCCCAAATTCTTAAAAGCTGCAAATTGAAAGATGAGATCAAACCACATCTTCCTGCTTTTTCACAATTGTATCTCCCCCATCTGTACATCCATGAAGAGCACTTGTATCTACTTTTACTTTTCTGTATTAGTATTTGCACACATCTGTGAGTTCAGAAAGGGTAAGTACTAAGTTCTCGTGTACTGTCTGTCACTTAATTATTGTGTAGTTACACAAAAGAGAAACAACTACATGAAACTAACCTGGAACCTTTTTTTTTTGGCCCCCTTAGAAAGAGACATAAATCCTTTTTAAAGACGCAACAGGTTAAGAATACATACATGATATATACTAACAAAACATGTATGAAGAGATATGTAACAACTTGGCAAATCATAGAAAGAACTGGTTTTTTACTGTGCATCTGATATCTGTCCTCTCCTTTAAACCATATCCATCAAGTTTAGTACTAGAACCCCTAAATAAAGTCTCATATGGTTCATATCTTCCACATCATCAGGAAAAATTAAAAGACTTTTAATACAAAAGAAAACCTGGAATACTGAAAAGGAAAAATCCTAAATGGAATGGATTAGGATAACCAGAGCAGGCCAGTCACAAGCGTGAAATTTGAATGATTTGGCCCAATCTTACAGTCAGTATGTCACCTTACATCCTCACATCACTTCTAAAGCTTTGCAGAATTGTGCACAATTTCCACCATAATTGCAGGAAAAGGTTAGAGTTAAGACACAATGTCTTTTGAGTCAAACCAGTGAAAGATTTAGAACTCAAGTAAGACCTCTAGTAAAATAGTTTTCCCACATTCTTTAAAGATACACCATTTGGCTTCCTTCACACTGGACAGTTTTAAATATACAAGACAGTTTAAAAAAGAAACAGTAAATTTTTAAGCAATCATATATAGAAGATTCTACAATACCAGTTGTCCCACACACGACCTCAAGAATCAAGCAACACACAATAATCAATCCTTTACCCTCCCCCATATACCCAGATGAATACTTCCAAACCTGTGAGTATTTTTTTGACTATCACAGCAATAAAGCAGAAATGCAAGCGTAGCATCAAGATTCTGGGCACCGAGTTTTAAAACATTGTTATGCTCAATATTTATCAGCTAACATCCAACCAGGCTTAAAGGCATATCATCAGTAACTACCAACACTTGAATTACCCTATTTCTGATATTTATACTACATGCAATGATCTCCAGTAAAGTACATGTGCCTAAATGAACCAACTGAATTTTTACAATGTAGCAATGAGCTAGTAATTGTAACTGCATAAAACACTACAATTTCTTGTTAAATCTTTGTAACAAATGGTGCCAATGTAAAGAGTAAAAAATGCATGCTCAAGAACATAATGCAACTGAAAACAGGAGTATGACTTCTCCACAATCTTTTTCCACCCTCACCCCACCCCCCAGGGGACTGGCTAATTCAGTATTTAAAAATTAAGAAACACAAACTAATTATTTTTCTTTATGTTTAATACAACTTGGGGAGTTAAGACTACTATTCAGAGCAAACATCAAGACATTTGTGTTTAATTTACTGTCTTGTACACATGCTTGGGATTAAAACCGGGCAGAAATTAAACTTGATTTTTTTAAATCTTGAATAATGATTCTGAAGTGTGCTATAAGCAGCAAAAAGTCTAGAATCCTCATGCAGAAAGTATACCAAGTGATTTTATTCTCCTGAGCCAGCTGCAATTTTAGAAGCAGCAAAAGGCATCCAGGGCTTCCATTTACTTTCCCAATACACACTTTTTTCATGACTTGCTACTTTTTCCCCATGTACAGTAGAAAAAGTGTATTTTGCTCAAAACATGCAGAGTAAACACAAGACAGAAAACAAGCCTGGCAATGAAAAACCCTCCCAAACAAGTTGCATAATACTAAACAAATGCTCTGGTTCTCCATCTACAGACAGCTGCATTCATCAGTGTGGATAATTTATGAAACTACACAAGTGTGATGCAAGAATGATGCCAAACATGCATTAAGTGCTATTACAAAAACTACACAAAGTATAACATGGCAGTGATAAACTGACACAATATTCCAAAGTAGTTTTAGAAGTGTGGCCATCCCTGCTGCTAAGTTGACAATTTTCACTTTTAAACCAGCCATTCAATATACAACAATTCTTTCATACATTTTCTTTCAAAACTCTGAACATTCAGTTTTTGAAATGCAGTAATTGCACTCTTCACACACTAAGACAAAAACTTTATTTGTATGATTTGACACCGCTCTGGTTCTGAAAATGTCAGATGTGAAACTGCTACTGGTACAATGCTGGAAGTTCTAGAAACACAATGTTCCACACTGGAACAAAACTGAAGACAAGCTACTGTTTCATTATTACAGGTTTCCTTCTGTGCCTTCTGGAAAAAGCTTTTTATTTGAAATTGATTAGAACTGGAGCTGTGGCTTACCTTTCACATGCTCTCTCCCTTAAAAGCAGAACATAATATATGGAACACAGTGCTATCATGTCAAAGAATGAAGAGTGTTAGCATTTTAAAAGACAGTATTTCCCATCTTTGTAATGGCAGTTTGTATATTTTCTTCCAAGAAAAAGTACATGTGAATAGTCTTGCTTCTTTAAAAGCAACTGTGTATATCATCTCTCCTGGAGAAATCACGAAGAACACTATTTTCCATAATTTACTGGCTTGCATGTAACCTTCTTGGTAACTGCAGAAAGTGAACAGACAGATCAAGCTCACATAAAATTTGGCTCAACATTTTAGCGTACATTTTTTTCTTCATTACTTCAAATCCTTGCCTCTTGGACCAGCTATCACTAAGAATATAAAACATAACCATGTTATTCAGACATCTAAAGCCCTCAACGTGCTTCTTACCTATTTGTTCTGGGCTATGTATTTCTTCCAAACTCACTCAATGAACACATTTATAAAATTACATTCTGTGTCTACAGTATGAATTACCCTATGTATTCACAGTTGAGTCTTGCTCTACTGCCCCTCCTTCCTCTTCTTTCCTTCCACATTTAAATGAGCAGAACTGATAATTCGCCCTGGGTCTCCTTTACCTGCTCACTGCCTGGGCACAGGGATGCAAGGGGGACACAGAGGAAGCAGAACCAAGCAGCAAGGAGGGCAAAGGGCCATTTGTATCTGCAGCAATGCATGTACTGAACTATTTTAAATATACACACAAATATTTTGTATTTCTATTAGCATACAAATATTTAAAACATTTGTAAGCAGCCTGAAAGACCAATTCAGCTGGCAGCTCAAAGACTGTATTTTACAGTATTGCAGTAGCTGGTATATGCCATGGGGTTTTTTGTGCAATTTTACACTATATAAAAATATTTAAAACTTAGTAACGGCAGCACAGAATAAATCCTTTTATAGCAAACAATGAACAGTACTGAAACTTTTTTTTTAAAAAGCAACACATTAAAATGACCAGAACATCAAGAGCTAACAGATATAAAAAGAATTACAGTAAACCCTTGTGTTTCTTATATCTTTTTAGATTTATTTTCCCCTTGCTTAAGTATATGTGGTTATTTAAAGTGAGAAAACATGTTTTGCTTGGGGTTGGGTTCTACACCGAGATATTCTGGGTTTGGGGATTTCTTTGGGAGAGGTGTTTTGTTTTGGTGGGGATTTTTTTCTTTCAAATATTAACTGATAATAAAAAGAGTTCCCCTGTCATACAAAAAAATGTATGACAGGGAATTTATTACAGTGAATTAAGGCAAAAAATTACCAAAGATACCTTAATCCCATCCCATCACTACTAATAAATATGTACTATTTAATTTTCCTTTACCATGGTCTTCTGTTGGGTGCTTCTCTGTATATGATGCACACAGGTGTAACACTGGATTCTCACTGGCTTGATGAGAGGCTAACGACCTTAATGTCAGCTGTTCCATACTTACATGGTGAGTGTATGTTGATTACAGTTGCTGTATTCAGCCACAAAATCAAATCCCACACAACAACTTCATAAAAACAACACATAAGAGATATACCCAACTGCAGTGATCCCACCCTACAACCCAAGAATATTAAAATTTTTTAGAACATTAATTCATTTCAGTTTTTCTGCTATTCCTTGGCCATCTACACAAAACTAAATTCAGTTAAAAAAAATCCAAGACATCAATGTAACTGGTATTTCCACCTTTTCAATAAAAAATTGGTTGATTCGTGATTTTCATGCAGAACAAGTCTTATTTTTGTGAATCTGCTGTAGATATAAAATTAAACCACACTTCTCTGACTTTTATTATGTTACTTTATTCCCTCTCTCCCATTTTTTTGTTCAATTTACATACAGGACCCTCCACACTTATTCCTGTTCAAGGATCTAGGTAGTTTTTACTCAAACTCAGGAACAGTATCTTTATTCTCACTGCAATTCTTTCAAGTCAAGCACTTAATATCTCGCATACAATCAGCATGTAAATTCAATCAAATTATACAGCTCTGCTTTACTCTACAGAAATTGAGATATAAAAGCACACTAGTAAATCTAGGAACAATGGAAGCTCTAGACAAACCATTTACTAAAACAAATGGAAAAACCTTATTCACACATGGATGTAGTAACACAGTCCAGTTCCTTTTGAATCTTATACCTCTTATGAGCATTTTGTTCTCCACTCAAGGGACCACATACAAATCACTTAGGTTTTTACCCACATTTACCAAGTTGCTTTTTTTCTTTCAATGTGATTTGTGTGCATAATAATCATTACATTAGAGCAGAGGGGTTTTAATGGTTTTACCTGTAAGTATGCTGTGCTTATCTCTGAATGGTTTTCCAAATAGTTCCTTCAATTAGGAAAGAAGGGATGCTGTTCCAAACTCTTTTCTGAAGAAACTTGTCTCATACTGCTTTTAAAAGTCAGGCTGAGGTCATCAATAAGAAAACCTCCAAATTTCAATATTAATTCTCATAGTATCTTAAGGAAGTTCAAGATGGAAAAGACCTATTAAATCTATCCCACTAATAAATGAACACATTGAGGGTTTGTTTCCATGCATTAAAAAGCATTAAAAGAACCATTTTCATGAAAATTTAACGTTCAGTTTATTTATTCTACAAGTAACATTTTAGACAATTTTATTACTAACTTCAGTATTTCATGGATTACTGTTAAAAAACACCTGAAATGCCTACAGCTATAATTTTTAAAATACTTTTTGGGAAAACACCCAAATCTATTAACGAAACACACTAAACTGGTGAGATTTTTAAGGCTACTTTACACTATATCTGAAAAAGTAACAAAAGGTAACATAAAAACAATCCAATAGGAAAAATCACACCTTACATTATGTATTCCAAGTTTTTTGTCAATCTGCTTACTGTTACCATGTTCTCACATTTCAATAAGTGGATTTTTGAGAAGGCAAATGCTTTCAGGTTACTACAGTTCAACATTTGCCACCAATCTAGCACTGAATAGCCAATAATCTAAAGCAGTAATGTTCAACCTCTGCACTTCCCCTAGGCCACACTTGCTCCCTCCTTACTACTCATGAATCAGGAAAGTTTGGACTGATATTCCCTTATGCTAGGAGTGAGGTAACTGCCCAAGGAAAGCACCAAAATCCAAGATGATTCTGCATCTTAATGACAGCACAGTGCCCATATTAATAATTTCAGGGCTCCTGAGAAGACAATTAAATTGCATTGGAAGTATGTCCTCTCTGAAGTCCCCCATTCTTGGCCACAAGCAAAAGCTAACAAAAGATGCTGGATGCAGATTCCAAAACTACCTACAGATATGCAACACTTCAACTCTCGAGAATGGGATTTAGGATCCCTTCACATTTGTGGTTCAAAATAAATTGACTCTAGTTGCTAACCAGTTGCTAATCTACCTTCCATGCTATTTTAGTAGTGCGATCACAGTTTTGTTTGATTTATGAAGGGAAAAATCATGATCCAGCTTGTTATTAAAAATGAGTATGCAAAAGGTTTCTTTCTGCAACATGCTTAAGTAAAATGAACTTCGTGCCAATCAAAGCACACCACTCAATTGCTGAACATCTTGCCTCCAAGCACATTTTCTCCCTTCAAAAGGCCTAAGGGGCTCTGGTTTTCACTTGAAAATCTACCTTTAGATTGGTTATTTCAGCATTTTTGAGCGAAATTCTCTCAACGTAGATTGCAACTGTTTAGCAACATGTAGTTCATAAATGCCACTGTGTTTGTGTTTAGTACATTTCAAAGAATTTGTAACTACAGATTATTCTGTATCTGAAATCAAGAGTGGAAAACAGGGAAATGAGTTTGGTGTAATGTTTTAAAATGTGGCAGCACACTTTAGATCAGAATGCTCCTCTAAGAATGCATACTATAAAATTCTACTGGATTATGGTTATAATTAAATTAATGCAGTATTCAGTTCATACTGTCTTCTTGCCATCTATTTTAACTTCTTTTTCTAGTAAGAATCTCCAGCTTATCCTACATACGACAGGATAAAAAATATGCGGACAACAAATAGAACAACTGCAGGTCAGGAGTTTTCTTTCCAGGTAATCCACAATAATTCATTATTTTCTTGAGAAATAAATACGGTAAAGTATATCTGAATTGCCACCAAGTTTCCCAAGATATCAACATGCTTTAGCTAATGAGTACACTGGTCAGAACAACCAAAATTATTTTTTTTTATTTTTGAAGTGCCCAATAGCTCCCCTTCAAATGACTGAGGTGACAAATGCAAATGTCATTAGACAAGCTGTACTGGTGTGTTAAACACAATAGTAAAGCCCTGTTATCTTCAAGTACTAGAACTGTATCTCACAGGAAAATTAGGCAGTTTATGAACATGAGATTGCACAAATAATGTAAAAGCTTAGTAAATACATTACAAAAGTAAGTGCACTATAGTTGGCAGTTTCATATATATATTCCAAGCCTAATTTTTTAGCATTGCATATAACAGAGAGTCAGGGCTGCACTGTGCTTTCCAGTCAAACAGTGCAAATGTAGTCAAAAACTTGAGTACATGTGAACAGAAAAAATTATAAACTGATCAACCAGATGAGGAACAAGAAAAATTAATCACTTTAGCGGAAGGGCAGAACCTTCAAGCAAAAACACTGGTTGGCCACATCTACACTTTTTTTAGGAAACAATCTGGGACCATTCCTTTTTTAACAAAATTAGGTGTTTACTGTACACCTAGGATCAGTTACTATCACATCTAGCAAAACAAGAAGCACTGTCTTTAGAATTGAGCCAGGCAGCCCAAAGAAAGCTTTTATTAAGAGCTGAATTCAGCAGTGTGTCATCAGCTGCATGAAATCTTCACAATGTGCCTAAAGTCAACATTTCAGTATTTATTTGTTAGAACTTGGTTCATGGACATTTAGAAGCATATTAAATTATTTTCTGCAGTAAGGACAGCTGAAAAACCCACTGCTACCAAGCAGCAGAGCCATCCAAGTCAGAGGTTGGATGGTAGGAAGGGCAGGTCACAACTGTGGAATGACAGTCACCAATGTTAAAATCTACAATAACTTTCAAATACATACCTCCACAAATGCATACCTCCACTTGCTACCAAAAACACAGTGCAACAAACATGCACTTAAAATAGCATGAAGGTGGCATGGAAAGAAAAAAAGCTTTTGCAGATTTAGTATATTTAATGTACTTCTGAAACATACTCAACTACTACAAGGAGGAGGATGTATATAGCTAAACAAATATACAGGACATAGCTAAAAGGACTGAATGGCACACTCTTTTCCTTTAAAGAAAATGAACCAACCTTTTGAATCTAGTTTAATTTGTATTTAAAACATGTTCCCTGTACAGCTTTACAGTTTAGAACTACCAATTCACACCAATACTTTCTCAATCCCCTAAAAAAGCCATGTGCAAGGGCAGAAAATGAGAGAAAAAAGAAATCTCATATTTAAAGACCTTAGTAGACATCCGTGTTAATTGCATTTTCAACTGAATGAAGGATACTAGAGCAGAGAGCCTAAGTAGTTGCTATATGCAAACACTAGTTCAGAACAGTGAAATAACAGCAATTTTCTGAAGTCTTGAGGTTTAGGACCAGTGTGTCAAGTAAAACCATTTTGCAGTTTGGCTGCCGTTTATTTTAAGAATGAGTGCTATCATGTGATACATATATCAGTAGGAAAGAGTATTTGGGACTCTAAATGTAACTCACTATTGTATTACAAACTATAAAGTGTGGCATGTATCAAGTCAAGCAAAAAGCAGCAACATTAAAGACAATCTAAAGGAAAATGCTTAGCAGTTACAGATGTCACAAGCCAGGACCTATACAAAAAGTAACTCCTGAATTGTGTGAAAACAGTATCTTAAGCCATATAATACTGGCAATTTCAGTAACAGTCTATTTCCAAAATGCCAGCAATGCTGCCGTTTTCTTGTTACCCATTTGCTCAAAACTCAATCCACCAAGACTATCACTGCTACATTAACAAGTAACACACACATGCCATCTCTGCGGCTTGCATCCCATGCTGAGCTATGTATATACCATTCTGATGTTATTAGGGCACCAGGTTATCTCAAACCAGTTTTTAACCAATTTAATATCACTATTCATGCAGAAAAAATTTAGTAATTTCTACCTCTGAAAATGTGAGTGAAATTATAAAAAAGAACACTAGTATTTTACAACTCTTCGCAGGAAAAAAGTAACAGTAATGAACCAATATCCCTACTTATTTGCCATTACAGGAATAGAACCAATAGGTCTTTTCCATCATCTTCCAAGACTGACAAAAGCAGAATCATAATAAGCTTCCTAACAGCTTTACTATCACTTTTATCTTAAAACTCCGTCAGCAAATCTACCCTGAATTGTGCTGTAAATGGGCATTTTCCAAATTCATCATGCTGTAAAACCTTTCTGAAAAATACTCAGGTGCAATCCTTCCAAATGCGTATTACTCAACTATAAGCGAACACTTATTTTCACTGGAAAACATGTATTTGCTTCCTAATTAAACAGTTACTCATTGGTAACAGACACATTTTTATTCAAACCAACCACTGGGGAAAATGTATACTTCTTAATAATGATGTGCAAACACAGTGGAAGGCTTTCAACCAGCTTGCAGAAATGTCTCCTTCCCTGCAACAGCAAGACACTTTAACCATCAGTAGAACACACAGATGTCACAACAAATTTTCTCCTCTACAAATATGGTTTAGGTAAATTCACTCATACTGTTATGAATGAAGCATACACAGAGATTCCTTTCCAAAGGTTTTTTTTTTTTCCCAAGTTAAATGTTGTAACAATTTGTCTAACAGATAACCTCTGTTGAAAAGCCTACTGTGACTAAGTTTGCCATGGTGAGAGATGCAAGGACACAGTATTTTTAAAACGCTTTGTGTAAAATTTTATGCTTCCTGAAAGTCAAAACAAAAGCAGTTGTATTATAAGCTTTTCATAGTATGTACTGCACCATGCAGTTAAGCTAAACATTCACTGTTAAGAATGGAACTTTCTTGACACATAGTAGAAACTATGTAAAAATGAAAATTATGCCACTTATAATTAAGCATATAATTATTCTTACTCAGTATTAGTAATAACATTCCCAAAATCCTTTCCAATGATTTTTGTTTTATTGTAATCAGATAACTGCACGGTTTACAGCATAGTCACACATTGTATTTTGCTAGAGTCACAAACACATTGCCTTACATAATGATCCGCATCATTTCTGCTCTATACTACAAAGCCTATGACCAAATACAAAAAAAGTTTTACAAAAGAAACTGTTTTAAAGACTACAATAACAATAGAACCGTTTCCAGATAACAGCTAAAATTATAAAGGCATATCACCGTATAATTTTACTGGAATTTCTAAAACAGTAAGGAATGAATTCAGATTTAGTATCTGCGACGCTTGTTAGGTCCTTCAAAGTTGCCCCCTGGGTTTCCTCTACCAAAGCCACCAGGTCCACCACTCACGGCACCTACACCACTCATTGGCGGCTGAGGAGTTTCAGAGCCCGTTCTACTAACCAGAGGTGAACCCATCTGGGATGGACCTCCTTGAGGGAATCTCTCATTATGCTAGCACAAGTCCATTTGGAACATGCCAAATGTGAGTTACAACAAAAACCACAAGTGATGTTGTCATGGAGTTCAGCAGATAGTCCAGCAGAATCAGGATCACACATAGAAGGAAGAAAGGAGCAATTCAATTAGTTATTATGGAAAAAGAGCTGGAAATTAAAGAGTGCTAATGTTATGCTCCAACTTTGTAGAGTAGATTAAAAATTAAAAACAATACTTAAGACCGACTCTGGGGCTTCATCCTTACAAGCACATCTGAAGCAATACATATTCTCTGTGTAACAGAGGAGACAGCAAATAGCTTTGTATCTGAGCCTTACTGTGCCTTACATACCAACTACAAAGCTTCTCCTTTAAATAAATTAGACACAGAAACATTGTCAAACAAGGGGGGAAGAAATCAGCTTTTGTATTTCTAGACACTGCATATTTATTCCTTTAATACCCTGAAGACTTCTATACCCACATATCTGTGGATATTTCAAGTCCATGCTACCTGGAGTTAGCCTTTTGTATGGCACTTTAGAAATCTTTAGTTAAGGCTTTTAAAATTCTGCCCAAACAAAACTACATTAGTGACAAAATGCATAACTGGACTACTCCTAGTTTAGAGAAAACTCCATAGGTATCTAAGGTTCATTCTGAAATATCAATGTGAGAGAAAAATCCAGTTAATATTCTATATTTAATTTCTTTAGCTCTATGCATAATATTAATGAAGGTATATATCCTTACACAGATTTATTTGCTTAGAAATTAAGACCTAACACAGAAAACATGCATCTGAGCACTTACAGTTCATTTATGCGAGTGTTTAAAAATAGAACCCCACCTGGTGAAATTTAAACTCGACATAAACCATTAAAAACATAGCTATATGGTACAATCAGATGTGGAAATAACTCGTCATTCACCAGTTAAGGACAGTTATGCTTTCAGAAGAAATTCCTTCTTTATAGAGATCTACATTAACTCCCCAGGTATTCAGAGTTCAACAAGGAGATTCAAGACCAGCACTTATTTATATGCCTGAATCAGAAAAGAATTCTTCTGAAAGCCTAACTCCAGTAACAATAGCAGAGCTCAGCACTTCTGGAATCTGCTAATTCATATGTGTATATATATATATATGTATACATATATGTATATATAACTAAAACCCCAGCACTTTATCTATATAGATAAAAACACATGCAACCTAGATCATGGTTGCATATATGTGCATTGTTTCAAGTTTAACATTGTGTAAGAGAAAAGTTACTTCAAGAGTTGCATAAAGATCTACTACTGAGCCAA
Organism: Entomyzon cyanotis; assembly: GCA_024500445.1. Classification (NCBI taxonomy): domain Eukaryota; kingdom Metazoa; phylum Chordata; class Aves; order Passeriformes; family Meliphagidae; genus Entomyzon; species Entomyzon cyanotis. Next base: position 72,014,342 of record JAKEPQ010001016.1, on the reverse strand, counting down.
AGTACCTTTAAATCTGTAGCACTGGGTAAAAACTGTTTAGAAGTTATCTTAACACATGTCAGCTTCTTAGCAATGGATATGAATTTCAACAAGTAACTTGTCACATACTCCTGATCCCTTTTACCATCTGACTTTTGGACAAAAAGTCAAGTCCTCTTTCCAATAAGGACCCCTCTTTCCAGCTAACAAGAAAACTGCTGTAATTAACTACCTACATTAACATAAGTGGGGGAAGCTACTTTCAAAATGTTATGTTCAAAGACAATCCATGTTTCAAAAAACCACAGTGAAACTAAAGGAAGATTGCTACAACTTTCCCTTCAAGACTTCAGACAAACATCCAATTAAAAACATTAAATTTGTATTTCTGGTCTATAAAGCATATTCTTCATTTCCCTCAGTGGAAAATAGCTGCTACAGTGTTTTAGTAGACAGCCCCCAAAGGATCTTTAAAGCATCTTTCTAACAATAGCAATAACACAGTAAGGTTAGGCCTTTCTGTAGGGGTCTGACCCCCTAGTTAAAAACCTTAAAAGTCCAAAATGAAAGAAAAACTAAAATCTAAATCGTCCTTCAGAAGCATGCATAGGAAAATGTACGGAAAAAGAACTTTTTTTTTAAACTTGCATTTTGAAGTGTCAGTATATTTCCTACATTTCCATACCTGGAATGACTTTTTGTAGAAAAACAAGTTTAAGTTAGGTACTGTGATTTATGACACAATGCCCTTTTCCATTCACCTCTTTTTCAGCGTCTATAGAATCACAAGATAATGTTCTCGAGGTGACCAGTAACACAGTGGTCTCTAGCAAAAGCACTTCCAAATCCAGTATTTTGTGAATAGCATCCTCCCCACTTTGTGATCAATGACACAATTGATAAATGAGCTGGTTAGTAAGATGTGAAGTAAAATCCTCTCCTTTTTATCTGGTAAAGACCAGACTCACAATGTATTTTGTGCAAAATCAAAATCTCATTTTCCTCTACGGAACACAGGATTTTGTTCTAACTTCATCATACAGGTTGCTCAATTGCAGACAGATACTGCTGAGAAGGTATATATTAAAAAACACAGCTACAAAATGCTTCTGTGTTCCAATAAAACTGTCACAGAATGACTGTTAATACTATGTATTCCTTTATATCACACCACCACTAATCCAAGTATCTAGTAACAGAACAGTACCAAAAAAATATGTAAAAGTCAGATTTGAAATTATGTAGTTGTTTCTCTACATAAGACATTACAGCTAGGGAAAGTAACCGGCTATGAGAACAAAGCAGGAATGGCTAGTGCTTTAACTGCATCCCAATAGCCTATCTGCTCTTGATTAAAAATTTCAGACGTATACAAGACATTCTCTATTACCTGTGGCAATTGGACGCTATTATTGTTCCTGTATTGATACAGCAGTTGTCAATAGCTGTTGGCTACTGATTTTTTAAGTGGCATAATTACTGTCAATCTCATGCTTTTAACAGTGTTAGAAAAGAAATACAAAGAACACTAAAGTTGCTTTAAAAATTAAATAGTTTACACAAAGATATCTTCACACTTTGTACCTTCCAACATTTAACTGTTCATCAAAAACCCCAACAAGCTAATTCAAAAAATTTAGTTTTACTAAAGAATAGCAAAACTCTAAATTTACAGATTACCTTTCCTAAGGGAAATAGATTTTTCACAGTAATATCAAGAAAACATTTCCCTTTCAGGTTGTAAATTATTTGCATGAATAGGTTCTATAAATTACTTTTAACAGATCCAAAATATGTAACACATTCTTACTCAGCGTGAAAATACCTTTGGTAACAAAAATGGGCCATGAGACATAACAGCTATTTAAAGTAATTAAATTTGTGATACATTACCACTGTTCCATTATCTGGCATCATTGGTGTTCCCATATTTGCAGCTCCTTCTGGTCCCATGGAAGGACCAGGACCCATTGCAGGGCCAGGTAAAGTTCCTCTGTTGTTCATATTCATACCCATCATTGGAGGAGGGCCTTGGTTACCAGCAGGTGCTGGGCTAAACGCATCTATGCAAAACAATCTATACTTAGAGCTGTCCTATCTTAATTTTACAAAAACAAACAAACAATTTACAATATTTAAAAAGCCAAATGTACAAGACTTCAAATACTTGAAAAAAAATTCTTTGAGACTGTACATTTATCTCAATCATCTGCTTTTAAACAGATTTTCAATAATCTCTATTATTCTGCATTACATAATTTGCCTCATGTATTTGAAAATCCCAATCTTTACAGCTAAATATAGCTGTAACAGTTTTTGTGCAGAAAACAAAGTGTTCATCTTGCATCTATATGCAACACGCACACCACAAATTAGCAAAAATCTCAAGTGATTTTACAGATATTGGCAGCTATAAGGCAACTTGGCTCTTTAGGGATCTTAAAAGACGAAATGTACATTTGCAAGAACTCTTCTAGTTGTAGTATGTAATTGTATATCATGTACAGTAGATTCGTCTGTGGTCTAAAAACAGTGTCAGAGATGGTACTCAACTTCACAATAAATTATTTTTAATACAGAATAAATAAAATCTTGCATTTAGCTGTAACCTGTTATGGTACAAGTACCAGAAAACTAAGTCGTTTCATTAGAACTTGAAATGACAGAACAATCTCCTCCAAAATTCTGAATCAAAGAGGCAGAAAAGGAAAATCTTGAAAAACATATTCTGAGGAGATCATATAGCTGCAATATTACGCTAAGAAGCATCACTCTGCTATTAACATACTGAACACATAAGTAAAAATGCCTTCATAGTATTTTCTCTTGTTGCTATAAGAAAGAAAAAAGCCTGATTATCTATCTCACATCTTGCTATTATGAAATATCATCAACTTCAAGACTGGTGGTGATGCATTCCCCCTGCCCCCCACAATAATCCATCCTTTTCAGCCTGAAGTATGCATCCAAAATTTGGTAATGGAAGAAAGCATATTTTTGGAATTTAGTGCACACTTTAAGCATACACTTTATTAATATAAAGAAATCTCTGACATGTTGCTAGATTAAGAAGGTTGTTGTTATTATTTTAAAAATAAACCCTCTCACTTCTCATCACAACTGCACTTTCTTAGTAACAAATATATAGATATACATCATTGAAAGGAAGCCACTTCGCACAGATACAGTACTGTGTCTATCTGCAGGTATGCAAAATTACCTCTGTATTACTTGCCTTGAGAACACCACGTCACAGCAGCCAGTGAAACCATGGCATTCAAGAGATTGCTATTAAAGTTGAAGACCTGAGTTTGATCATACACATTATGCCAACCACAAAATCCTTAGCAAAAACAATCCATACACAGCAGCACATGAGAAGTGCTAGAGAAGTTTACTAGAAGTGATAGACATCCTGTAATTTTGAAAAGCAGTAAGTAAATAATAACTCCAAGGCTTCTCCCTATAACACTAAGTCAAAGCAAAGGTATACTCAGGTCAGATGCTTCTTACCTACCCATACACATGATCAGTTAATGTAGCAGGTAGAAGACTGTGCTACAATTCAAGAAAATTACAGTAGCATATGCTCTAAAGCGGTTTTTTTTCTGTCAGCCATTCAGTTAGTATAGAAGGAAAAGAAGTCTAAACTGCCAATATAAGGAGAAACCTTTATTTTCGGAGGCTAGAGGTACTCTGCAGGACTATCATGATGGTGGCAACATTTAGTGCAGGGAGTAGTGCCATTAACTAAATGTTAAATTACTTGCTATTTGCTTACTTATCAGCCTAATTAAACTGAGCCAGCTGGCCACCTGCAGGTACTGTCACTTATCTGTCAACCGTGACAAAGTTCTCATGCTCTGTATCAGACAAATGCACCCAGGGTGGCATATAGCAATCTACACTATCAAACCTCTAGAATATTGATCCTGTTTCAGGCAGAGTCAGATCTGAAAGAAAAAAACTACAGAGTATAATGCAAGGAGACCGTGGGGCCCTGCATACTTTCAGCAAGAGGCCACTACAAAATATAATTCAGAGATCCTCCAAAACACTCCTAACTCCAAAGCAGACCCTAAGAGCTAATGATACAACTTATTTCTAAAAGTATTACGTTTTAAATCACTTGATGGTCCTTTCTTTTTGGTGGGACACTGATATTAGGAGTTAATTTACAGGACTACGTTCAGCAACAGATGGAAAGCAGTCATTAGTGTTCATGCCACAATGTACACACTAAAAAAAAAAGTCTTTTTCTGCAAACTGAAGGACTGGAAAAGTCCACTTTAAATGTCTGAAACGCACCAACAAGCCAGTCAGTAATCTTCATCAATGCAGAGACAGTTCCCAAAATAAAAGCCCCTTTTTTTGCCACATTTAAGTTTATAATCTGCACTTAGCACTACAGATCCAGTATAGTGCTCTGGTGAGGCATACATATTCTCTGAGAACTTGTCACAAAAAGCTGTAAAAATGAGCAGTTTTACACAAGTCAGCCCAACACTTATTAAATCTGTCACAGTATCATGCAGATATTTCTGTTACTGAAAATACTCCAACTCCCTACTGTCCCACGTTATGAAAAGTCACAAATGGCATGGTAAAGTTCAGTTAAAAATAAAATTACAATTCCAGCAGAAATGCTGAGAAAGGATGCTATAATCAACAACTAAAGATCTACTATTCAAAGGTCTAATGTAAGGTTTTAGGGTCAATTATTCTGGTTGTACTGATGGAGTTAATATGCTGGAGAAAAAGATCTCTGTAATGAGCGAGCTTAAAACCCAGCCTCTGCAGAAATAAATGCTCCACTTATCTATTTGCTATGGATATTTTAAAATAGCAATTCAGTGTTACTACACCTTCTTTTGGAACGATACAATTTATTTTTAACAATATAAAGTTTAAAATCAAGTCATAACATTAAGCATAGAAAGCAAGACTATGAACATCACTGTTATGAACTGCAGTAAATATACATTTAAAATACGTATGCAAAAAGTGTATCTTGTGGATCTGGACAACTGGCACAGTATCAATATTTACAAAGTCTTCTAATTAAATGAAATTTTCAAGTATGCTGCAATAATATGCAAAAGTACAACAATTAAATAAAAAAATTAAGCCTCAATTTATACTTCAGTTTAATATTTGTAGTTAACTTCACAATGTCTTTCTTCAGACCTAGTTTTAAGTAATTTTCATAGTCCCTGAAAGCACAAGTCTATATCTATTTTTCAGCTATAAATGTGTCTCAATAAATGCAAGGAAATGGTGAATAATGTATTTTAAAATCTGAACCTAGCAGATTCGCACCTCTGTAAATTCACATTACTCAAAAGGTCAAGTGAAATATTTATTAAGTTTTGTATGCACTTTCAAGTTCAAAATATATGGAAAAATAGTTTTATTGCTTTTAATTATCATCTTAATTTATTTTAAATTACCATTAAGAAGCTTCCAATAGATTAACAGTTCACAGCGTAGTTAGATTTGGTGGTTTTGAAGAAATATTTCAAGTTTCAGTCTTGTTTAAAAGCAGATATTCTGGGTAAGATCCCAAACTGTTTCAGTCTGCATATATGGAGCAAGCACTAATTATTATACTTTTCTAGATTACACAGTAATAGTTTTTAGCAGTGACAGTATTTTAAGTTGCAAGAGGGGAGAATGTTTGCAAATACAGACTTGGAACAAACTGGTAGAGCACCAAGAACATTATTAATTTATCTCACCAGGTATGTCAAGAAGAACTTGCCAATTTTAACCTCTACACCTTTTCACTGCAGGCAATTACAGTCACAGTTTCTCTGAATAGATAGTCCCTCATAATGCCAAATATTTTTTGAACATAAAATTCCTCTTTTGTATCAGATAACTCCCAGAGCATCACCTTTCCCTGATTTTTGTTTCTCTTAACTTGCACATCATTTTTTTGCCATGTATAGTCAAAGCAATAACAAAGATAGACCAAAGGTCGGGGAGAAAAGCTGTTTGAAAGCAAGATATATGTTGGGGGTTTTTTTTATTTCCTAATATTGCTTACTCCTTTTTTAACAGTAGTTGTTACTAATTAATAGTGCTTGAGTAACATGTACAGTCCCAAAGAAAAAAAAAATTACATTACAGAAGCCTTTTTCCTTCAGATCCCTACCTCCCATGTTTATTGCTCCACGAGGACCCATATCACCCATTCTCATTTCCTGTTCTCTCTGAAAGTAAACATAGTTTTCATGGTCAACCTATCATTCTTAGAACTTAAAACATTCCCGTTTACTCCATGAAAATAAAAATGTTAATGTTTAAAAATTTTCAATTGATTAAAAATAGTACAAGGAAAGAAGTTAACTATACTCCTGGTTTTTGCAACATCAAATGGATTAATAAGTTCAATATAACAATGCCATACATTTTTGTATACTAAAGATTAAATATCCAAAGTTCCATTTATCAGATGCAGCAGTCTAAAGCTCTCAAACAGTTACGTGATCAACTGCAAGTGAATCCATCTTCACACAGTGTTTTTAATTAGTAAGTACGTTTCTATTTTACCTGTAAACAAACAGGTCTCATTACAGTACTCGCCTAAAGGCCGTGGTTCAACAATACTCAATGTGCTTGCATGATTCAAAAATGCTTGAGCTGATTGAAAACCAAACTCTGATATATCATATGATGGTATATAAACTTAACCTACCCATTCATCTTTGTTCAAATAGTTTTGACATAACTTGGTGGTGGTGCATTTTTTAATGAATTACACTTTGCTATCGATATTAATTCAGATACTGATCATCCTTTTAAAACCAGCATAAAACTGTAGTATCACCAGAAACTGTAACACACATTTATACTGACCAGACAAATAGCACAACAAATTGATCCAGATTCAATTGACGCTCAGCCACCCAACAGCAAAAGAGTTCTGACATTACTAAACAAGAACCACAGCCAGCTGTGAAACAATACTCAAAGGACAGTACCCAGAGTGGCAAAAAAATCATCACTTAGGGGAAAACAAAGTACTCTATCAGAGAGAATTCAAAGAGATTTTAGGATTACTGTTTACATCAAAAAGATTAAATAGAAACAAATTCACAATTCAAAACAAAACCTAATGAAATTTATTAAAAAGAAAATTCTCCCTAATTTTCTACAGGAATGTTAAGAAGTACTCTGCTCTTGAGTAAACACACATATGCTGAGAATAAGAAAAGGAAAAAAAATGTACTTCATTCTGAAAAATCATTCCACTTATGAATTAAGAGCCTAAGTTCAGATGCACTTTGAAAACAAATCCACATACTAGGCAACTAAACCAGTCTATAAGCAACTTTTACATGGAAATATTAATCAACTCAAAATACATTCATAGTATTTTTACAGGTTTACAAAAGTCTGTTTTGGTCAATCATATTTGGGATGCCAAACATGAGTCTTTTATCTTCAGCCACTTGAAGTAGCTAGCAGACACCACTATTTGACAGAACAGAACCAAGAGTTGTATAAAAATATCCTCCTATAGGAAATTGCCATGAGACATATGATACAGGGCCCTCAGGTCAACAACTTTGTTTGTAGTAACTCATATTAGCCTAGAAAAAGTACTTAACATAAAAAAAAGTACACACTACTTTCAAAAGAACATGGCTTAATGCAGAGAGCTAAAATAAGGCCTGGTAACTAAAAGACACAGGCAGGTTGTAAGGTCCAGCTAAAAGATGCCATTGACGGAACACTATGGCAGATCTCTTCTTCTGACCATACAAGCCACACTAAAAATTTATTAGAGAACATGCAACTACTTTGACAGACCTTTCACAGTAACATCAATTGGCATTTTAAGTAAAAACAGCAGTCCCATTAGGATCAATCATACCCATAAACTGACACAAATTAGTCACAAAATCAGCACACAACCTTGTTGGTATTAGTCTGCTTGTACAGCTCAGTCTTGACATAAGGAAGCAGAAAGGAAAGTAGTACCTTAGCCCTAATGTCAATCAGTAGCCCAAAAGGACAGAGAATCACCGTGGCTATCAGTTTACACTAGTCAAACTGTGTGTGCACACATGCGTGCCTAAGTGCTTGTGTGAAAACTGGACATGCCACAAACAGTTGTGACAAACCTTTTAACTACAAAGAAAAGTACCAACCTTTACATTAGGCACATAACTTACTTGATTCATCTTGGGTTCAACTTCAAGTTGGTTGATATTTCTTGTTTTTAATGTGACAAGTGCCATATGGCAAGGCCAAGTACAGAAAAGGATGTTAAAGTACAGAGCTGTAAAGCTGCACTAGTTACTAGAATTGTTCTCTTTGTATAGGATAGAAGCGCATGCAATCCATGATGTACACTTCCTTTAAAAAACACATCAGTCTTCCTCCTAGCAATCAACCATTTGTTTCCTGTCTTGAAATGCTACCAGTTTTCGGTTAACTGAAGTACAGCATAAAACAGGTAGAACCTAATTTTTTTAAGTCTAATTTAACATTTGTAAGAAAAAACATTAACTAATTATTTGCTATTTTATTTTTGCTTTAACTTCAGTGTTGAAAAATAATGAATAAAGAATAAAAAACAGTAAAAAAACCATTTCATCTATAGAATCAAGATCCATAAATGTGCCTTAAGGTCTCTGCTGTCTATTACTTTATCACCATGCCTGCAAGATTAAGAGGCTGCTGCTGCTTCCAATTATTCTTACTGTTGCATGTTCGAAACATATCACGTTCCCTTGACTTTTCAGCACAGGAAAATTCTTCTGTACTCTTAACACAGAATTTGCAAATTTACACTTCCTGTCAGAGAAAACAACTCAATTTCACATGTTAACCAGCAGTACATATCATTAATGTTTGACATACTCAAAATTTCTATCTGGAGGAGTCCAGGTGGTAACCAAAATTCAGTCCTGTTACACACAAAAAATGTCCTAGACAGCTCTTTACTATGTGAGCATAAACATGTTACTACAGGTAAGTTAGGAAAACTTGCTCATGGGTTTTGCCCAATATGTAACAGAAAAGAATACCAACAGGCAGTTTGACTATAGCTGAACCAGTGCCGGTTGGTTAATTCTAGCCCACTTGAAAGGTTAATTTCCAAGCCTTTTGCAGAGCTTAACAATGATAGTGTTACCTTCTCAGAGTTTCTTTTCCTCACTATATGACTGCCCATTCTTCTGTTGTAACAGCCTGCTTCAGCCCCTTGCCCAAAGCCACCCGTAACAACCCGTAACAGGGAGTTAAAACTGAGTAGCATGAGAACAGGGCTAAACTCTTAACAGAGAAATATGTGGGGTGACTAAGAGTCTCTGAAGTCACCTGTACCCGGGAAAACAACTTAAACTGGAAGAGAACAAGAAAAATGGATGATATGCTATTATAGGGGGAAAAGAAAGCCATAAGACAAAGAATGTGTAGGAGAGCTAAAGTTAAACTTTGTGAAAATCAGAAAAAACTCAATCAAAAAAAACAAAGCCAAGCAAACAAAAAATGTCCCATTGCAAAAGCGCTGTTTACACAACTCAAACTTTTCCAAATTATTTGTTGCCAGGATTCTTGTAAAATACTTCAGAACTCACTAATGCAGACAACCTTCAAATAGGTCCAATTCAGCTGAGTAATCTTTTAAAAATACTGCTACAATTACATTTGCTAGAATTATACTTGCTAATTACTTCAGAGAGAAGCATTAAAAATCGTATTCTCACAGTTCCAACTAATTTAAACATCAAATGCAAAAAGTAGATCTACACCAAAATATTGAATACATTCAGTTTTCAAAATATGCATTTTACATTTAATATAGGATGTATTCTCCTCTTTTTACCAAGTACTTGAAAACAGATTTCCAAAGTGTTTGAGGTGCATCATGGGCAATGTTCTTAAACCTCAATCACCATTGATAGAGCAGTCTAAATATACAGAGAATGGTCAAGATGATTATTCTAAGTTTGTTAAATATATTACACTATTTTTTAACTTTTTCTACAAAACCATGAAACTAAATGTTTTGAAAAACACCTAAGAATCGATACAGGACAATGTATCAGATGCAAATTCCTCCTCCCAGTGCAAGTAAAAATAGAATTAGTCATAAACCTGATTTTTTTATTAACTGACAAACCAGTGCTACTTTTTTACTTAAAAACAGGCCTTGCAATTGGAGCAGCCCAGAGAAAATTAATCTTGTCTCCAAGTGATGCAATATTCATGGCAACAAAGCTGTCAAAAAATTATGGTATGAACTAAATATGGCACGGAAAATTTTAGGACAGCAAAAAGCAAGATATCAACAGAAATGTTAAGATGACAGACCATAGAGTTTCCAAGAGTTTGTGGCCAGAAGATGCACTTTCCAATTAACATGCAACTTTTTACTCACCTTTCAGCTAAGGAACAGTAGCCACGATAATGCTTAGACATGGCATACAAAAAATGCCTTAACAAGAAAAGAACACTTGCCCCGTAAACTTGAACATTAAAATTAGTAGTTTAATTAGCACTTTATCTAGGTTGTGCATACAGAACAAAACATAATTAACAATGCTGTTGATTCTCATTTGTTTTCATTAACATGAAAACTGAATTTTATTCTCCAGCAGACTTTCTATTTGTCAAAACAGGTATGGTATTTTGAACTTCTTACTAGAATTCGTTACTCCCTTCTAGTGTGGTTTATTTCCTTAAGTTCCTTCTAGAAAAGAAAAATTATTTCCAAAGACCTCTTCAGGAGACATAAGGCCCTTAAACCTCACATAAATTGTAACTTACCGAAAGACACCCATATTTTAATGACATAAACCATTCAAGTTATTAAAGTAGCTAGTTGGCAATCGAAATAGAATTTGGGGACACTTTTGATTGTGCATTATTTGTCTTTTCCTCAGACTAGTCTACTGTTTCACTCACTGAGTTAAGCTGCCACTAACAAGTTAAAATAATAAAAGGCTTCTCTTCCATCCACCCTTCTTGCCACCTTTCCCTCTTCAGTTTTTTTCTCAATTAAGATCTCCGTTTTTAAATCCAAAGGTTACAATATCCCTACACAATTCATATACAATACTAATAAGTAATTTTAAATGAAAAATACTGATCTTTCAAAATCCAAGATTTCTACATGTTCCTGAGCACTGAAATCTCAACTCAGAGCTAATCCCTACTCTGAGCTGGGCATCATACTAGATGATTCCAGAGATGTCTTCCAGCCTAAACTACTCAAAACTGTATGAACCAAATGACAGCGCTCACCCGAAAGTATGCAAAAATATAATTTTTCTTAGTTAACAGAAAACTACACAAATACATTAAAAACTAGATAACTAATGAAAATGTAGCTATAAAACATATAGCATACAGTAAACTATAGAGTCCTGTTTTTAAATAGGAAGCTTAATGAAAAGAATTTTCATTAGGTTTAATAGCTGTCACCAGGACTCAATCTTTGAAAAAACATACTAAGATAGCTAGAGGAGATAAAGGCAATTTACTGCTTTCTGACTAGAGTAATGAACAAAGCTAATGGAGATGACTCATTAAGTTACAACACTAAAAAATTCTAAACATTAAAAAAGTATCACATCGGTAAAATCAGGAATACACACTGCATGAAATACAATCAGATACACATATTCCAATAAATTGGAAAAACATCTCTAATGGTAGTAAAAACTATAATTTCAGAAAAAAATTTACTACTAGTCCAGCGCATTTCTTAAGTATTTCTGTCATTTCAGTAAGATTGCAAAGGAAGTATCAATTTTATTAGAACAGGGGAATTTCTTTTAAAACTAAAAACAAATGTATAGGAATGTATCTGTGAAAAACCTCTATGCACTACATATTCGTTCTCTTCTTTTAGTTCTGAGAACAAAAAGTCTTCAACTTCTGTGGGGTCGCATTTTCCTTCTGCATCAGTTGCTGAGGGTAGTCCTCAGCAGCTGAACCCCCCAGAAAATACCTCCAATTAAACACATGTAATTAACACTACTCAAAAGTATTTAATTGTAAGCTGAAGTTATTCTCTAAAAACACGAAAGAGCCTTTTATTACCTTGAGCAATGTCTTAAAATCATAGATATATTGCAATAAAAGCTAATACTAAATTTATATTCATGTGCAAGACAGGTACCACAACATATTAAAAACATCTGTCTGAATACAGCCTGTAATACATCTCAGTATATTTTACACAGATTAATAAAACATTGGGTAGGAGAGTACTCCGTTATCCAACTCCATTAACTAAGGACTGAACAGCCTTTCAGCGCATCCCCTAACACTAACACTGCAAAAGACAGAAATGATTGCAGTTTTGGCTGTGACAGAGCACAAACACACTTTGTTTTTACAGATTTAGGAGAAATGTTTTTCAAAAAGTTACAGTCACATACTGTCTCACATTCACCTTTATTTTAATACCAGCCATTTCTGATCTTTACAAAATGAAATACAGTTCAAGATCTGTCTTTGTTAAGGCAAAACTAACTTCTACTTTCCAAAACATACAACTTGCTGGTTTTGGGGGGGTGGTTTTGATAGTAAGTGTTAAACAATTGTGAACCTCCCAGTATGTTTTGGTTTTGTCATTTTTTTACAACTGGATGCAAAACCCAATCTAAACTAAAGTTAGCTTCCTTTCAATACATCAATACTCACATGATGTTTAAGTCAGGTCTACACTGACAGTTTTGGAAAAGAAAGCAATACTATTTAATATACACCAAAGCAACAGCTTTGTTTTACACAAGAAATCATATTTTCAGAATGTATTACAGGTCAAAAATTCAAATTACAATCTAATTCATTAACAAAAAAAGAAAATAGTCTAAAAGAAGCCAAGATATACCATGGAACCTATTCTGTTGATTATAGAACTTGGTTCCATATTGCAATTTATATATTTTCTGCTGCATTATTTCATCTTGTAGTTACTTGCTCCTTCACTGAATTTTAATACTGCATTTAAGCCACTGCATTAGTATTATTTGTTAGCTTTTCTCCCACCTCTCTCATTTCCATTTGTTAAAATACACTAAAACATTGTATAGACAGTATCTATAAAACTGACTAAAAATGTAAGTAATTTTTCTCATAACCTGTGGTAAAAGTTATTCATCATCCAAAAAAAAGAAAAAAAAAGTTCACAGAAGGCAAAATCAGGGCCTAAACAAACTGCACATATATAGAGTAGCTAGGAACAAAATCCCAAAATTTTAATTTCATGCCTCCAATCATCCTTACATTATCTGTTCAGGTAAAGAAAAATCCTACCATTCCCTTCACTGTATATGAAGCACTCTCTGAGGATGCAACTGCAAAGGATAGTTTTCCCAAATGCCTTTGCTGTAGATGATTTGAGAGAAAAAAAGTACAGAGGTATTCTGGCAAATTTTCACTTTGGTTTAGCAACTAAGACTCACAAAAAAGGTAAAAATCTCCTTCTCAAATATTTTAAGCTAAAATTCAGAAGTATTTTTTCACAAGACAAAGGTGGTTAGAGAAGGTGACCACTTTCAACAGATTTGGAAATCCTTTAAAAAATGAGACCCCATTTCATCAATTCCTTTCATAGCAACTTCCTCAATTCTGACAATTAATCTGGCTCTGCTGGAGTTAAGAACCACCTTAGACTCATGGAACCAAAACAGAAAAAACATTTCTCCCATTGGTATTAGTTTCCGTTTTTCAGTAACAGTAAAGAAATTTAAAACATAAATTAAATACAGATCAACAGTTGAACATAATACAAGTATTTTTTCAAAGGCACTTTACTGTTTAATACCTACCAAACTACCTCCTGGAAGAAACATACACCATATCACCAAGTTAACAACTGAGACATGTAACAATTTCACTACATTCACAATATATGAATATCTTCATAGGTATATTGGAGAATTTCATGTGGCATCTTAGAATTATTCTGGTTTTATCTGAGCTGAAGAAATGTCACAAGAGTGGATAAGTATCAAAACAGACAACCTGGAAAGTTGCAAATTATTTAAGATGCACTCCACAATTTACCATGGTGGGTGTAGACTTGAAGGGCAGCTTAACTGGTAACAAAGACTGGGCTAACTGTACCCTCATGCAGAAATGCACTAAAATACTTAACTGAAAATCAGGTGTTACAGAACAATGTTGCATTTTAGATTTCCTTGCACAAAACCCAAATCTATACAAATATTAAAAAGAGCGAACACTGAACTGAATTAAAAGAACAATTTTCCCCAAATGCAAGATTCAAGAATAAGATGCAGTGCAAGTCATCAATGTTTACTTAGAAGAAAAATTAATCAGTCAAGAATACCCTTTATCATGGAATCTTTATATGAAAATCTTTTTCTTAATTGAAGTGTCAACTATAAGACTGCAAAATCAATTTAAAAGCACCACTAGTTATAGCCACAGTGCACTAAATATGACTCTTTGCCAGACTTCCATATTAACAGTTTTTCCTCATCAAGTAGGTATTACATATGCCAACTAAATTATAATATAAAAACCAGTCCAATTATAGTTGCTATATCCTAATTAGAGTTACCAAGTAAATAGAATATGCAAGTATTTCTCAAAAGGAAGCCAAAAGCCAAAGTCTTTCAAAGTGCTACAAAGAGGTCCTGTAGGAGAAACTTCTAGCACCCATAAAGTGTCTTTTATACATGTTATGGATGTTGCTTACAACCAGAATAGTTCAGTGTTTAAGATTTCTCCAATGAACTTATGGCCTGTTCACACATACAGCACTTAAAACATAAGAAAATATAAACAGAGAAGCATCAGTGAAACCTCCTGCATGAAACCAAGCTCCACAGTTATTTATACAACCTGTAGGCCATTTCCTGTAAAACTGGAGCAACATGAGGCAGACTTGAATGAGGAAGATGCTTGTCATTTGAATGAACAAAGTTCTGACTCAGGAAAATAACACATTCTACCAGGCTATTCTAGTATTTGAATCAAAAGTTTAAGAAACTGGTTATCTGAATAAATCCAAACAGATTAAGAAACATTGATTTCTACCTAAACACCCTAACCCAAGTCCAACACACTCTTAAGCTACAGTGTCTGGTTTCATCAAAAATATCCAACAAAAACAACTACTTTATTTATGTACAGTAGAACCAAAGGTCAGAAATTTGTTAGGGACACAATGGGAACCACCCAATCAAGAGGGACAAACAAGAACAGCTGGTTCTTACCTAAACTCAGAAGCTCACCTAAAGTTAAAACAAATGCTTAATAATTCAGAAATGGTGGGGAAAACAAACACGAAGACTCCATAAGTAAATAACATTTTAAAAGTATTATAAAAACCAACAACATATAAGAAGATAAACAAAGCCTGAAGAACCTAATTCCAACATCATATCGTCTTTTTTGGATCTTTCATATAACTACATTTAGAAGAGACAACTAACAGCTATCCTGTCACAAGCAGACAACCCAAACTGCACTTGAGACCTGTAGTAAGAGGGGTGTGCTTCGTATCATGTACTGAACAAAACTAATATAAACACTCTTTCATCCTACACAATTCTAAGCTCAAATTAATGAGCCATTAGCCACTGTAGGAAATCATAATGGTGACAAATGCTTTAGTAGGACCTGTTGTGATAGGATGTGGGGTAGTGATTTTAAACTAACAGTGGGTAGACACAGACTAGGTGCAAGGAAGAAATTTCTTACGATGAGGACAATGAAATACTGGAACAGGTTGCTCAGACAAATAGTGGATGTCCCACCCCTGGGGACATTAAGGATTGGATCAGATGGGGCTCTGAGCAACCTGAAGTAGCGCAAGATGCCCCTGCTCATTGCAGGGGACAAGGAACTAGAGGGCCTTTAATGGTCCTTTCCAAACCAAACCACGCTATGATTCTAAGATTATGTTCAGGCAGAAAAATCTTTGAATGGCAAACCTTAAATATATTTAATTGACTGTTTAAGCTTTAGTTTCTATTGAACTCTCCATCTGAACGAACAGTTCTATCGAAACTCATCTTCTTACCAAAACACACTATTTATTAAAAATGTTAATTAAGCTGAAAGTAATACCCCATCTCTGCACAATTAAAGTGTACTTGATGGAAGACAGAAGTATTAGATTTCAATTCCATTTTTCTCATGGAAGATTTAGTAACCCAAAACAAGCACTACCTCCAGTAACATGAAAGACCTACTTTGACAAGGAGGCTTGTGAAATATTAATGAGAAAAATTATAAATATTTTAATTTTAAAAATAACAGTCACCAGTCTGGTGTCAACAGACGTGGAACAGCACCAAGTTAATTTCTATTTGTTTCTATTTCTATCAGTTTACTGCATTATTACTATCAAAATCTTCTGCTCTGTGAGAGCTACTGAAGCAAAACACTAGAGGCTAAGCAAAAGGTGATATTAAGAAAAAAAACTACTCTGAAGGCACTGGCTTGCGTGAGAGAAACGAGGTTTCTAAACAGGCTTCCCTCACACTGTTCAACGGACCCATTAACAGGTTTCCTCACATCCAAAAACGCTATTTCTAGAGAAATTTCACTTATTGCTTCTTGGGTGCTTTACTATTTCCTTAAACACAGATCCCTTGAGCAAAGACAAACTTTTCTAAGCACAGGAATTAATTTTGGTTGCAAGTCTCAACGCCACCAAGCAAGATCTCAGGATTTAGAGAGGTGGCTGGGTCCAAAATAGGTACCAAGCAGACAAATGAAACTGAAAGTTTCTTCTTAGTCTGGGTAAAAACGTGTACAAACTCCAAGTCAAACTTAACTCCAGTAGCTGAGGAAGAAAAAATGAAAATTATTAAGGCAAACATTAATCTTAGCTTCTTCAAATATATACAGCATTTATCAAACACACCAACAAAGAAATTTTTCACGTTATTTATAAAAGCCGTATTCTTATTATCAGAATATGAAAAATTGAAGAGCTCTATTTGAGGAACTTAAGTTGAAGAAATAGATTTTATTTAAACTGTGAGCAGCAACAATTTTCAGAAATAATAGTAAAATACAGAATATAGACTTATTTAATCTGCTCTTGATTAGATTTCTTCATTTTTATCCGTAAAACCCATGAAACAGGAAAAGTTAAGTATGCAAGTGAAGTATTCTATAAACAAGTACAGATGCGTTCAAGGTCCTTCTATCAATAATTGAACAAAAATTGCATCTGCTACAGCTGCGGCCTCACGAAACACTGAGACTGGCAAAGACTAATGTCATTTTGCCATTACATCAGCAGCATCTGGAAAGTGTTCTTTTAGTTTCTCGATCATCAGTCTTAGTGAGAGAAAGTAAGGTTATAAACAAAAACAGATAATCTAAAGAATATGGACAGAAAATTCTGTATGCATTACTGTAGAAAAGAAATTTGGGAAGGCTTAAAAGCAGTACCACAACACCTAAATTCATACTTGAGATTCATGTGCATTTGACAGCACATTAAGGTATAAAAATTACTTGTGAACAGTCACTTGTTCTATTTGTAAGTTCACATAAAGTACATATTAGTATTTTCCAAAGCACTTTATGCAAACATTGGAAGATGATTGCAACAGAGTAAAATATTAGCCTCCTAAATATAACACAAAAATATCGCATTGCCTAAATACTCACAGTCCACACATACAGAAATAGAAAGTTATAAATGAAATATTGTAACAATTATTTGCTCCATTACTGAAAAATTATAAAAAGTAGCATCTTTGAGATACATAAAACACAGCCTAGAAAATAAATTATGAACCATCCTAAAATGCTCATGAAATACTTATAACCAAAGGATCTTATTCCACAAATACCTTCACTTAATGCATATAAGCACATAATATGTTATAAAAACATACCTGAAGTTCTGCATTGATTTTCATGCAATGTCTTTTCATACTAAAAGCAGATATGACAGTTAAAATAGTTTTTTCTACCTGACAATGTAATTAAGGGCTGAAAATAATTTATTTAGTTGCTGAAAATAATATAGAGTATTTTAAGGCTTGTTAAGGAAGCATTAGTCTTCTGCCAAGCAACGAATTTAGTATTTAAAACACCAAGGAACAGAAGAAAATGCATGATTTAAGAATCTGTCTACTGATGTGTACCACTGGGTTCCTGAAAAAATAATTTAGTGCTACTGCAAA
Source organism: Entomyzon cyanotis (assembly GCA_024500445.1). NCBI lineage: Eukaryota > Metazoa > Chordata > Aves > Passeriformes > Meliphagidae > Entomyzon > Entomyzon cyanotis. The sequence continues at coordinate 71,996,211 of JAKEPQ010001016.1, read as the reverse complement.
AACTAGGACTGCCCACAGAAACACAAACCGCGTATTTATAAACTGCTTGCTCAAAAGCCTATCATATGTTGATTTATGCACTGGAAGAAACTTGATGACTGAAGTAAAACCACTGCCAAGAAAAGCAGGAATATTTTGTCAATTGGTGGTTTTTAGTTCTACATTTAATGACTCATCTTTTTCCAGCTCAGTTTTACCTCTGAAGGCCTTTAAGGTGTCACACATGAACTATGTATGTTGGACTGCAGTAAGGATGCAATTCATCTCGCCCAATCACGCTCTACAAAGAGCTTTTATAAAGCAGCAAGAAACTGAGATTTTATTCACACAAACTCACAAAACTTCACCACCATCAGCTTCATTAAGTATACAAGGCTGCCAAGATAAGTAACTAACACTTATTGTCAGAAAACATATCAAATTTGAAAAGAATCTCATAAATGTTTTATTAATCTGTTGTTGGGCATCTGCCTTAGTTTAGTTTTGAGTAAGATAGGAAACAATTCGCCATTCATTGAAAATTCCAACTGCTTACATTACTGGAGCTTTTGAGCACAATGCCATGAAAAGATGGGGTGAAAATACAGTTCTATTCACTCTAAGAGGCACGGAGTGCAAAAATCTACTCCTGTACTACTGAAGTTCAAGGAAATCTAACAGTTTTGTTTCAAACGCGTCTCATGCTTAACTTGCAAATGAACATAGGAGTGAGGGATACGACATGCCCCAGTAGGGCTCCAAACAGTAAGAAATGGAAAGCTACGTTTATAAACTGCTCCAAAGGACAAAACTCTTAGAACAAAAACTATGTTGGGATGGCATTCCTGAAGCTCTAGACGTCATTGCTGTTTTGCAATGTGCTTTTTCACTTTCTTGCTCTCATCTGTCTTACAGCGTTTGATCCAAGCCCACTACAATCCCCGCTGCTGAAGCATGTCCACTGCTTCAGTAGCTGCAACTTTATACTGATAATTACTCAACATACTCGAGAGCAGTGCTTCTGCAAGAAAAACTAAAGGAAAGCAAAACAACATCTAGAAATAATTCCTGGAAATACTATGACATTAAAAAGAAAAGTATTTAATATAAGAAGTCTTACATAAAAGAACAGCAGACATTCAGAAGTTGAATCTGAAGAGTTCTCAAGAAACAGCCCCTTACACATGCAAGTTACACTTCAAAAAGCCAATTTCCTTGGAGGGAAGCTGGCCAGGACATCAAAAAAACTCAATTCCTTCTTTAAACCATCAGTAAGAAGAGCTGTAAGTTGTAGGCTGGTATTGCAGCCATTGTTTCATTAAGTACAATACCCACCCAACATTATTTCACAGGGTTACTACAGGTGTAAATCTGTGCATGACAAAACTAGGACTACAACTCCTACATATTTTGGTCTCAGTTTTAGACAAATGGAAACTATTTCAATATACAAATCCAAATCACTAAGTTGGTGACATGGATAAAAGCAGGTCTTGGAACTGGAATTATTTTGTAAAACTTCATTGCAATTGAAATTCAACAATGTAAATCATTAAACAGCAAGCCATCTATAACTGGATAATAATCACTGCATGCTGGAATAATTAATGTATTATTGGCACTTGGAAGCACTTTCTTTTTAAAAAACATTTGTGCTGTTGAAAAATAAATCACCATCAGCAAGTTCCTCTTTCAGCCAGAAGAATGTATGCAAAATAAAAATTAGCAAAATACTATGGGAAAACAAGTTTCCCAATTAAGCTACTGTGAAATTAGAATGCATATAAATTATTGAGCTATAACAGTCCCTTTCAACTAAATGACTTTTAGAAAGGAAGGGGAAAACCCCAACCAATATGAAAGTGTTTATTAATAGTTTATCCAGTGGAGATCACACAACTAGATTAATAAATTGTTTAGGCATCACCAGGCTGCTCATTAGATTAACAATCAATACAATCAAATTTCTAATGTACAACATCAGCAGCAACAAGAATGCTTCAGGAAAAAAAATCCTCTCACAGAAAATATTTTTATCATCTGTAACAAAATCAAGTAATGGGTAGCTGCATTAAACTTGATTACAAGATATTTTTTAAAGGTAACTATATTTTTAAAAAACCAAGTTTAATGAGTTAGAGAAAATACACAGATAGAAACTTTCAACAGGAAAGCCTAATACTGCAGCCTTATATGAGAGGGTCCAATTCTGGTTGTCATTGCACTTACCATTTATCTTCCTGTTTTAGACTGACCAGTAAAAAGTGATAGGATTTAAGTGAAGAAAGCTTACTTTTCAAAGCTTTTAAGAAACAAAAACAAGGATTAGAAACAACTATTATTGCCCTACTAAATACATGGTTGGCAGAAGACTTTACTATGTTGTAAGTATTATGCCAAAAGAGTTTATTAAAGACCTGATACGGTAAAAAACTACCCAACAGTATCAAAAAATGCAGTTCTTACCAAGAGTCAACTTTTGACCTTTGAAAATAGAGAATAACTTTCTCAGCACATGTACAGTAGCAATCTGAGAGTACAAGTAAATACAAGATGGAATCTGCTCACAATAAACAAATATTAATAAGAACAAATAAAACCAGATTAGCTGTATAAGAAATTCTAAGTTGAAATCAGACTTGATGTATCATTTCGCAATCTCCAGAAAAGGTTTCATTTTTCTCTGCTGCAAAATGCAAAGGCTTTTTCAATTCCCATTCACACTACATAACTACAGTTATCTAAAAACACATTTTAACAAGCATCTTAAAAATTATAGGCATGCTTAGTCACACAGCTGCCCTGATTAGAAACTGTTGCTACAGAAAGTAAACACATCATATGCCATTTTGTTTCAATTTTTCCTCTTAAAGTTTAAAGAGCATTAGAAGCCAAACCTAAGTCAAGATATGACCAGAATACTGAAGACTAGTCTAAAGAATATATTTTTCTCATGTTGTATATCACACTTCAATTTCACATGATGTTTAAAAAGCAACACCCGAACTTCTATATTCCTCTGTATATAACTTAAAATGCTTCTGGTAGGGCTGTTACTGTAAAACTGTATCTATATATTCTTGCAGCGTATTAATTAGTTCCAGATGAACACACAACTCCAGTAATGCAAGAGAGTGGGAAAACTACACTCTACCAAAGCAGTCTTCCACCTTTTACCTTCCAAAAAATTCGATGTATAAAAGTCATAAGAATTATGCATAGTGACTGAAGTGCTTTCTATTTGAACCATTCCTATTGCCTTCTTATCCTACATTTTTGACAAGTCCAGCACACCAACTTTAATAGTTTCTACTCATATAGGGTTTGGAATTTAAAAATGTAGATAAGCAACAAGGTTGGACAAACTGTGGTAAGCAATTTAAGCATAGAGTCTAAATAGTATTACCTCAAGACAGATGGAAGAACAAAACCAGTAAAGGCTGTGGTGGCCAACATTATCTAGTTTTCCCCAGCACTCCAAGCTGCAGAATATAGGCCACAACTTCCTAACAGCAATGGAATCTGAGGGAGTTACTATCATCCCAGGGCTGTGGGTTGGCTCCACAGCTTCCCATTACTGCAGCTCTCTGCAGGGATCTCACAGCTGAGCCAGGAGGTTTTGACAGGTAGCTTACATGGTCAGAAAGTCAGGCAACCCCAAAAGATGCTGTCTTAAGATATTACAGTGAAATGAAATTTCACATTTGGCACTACAGAAGTCACAATCAGTAAGTACTACTTCTAAATTACATCAGACAACTGTTACATGCTGTTTACCCAAGTACGTTTAATAATATCTGGAACACACTAAAGGACAGTATGAGTTCTGGATTCTTGGTCTTCATCACCTTGAAGAAAAGACATGCTGAAAGCAGTTATCTTTTAGCGTGAGAGCACATATGGAAATAAATTACCATCTGCTTTTGGATGAGAGTCCCTCAAAACACAGTGAGCAAAATCAACTGATATCTGTCAGTAAAATCAAAGGAACTATTTTGCTTCCTCCCCATCTTTACTAAAAACACTAAGCGGCAGAGGAGGGGGAAAAATGTGTTGCTGAGAACAGGCAATCACTTATTTTCTAACATTTCTTAGAATGTCTCAGAACATACATAATAAATTCTTCACAACCCCACAGAAAATTTTATGGTATAGAATGTAAAACAGGGTTTTTCTTTCACAGGAAGTAGCTGAGAAACCAGCAGCTTGTTTTTGATTATGTATGAAGTTGCACCTGTGAAGGGGAGCAAAATCCACTCCTGCAGACTACAGTTGTTTTAATAATGTAAAAGAGTATTGTGTGACTTGCTTATTCATTGTTTCCTCACTAGGAATCGCTGTTAACAGTAAAAGGTATCCTACTCATGGGAAACTAAAGCATTTGCAACACAGTGTGCACTCATTTAACCAATTTGGTCAGTAGAAAAAAAAAAGTCATACCCTTTGACCAAAAAAATTTAGAAGCTGACTCCTCTGATACCACCATTTTGTTAGTCTTGCATGATGCGTCTTCAGAGGCAGAGCATACCTAAATTACTAATAGAATTAATCTACAGATTATAGCAGAGGACAAATTTTCCCCCACCTTTATAATCTTTCCAGTCTCCTTTAGAAATGATTTGGATGTTCTTGCCTAGTTTTACACAGGGTCAAAAGGGAGAGTGACTTCAGGCTCCATATGAAATTAACGCTGCCTGTTTTGTTTCTGAAGTATATTATTCTTAGTAAGTTAAGCATAAACCAAAACCAGCAATTCAAACAAGCTTAATAGCATGAATTGGTTTAAAATTTGAACCTTCAGGCAAACTAGCGCACTTCCTGATAGAAACATCAGGATGGGTGATTCCCATCACCTCCCACTTAAAAATTATTTTACTGAAACATTTCAATTTCCAAGTTAAAAAAATGATCTGAACACCTTCACTTAACGGAAGTGTTACATCACCAGCTTGTAGGAAAAATAACAGTGATGTCATTGTACAAGAGAATAACTACACTACTGAATATGTAGCAATTTCACTCAGAAGAATGATGAAATACTGAAGAACTAACAGCCAACAAGAAGATGGCAATTCAATAACTAGAATAAAAAAAAAATATTCAAAGATTTCTTTTGCAATTTGGACTTTCACCATGGAATTGTACTTACATTGTCCATGAAATTTGGCTTAAATCCTCCCTCCTGCTGTCGCCGTAATTCCTCCTGTTCCCTCTGGCGCAGCATCTCTTCTTCACGACGTCTGTGCTCTTCTTCATGTCTAGAATATTTTTAAAAATCATGTCAGCTCAGTCTCTTGACCTGTTCAGGCTTGCACTCAGTCTCAAGAGGTAAGATCAAGCATATAAACAAAACTGGTTATTAATTATTTTTTACATATTTTAAGGCACTAATCTACTCAACTTGATGAGTTTGAGTACTTCTGAAGTTTTAGTTGTTTGGTTTTTTTTTAACTGGAATACAAGTCATTTCAATACCAATACATTCTATACCTACTCTTCCAGCTATATATTGGTAAGCAAATTAAAATATTCCAGTCTTTAAGAAGCCACTATGGATTAAAACATTTCAATACTGCCAAAAGACACATTTTTAATTTTGAGATGTTTGTGCCGTTCTTTTTCTTATCAACATTTACTGCGATATTTAACACAAAAAGTATAAATCAATATGATGATACCATGTCTATTTTCCTAAACTTTAGAAGAGGCATTAAAACAATTATTTCCATGAATCAGATCTTAAAAGAAAAATTGTTTGCAACATACTAGAATATCAAGTGAAAATACCTTCCAAAATCCCATGTCAGACTACAAGATTGCAATGCTATGATTCCATATGCAGATCACCTGCACATAAAACTTAGAAGCATGTTCCTATCTATCACAGCTATGCTTTGGTCACAATGTTAAAATAAATATAAAACAAAAAAATAGGCTAAGACATTTCTATGCTATTTAGAAATCTCAGAAATTTACAACAAAACTAATAGAGCTGAAATAAGTGAAAAAAAAATCAAGCAACACTTGAAACCACTCTTTTATATTAGCATTATATTATCAGAAACATCACACATTGTGCTTTTGGAAAGCAAATTTAGCTAACATATCAAAATTCATGCAGGCCTACAGTGGCTGCATGCCACACCTTTGCACAGTAGAAAGCAAAATACCTCAATTGTATCTGCTTGCGTTTTTGAAGCTCTTGGTTTCGAAGTTCTTCCAAACGCCTCAATTCTTCTTGACGACGCATGAGATCTAACAGGATTAAAATTGTATTTAAATATAAAAGATGTCAATCAATAATGTGGCAACACAAAAACTGTTACTACTGTCACATTACAGTTCTAACATTCCATTTTTTAAACAAATTTTGCAATGCATTTAACTCATCTCTTTCCATAAGAGCTAAGTCTAGTACCTGAAAAAACACTGGATATGAGGCTTACAAACACAGAAAGGCACAAAATGGGCAACGCCTCCAAAGCAGATTATGGAAACAGAAATCTTAAGTTCTCAAAGAAAAGAGAAAAAAAAAAAACTCTCAATCCCTTAAATCACATCCTGGTTTTACATCTAGGACATGGCACCAATTTTCTCACAATGCTGTGTAGTATGCTAAAGGCATACTACCAAGAAAACCACTTACAATACTTACAGACTTTTATACTCTCCACTACCTACTGCAAACCACCACCCTGTACACACCAGAAAAAGAAAAGTGCTATGAACTTCAGGTGCATGTCTGAACCTCCATGCAGATCTACCACAACTATGCTTACTGCAACTTACACCAGTCTTTTAACTCCACAAAAAAGCAACAGCCATAGCCTCTTAAGAAGCACTTAAAATGCTCTTAATAAAGCAGGGCATAACTCATAGTAATTACTTTTGCTGACCAGTCACATTATTGATTTCTGCCTGGAAATTTATGCTTTCTTCAATGAATATTAATTCTACCATTTGTTAGAAAGCAGCTCTTTATTTTTTAACTTCATAGGATATTGGCCACATGGTATTATTTATAGAAACCACAAGTAACATTTTACCACACCAGCCAATACATGCTCTCTATGCTTTAGTTCAACTTGTCTACACATTTTCTCTATGCATTTCTTCGCTATACTAATTAAAATCTCTTTTTAGTTATGCAAATCACTTTTCTCAAACTTGCATCAGCATAAACTACCACAACTTAAAGTTTTAATTTAATATCCAAAAACTGCAATGGCCAATACATTTTTCCAAAATATCATGTATTTGTACTCTTTTTGAACAAAGCAGATTATCAGATTTTTACTCTCACAACATCTCTGTTGGCATTAGAAGTCCTTTCTCAAGCACATTTTGCAGGACTGCTTTTCCATTCTCTTCTGCATAATTAACACATTTCACACTTTAACAGAATATGACTACATTGAAGATTCACTCAAATCACAAGTCTGAGGGCTGTGTCTTTCCAACTGTGATTGCCATAGAAGGCCTGGCCACTGGTATCCTGACAGTTAGGGAGTGTCACAAGCACACTTTTTTTTGCTTTTTAAAAAAACTTTAGGTTATTTCAAAGTACAAGTGTATTCTTCTTTTAAAATGAACCTTTAGGTTGCTTCAGGGTATTACTGAGATCAATTAACCCGTTCTGTATGCAACACTGTCCACTGTGGAAAAAGATGTTTCCTTTTCAGTATTTTGTTCTTTCAAATTTATGGAGCATTAACCATTTCTTGTAGACACGGGCACAGGATTTCCTACTTTCTGTCTACCACTAATTGCTACATATTTATCATTTACTGTCCTTTGTTCTTAAGGCATAGCACTCTACTTTTCTCAGTGTTCTCTTAATTTTTCTCCATACCATAGTTGTGATTATTGCCTTTCCTGGAACTGTAAGTATTTCAAAAGTTCAACATAGCAAATTATGATCCAGTATCATTTGACAATTGCCAAATTGTGGCAGAAATCCTTACTAGGCCAGTTGAAAATACAGATATAGAGGTTCAAACTCTGCACAAGAGCCATTCATATTAAAAGACCTGCAATGATGGTAATTCTTGACTGACAGGCCCTTTCTCTGGACAGAAAAAAATCTGCACTAAAGCAGCTGTGGGAAAAAAAGAAAACAGAGAGCATTATTATTAGCCTCTGCACTTTCTTTTGCTTAAAAAGGACAAGGTCTTCATTTTATCTTCAACCTTCTACACAACACAGAGCAGGAGGTGAAAGTGTTCTCTCACCTCAGAAGTTAATCCTACAAGCTGGCATATCAACTCCACAAAGACTTTTAAGCAGTTTTACCTGCTGAATTTTTCAGGTTCTAAAGATGGAAAATAAATGCCAAGCTTCCATACAATTGATTAAAAAGTTAAGCTTCTGGTTAAATTCAGTCATGTTTTCCAGTATTTTCATAATCTATTTAAACATCATTATGAGAGAATATTTACAAATGTTTGATGCATACCACCAGTACCTAGATCAGAAATACCATGCAATTTACTTACACATGGAAACAGGTATTCTGCTTTACAAATTACTTCTGACTCACTCTGTCAAAATATGACACTTAAAAGTGAAAAATTACACATTTCAAAAGAATTAAATCTACCTTCAGCATTAATACCACACCACAAAAACCTGAGTACTTAAACCAACATGTTCTAGAGCTCAAGTCCTACTAGCTCTCGAGAAACAGTTTCAACACAACCTTCACCTGCAAGAGTATGTGGACCAGTAAGCTCATCCTTCCCGTCTTCTTTTTAGAAGATGACATGACATTTCATAATTTATTTCATATATCATAATGACTGCTTCAATACATCTTTAAATTTGACTTTGTGCACAAATACATATTATTTGTAATGGGTTACAAAAATATTAATTCTAGGTTCTGATGCCTTAGAAATTTCATTGCATCTTTCTACAGAATCCTGTGATGCAATCTCATTAATACAATTAATATTCTTGGCATAGTAAGAACTTAAACCTACACTGTTCAGCACAACGAGAGGCAGCTAATCTTTGAAAATAAATACAAGTGAAAAAAACCTTATTTTCATACATACTGAAGCTGAAGAATTGAGAAGATTAAAACAGAAGGAATACTTACTAATCCCTAGATCTTGGAAAATTGAATGTGGGCAGGTGACTAAAATGAAACCTGATAATCTTAACAAAATTCTAAGTTATCTGGTACCAAAGAGGTACCCTGCTTACCAAACTGTGAGGGGAAAAACCCTCCTCCCTAAACTAGAAAAATCCCACATTTCCTCACTTGAATAGTAGAATCAAACTAATTCATGTTTTAATGGCTCTTTAACGGAAGGAATAATTCTCTCTTTTAGCATATAGAACTGTCACTTAACAGATATTCAAAAAGTGTAACTTTTCCTTCATGCTGTCCTTAAAAGAAACTCTCATATCCAAAACCATACTCAAGATGTTTTACTATCAAGAGCTTTTCTATCTTAATGAAGAGGCCACTGTCATCTTGCCTCAGTTTAAAACATAATTAAGACATGCATTTAAGAAAAAGTAATCTCTAATCTTACCCTCAAGTACAGGCAACAGGTGAATAAATTCAAAGGAAATTAAAGAGCATGAATTCCAGAACTGGATCATTAGCATTCTTAGATATTAACAATTAGATAAGTCAACAGCAGATTTAATCAACCTGTATCTTAAGCACTGAACCATCTTTACAAATCTCAGTCACACATAAACACAAAACTATAATTTTGTGTCTGATTACCAAGGGAGAGCTGTACTGTGTATGGTCAGCAGTGTTCCTGGATCATACTGACATGTACATTCCTCACCTGTAACATACACCTGTGCTTAGCAAGAAACTTAATGCTTCAACATTTTTTTCTTGGAAAATAAACCAAGAAAGAGTTGGCATTTCAAGAGCTGCAGTAACTATCTGGCATTTCAAAACAGTTTTCTATGTTATTACACTCTGTATAAGAGCTTATGCATTTTATGTTATTATATAGTTATGTTTTTATGTTATTACCTTCCTCATAAGACTTTATGCTCTGCACAAGACCTTATAAAAACAGCATGGTTCCACACTGGAAGGACATGTGCCTCTTCAAGGAAAACAAGCTAAGTAAACTTTTTCCTGAAGACAAATTTAGGAAGTGAAGAAAACAGACAATCACCTCTATCAATTTTTAATTAATTTCAGCAAATCAAGGAATATGTACACAGAGAAGTATTACTTCCTTTTTCTCAGTTAAATGCATTTAATTAAATAGTGGCCAGCAAAATGTCCAAGTGTACAGCTTAATATGCTACACAAAAAAGAAAAATCTGTGACAAAACAAATTTAATACTAGTAGATTATCTGGTTTTACCTTGCCTCATAAGCATTAGCTGATGCTCATGTCTAGCTGCCTCCATTTCTGCCTCTAGCTTCTCTTTGGCTTCTTTAATGTTCCTGTCAACCTGTTCACGCTGTTGTTTTTCCATCTCATCAAGAGCCTTCCACCGTGAAGCATACTCAAACTCAAATGTTCCAGGCTGAGCAAAACGTGGAGGCTGTTCTCTTTCCCTAATAAAAATTTTGCAGTAAAAATGTACAGAAGGACACATTTAGATCAACAGCCACATTTAGATCAACAATCACTTCAAGCGTAGATCTTTTTATCAACCTGTCAGATGACTACATTCTAAACCAGACAAAGCTTAATTCAGACATTAAGACAAGTAAAAAGACAATTTTTCAAAAATCATCCTAATATTCAATTTATTTTATGATAAAAATTGGTATTTACATCAGTACAAAATACTAAGCTGCAAGTCTAGATTAACTGTGTTCACCCTTCTAAAGCAAGCAGTCAATTCATAAAACCAATTATTTAAATAAATATCAAAGCTTACTACCCAGCTCAGAATATTAGCCAGAATCTGTACACATTAAAATGTGCCCACATTTTATTTCTAACACTAATATTGTACCTACCAGTGACAAATCTTTTTGAACTGGTGTTCTACAGTCTTACCAAAATAAAGATTTTAGATTCAAGAAACATAAATGACAAATTACAATATTAAAAATTGGTATTTTCAGATTAGGTGATTTCAATCTCATGATCAAGATTCACTTTCTCATGTCATGCTCCAAGTTTCACCTGACCTGTGGAAGCTGCAAAAATTTACACTCCAGGGAAGCTGCAAACAGTAATGAGGCTATTCAGAGAACATAAAGATATGTGGATATTCAAAATCTCTGCAGGATTAGACCACACCCCTAATCCATAAAACACTGTAATGTGCTGGCAACAAGCTCCCACTGATTGCAGCGCAGGCCAAGAATCTCTCTACTACAGTAAATGCACAGACTGTTAAACCAACAAGCCAAGCCTGAATTTTACTACGATTAAGAAATTTTTAATCCTTTGACACAAAACAGTACAACATACAAAGCACTACTTCCTGCTACACAAACTCAAAAGTAAAAATTAGCATGTATTTACAAAGGTCACTAAGTACATAAATCATTGTTTTATATAATAAAGTTAACCACAACTTACTTGTGGTACTGTTGTGTTTTTTGCATTAGCTTCTCTGGGAGTCCATCCTCATCATCAAATTGCTCCATTGGTTCTACAACAACAGGTCGAGGTGTTCTGGAAAACATTTTTGATTTAATAACTGGAAGCAGTTACAACTTATTTTAGCATTTTGAAGAAACACTCCTGAAAGGTAATATGTAATTCCTATGTCTTGTCTTAAATCACAGAATTCCAATGAATCCTGATTTTAAGAATTACCTTTGGAAAATAATTGTTTCTATGCCCAAAACCAGCTATTCCGCCTAGAAACCACAACTTAATTGACACAGCTCTGTTTGGCTTTTTAAAATACCAAAACCATCTACCAATAATTACAAAATGTTTAGGAAGAAACTACCTTTTTGTTTTCATCAGAGAGGCACCACAGGGGCCATGATTGTATTGGGAAAGCAACAAATCCAAAACAGAGCTGTACAACCTATTCATATTTCTACTGACTTTTACAGCTTACTTTTGCAAGTTATTCTACAATTGAAAACAGCTTGATAATTTGGTATTAGTATTACAGTGATAATGAAAAAAACATTTCTGCGTAAGTTATTTAAAACCCATTCTTTGAACAACCACAGGCTCACAAACCAGAATCTTAATTTATCTCTGACAAAAGCTTCCTTGAAATGTAGTAACCAGAGGCAAGCATGAGCCAGTACTGCCAAAGAGAGTAGTGTAAGAACTCTAAATTGTGTAAAAAACTCTCTGCATCAATCTTGGGAGCAGAGCTTACAAAACACAGAGCACTAGAGACACTATTTTCAAAACACCAGCACTAATTTATTGTGTTCCATGCCTTTATTTCACTTTGCAGATCTTCCCCCACTGCCCTGGTCTTCCTCTGCAAAAAAACCAAAACTAAGCTAAACTAGGAAAAAAAAAACAAACCACCCCCCCCTCCAATATATTTTACTCTGGGCATCAAGTTTATGAAGTCTGGAACCACAGGGCACAACACAGCAACTGTTTCTTCTGACGCTATCTGCATAGCAGTTGCTGGCAGTTCTCCTATTTAAATGCAATTGAACTGCGGTGCTAACAAGTTATTACTTAAAACAACAATGTTAAAACTCTAATGTTTTGAACGTCTAGTTTTGATACATTTATACAGGTAAGATTTTGTTCTGATCAGGCAAAGAGTTTTCAGTTTAAAAAGGTAACATTTTAGGCTCTGAAGCAGGACATCAAAGTAGGTGGCAGCAGATTCATGCTAATTATATCTGCAACTGTGCATTAGGGAACATGTCACCTCACCTAAGCAAGAAAATTATCAAATGCTTTTTATTCACTTAGGCCAATGGTTAGATGGTCAAGTCAACTGATCTATCCATCTGGTAAAACAACAATACCCTCCCCCCTCATATCCTAGCTTCTTTTTCCCCGCCACATCTCTCATGCCAAGAATAGCACTCATGTAACACTGAACTACATTATTTCCCTTGACTGGCTCACCACACTTCCATTCAATTACTAATGCCAAGAAACCCCAGGGAATACGAACAAATTGCTGGCACCTCCCGATAACAGTAAAAATGTATTCAAATTTACTATGTAACTACCAAATCAGTTCAGTAGCACACAAGATTTAAGAAAGAAACCGGAGTTCCAGACCCCCTACTCACCTGCCATCTCCTCCTGGCAACATTTTCTCCTGCCTTATTTTCTGCTGGACCTGACATTAGCAAACACCTTCCTGGGCTTAAACAGACTGCAATGGACCCCCGTATGAATGAATGCTTTTCTGTTGTTTCAGCAAGCACAAGTGGCTTATGGAAGCATCATGAAGTTCCCAAGCAGATAAAAGAACAGCACAGCCAGAGCAGGAAAAGAACTCCAAGTTACCCAATTCCATGCTGTGAAACTACACCCTTGTTTTCCCCACGGGAGTCAGAAAAATAATAAAAAAAAAAATCTATCATTTCACACAGTCTTTAAGAAAGCATTTGAAAATGTCACTTGTGACTGTGTTCAAGTACAGCAGTTAACAACTCTCTTTGGCAAGTAAAGTAATATGAGATGCAAGAGAAGTACTATTTACAAGCTTGCTTGTCCTTGAAATAGATTGTTTTCCAAACATCACTAGTATAAACCACTTCAGAATCTCACTCTTCATTTTAAAACAACGAGAAAATCCTGCACTTACAAGCCACAGATAATTTTTAAAACAGGAACACTTTCTTTAGTCCACAGATATATAAGCAATGTCAGGCACTGTTTTGTTAAGAAACAAAGGAATATTATTTGGTCACTTTGTTACTGGGACCAGGAAGAGCGCAATCAATGAAAATAGTCTCAATAGAAAATACCTGTCCATATAGAGACGGAAAAGTAATACTACATATGGACAAGAAAAAACCCAAAATTTTGCTCTCAGACTCTCATATGGTAATATGAAATCTTATAAACAGTAAGCAGAAAAAGATGGTTTTCTTAAGAAAAAATCAAGAGTATTTGTGGTATTCATGTAAAATACCTTAATTTCCAACCTCATGGCTTTCAGAATTTGAAAACAAAATAAGAACTAGGGAATACCATGAATGCAATTTGTGTTTACATCGATAAATAGAAGATATACTCACAAATTCGAACAAGAACACGTGAACTTACGTTGTAAGTAAGAATGCCCCATCACTGCATCTTTCTAGAGCTTTCCTCGCTGGAGGTTTTGCTGCAAACTCTACAAAACCTTTCCCTGTAGCTCTGCCACGATCATCTACTACAACAACCGCTCTTTCCACTGGCCCGAATTGCGAGAATGCTTGCTCCAGCAGCTCATTGGAAACCACAGGTGACAGATTCTTCACAGTTAAGGCAGCTCCATGTGTAGCAAATCGAATTCGAAGTGGTCTGCTCTTCAAAATAGTACCATCAAGTTCTGCCTTTGCTATTTCAGCCAGGGTCCTAGATTCCTTTATCAAGACATAAAATATTTCATATCTTTTATTTTCGAAGACTACAGATACCACTTTTGTGTGTCCACCCCCGTGAAAAGCAGCAAAGTTGTTTTCCTGCACTTGTGCAATTGCCATCAAGATCATTCAACCTTTCTTCCCCCAATCAAAAAACCAAACCAAACCAACAACAACAAAAAACCCAAAAAACAAACCAACAAAGTCTCTGTCCTCTGATTAAAATAAAAATATGCATTCATTATCCCTTACGGTTTATTCTAAAAAACTACATATGTGCAGATTTTTTGCTGTACATTGGAGGACTTAACAAATTCTCATTATGATGGTGCTGCTCTATAAAGATTTTGAGTAGAGTTGAAAACTTGATGCTTTTCACGTTTACCCACTCAAATGTTTATGTTCTGCATCCCGAGATCCATGCAGCAGGAAATGGTATTGTCAAAGATTACACTACAGGATCTAAGGTACTTTGGGTTGGGTTTTTGTTTTGGTTTTAAATAAGTGAATATATCACACTTGCTCTCAATGGATGTCCAGTTCAAATTACATCAACAAATGATGACATTACCTTTTTCACTCATATATTCCTTCTTTTTGCATTTCTGGGCTTTTTGCACCCACATCCATGAGACAGAGTAAATCAACAACCACCTTTTTTCTCACTTCAAAAATCTTCACCAAGCTTGATACCTGCAATCCCTTACATTTAAAGAAATTCTTGTTTCTATCTTTCTTCATAGTTCAACTGGCTAGGAAAGCTGTTGAAAATACATATATTTGTACATATATATATATATATATGTATATATATGCATATATATATATACATTGCCTAAACCTAACGGAAATGGGAAGTTCACATAAAAGCTCCACTTAATCTCTATTACACACAAAACTGAGTAACAAGATAAATATATCGCACTTCCTCCAGAAAATTGCTGTTTCAGTCTGGGGAATTCTCAGGGTAAAAGATGTATGGCAGAATGCCACAAGCATTTTAAGATGACAACCAAAGCGAGGAAAAAAAGAAACCTAGCCAGTAAAATATATAGAAAAATCACGGCTAGACACCTAAAGCACTCTAAAGCTATTCCCAGAATGATACAAATCTGTGCATCCCAAACAGAGCAATCGTGACAACGAATCCCGCACACTAAATTACCATTTAAATACAGTACCATAAACTTTTAGGATGATTCATTTTTTTGCGTGCTTAACTCGACCATGTTTAACCAAATACTGTATCACCCCTAAAAATCTAGTCTTATCTGGGCACAAGTAATTTAAACAGCCCGCGGTCCGCAACCTTTGCAATTCCGTGATTTTATGTTCTATGTTCACCATGTGGGAGCAGCGGTATTTCGAAACAATCCTGTCCAGTCTTTAAAATTAGCTGTGTTAAGTGCCACGGGGCGAGGCGGGGACCGAAACGCCAGGGTCTGGGAGGGCTACTCTGAACGCAGGGGTCTGCCTTGGATGTGTGGAGACGAACGGGGGAGGGGGAGAAGGAAAAAGGGGCGGGGGACCAGCGCTAGCAGCGAGGAGGAAGAGAAGGAGAGGCAGACGCTGCGTTTTTTTACACCCGCCGAAAAGCAGGGGAAGGGGGCGGGGGACAAGGGACCGAAGCCTCCCGCTTTCGGAGACAGCCCCAGGGTGACGGGACAGCCCCAGGGCCCGCCCGGATCCTCACCAGGCGGATAAAGCCGAAGCCACGGTCCCGATTGATGAAGACCTCGCTGGGCTCCCCGTAGCGCTCGAAAAGGCGCTTGAAATCCTCCTCGGTGATATCAGTAGGCAGATTCCCCACGAACAGTCGGCAGCGCTGCGTGTAGCTCTTTTCGCCAGGTTTGAGAAAGCTCTTGATATCGATGGTGAAGCCAACCTCCTGCTCCTCATCTCCGCCACCTTCTTTGCTCGGCGCCAGAGCCATGGCCGCCGCCGCCTCACTCTCCGCTTCTAGGCCGCGCAATCCTTTCAGGTTGCCGCCGCCGCCGCCACCCCCCACCATGCCCAGCGGCGCCGCTGGGGAGCTGTTTTCGATCCGCACTTGCTTCAAGTTCCTATTCGCGGCCATATCCGCTCCTTCCTCGCCGGTACTCCGTCGGGGGACGCGGAACCCTGCCCAGCAGCCACCGCCTCCGAGGCTGAGCCAGAGCCAGTTCAAAATGGCGCCGCCGCCAACCCCTGCGAGTTGCGCCGTCCCCGCGGGAAGCTCCGCCCCGGCCCCGCTCCCCTCCCCGCCGCTCGCCCTCAGCTCCGGCTCACGGGCGAGCCTGCCCCGGGCCTGGGGAGGTCCGGCTTTCCGTCCTGGGGACGGATAGGCGCCGGCGGCTGCGCTGCCTGAGGGCCAGCCGCGGTATGAGAGCGGAGGAGCCCCTGGCTGGGGTTTCTCCCGAGGTAAAGGCTGGGAGGTGTCTGGGCGCTGCGGGGAGGGAGGCAGGCGTGACACGAGAGATGCTGAGGCGGCTGCGGGGACAGCCGAGGGAATCACAGAACCACAGAATCAGTCAGGCTGGAAAACACTTCTTGATATGATCGAGTCCAACCTGAGGCTGAACACTGCCATGTCAGGTAGAGCATGGCACTGAGTGCCGCGTCCAGTCTTTCCTTAAACACCTCCAGGGACGGTGACTCCACCACCACCCTAGGCAGCCCATTCCGGTGTCTAAGCGCCACTTCTGTGAAGAGGCTTTTCCTGATGTCCAACCTAAACCTGCCCCAGTGCGGCTTGAGGCTATGGCCTCTTGTCCTGTCACCTGTTGCCTGGGAGAAGAGGCCAACCCCAACCTGGCTCCACCATCTTCTCAGGTGGTTGTAGAGTGATAAGGTTTCCCCTGAGGTTCCTTTTCTCCAGGCTAAACAACCCCAGCTCTCTCAGCCACTCCTCACAGACCCTTCCCGAGCTCTGTTGCCCTTCTCTGGACTCATTCCAGCATCTCGGTGTCATTCCTGAATTGAGGGGCCCAGGACTCAACGCGGCACTCGAGGTGTGGCCTGAGCAGTGCTGAGCGGATGGTCACTGCCCTGGTCCTGCTGGCCACACTGTTGGTCACACAGGCCGGGGAGGACTAACTGGGCACTGTGCTGCAGCATGGGCAGACAGGGTAGAAAAAGCATTCACCGAGGCCGATGTGGGAGACAAACCTGAGTGAAGCGAGGCCTTGTTACACTGCTTCCAGGACAATTTCTCACACACCAACAGCTTTCATTATATAGGGGATGACATTCTTCTGAGAGGTGTGAAGTCAAAAGTTTCCTTCCTTTCTTGTGGCAAAAGACTGTATATCTCGCTCATCTGCTGCACAAGGCTGTGGTTTGCTTTCCTGCTAGATGCCCAGCTGCTTGGTATGATTTGTGTGCTTCAACTAGCAGTACCAATAGTGTGTGGTTTCTCAGAATTATTTGTTTCATTGATACAACACTAGCACTGAAAACATCCAGACTATCTTGTGAGGTTAATTGTTACTTCAGCTAGTGCATGGCATTTGCTGTTCTTTGGAAAAAGCAGTATCACGCATGATACTCAAGAACAAATTAATTCTACACCAGGTTTGAATGAGTTGCTTGGGGGTTTCTTTGTCTATTGTGGAATATTTTAAGTTCTGTCTTTTTGTGCCACTTGAGGTACAACAAAGATCTCAGTCCCTTTCTTCCTATCTCTGAGCTTGTTCAAGGACCTTGAGAAGACACAAGTTTCCAGCTTTATCAGTCCACCTCTTTCTGAAGCAGACTTGTGGGTGTAGGACATCAAGCTAAACACAGGTTTTAACCTTTGAAATTCAGAAAATAAGGATGATAGGGGAAGGATATCTACTCACAGCAAAGGCAGGAGGTAAGGCAGTGCAGGAACATGATGAAGGCATTAGAGTAGCAGTGTAGGATCCCTAAAGCTTAAAAATCTTGACTGTCCAAAGAACAACGGTTTGTAGTATATTTAGGATTCAATAACAAGTGTTGAGACAAAAAAGGAACGAACTTACAACAAACCAATAACTTTCTAATATGGGTAAGCATGAAAAGGGAGTGAAATATATGTTAGAAATGATGTGACTATACACTGTAGATATGTACTCATCAGTAGATGGAAAAAAGGAGATGCAAAGTAGTCTGGTTGTTAAGTTTTTACCTATGTGGTGTAATAAAATTGTCATGGTTTTCAAATAGGGATTTCCAAATCAGATTAGTAGTAAAAGCAGCAACCATTTAAATATATGACCACAATTTCCCATGTGGGAACAAAGGTCAATAGGAAGAGCAAGGAGTGTTTACAAATTCTATGCTATTCTTATTATTCCTTAACTTTAGCAATATCTCAATAAAAATGATAGTTCAGTAAAATGGAACAACAAAATTCCACCTTCCAGAAGCAAGGAAATATATCTGAAAATATATATATACTTAATGTGCTCATGGATCCATACATTATCTTAATTAGTCAGATTCACAGTACAACTGTAATGCACCCACATGCAGTTCTTTTAGCATTTTTGAGAAGGAGCTATTTGCACATGCCCTACAGGCAAACATTTAAGGGTAACATACAAAAAGAACCTGATAGTGCTGTGCTTAGTCGCTTCCTCATCTTCATTTACACATCACTTTACAATTTACTCATTCATCAGAACAGCCCCAGACAGTTTATCTCCCGAAGTGCCCAGAGTCTAGGTGGCTTGGTGACTGCTACATCTTGCCATTGACACCAGTTAACCAAGAAATATTTTGAAGGGAGAAAAAAGGGTCCCTTAAAGTTCTTGTTCCAATGTTTTTCTTCTGCTATGAACATCCACTGAAATCTTAATGGCTTACTAAATCCAATTCATATCATGGAAAGGGATAGTCTAGGCTGTTCGATCCACTCTTTGTAAGTTTGGTATTGTTAAATTCAATATGTTGAATGCAGTTGAACTGCATGAAAGTAATTGCAGAAGAGTGGGGGAGAAACAGTTACAATCACATGGTAATTTGCATTCATTCTGTAATTCTTGAGGAGTTATATGGAAGCCTAAATTTATTCAACTTGGCATTCAAAAGGCCACCACAGACAGCCCTGATTTTGAGTAACAAAGTTGAGTTTGACTTGGAATTTATTTAAAGACCTTAAAACAGTCATGACTTCTTCATTTCACAAAAGGAAATGAAATATCAAGATTTCAATGAAAATCATTTTGTGAAGTTTTGGCTCATTTCAATACACTTCCTGTCATTCCATTAAATTTCATTGTTTTCACTTTGTTTAAGAATTTTTGCATTTTGCAATTTCATTTCACATCATTTTATCTCCTTTCCTGTCTTTTCATTTCACTTCATTTCTGTCTTTACATGTACTGCCATACTCCCTTTTCTTACTCATGTAAATGTCTTGGATTATCATTTTACATATGGTTTTGTATTTAAATTTACTAGCATAAATAAAATATTCTGCTTGTGCATGAGTATCTATAGTACAGTCACTATTCTATTGAGAAGAACATTTAGTGGCAAAGAAAAAAAAAGGAACAGAATTGTGAAAATCAGCAGTATTTTTCATTTTGTCTGCTACAGAGACAGGTTATGTTTGGTGTACGCTAAAATGTTCATGCTATCGAGAGATTTGGCTGTATTTCCAAAACACACACCATCCAGCCATATGCCATAGGAGACAGTCAGAAGCAACTGTCCCAGCTTTTCATTTTCTGTATCATAGTATTACTTTTCTGCCAAATATCAGCATCCTGCTGAATACCTGGAATGTATCAGACCTCTGAAAGGAAGCCCTGAGAGCTTTTTATGCTGCAAACTTGAAAACACTACACATCTTGATCTGCAAATGAAAATCCAAAACTATTTGTGCTTACCCTTGAACAATATCAAAGTGATTGCTCGGATGCCAATACTCCAGTGATGACAGCTGTGGTAGTGCTGAAATGGACTTCTCAAAACTGTGTCTTTGTGCTCAACACATCTCTGGACCCCCAGGTTTATCTCCTTTTACTTCCTAAAATCTGCAATGAGTCACAGTTAGGATCAGTACTTGTCATTCAAGCTGCAACTGTAGGTCATGACAGAATGTATCAGGGAGCACTAAAACTGAGAGGCAAATTAGGGCATGCAAGAGGATGCTCCATGTGAGAGGAGAAGGGAAACAAGGGAAAACACAAAATTCTGCACTGAAAAAGCAGGGAATGTGATAGGCAGATAGGCTGACAGCCTGAGGCTGGGATCCTATTCAGGATTGCAAGGCCAGAGAACTGAGGCAAACCTCTGTGCATGACCTGACACAGGTGAGAGTTTCATCTCTTGCCATATAAGACAGTGTTTGCCTTCAGTATTGCTCATGGCAATATCTGGAGAAATTAACTTTAGGATAGGTATTGGTCTCCACTACTGACCTTTTTTTGTGAAGTCAAATTGGCTATTAATATTAAGAACTGTCCTAGCTGTGCCAGCAAGCCTGATGGTGTAAACATAGCAGTGAAGGAAGAGGGGCTCAATGCAGCCTGAAATAGTGATGCATATTTTGTTGTTGTCTGGGGATGACCTCGTTACGCCACTGGTGCAGCATGAGGAGTGGTTAGGAGAGCATGTCGTTGCAGTGCCATCTGGTGACAAATACTGGAATTATCACTTTAACAGAATAATTCAAGTGGAACTAAGCATGACAATCCTACAATAATACCAACTCTCTGGTCGCCAGATGGACAGCACGACTTGGATTTTCTATTTTAAACCTGGTGAGAAAGCTGCCTTTCTCTGGTCTCTTTTCTTAATGCTAGTAGAATTCAACAACATTCTTTGTTTTTACATGGATTGAAATGTACATGAATCACATTTAGAAAATCTGTACAACCTAACCTAAAATGGTTAGTAGTCACCTAAATTCATGCCATATTAATGGATATTTTTGAGTGAATGAAGACCCATATTTTGGAATTATCCACGTTTGAGTAGTAAGTATTATTCTGTGAAAGAGCATTGGTCTCAGGGAAACAAGGACTGAAAATACATGAAAATATATTTGTGTGTGAAAGTGTATTTGTCAGATGGACATTTAGGCTCAACAAAAGTCACCTGGCTTTTCTAAAGCTACTTTCTTTACTAATGTAAACAACACATACAATGCACTCTTTTTTGAATATTTTGCAGCATATTGTCTTTGCCTTTTCTGTAGTAGAGTGACAGTGAAGTACTAAGGCAAGCAGTAACTTAGAGACTTAAGGAAGCACTCCCCAAATATATTCCCCTTAATTTATCTCTAAAGAATCATTTGGTGTCCTGTCAGCATATCAGGCAACAGACCTTCACTTGGGGATCCAGTGGCATATGGTGGATGGCCAATGGTTGGGGGTTTTGTTCTCTTTTACTCCAAGTTATCTCTTTTACAATCTGTAGCAAAATATACTTCTTCCATATGATTATGTGTATCCTCTCTGACTAAGCTAATGTATGCTGTAAATTTTCTTAGGTTATTCTTATTTGTGCAGTATTTTTTTCTTTTGTTTTTTCTTTCAAATTGGGACATAAGGCTATTTCTCTGTGAATTGATTTACTTTTCCACAATGCCACTGAGGTTGAAATTGTCCTGTAATCTGAACATTCACTATGATCTGAAAAGGTATGAGACATTTCTCTGTGGTTTTTATTTTTGCTTTCCAGTTCTAGGATTGAATTTTGTATTTGTCAACAGAAGAAGTTTAAACTGAACTAGGAATGTGTGAACTTGATTTTCAGGAGTTTATGTAATACTTTTACCTAAACCGCATTGATTTCACTCATATCTGCCAATCACTCTTACAGCTAGATAAGAAATAGTATTTATAGTCTTTGAGCATTTTCTACAGGTTAAAATATGTTACTGTCCTGAAAATGCAATAACTTAAAAATTTTACCAAACAAAAAATTATGAAATAATGAAAAATTTTCATGAAGTGGAGCATTGTTCTGACACTTTTTTGAATATTTAACTTAGTGTGTTATTTTTAATTTTTCTTTTATTATTATTTTTTAAGGTAGAATGTGGTTTGTCTGTAGTGCAGCACACATGGGTTCAGGAACTGACATATTAGAGAAACCTCATGAACTGTCTTATTCATCATACTATTTTTGACAGGTAGTTGATGTCAAATGTTTAAGAGAAAAGGGCTGACCTGTTTAGGAAATAAATGTAGGAAGCAGATGTACAGTTTTACTGTTAAAAAAATCAACAAAAATAATGCAAGATATATAATGTCAAACTTATCAAATTAAAATTGATACCAGAAAATGAAGTCTAATTTAACATTATGGCACTAAGCTGTTTTGAACTTGCTAATAGCTGCTAGTCAGTATTTGTTCATTCAGGTGCATGCAAAAAATTATACCACACATAGATTGCATTGTCAACACTTTTAAGATTTTTTTTTACCCCAAAACTCTGGGAATCTAGTTTTTGTGAGTGTGGCCATGCCCAGCAGTATCACTTACACTGCTCTGTAGAGTTTCAGCTCCATTCTTTCACCTGACATTTCTTACTGTCCTGTCTTGTTTCTTACTGCAGGTTCTCTTTGACACTCTATCCTGCTGCTTATACAGCCACAGGTGAACAGGATGGGAGAACTAATCTAGCTGAAAGAATAAAGGGAGAGCGAGAAGAGGAGCAAGAGAAAGGATGTTTAAGCAAGCATTGGTGGTTAATAAATGTGGTATTACCATTCCAGCCTCATCTCAAACAGCACCTCTTAGAGGCTTCCTGTTACCTGAGGGGAGAGAGGAAGCACTTCCTAAAGTACTAGCTCTTTCCATGTCTGGAATTTGGAGCTATCCACCTTCATGAGCATAACAAAGAATCTGTCCCTGTAAAAACCTCACCTGAGGCATTTGAGGAGATCCTGCTACAGTTCAAAGTTTTTCTATCCCTATGCCAGCCATCATTCAGGTAAGTCCTGCTAGCTTTCCACTACGCTGTTTGTCGAAGTGGACTTGAGCTAAAATTGTAGGTTGGAGTAAAGGAGACCTGAGCATGTACTTCTTGTGCCCAGCTAATCTTTGGATTGAGGTAAAGTTACCTTGTCAAGGAAGTAGCTCAGCTACCAAGTAGGCAGCTGAGGAATGTAACACACTGAATTGTGATATTAAAATTAACAACAAAATTTTAGCCAAACAAAACTTTAAATGTAGACCTACTTTTTTTCACCAAAAGTTGTAGTCCAAAGTTGTCTGGTATAGTCCATTTTATCTCTTTTCAGAACAGAATAAAGAAGGCCACAGGCTCCCCAGTTAATCTCTCAAACAAGTTCTAATCCCAAAGTAAATGCAAGGGCAGTTTAGCTCATTCAGCAAACAAATACAGTAAACTGCTGTACATATCTGAAGGTCAGGCAGCCTCGAAGTGATAGCTTGGTCTCAAAGAAAAACTCTTGCGCTTCAAGACAACTCTCCTGCAGCCAGCCAGTTTCTGTTCCTGTTGGAATCCCATTTAAGCCTAGTGGCAGAGAACTGCTGCCCTGAGTGCTTCCCTGCACCAGTGACTGATTAGTTACAGGCTGGAATAAGCTGCTCCCACAGGTCCTGGTGGTGCTCCTCGCACTGTATGACAGTTCCTGCAAGTCACTGGTTAAATCTGTAGCATAGCAAGATAGCTTTGTTGCCCAGCAATGAAGAAATCTGTTAGAAATTGTACTCTCCCATATAGAAATTTAAGACATAATACATCTTACCAGCTGCTAGATGAGACACGTCTATGAGATCCTTTTTGGTTTAGGTTGTGCTGGATTTTTTTTTCCTGCTATATTTGTTTCCTAATATTAAGGACTTAAAAGGGAATTAAAGAAGGGTTTCTGTTTGAATGTTGGACCAAAGGCAGATACTTGATGTGAACATATCCTCTGGTGACCCAGGGCAATTTTTTAAGTCAGTATTTTCAAAAGCAGGTGACAAAAGCTAGAGGCTATAATCAGTATGAAGCGCGGAATTGACTCCACAACTCAGATAGTTATGAAGTAGGTATGTGTTTATTCCAGCTGGGGTGCATGGGGGGTAGCCCCTCCAAAGGCATGCACACCCTCAGCGGCACTTCACAAAGTTTATATTAGGTAACAGATTACATATGCATAAAGTTAGACAAAGCCCCTATACATATTCATTATCTATCCCCGCTTCGTATTATAATGAGTTCAAAGTTCATTTAAATATGCCCACACAAGCGCAGTGTCTCCAGATTAATTGTGGGCGAGGGTCCCAATGATTAATTATGACAGACTCCATCCTCTTCATCACGATGAACTGTTCACCCTGTTCCCTTGCGCATGCTCCCTCGGTCTTTGGTCCTAGTCCAAGCCTGAGAACCGACTTGTACCGGTCCTGGGGTCCAAGGGTGGGGTGCTCAGTTACACTCAGTGGTTTCTCTCAATTATTTGGCTCTCTTCTCTCCATCCTCCTCGATACCAGGTAGACACAAATTCATTAAGAGAATAATAAATGAATCGCAGCTGGCATATCTTAGTAAATCATTACCCAATCTCTGGCTCTCTAAATCAGTTTAAAAATATTATTATTACTATTATCCAGCTTCTAGCTCTTTTAGTTTAGTAATTTCTATTTTACCCTAAATCAAGTAGAAGCCTTAAATACTTACTACCTTCAAAAATAAGGCCATTTTTATATAGGTGTCTATGAGACATACAGCCTACAAAGTCTTGATCTTCATAATATCTCAGTTTCTGCATTGGGGAAAACATTTACTTACTTCACAAGGGTAACGTAATATGAATTAACCTTTAAGTACTCTGAATTCTCAGATAAAAGAAATTTTAACTATAATTTCCCAAGATTACTAGCATATTATCACATACAGAATCCCAGTTATCCTATGGCAGAAATGCAAGCAGGACAAATCCCCAAAGCAAGTGAAATTCATTAGATGTTCCAGTTCTGACAAAAATTGGGACATTGTGGTCTTTTTTTTTTTTTATAAGGCAAAGGATCATATGTACTGTTTGTAGGAACAGGACTAGGGGAAAAAAAAAACTACAAAACCAACCTTAAAGCCAGATACCCACAACTCCACAAATCTGCTACATGATCACTTGGTGCTCACGGAAGCATCCTCCATGTAACCTCCTTTGCCATGTAGAATGTACCAAGCAGACCACATGCAAACCCACTAATCCAGTGTTTGCTCAATGGGACACACATGCTTGAGCCTGGGCAAGTGATGAATGTCTCTGTTAGTATCTATGGGAAATGGCATGAAATGTGAAAAAAATGTGATGATGCAGAAGCACCTGGAACCTAGGGTCCTGCAATGTCCAAAGTCCTATGTCCAATTCCTTTGGACATTATCAAACCTGGAACTATAAGCTCACGAAAAGTCACTAATTCAGCTTTTTGCAGATGAGCTTGTTTGGTGGATACTCAATGAAGAACTGCAACCAGAACACTTGAGATACTTTTTCTCAAACTAGCCAATCCTGACACATTCATCACACATGTTTAATGTGATGAATGCAGAACACAGTGAGGAGAGCATCCTCAGACATGTGCACACACTTTCTAAGACATATCAGGTTTCAGTGAAGCCCTAAAATGGAGGGGCCAGTTTGATGGGATGAGAGAATAGACAGGCCAGGGTCCAAGTGTGAAAGGATAGCTGAGCTATCTCTGAGCTTGTGTACAGAAAATAGGTCTGGTGAGAGAAGGTTGCTTACAATATGTCAATAACTTGATTACTTTTGCCTGAGCTTTCTGTGTCAAAAAATGTATTCTTTCTCAGTATTTCTCATGGCTAAAAAAAAAAAAAAAAAGAAAAAGAAAAAGAAAAAATCACTTCCTTGTGTTTATTTTTACCTTTCTTATTACCTTACCTTTCTTGTTTAACCAAGTGGGATCTTTAGATGCTTTGGTCCTGAACTAGGTCACCTAAACTTGGCTGGTAGCCACACCCAGGGGAGGTATTACCATGCATTGCAGTGGAATGTAAATGGTTTTGCACTGGGAAGAATTTGAGCACAGGCAAAATTGGCCATAGAGACAGCTGCCAGACTGAATATCAAAAGTTGAGACCTGGAGTGCTGTTAAATAATTTTGAACCATCAAGGTGCATTCTTTCAGGGACTAAACTGATTAGCTTTGGTTTGGTAACCAGTTGACTGACTAGAGAACAGATTCCCTATTTTCAATTAAGAGTATAAAAGAACGATGAAGATAATATTTGAAGTAAGAGAAGATAAGGCAAAGGGGACTTTTTGCTATAATAAGAGAAAAAGGCCTGATATGAGGTACACACAATTAAGCATTTGATGAGTACAACCATCACTTTGTTACACTGAAGAGTAGCAATCTTTCCAAGCTGCATTATCATGGGAGTAAGAGAAGGAAGCTACAGATACAGGTCAATAATAGGAACAAAAAGGAAAATAACTGGAGAACAGTGTTATCTAGCCCACACCTCAGGACAAATAAGGCCAAGCCTAGAACACATCTCCTAGATGGCCGCTGATGTTCTGTTGATATTCTGTTGATGGCCTTTATTTCTTTGGGGTACTCCCAGTCTGTTAAATAGTAAGCCCATCAGGCCTTACCTAGAGCAACAATGCCCTGGAAAGAAGCCTCAGTTCCCTTCCCCCGGGGCAAAGGTGAACAAACCTGGCTAAAGTTATACAAAAATTTTTAAACTGGTATGTTTTCCAACATTAGGACAAAATTTAGAAGTACAAGACTATACATGGTACAGATAACTTTCAATGCAATCAGTTTTAACTTGTAGGCTAAGTAATTGATTTACACAACTAATAATAACTAATTTTTACTCAAGAAGAGAGTGCTTAAATACTCAGAAATATACTAGCTCTTTATATATATAGTAAAGAGGTTCATTCTACACTGATCCATCTGTTTATGCCTGGCAATATCAGGGCTAAGAACTGTCTCTCAAATCAGAATCCCATCTGCTGACAGAACTGAGCATCACTTGCCTTAATGGTGACTTGGCTAGGATTCCCCCAGGTGTATTCACTCTTTCAAGACGTCTATGCAAAGGGCAATACATTTGAAAGATAATAATGTCATTTTACTCGTTCTTTTACAATTAGTTCTTTCTTCCAGGTCACATTCACCATATCTTCAGCAGAGGTGTTGTAGTCATCTCTGTCCATCCACTGTTGCCTTGTGATCCCTGGTATTACAGTGGCTGTATGATGCTCTGAAAAATTGGTGGTGGATATGGCTGTAAGAGCACACATAATACTCGCTAGAAATTGATACTTTTTAGTAAGATGGCAGTTGCCAGAATGTAGGCTGAAAAATGCTGGGTTTAATTTAAAACTTTATTGCCAGATTTCACACTTAGCAAAAACTGTTTCTTCCCAGGTGAACATTCAGAAGATCATACTGTGCAAAATGGGTGAAAAATACACATAAATATGTGAACTTACACTGCAGTCCATCCAGACAGTGTGAATGTTTAACCTAGAGAAGAGTTGCCTGTGAGAAGCACTGTATTTACTGTTATAAAGCATTATTTATGTATTTCAAAATCATTCCAGTCAAGCCTATTCCAGCATCCTCAGAGGCAAATTATTTTGAGAATGTGATAGAAGTTTTGGTAAATCAAGAATTAAAAATATATATTCCATATTCTGCTACAAATCTCCTACTTATTCCAAGAGATATGTTTGAGGATCAGAGGAATAAATGGTACAAAAAGGAAAACTGAGCATATTGTACAAGTGTGGGAAAACCTTACATTATACAAAGGAGTGCAGTAAGGCCATCAAAGGCAACTGTGATTCTTTCTCTAAACTTGTGGAAAGCAATAGAACTGCAAAACTTTCTCTCCGGGTAGCTTAAATGAATGGGTGAATTGCATAGAGAGATCAAGCTTGAATGAAGTCTTAGTGAAAAAATACCTTCAGAGATTACAGAGGCCTTCTTGATATGCAAACTTATTTGATGTAGAGTGACAGGAATTACAGTAAAAATTCGGAAATCATCTATCCACAGTCAGCAAGTTGTGCTGCACAGTGAAATAATGATGAAGGAAGAACATCCATCAGACTGCTTTTTCTTGGAGACTGGAGATGCTGTTGGTATTTTTATAGGAGT
The DNA here is from genome assembly GCA_024500445.1 of Entomyzon cyanotis. Taxonomy (NCBI): domain Eukaryota; kingdom Metazoa; phylum Chordata; class Aves; order Passeriformes; family Meliphagidae; genus Entomyzon; species Entomyzon cyanotis. Next base: position 71,967,704 of record JAKEPQ010001016.1, on the reverse strand, counting down.
ATGTGCCCTGCCTTTGCATTTATCTCGATTCAGAGGTTTTAAAGATCTGTATGGAACTGATCACAAAACTATCTACCTACCTACAAAGACACCCTAGTACACGTACTTAGTATCTCAGCTACCAGGTGTTCCAGACAATGTATTTTTTAAAAGTTACACATTTCTTCTTAGTTACACAATTACAAATACATTTCTACTCCCCTTCCAGATACTGTCTGGGAGTAACTGCAAAGTAAAAAAGTAACTGTGGTTACATAATTGACTGTTAAGTGGCAAAATGTTACATCTTCATTTTCCCAGCTGAAGCTGGGGCATGTCTCCCAGTTTTGTGATTATTTCACTAGAGCGCATTGGTTTTTACTATAGTTTAATATGCAATTTAATTGGTTCAATCTTACCTACAGAAACTGTACTGCTACAGTTCTATAACTTGTCAAAATAATTAAGCTTTCACTGAAATTCTGGTTTTAGTCCTGTATTTTTTATATTAGTAAATTTGTTTGACTTGAAAAGTTGGGCAGACTGGTTCTGAATTCCATATGATGGAGGAAAAAATCCTAATGTTGTGCAGCACTCACATGTGGTTTAAAATTGTTTCAACCCCAAATATTCAAGTTATATAGCCACAATAGTGTGATAGCCAAATACCTTGTATCTAGATCAACTAGTTCAGAAGGATCTATTTCTATCGTGTCTTCTATCCTTAAAAGTCCCGGGGAAAATAATGAAAGGGAATATTTTACCCAAATAGAGAGGTAATTAATTAAAACTATATGTAATTATAAAGAGTGCAATAAGCATCCTGGTCCTTTATTGGAGTATTTCCCTTAATCAGGAGAAGTCTTAGACCTGGTTCCAAATTTGTGCATAGTGGATCACCTTTCAGTTCAGATTTAATATAGATCTAGCATGAATAAAGCACTGCATTTCCATCACACTACCATAGCACTTGATATAGCCTCTTTTATAATAGCTATCATTTTCCATAATGTCTATAGGAGGCCAAAGTATGCTTGAATCAGCAAGAAGTCAAATATCAAACATCAAATCCTCTAGGACAGAGTCAACCTTCATATTTCCTATATACACTTGAAGTTTAGGGGTGAGTTTGTATGAGCTCAGGACTTTGCATCACCTGGCTTCAATGTGTGTGATCCAATACTCTGGTCCTCGAAGTGGAGAATCGCAGCAAGATCCCACAAGAATGAGTTAATGGTGTGTTAATGGTGTGTTAATGGTGTGTTGATGCAAAAGGGTGTGTTAATGCCGAAGATGGATCGCCTCCCGTCTAGGGAGACAAGGGAGAAAAGGGGAAAGTTGTCCGGAGATAACTAAAAATTAATTACCATGATAAAAAGTACACCCCTGAGAGGAACCTGACATGCTAATGTCAGATTGCCTCTATCTAGTGAACAGTTGGAGCAAGTGCGGAAATGCATTGGTCGAGTTGACCAATGAACAAGTTTTTTTCTTTGCTCAAATTTGTATAAAAGTCTGCAAACTCTCCAAGGAGAGACTTTCTCTGAAGTTAGCACCTCTTCCTGTGCAGAATGTCTTTAAAAGTCAGAAGATGGGTCTCTCCTCTTTGCACCCATTGACTATCAAGCAGAGGAAGTACGTCTTCAGAAGTCAACTGCTGGATTTAATTTGGATGGTTTGGTTTGGTTTTAGAGCACCTGAGTAACGACTAAGAAAGATGAAAGAAAACAGAATGCTTCTGAGCTACTGCACTGTGAAAAATTACTTAAATAGGGACAGTTTCAAGTAAATTTTACTTCTCACAATAGAATGTGTCACATGGAAAGTTCGTTATTTAATCCCAGTGTGCAAGAAAAATTCTTTGGTGTGTAGCAACTGATTGCACAGTTGTATTGTACAGTTCTAGCTCCTTTAAAATTGTCAGTTTTCTAATGAAAGTATAAAATTAGGATCTCCTACCCATATTTAATTTTCTAAATACATAGTTTGATTTTGGGCAGCAGTAATTAACAGCTGCCAGTAAGCTCATTAGGAACTATCAGATGCCACATTTGAAAATCAGTTGACTATTCAATGTCTATCTTAGAATCTCATTCTTAGCCTAGCAAATAATACGACAGAAAATCTACCTGATCTGAATAAGGCATTCCAGGGTTTTTCTGGGACATTGAGAACTACCTTTATCTAAGGTAAGGCTAAAGCATAGATAGTGTATCCTAGTGCCTGCTGTCTACCTCCTCCAAAAATGTTCTTAAAAAAAATCTCGGACCTGTATGAAAAACTTAAAAAGCAAATTTCCGGTCATGTGGTTCTGAAGGAAATACTGCAATCATAAATTAGGTTTGACTGACTGAGGGTGTGAAATCTCTAAGCCTAAATAAGAAATGTGAGTTGTGAGCGGAAACAACCATTTAGTGAAAGAACTATGTGAACAAACAAAAGAATTCACAGATTACTTTTTCCAGACTAAGGCACATGAATAATTTGGCTCCAGGGGAGTACTTTGGATGCATACCTCTTCCTGCTCCTGCTCCTGCTCTGAAGGGAGATGGGGAGTCCTGTAGTCACTTCATTGTTCCTGAGCCGAGTCATCCCCTGAGGCCTGTCTGATAACAGACTCAGTGCTCAGGCACATGGTGTGATTCTTGGGCTTGACCTGTTGGGGCCAGGAGTTAGATTTCGGTGATCCTTGTGAGTCTCTTCCAATTCAGGATATTCTATGATGCTATGATACTGTTCTTGCCGGGATAGTGGTGAAAGCAACTCCTGCCACCACTGCTCCAGCAGAGAACCCACAGCAAAGCTGGAATCCCCTGTCATTATATACCTGAGTCCATAGAATTCTTCATGGGCTAGGAGATGATGCCCCACAAATTTATGGATGGTGCACTGGGATTTGTCAGACAGGTCTTTTAGGCTGAAAACTTGCTGACCCCACTGTAGCATAAGGATTAAGGAATCCTCTGAGTCTTTGCAGTATAAAAATTTACAGGATGATGAGGACATCTTAAAATAAACAGAAGCCCTGACAGGTCATGCTTAGTATAAGCAGTCATGAATCTTCAGTCTTCACCTGATGTTCAGAAGATGAACACCCCTTTTCCTCACTTCTCCACTTAAATGCAGCTGTGTCTAAAGACTTTTAAATCCTAATACATTATTCACATTATCATCAAATTGGAGTAACAGATTGTATTATTCTTCAGGGAACTAGAATGGGGTAAAACCTGTTGTTAAATCGCATAGATAAGGAAATAAGCAAAGACTTATCTTTGCTATGAGCTGCAGATGGTAGAGGGACATCTTATGCTGAATATCTTTGGACAAAGAATAAAGGAAATATGTATGGGTGTTACCACTGTGGGAACTTATCACAGACCAGCAAACCAAAAGTTGTAACTAAAAGTGGTTAAGAGCAACCATTTGATAATAATGTAGATTATTAATTAGGCTTGTTATTTGTTGGGAAAAGAACACAGTGGGACACAGACTGTCCAGTCTGTGAAAAGTTTTTCATGCAGCAGGAGAAAGCACCTTGAAGGAATCTTCTACAAGATAGATTTTTAACCAACTGAGGAACTGGTTGAAAATGTGAAATTAGGAGAACACCTAAGAAGAAGGGAATAGAAAATAGGAATTCAAGATCTTTGGGAAGTAAAAGTAGGCAGAAACTGGGGGCAAGCTACCAGTTCCTCAATAATGTATGTACACAAATATGAACTGTTTCATTGTGTAGGAAAGACAGCAAATGTACAAACAGACCAACCCGGTTAAACCACGAGTTCTTCTTAAACAACAAGGAAACACAGAGAAAGTGCAAAATAGGTCAAATTACCAAGGACAAAATAAAAATATATAGCATAAATATAAAGCATAAATAAAAATATATAATATATAGCATAAATATATAATATATAATATATAATATATAATATATAATATATAATATATAATATATAATATATAATATATAATATATAACATATAATAAATAACATAATAAAAAATCAGAGAGGCCAAGACACACAAAAAATATTTAAATACATTAACAATACCATGCTAAGAAAATAATTAGTGCACTGATCAATACACAAGAAAGTTATTAACAGATCTGATAGTTTAATGCCTTTTTTTCTGCTTCTACCATCAAGGTCAGTTGCAATCAGCTGGTAGCACAAGACCCATAGTCAAAGGAGTAAGTACTCAGCCAAGAATAAGCATAAGTAAATTAGAAAATACCTTGAATTGTGAACCCTCAAACTGTCTGAACCTGAGAAACCTCTGTCTAGGATAGGGGTGAAGTCGCAGTTAGCTTTGACAAATTCTAAAGAGTCATGAGAGATTAGAACAGGGAAAACATTCAAATGGGGAAAGATAGATCAGGAAATGATAAACCAATCACTTTTCCTGTAAAAATGCTGGAACAAATGACTAATAAGAATCAGAAAGAATAGAAGTTACAGCCAGCATAAAACAAATCATAGCAAGCTAGTTCAATTGTTTTCTGTTAATTTCACATTAATTGGTTTTACAGATGGAGAACGGGTTGATATTTTGTATCAACCCTATTTTGTAAGTATTTTGTAAGTATTTTGTATACTTATTTAAGTAATTAAAACATTAAATATCAGGGTTTGATATTCCTGTATGTGAGACCCTAATAAATAACCTGGAGAAAGATGACCTGGCTGAAACTATATTTTGTAAGTATTTTGTATACTTATTTAAGTAATTAAAACATTAAATATCAGGGTTTGATATTCCTGTATGTGAGACCCTAATAAATAACCTGGAGAAAGATGACCTGGCTGAAACTACTGTAATGCAAAACTGTACTAATAGAGCTGTTATTGACTGTTTCGACAGAGTATTAACTGGAGTCCTGCAGGGGAAGGGTTCAGTATCCTTCACTGTTTCAAAAGGTACCTGAGTAGTTAAATAGAAACTTCAACTTTGCACAAAAATGGGAGAGATTTTAGCTGTGTTTAGTCAGAATTAGAATTCAAAAAAGGAAATCAGAGAAATCATCTGGAGGGAAAAATAAAAGGATATAACTCAACAGGGAAAAGATGTTACCTTCAGGAGAAAAAGATCAGATATAGGATGGAGAACAATGAAGTGCTCAGGTGACTGTTCTGCAAAGAAGGATGTGAGACTCCTGGTGTATTGCCAACATACAGTGGTGTTACAAACACCCCAGCAATAGTGGGGTGGATGCACAGGAATACAGTCTACTCGACACAGGAAACAGACACATTATATGGCTCTGGAGACTCATCTAATGTGATGCCATGTTCAATTTGTGGCTCTGAACAAAGTCATGTATCAACTAGCTAGAGTCCAGAGAAAACCAAAAGAATGACTAGAGTTGTAGAAAGTAAGGACTGAAAGAAATTAAGAATATAGTCTGTCTATATTTGTTCTGAAAAAGCAAGAAATATTCAAATTGGATGCTAGAGAAAACTTTTCAATGTTTAAGGTGTTGAAGTGTTGGATTAAAATTCATGAGGCTCTAGAGGTTCTTTAAGACCAAGCTAACAAAAGTTTTAAAGAGCAGGTTGGAAATGAGAATGATAAAGATATAATTCATTTGGCATTGGGCCAAAGCAATGGGCTACATGACCTTGAGAGATCTCTTTCAGCCTCAACATTCCATGTCTTCTTCAAAACCTAATTAGTTCTATGAGATTTCAGCTTAGTGAATCAGAGGATGGGATCAGTCTCTGTCCTAATTACTCCACCTTTCCAAACACCTTCAAAATATCTTTTTTTTTGTTTGTTTGTTTGTTTGTTTGTTTGTTTTGGGGGTTTTTTTTGGTAACATGAAAGCTGCTTGCTTTGATGTTTTTAGCTGTTAATTTTCAGTCATAATATTTATTTTCAGTATCCGTCTGTACATTAAGGATTAGGACATCCTGGTGAGGTCTTAATTTAAGTCCTACAAAGGGTAGTGCCAGAATGCCTTTCTACAGACAGAAGATTATTGTGTTGGTAACTAGCTTGAGCTAGCTAGTTTAATACCACACAGGAATGGAGCACAGATAGCTTTCTCAAATGGCTGAATGAATAATTTCACTAATCCATTCATGGCAGGAGGGTAAGAGGCTGATGTGTCACTTTGATATCCTTTCCTCGAAAAGCAGCTGGAACTCTTCATATGTGAGCAGAGCCATTGTAACTTTTTGTCTGTTCAGAGAAGTCTTCTTTTTGGGCCTTATTACTTTCACAATTTACAGTCCATTGCATAGAATACTTAAAGACTATTTTAGACCTTTTGCACCTAAAGATACAGCACAGTAGTTGACATGGAATTAATTATTCATTCTCTGATCAATATCTGAAAATTGCCAGAATATTTGTCTGATGTTCTTAACAGAGCTGGTATGGCATACTGTCACACGCTGACCCCTTCTGATCACTCAGTGTGCACAGACTGCTGCAGAGTAATTAGCCATTCCCAAAGGTGCGAGACAGTTTCTTTTACATGCGTTGCTGTTGTCATTCTCCTTGACTTTATCATTTCTGCTTGCAGAAGATACTACACTACCTCTGTAATGAGCGTCGTTTTTACTATTCACAGTGGTAACTTTGCCAGGAATAGCTGTTCTGGTACTTCACACTATCTTTGGTACATTCTAAACGAATTTTAAGCAAATAAAGATGGAGTAAGTTGTTTACCTAAGCAAGTAGTGTTTCTCAATATAATAACATCTATGTTAGTCAGCACTATCACACTTTTGATTTCATATTGCATCTCTTTGTTTCCACAGGATTTAGTTTGTGCCATACAAAACAGATGAACCCCTTCTAATTGTGTATCTTGATAATCTCACCTGCCATCACTGATAGCAAATGTGAGAAATCCATTACTCTGCAGATCATTACTTTTTATCTCTTTCTCATCAAGTGTTTGAAAACGTTTGTTTCTCTAATTGGATACTTGCCATTCCAGGTTTTTTTTTTTTCGATTACAAAGGATAGGAAGTCCGTGTTGAACCCCTCCCAGCTTCCCTCTCAGTCTCACATTAGCACCCCTGCTGAGGTGCACTCTTTCGATCATGTGGTGGATAAAAGAGCCCACCTGGATGCAGCAGTGACTCAACAAAGGAGCTGTCTCCAACCCCGAAAATTAAAATCTGTAGATTTTTCCTATAGGTGAAATAAGTTGTTTTTCATACCCATATTGGTCATATTTTACCAGTTCTCAGAACTTCTTATCAATGTAAACATGGTTGTGTTCTACACAGGTAAGAGTTAAAAAAAAAAAAGCCTTCAATGTCATCTTAAGATATTTAAAAATATTACTCTTCTTGTCTCCAAAAGAGGATGACAAGTTATATGCAAATATGTACTATGATATTAAAGGATCATTTCAGATTATAAAAATGTAATGACAACTGGAAATTTTGGTCTGCTGAGACCAACTCAAATTTTCTCTACCGTATAATGTTTCATTTGAATTTAGCTGTTCTGACACAGTGTTAGGTAATGGAGCTGCTTCAATGACTAAAAATCCCAGGAACAAGTTTTAGCAAATCACACTACATAGTCAAAATGTCTAAGACCAGCTTTTCATTATGGAATTAACCTTTTAAGTGGTATTCACAGAATCACAAAATGGGTGTGAAAGGGACCACAGAGGGTCATCTGGTGCAACCTCTGCTCATGCAGGGTCATCCTAGAGCACATGGTACAGGATTGTTCTTGAATATCTGCAGTGAGGGAGACTCCACAGCGGCTCTGAGCAATTTGTTTCAGTGCTTGGTCACCTGCACAGCAAAAAAAGTTCTTCCTCATATTTAGGTGGAAATATTGCCACAAGTCCACAGTATAATTTCTACTTTGTTTGGTTTTAAACTCTTTGCTCTGTTCCCTCTAAAACCATACTCAACTGCAAAATACATTGTGGAGCTGAGAGGTGCTGTTGCTCACTTGTGCCACTGAGAAATCCAAGTAGCATCAATGTGTTAAGGCTCACATCCTGTTGTGTCCACCAGTCAGATTGCTCTGGGAATTACTTTCTGGACTAACAGCTCCATAGCTGATCACATCAAGTCCTGACAAGCAGACAAGTTAGAAGCTGATCCTAAAGCTTTGCCTTTGTTTTTGAAGGAGATCTACCCCATACATTTCATGAGCACTGTAATTTGCCGCTCTTTGCATTTAAGTTGTGATCATGCTCCTGGATTTTGTTCTTGAGTCCTTACTGGTATCCTTGAGATCTGCTTTCTCCTCCTGTATTGTTTCCCCTGTCACTCCATTAGCAGCACTAGTTTTTCATCAAATCAGCCCTCTGCATGCACTAGAACTTTCTTTGGTTCTTTTTAGCTTTGTCAGTGGACATACATTGACCGACTACTTAATGGAAAATCCTTTGACAATTCTGTCTTCCTGAGTCCAGCATCTTCTTTACTTACAGTGAAAATCGGTGGGTTTTGCTGTGGCCTATTTGCATCTTCTATTGCTTGTTGAGAAATAGTAGTGGAAATATTTTCAGCTATTAATATATGTATGATTTTAAGTGTTTTAATTTCAAAATTCTGCTTTCAGTATCTGCTGACTTTGGCTAGATTCATCTTGCAATAATGCTTGTCAACAACTAGTAAGGAAAAGACATGCAGTATTTTGGGCAAAGAAGGTTGATGTCAAGACAGCATCATTAACCTTGCATATAAAATTAGTACTGTCCAAGCATTTCACTTTTATGATTCCTTCTCTATAATGCAAAATGCACTGGATTTGCAATATTGCATTCCTGTGTGTAGAAGTCCTGTGCTATGCAGAAAGTTTCATAGTGATCTTTTCTAAAAGGTTAGCTAACTCCCTTTTTGTCTGGAGTATTCTTTAAAATGATGAACATGGTTGAATATTTCACAATCACTTATTATCAAATAGTACATAACTCCTTCATTTTGTAGCAAAGAAGAGTAAGCATGGCTCTCTGGGCCAATGCCAAACAGACAAGAACACCACTACCACAGCTGGTATATAACTGGGAATATTCAGTACATGAGTTTCTAAGTGACGATTAGAAAGTGAGAACACTAAACTAGGAAAATGCTGTAGTTTCTTTTTTTTTTTTTTACATGAATCACATTTAGTCTGAAATTTAGGTGATCAATGCCTGTGAAACACCTGCTTTAGAGTTTTTAGAACTGAGGGAATTTGGAGTGGTAGGAATTCTGTGATGCTTCTCAGCATCACAGAATTGAGTCAGTGAAAGAAAGAAAATTAAACCACTTTGAACTTCTATTCCATACACCAAGAAATGTTTATTACAAAAGTGCACATCTTACAATAAACAAATAAAGGTTTTGACATTAATTTCATTTGTCTCATACAAATTCCTGTTTGCCTCTCTGCTTCTAGTTCTAGTAAAATAGTTTCATTTTCATTCTGAAAGCATCACATTGGATTTATACATTTACTGTGATTATGGTATTCACATCAGTGACAGACTTGATATAGAACTGCAGTGAATTCTTAATGCACCCATTAATCCACACAAAAATGTCTGAATCAGATTATTTTATATAGAAAATATATACATTGACAACAATGTAATCATTAATTTAAAATATCTATCTGAATTTGCATCTAGGTAACTGTAAAGAAAATTAAGCCCCTTGCTGTTTGTTGTTGGAGGAAAATTAGAATTAAGAAATGCAACCCAATTCAGAAGAAATAACTGGTCAACTGTTATTAACTGCTCTTTGTAAATAAACCACAAGTTTTTTCCTGCTATGTTTACCTTAGAATTACTTTAGAATTAATCATGCTTGAAAAGCTCTCCAAAATTAGTAATTGCTACAAACAACAAAACCAGCAACACAAAGCTGCTTAGAGGAAAATACAGTACCTCTGTTTAGTCAGTGGGTTTCCCAACAACATTGGGTGTTGATTGGTTTCCTTCAGAAGAAAAACTGGTAATAAAGTCAGGTATTTCTTGACACAATCCCACTTATTTCCAAAGAAATAAAAAAATACATATTCTGAGGAATATACCAAAAATGTAATTTTTCTTTTATAGCAGATAAACAAGAAAGTGATGGTAAGTCTTCTTTAGCAGTTCTATGTTATGAATTTATTTTTCTACTATTCCTTGATGTGCCATCTACTTATGATAATCACATCTAAACAAACCCTAATATGATACTCATCAGTCTTCCTCTGAAGAACTGATTAGACCACATGTACTTTCAGTGTCACAGGACATCTTTCCATTTGTCTTCTTAATTCTTAATTCTAGGTAAACTACCTGGGCCCTCTTATTGAAAAAAGGATATCCAGGATGGCTTTACTGACAGAAGGCCAGGAAGGGCTGTTGTCTGTCCTCTGCTGATTGATTCTAGAATAGACCCTTGGGTACCTAATCAACACAGAATAAAAAACTCTCTCAGAATTAATTCCCATTTGAGTTATAGTACAACTTTTAGGGAAAAAAATATTGAAACATTTGTAGTGATGAAAAATCCATACCAAGGCTTGATAATTAGTTCCAATTAGAGCCTGTGGGTTTTTTTGGGGTTTTGTTTTTTTTTTTTTTTTTTTTTGTTCTGTTCTGTTATATCTGACCTCCACATTTAGGCAAAGGAGCAAGGTGCTCTGGTACTACCAAACATAAGTGTCCCATGGGAGAAATGCTAAGTAAAGTTAGGATTTGTACCAAACCAAAATCACCTGAGCTTCTCAGTACAGCAGTGTCTCTCACTACAGATCAGCTTCATGACATCCAAAACCACCAACTACCCTAAACAGCTAACAGTCACTTCAGTACCAGTCCACAACTTTGCCAAGTATGGTTGTAATATAACTTCCCTACAACCTCGTAATATTTTATTCTTTATACATTTAAGGATTATAATTGTCCACTTGGCTACAAGACAATGCTGAAGAATCATATTTCACTGTGACCCAGTTAGCACTGGCCAGAATAGAGCACCTGGACTCTTAAAAATGGTAAAATTTCTCCCCAGCTGAAGAGTTTTCATGTAGAAATATTAAAATGTTTATTTGTTCCTTGCAGTCTCTTACTAAATACCATTTATGTGAGTGACATGTACTTACAGATTACCAGCATTAACTAAGTGTCTTACAGTCAAAACCAAGGAAGACCTTCAATTGCATTTTATAAATGTCTTAATGAATCACATGTGGTGCTCCTGTATGCAGTGGAAAATGATTTCTCATCTCTTATGTTTGGGTGCCTACAAAAGTTAAAGCAAGAGTTTCTATAAATTATGCCACCATGAGTTTTGCTGCTATTATCAATGCCCCATCAGGTACAGTGCAAGAAAACTCTGAAACTCATTTCTATCCCATTCCCAGATTGTATTAAATACATGATTACATTAATTCCTGCTCTCTGATTCCCTATTCATCTGCTGATGAATAGGTCTTCATAAGGGGGATTTTCTACTAATTATCTCCAGCCATTTTACATTGTGTGTGTCGGAGAGTGCCTGTAGAGCTGTTTCCAGCCTAGGATCTTTCCTCATAGGTGTGTTCACAGTTTTACTTGTTCCACACTTTTACTTCTGTTTTACCAACATAATGAGAGAGAGTGTCATAATTTTTTCCATCAGTAAAATGTATTTGTTGACACTTTTCCATTAAATTAAAGGCTTATATATTGCACAGAGTTAAAATTTGTGTCATTTGACACTCTTATAAAGGGATTTATGAAAAATTATATTTTTAAGTCCAGGTGGAACTTTATTCTGTAAGTTACGTGGTTGTAAGCTTCCCCTCTCATGTGCTACATCAAAGGTCTACCTCCTCCTGAGACTGAGGGGAGACCTTCTCACAGTGCTGATTTCTTCTCTCAGTGACCACTGATAGAAATGAAGGGAACAGCACAAACCTGTGTAGGGGAACATTTGGGCCGGACATTAGGAAAAGGTTCTTCCCCCAGAGGGTGGCTGGGCACTGGAACTACTCCCCAGGGAAGTGGTCACAGCACCAAGCCTGACAGGGTTCAAGAATTGTTTGAACAATATTCCCAGGCACATGGTGTGATTCTTGGAGCTGTCCTGTGCAGAGTTATTGAAGTAAGTGCATGAAATTTGGCAGAAAATAAACCCCCTTGCATTCCAACTAGTCCTTGGAGATAGAGAGGTTTGGTGCAGCTGAGCTTTATTTCTGATTTATGACCAATTAGGCACTGTGAATCTGGTGGCATTCAGTAAAAACATTCGCAAATGAGAGATTCAGGAATAATGTGGCTTACCAGTTCAACACTGTAAGTCTGGTCACGTTGAATAAGAACTTTCACAATCACAGATTCACAAATAGTGTAGTTTACTGAAGTAACAGGCTATAGATTCTTGTTAGATTGCTGATAACTGCACTGGACCTACAAAATAGAAGTGCATAGCTCTGTGCACAAGTGTTCCCAGGTAAGCTCCAATGCAGTCAGAGACACAAATCTCACCACAGCACTGTACCTGCCTTGGGGAGGGGAGAGGAGCAAGCCCATTGACTTGTCTGCAGAATGGGGTTATGTTCTTGTCCTTCCACAGTGGTGGATTTCAAATACCAGTTTTATACTTCTTGGACAAATGGTCCTATGACTGTAGTCAAAAATCATTGCCTGCCTGTTGCTGCCATCATAGATGTGAGGTGGGGGGACATCTGTTTTCTTATTTTCATATTGGTAGGTGTGCTTTTTAATAGATAAGCAAGGGGATAATGAGGGTCTTTGATTACCTTCATCACACTGAGCTACCTAACTTGTGGCTGAAACACAGACAGCACAGAACTGTGGCACTTCAGTATGCACTTCCACACGGCTGAGGCAGCAGTGGCCATCTGACCTCTGCCAGGTCTTTACTCCCATCATTGTCTCCTCAGAGGAACAGACCTCAACCAAGGCTTGTTATGCAGAGTGAAGGGGCAGTGAGGCTGAGGGCTGGCACAGAGATGTGGGTGTTCTTCTGCACTTCACTGAGACAGCATCGGGCTGTGGGTCTTCCTCTTCAGCCCAGGCACCATTCAGTTGTGGAGCCTTGCTCAAGCCCAGGTGCAAGATGAGCAAGTGGCTTAGCTTGTGGTTTTGCTGAATCAGCCTCATCAATTCTCCACCATCTCACAGTATCTCTCTATTTTGACATAACCAGCCAGTCCATTTTCCACAACAGCCAGGAGTTGGACTCAATGATCCTTGTGGGTCCCTTCCAACTCAAGATATTCTATGATTCTATTATATGATTCCGTGATTCCTTGTCTAGTAACTAATTGGTATCTCACTTCTATTTGAGTAGAGAAAAAGGAGACTTACCTCAGTGGATCATCTGTTCTCTAGCGGAACAGTGACTTTGGGCTGGGTGGATTGTTTTGAAAATATGGTCAAGGTTAGGTATCTTGAAATCCCAAATTTTTAAAATGTGACATAATGTTAACCAAAACCCATGGGGCAGAGCTCATAGAAATCCACAAAAATGTCCTGTTTGTTCCAAAAGAAACCTTGAAACCAATGCTTTTAACATCTATGATCCACAGCAATATATGCAAGCTGTTTTTTCCTACATCTCTCCTTCCTGATTTCTATTCACTGATGTATATTTGCAAAAGTGATAAACTGGAGGCTGAGAGGCTATTTGGGATGTATCACTCTATTGCTGTCTTCTGCTGTTCTCTAGATGTCCACCACTGGGCACTGTGAGAGACGGGATCTTGGGCTAAAGAAACCTTTGGTTTGACTGCTTTTATGTTTTTATGTTCCTGTAAGTTTGAAAATTCTCTGTTTGCACAAGTTAGCTTGTGATTGATAAATTCTTAGATTACATATATACTGATATGCTCTAGTCTGAGGTCCAAACTGTCATTATTCCTGAAGAGCTTGCTACAATGCCAAGAACTGAGAGCACAGAAGAGGTGCTGGAACACGTAAATGTGAGAAGATATGCTTGAAGGGACTGAATGATTACTGAGGTAAAAGAATGGGAGCTGGAACAATGTTTCAAAGAGGTGGGGGACTAGGATATAAGCCACAAATGTGCCAGGATGTGCATCTTCAAACTGGAAGTTTAGACGTGAGAAAATGAAAGACCGAGACAAAGGCGTGCAGGGCAGGTAGCGATGGAGAAGAAAAGGGTATGTAAGTTCCATGTTCCTTCTGCATGCAACTCAGGATCCAGGATTCCTGAGTTAGCTGTTAAAGAGAAAACCTCAAATTTTAGCTTATCTCTCCCAAATGATTGAGGTGCACAGAATTCACGGATTATTTTTCTCCTGCTTTTATTTGCTATTAGCTTATGTGACCAGAATTTGTCCTATAAACTCGTGAGTTTTGAACTTTTTGGATGAGCTCCAAGGATATAAATTTGCTTCACCAAGACAGAATTTCTGATGGTTGTTCTTCTGGATTCGTTAACTCCTAAAAGTAATTTGGAAAGTTTTAGGAATACAGACATTAAAACATGCATAAAATAGAGAGCATTCAAACTCAGATTACTTCTGAAAACTTAACTCACACTCCCGCAAAATACGGCCTTTTATCTGTGAGATCACAATCTACTCGTACCACAGGCCATTCCTTACTTATTTCAATACACAGGATATCTAGTGTTCAGAGTAAGAAGACATGAAGTAGCCTGCTGATTGTATGAATCTTTGTAATTACCTTTTCTAGTACAAAAGCTACACAGTACAGTGACTGACGCACATGATTTCAAGAAGAAGAAGTAAGTTGTGTTCTTTGGACAGAAGAACATCTCCTGAACAATGGATTAGCTCCTTGTTTCAATGGATCCTGTATGAGGCTGAAGCTCATTTAATTCAGTTTTGGGACAGGCGATGAGAAATAGGTATTTTTCACTTTCTGGGCACCCAGCCTCATGCTGTGAAAACTTCTCAGCTGCAAACAAAATTTATGTCAGATGTGACTGCCAAATGAAGTGCAGAAATAAATGCTATATCCTTGACAAATGTAGCCATCCAAAACAGGCAGCCAAAATAACACATATTTTTGACACTAATTGTATGCTCTCTGTGTATAAAATGGGGATAAATGCATTAATGTTTGTGAAGCTGGTATGTGCTAGTGATAGGTGTCAAAAGAAACATGGAATCATAGAATATCCTGAGCTGGAAGGGACCCATAGGGATCATAAAGTCTGACTCCACACAGGACAAATTAGAAGTTAAACCATATATCTAAGAGTATTGCTTAAACACTTTTTGAACACCTACAGGCTTGGGGCCACGAGCACTTCCCTGGAGAGCTTGTTCCAGTGCTTAACCACCCTCTCAGTGAAGAACTTTTTAATTTCCAATCTGAATTTATGCTGATGCAGCTTGAAGCCATTCCCTTATGTCCTATCACCAGACATCAGAGATACCAGCACCTCCCTCTCTGCTACCACTCATGAGGAAGTTGTTGACAGCAATGAGATTACCCCTCAGTCTCCTCTGAGCTGAACAAACCCTCCACTGCCCCTCGTAACTCCTACTCTCTAGACTCTTCCCCATCTTTGTTGCCCTCCTTTGAATACACTGCAATATTTTCATACCCCTCTCATGTCATGGAGCCCAAAAATGCACACAATACTCAGGGTGAGGCCACACCAGCACAGCATAGAGTGGGATAATCACTTCTTTTGACCTGTTAGCTATACTGTGCCTAATGCACCCCAGGATATGGCTGGTCCTTTGGCTCTAGGGCACATTATTGACTCAGGCTAAACCCTCCATGTCCTTTTCTACAGGGCTGCACTTTCACTCCAGGCTCTTGTCCCCTAGTACATAAATGCATAAAGCATTGCACCATCCTAAGAAAATTATTTACACCATGGAATGTTGTTTCTTAAAAAAAGCATGAAGTTAATACCCTAATATGGGTATAAAACAAAATGTGGGAGGATATTTGTGAATGTCATTCACCTTATATACTGAATGGGACAGAGGTAATATGAAAAAGAAGTATTAGTGCAGTTTAGGAGTGTGACATAATGCATATGCTCAAATGTGCATTGTCAATAATTACTTCAAGGGGTGGAAGGCATAGGAACAGGTTTGAAGGTGGGATCACAGGCTGGGGATTTTTGGGTCTGAATCATCATAAGCTGGGACAAGGAGCTGTCTGTTGAGCTGAACACAGACAGTGGGACTCAAGGATAGGAAACTGCAGCTCCAGAGAGAGGAGAGGATGGAAGACAGTTCTTTAAAGCCATGTCACAAGTTCGTTGTGATTTTCCCAGCTGGCTTTTTAGAACTGAAATTGCATGGGGATGTAGGGAATGTTGCATTTCCTAACCTGTAAGCACACGACTTTGCAAAGTTTCCTTGATTACTTTTTCATGTATAATGCATTTATTTATGATGAGCAAGAATGATTTAGAACTAAAATGAAGAAAAGTTTATGAAAGAAAAAGAGGCTGCACCATGATGACAGAGGTTTAAAGAGCAAGAATTTTGGTTTTCTGGTCACACGTCAAAGTCCAATTCTGTCAAAGTCTTTCTAGAGGAGTCTTCCCATTTGCAAAGCTCTGTGCAGGACATATTCCCAGTATTGTGGTAAGGAAGGGACTCTGCTGTTCAGAATGTTCAATCATCCACCTTATATTTTAACAAAGCCATGGTGGAAAGATGCTCTAGTAAATGTCCTGACTGTATTCCACCCTAACTCATTTTTCCAAATGACTTTTTAGAATATAAAAGAGTAGTGCATTAATCCAACCTGAAGGTACTGTTGACTATGGCACAGTCCTCATCCAACAGGAAAGGACAAGGTGCCTAAAAAAGCAACTTTGTTCATTGCTAGAACAGGCTCAGACACTAAATGAAACTGAAAGAAAATGGCTTTGCTTTGAAAATGAAAAAGCTCACAAAAAATTACTGCTTTTTCCAGTTTTTGTCTATGAAGCACACGTCAAAATATTGCCAAACTATCATCACAATGATTTGCAGTACGAGAATCATATTATGATTTTTAATAATTTGATTTTTAAATTGAATTTACTACAAGAAATATATCAAAGAATGTTTTAAAAACTGACCAAATTTAAGCATTATGAAATAAAATTCACTTCACAATTTCCTATTTTGCAAGTTCGATTTTTTCTCTCAGACAGCTCCAAACAACGCCACTAACCAATCAAAAACTACACTGTGGATCTTACTGAGATAAAGCAGAAGCCAGGTCACCAGCCCAAAGCTACTTATTCCTTTACATATATGTAGCATCACTTTGATTTATGTAAGCAAGTAGTGCTGTTTCAAAAATGGGATATACATTATACCCCTGTGCTTTCCACTGCACCCCCTTATCAGGCACTATCATTCATCTGATTGCATGTGCAGAAAGATCAACATGTTGGCCCAACTGAAAATTCGCCAATTTTTAGCTGCATGAATGCTCATCTCACCACAGAAAGGTGACATAAATTTATAGCCAGTCCCTGAGAAGAGGACAGGACTGCTACTTTTGGCAGCAGCTTTATCATGCAGCAACTTGCCTGTGGTGAAACCATGGAACCTGATCTTATTCAAGTTCTTCAGTATGAGAAACACCACGAAAAAAAAAGGAATATCATATGCCAGATTTAATGGAAAGAAACAAAAGTGAAGGTACACAGAAGCTATTTCTTTCAGCACTGTTCTTGCACACCCCACAGGAGGAGATCAACCTCTTATGTAGAAAGATCATGTTTACGAAACTAGAAAAGGTTTAAATTACCTAATCCAGTACTTGATTAATACTTGTGATCAAATAGTTTTTGAGATCCACTAGTGAAAACCTAGAAAGAAATTTGATTTAGAAAGAATAGGAAATTTTCTTTATATATAGGAATACATACACAGATGCTGATCCAAAGATAGGTTATGGTAAGATGAGAAGCTAGGTTCATGCAACAACTCCCTCCTGCTGAAATGGAGTAATTCTCTCCTCCTTCAGGCTGCACACTCTTCTGTGCTGTCTTTGTGGGGGCTTTGGTACCTGGCAGACACATAAGTCACTTCAACTCACTACGGTGGCAAAAAGCTATTCACCTTTTTTCTTTACTTAATTGGTTTAGTAGGCTGGAGAACAAATGTTATTAACAGTGGCAGGGCCCCAAATATAGCTGAATGTCATAGCTGACAGCTTTTCTCAGCAAAATGTCACTAAACCAACATGAAATCATGCTTTTTTAGACTTGGACTTACAGTTTGAGGACAGGACAGTATAGAAAAACTGGTTGTAGAAAATTATCCTAAAGTTAATGTTGTGCAAAGAAAACAAAAGCAGGTCTGTATCTAAACCCCTTGATTTCATAAGGCAAATTTTGGTGAACTAAGACCTAGTTAATCAAGTCAACTGTACAGCAGAGCTCAGAAGTTGGAAAAGAAACTCATTTGCCCTTTCTTTAAGGGGAAGGTGCTAACACAGTTCATAAAAAAGATAATTAGGTAGAGAGCTTTTGGGGAAAGAGGGACTGAATAGCAGAAGAGTTTTGCTACACATTAAGAATTGCAGAGATAAGGTGGCATTTTCCAGAGCAAGATGAGGGAAATGGCAGCAGGTAGTACCAAACAGGAGAGTACCTAAATGAATAGTGTCTGCTAGATTTCTTTGGGAGTTATTCTTGGGATTGATCTTATTGTTTGGCTAAGAAGAGAAAATAAGTTTATTGCAGTGGCTGGTGTCACAAAACTAGGCAGCATCATCAACACAGCTGCAGTGGGATGTCATATGGAAAAACAATGAATGACCTTAATGATTGAACTAATGGAAACAAAACAAACTGCTATAATGCGAAATGCAAGGTCATTCACTTGGAGCCTAATAAAAATTTTGCTGTTAATGGAGAACTTTCCCAGTAACTGAGTGGTAGAAAAGAACATAGGTACCTCTAGAATAGATGGTGGTTATCTAATGTATTTAAGCAAAAAGGCAACTACACACCCAAGACTGTAATATTTCATGGAAATATTGATCTACTGTACAATGTAGTAATTTAGTCTAAAATGGATTATTATGGGAATTTGAACTCACATTCAGACAGATGAGTTCAGACTGGGACGGGTAGCAATAAAGCCTAGTAGAATGGCCAGTGGAATGAAGATCCATTGAGCAAGAAGAGACTAAAAAATCTGTGTTTAGTCTAGCAAAAGGAAGGCTAAGAGGGAATATGATGACTGTCTAAAAATATATCAGGGCTAAACACCAGAGAGGGAGAAGAGCTATTTAAGCCAAAGGATGAATATTGGCACAAAAACAAATGGATTCTTGAATAAATACAGTGTGAAAATTAGAAGGAGGTTTCTTATCACCAAAACAATGACATTCTAGAACAGATTTGCAAGAGAAGTAGGGGGTAAACATATCAAGCTACCATTAAGATGGGGCTTGAAAAGTTTCTGCAAGGGATTATATGACACAGTTTCCTGTAATAGCAAGATAGTGGACTCAGTGACCTATGAAGTCTCTTCCAGTTTTAAGGTCCTATCTTCTGTTTTGCAACATCTTTTCTTCTCCATTAAGACAAGAGATTTATCTGACTAAAACCCTCAAATGTTTAAAAATTAATAAAAATTACTTTGCAAGTAAAGATTATTGTAAACCCCCTTAAATTATTTCAGAAGAACAATTTGTTGGGTATTACATTCTTAGTCTTTACAGTATTGGTACGTCTTCCATGGGGAAGTTGCCCAGTTCAGAACAGAAGTTGTTATTTACTGTTACAGAACTTATAATGGGATGTGGCATAAAGGTAATTTAAAGGCATATTATTTTATGCAATGAATATTAAACTTATGGGATAGGACATATTGTCTCTGTATTTGGCCTTTGGAAAGATCACTGCAAATTAAACAGTTGAATGCAATCTGCCTGTAGATTGATTTGTTTATAAATATTATGAAATGTATATGTAGTTCAACAACCATAATGAAAACCACAGGTAATGTTTCATACAAAGCATTCTTTTTTCATTTTTAAAAATTCTATGTGTTCAGTTATATAGAGCACAAACATACACACAGATATGGTGTCATAGAATCATAGAATGGTTTGGGTTGGAAGGGGACCTTGAAGACCATCTAGTTCCAACCCCTGTACCATGGCCAGGGACACCTTCCACTAGACCAGGTTGCTCAGAGCCCCATCCAACCTGGCCTTGAATATGCCAAGAGATGGGGCATCCACAGCTTCTCTGGGCAACCTGTTCCCATGCTTCACCACCCTCACAGTAAAGAGGTTTTTACCTAAATATCTTTTCATTAAGAGCTTTTAGTCTACAAAGAATAGCTGCTATGTCTAATGAAACTCAAAAATCAGAACACTGATAGAGGAAATATTATACAATAAAACAAAAATGATCCTAGGTTACTGATCATAGGTGTTTTAAGATTCTGCTTTCTTTTGGTTTTGACTTTTTAATTTCTTTTCCATCCACTACTATTTCTTGAAGTTGTGTTGAGCAAACAACTAGTAGACCAGAATTCCATTACACCATGACTATGAGAACACATGTTCCATCAACCTATACAGTTTGGTCACATATTTCTTCTTTGTGATGGCCAAAAGGGATTGAGGATAAGTAGACAAAAAAAGTGAGATTAAGGATGAAAAAGGAAGAAAAATACTGGAAGAAATGGTAGGAGAAGAAAGTGAAGTTCTAAGTCTGGAACAAATGCCACTACTCTTTATCATGGATAAATAATGTTGACAGCAAGAAGTAGCTTTATGTTCATCCTGTTCTTACAATACAACATGCATCACTTGAAGGTTGGCTTGGTAAGTGTCTTTAACATTTTTGCTCAAACATAAACTTTTCAAAATATATCAGATTACTCTTTCTCAGTTCAAATACAGTTGATTGCTTTTTGAGACAATTTTCCTCCATGACAGATAGAAGGATACCACTCTTCTTCTAAGTTGATTAACAAACTGTTGGCTCCGCTTCGTTGAATTTATCTACTCCCAGTCAATACATTTGACTTTTTCTAGTGAAGTTACTGTCAGCAGACCTGTCCATGAAAGCAGTGGTGTGGAGTCTATAAATGCATATGCTTCAGTTCTCTGGTGCTCATGAAAAGATTTTGCTGCTTAGTGTTCAAGCTAATGCTAACTCTTTCAAACCATAAAAAGAATTACTCTATATGGATTATTCTTAAAAATAATCTGAATTATACATGGTTTTATAGAGGAAGAGGAATTTACATGTGTGCCTGAACTTTTTTGTCCTTTTCCCTAATGTCAGTTGAAAAAATAAAGGAAAAGTTGTGGTGTATTTAATTATTTTTGGCTATATTTGAACATATGAATTTAAAATTAAGTTTACATGTCTACAGGGGGACAACAGTTCTCTGGAGTTATAAACTTTAATATATAAATACATTTCAGTTCCAAAGGTGCAAGTAAAACCGTTAAATTTTGTTTGAGCGGTA
This sequence comes from Entomyzon cyanotis, assembly GCA_024500445.1. Classification (NCBI taxonomy): domain Eukaryota; kingdom Metazoa; phylum Chordata; class Aves; order Passeriformes; family Meliphagidae; genus Entomyzon; species Entomyzon cyanotis. The sequence continues at coordinate 71,946,353 of JAKEPQ010001016.1, read as the reverse complement.
TAATCGAAGACATTAATGAAAATGTTCTATTGCTGCATAATAGTCCTAGATAACACTGTTAGGTAATGTCTCTTTGCTAGGGCAGTGGTAAGATGAAAGTATTCTTCAGTTACTTTTTTAATGACTACTAAGAGTGATAGGTTTCTCTTAATGTGTTGTTAATTGGAAAACGACTTGTTTTCTACTATCCATGGCTGGTGCTTAAGTACTCTTGAAGTTCTTTCTGGAATTTATGAGAACTTAAATTCGTATGGATAAGCACTGTTGTAGAACAAAAGACATCTTCCTGAGACATATGACTACGAATGTTGGCAAATACATAATATCGAGAACAATTTAAAATGGCTTTGAGTTTTACCCACCTAGAAGATATTCCAGGCTAGTAATGAAGATGGTCAGGAGCCAGCTGACCTGATGGAGTGAATGGAATTCAATGCTGAAATTTCAACAGCTCTCTGGCAATGTAAATAGTTTGATAGTGTGATACTGTAGATCAAAGTCTATCAGTTTATAGGGCAATTTTGAGACCTTCAAAATGGGTGGTGATGTATCTCCATGGCAGTTTCTTCCTTGGCAGTGGTTATATTGGAGCTGTTTTGCCATCAGCTCACACCTTTTTTTGCAGGCACGAGCAAGCTGCTGCCAGCCCTGAGGTAACTCTGTCCCCCCACACCAAGCAACCCTTTCAAGCTTCATCTGATAAGCAATACGTCTTGAAAAAAAGCCCCCCAAACCAACAAAACCAAACCCACATTAATTCCACTCAACAATCTGCAGTAACGGTGGGGGAGAAGCTTTTGGCTTGGGTTGTTGACTGGAGCCTGTGTCTCCGGGTGGCATCACTAGGAAGAAACTAGATGTATGGTTGTGACAATGGAAGACAAAAATTTCTGGTGTCTCCCACTCACGAAAATTATTAGCCAAACACATCAAGAGTGGTGGAGAAAGGAGCCATCCCTTCAATGGCTCCTGCGCTGCCCGAGAGGCAGGCTGTGCCTCGGGCTGAGCCCGCGGGAGGCTCCAGCTCCGCACTGGAAATGGCGCCAGCGGCTGAAACCCAGCTCCTTGCGCACACAAGAGGCTCTCCGGGGGACGCCGCTCCGCGTGGTTGACACGGATGGATCCCGCCTGGAGGAGGCAGGGTGGCTATTGCGCTCTCTCTCTCCCTCTTCTGGGCAGAGGAGGATGGGTGAATGGGGCAGAGCGGGAGCAGCGCGCCAGACGGGCGGCTGCGCTGCCCTGGTCCTCGAAGGAGCGGGCGCTGGTGCCATGGCCAGCGCGGGAGAAGGAGCCGCGCAAGGGAAGCGCGCATCCTCCATTTTGGCAGAGGGCGGGCGGGGAGTTGGCTCCCGGCCCTTGGCCAGAGCACTCGTCCCCACCCCGCGGCACTGCCGGGGGCACCCGGCTCCTTTTCCCGCGGGGAAGCCACACGGGGGCTCTTCAAATGGACGCCCCGCGGCGCCTCACGTTGGTTCGAATTGGTCCCAAGCTCCCCGCAGCGGCTTCCGACAAAATGGAGGACGCCACCACCACTGCCACCACCACCAGCACCACCAGCAGCTCCTCCAGGAGCCATGTCGGCGGCTGATATGGCGCCCTCCCCCGCGGCGGGCGGGGGCAGCAAGGCGTCCTCGGCTGAGGAGGCGCTGCTCGCCGGGGCAGGCTGTGGGGACGCGGGCCAGGCGCCCTCCTTGGGGGACGTGAGCTCTCCCTTTTCCCTCTGGGAGCGCTTCGATTACCCATGCTCTGTCCATCAGGGGAATGGCCCCAGGTTCAAAGCCCTGGTGAGGGAAGGGAAGGAGCGGAGTGGCACCCCTCGGAGGACCACTGCAAGCCCCTATGGCACGGCAGCGGGGAACGGAGCGGGAGAGGCGAGCCCGCGCCCCACGGCCGGAGCGGTGGCGCCCGCAGGGACCGAGCGCACGGCCCGGACGGCCAGCGCACCCTGCCCGCGACCGGCAAGGCGCAGTCGGCTCAGCGCCACCAAAAACTTCTGCAAGTTGCCGCTGTCAAAGAGCGGCGCGGGGAGCGCCAGCGCAACCCTCGGGCACGGGTAACGAGCCGGTCGATGGGCAGCGATCCGGGTTCCTCAAACCTGATGGATCAAAGTGGGAAGAACCCCAAGCACGGCCAGGAGGAAGATTGGCAGTTTATAGGGTCAACCGGCTGCGGGCGGTTTTGATGGATGGGCGGCGCACCCACTCGGCTAGCCCAGCGCCAGAGCCCGCCCTCTGGGAAAGCCAATGCCGGGGCAGGGAGGCGGATCTCCCCGAGCTCGCTTGGCCCGGTTCCTCCTCCCCTTCGCCAGCAGCTGCGCTTCGCCCGGGACTGGACCGAGTTAGAGTTGAGGCGCCGGAGGAGTAGCGCAGAGTGCGTGCGTCTCCCGCGGGGGGGTCCGTGCCCGCAGGCGGTGGGGAGCCGGGTAAGGCGGGGGCGCTGCGCCTCACCGGGGCGGGCTGGCGGGGGGCTGGCGGCGCTCAGCTGCCCCCGGGGCGGGGATGGGAGAGCAGCCGCCGTGCCTCCCAGCTACCCGGGCGAAGTACCCTGCGGTGCCGCCGCCGCCGCGCCGCTACCTCTGGCGGTGGGGGCGCGGGCGGCACCGGGGGCAGTCCCGGGGGTAACCATCGCGGCACGGAGGGGGGCGGCGGGGGTAAATGGGGGGCGCTCGGGGGCAGCTCCCAAGGGGGGGGCAGGGGCATTTGGGGGAAGGGCCGGGTCTGCTCTAGCGCCTCCTATTTTAACTCTCTCCCTCCCTTCCCCGCTGGGCCCTCGGCTGTTGTTCTGCCCCGGTGCCTCTCCCACCCGCCGCCCTCGCCGCCCCCCCGCGGGTCCCTCCCTCCCCTCCTCTCCCCTCCCTGCCCGGCGCTCCGCGGCTCCTGCCGCCGCCGCTGCTCCCCTCCCGTATTGTTCGGCTGGGTCCCTCTAATGGCGGACAGGAGGCGGCAGTGCTGCCGGCCGACTGCAGGGGGGCAAACCCGAGACCGGGGGCAACTGCCGCGCAGGCGGGCGGGGGGCGCCGGCGCTCGCCCGGTGCCGGGGCGCTGCCGCTGAGGGCCCCGCGGCCCCGCGGGCGCCGCTTCAGGGCTGACAGGGCAAGTTCGCAGGTAACACCCGCTGCTCCCCGCCGTGGGTGCCGCTGCTGCCTCTGTCTCCCGCACTCGCGCGTAGAAGCCCCCGGTGCGGCGGCGCCCGGGGAGGGCTCCTTGTCCCTTCTTCCTTCAGCGGGGACAAGCGGCGTGGGTGTGCTGCGAGGGGTACCCCCACCGCCCCCGGGAAGGGCAGTGAATTTATTTATTTATTTATTTATTTACTTATTTGAAGGATTGGGATTAAAAGGAAGGGGTGAGTGATGCAGGCAGTACCTGCCCTGGCCAGGCGAAGGAAGCGCTCGTTGGGGGCGCTGCGTGTTCTTCGCTGCCCCGTGTTAACCCCGTGTCTTTCCCTTAGGCTCCAGCCCAGTTTGGTGCAGCCTTGGCAGAGACCAGCAAGGCGAGGGAGCTCCATTGTGAGTGCTATTCGTGTATCTGTTCCTGCCATTGCTAGACCTGCTTAGGCAGCGCTTGAACCATTCCCCCCGCCCCGTATTCTCCCGGGGGCAGGGGTGGAATGAGGTCCCTCCAGGGCTGGGTGGGGAAATTCCTGGGTTCAGCAGCTGCTGCCCTGGGGCGAAGCCCCAGTAATGGCTGTGAGGCGGCTCCTCCTCGGGTTGGGCGCTGCTGCTGCAGACATCGCTCCTGCAATACCAACTCCGGCAGGCAGAGACGGGCTGCTGCCGCTGCTCGCGTTACCCGGCTCGGGAGGGAGGAGGAGGAGGGCATATTTCGGGTGCCCTCTAGAGTTCTGGAGCGTGTATGAAAATCCGTGAGAAGACACCTTCGGCCATCTTGGATTTTTTTTCTCCCCCCGTTGCCCGAATCCCATGTCCTGCGTATCATCTCGAAGCTAAGAAGAGGCGTGGGAGATTTAAAATCACGCAGCAGTTTGTGATGGAGAAGCATAGTCCATCGTCTCTTTGTGCACTCAGATTGGTTCTCTGGTGCTCTCTCAAACACCCGCAGATTTGTTTGGATGGATTTGTTGGGTGCCTTGGCTGGGCTTCTGAGCCATCCGTTTTGCCCCTTCCCCCAAAAGCTGGAGGACGGTGGGGAAACCCGAAGGTTCTCAACAGGGAGTGTATTTGGCGTTTTGTCTGTGTGGGATTTTCAGGGCAGATTTTGATCTCTGTTGGGTGTTAGGTTGGCTAAGGCGAGGCCGATTGCCAATCCCTGTGGGTAGGGCTGGCATGTAACTTGACTCTAGTTTCTGCCGTTGTTAATAACGGGACTGTTTTTCAGCTGCGCGGGGGATTCCGAAATGGCCAGATAGTGCCGTGAAGGAGCAAGTGAGGCGGTGGGCGCCCGGGGAGAGGAGGCTCGGGAGCCGCGGCGGGCCGGGCGCGGTGCGCGGCCTGTGCCGCCAGAGGCGCCGGCGGGCAGCGCGGCGCTCCGCTCCGCTGGGAACGTGCCGCCCGAGAACAAAACAAAAAGGCACCAGCGCCTGGCTTGCGCTCTGGGTGCCTCGCTTGGGTGCAGCGCGGATTCAGGTGGTGCAGTCTTCCCCAGCAGTCGTGTCTTGAATTTTTTTCCCCCCTTTATTTCTATCCCTTGCCGTTTTGTGTGGTAGGTTTTCCAGATTCGCAAGGCTTGCAACTTTCTTTGTCACTTTTTGGTGGCTTGCATATACAAAGAATGAGTGGTTTGCTGCAAAATCTCGCTGCTTAGGGGGAAGGCATCAGATCTGGATTTATTCGGAGCATCTAAAATTAAGAGCCACATCAAAGACTCTTACGAGTTTGCACGGCATGTTGTCTTTAATGAAGTGGTCTGTTCTAAACCTTGAGTTGCTAATGCAGTTTAAAAATTTTAATTGTAATCTTTTACCTCTTACCATGTCTTAGATGTAAGGTTGCCATCTAATTTCACTTCCGATTCATTATGCATTCCAGTCTAACAGCTGTTCTGTTTTATCTGATGATCCTTCATGTCAAAAAAAGTTACTTCTAGGAGCAATCAAGGCAAATAATGCTTTGGAAGGAGGGAGGCTGTTGTGTACTGGAGCTGGTTTGGCAAAAAATATTGCAGCTTTGTGTGGCTGCTTATGAAAAGATGAGAATACTGCCAAGAACAGCCATATAGCTAAGATTCAGTAAACGTCTTGCACAAAAGCGTGGTACGTGGCACATTGTCCTCCTCCAGCTGTGATGATGGTGGTACAGCCTTCTTATGGCATGTGACAGGACCATGCTGTTCTCGGGGGAATGTATTCAGTGCTTAGTGCTGCAAGGTCATCTCTAGGAACCAAACTCCTCAGCCACATTATTAGGTGGTTAAACTAAATAACTTGTTTTAGTAGACTGTCTTAATTGGAGCAATAAATTCACTTTATTGTCTACTAAATTTGCTTTATATTGTTATTAATCCTCTTTGACCTCAAATACATGATTGCATTCTACTGTTGCTTACCCTGTAATAACATGCTAAGAGGGATTTGCATCAGCAAGAATGTCAAAGTGGCAATGAAAAAGTGAAAGCAAGTTTCTTTGTCTTCTATAGAGCTTGTTCAAGTATACAGAGGGATGTGGGACCAAAACTAGTGTGACCATCTGTCAGATTTTTGCTGAGTTTTTTTTGGCTTGGGTTTTTTTTTCCTGGTCCAGTGGCATCATGAGTAGTCTTATGTTGTTAGAGAAGTTTTCATTTTGGTTTTGAGGACTAAATACAGAATTAGTGAAGTTCTGCCACGTTGTTTGAGTTTGTAACCAGCTGATATGCCCTGCAACAAAAGCAGTATGGGGAGTTCTGTGAAGAACTTGTATCAAGAATTGTTACCAATGGGAAATTCACTGTTCCCTGAAGAGTGAATTTATTAATTTTTTATTGATTTATTATTTTTTTATTTTTTATTTATTTTTCCATCATAAATAACAATGAACTCAACTGATATATGGAAAGGGATTGAAATTTGAAGTTCATAAGAGTTCAAAAGACTACTGAGGTGTCCCATCTGAGAACCTTGAGGCAATACTTGCATCACGAGGGTCTTAAAAGTCCCATATGTTGCAGGAGTTTTATGTCCACTGGAATGGTTGTGTTTAACTCCACAGTAGAAGGTGTTTCCTTTTCAGCTTCTTAACTTTGATTCAGTGATTTAATCTTAGTTGTTGAATGCTCTGTGTGGCAAACTCTAATGTGCAAGAACTGCTTTCTTGCACATTAGAGTTTGGATGAAACTAAGCTTTTCTTTCATGTTTATAGCCTGCCCTACGTGCTGCTGGAAAACATGGCTGGCAGTAGATGCTAACTTGATGTATGAATGATCTACTCAATTTAGATGCTGCTATTTACATTCTTCACTTTGGATCAAGATTTGCAAGTTTGTCTGATAGTGTTTTGTACTTTTAAGAGAAATTTTAGGTAGAAGGAAGAACTGTGAGGCTTCTGGAATGCTGTTGCATTTTATGGCCTCTTCAGTTAGCACTTTCACTTTGATTTTTATATCATAGTTTTCCAGCTGCACAATGGATTCCAGCTCCCGCTGTTTGTTGCTCATGCTGTATGCATTGGTGTAAATGTGCTTCATTGGGACGATTCATTCTGCCACCTGTTTTGGGAGAGAGGTGGTGGTGATTCCTGTGTGACTATTCTCAGGTGTTTCTGTGGTTTCTAGTGCATCAACAAGCTCTGTGTCTTTGCTGTCATGTGAATCTCCATCCGTTACCTCCTACTCAGATGGCTAAGGAGCATTCTTTGCTGCTCTGGTTGGCTTGGTTGAATATGAGGCAAGGTGTGCCAGTTGGCCCAAGAAGGCCAATGGCATCCTGGCCTGGATCAGCAGCAGTGTGGCCAGCAGGACCAGGGCAGGGATTGTCCCCCTGTACTCGGCACTGCTGAGGCCACACCTCAAATCCTGTGTTCAGTTCTGGGCCCCTCACTGCAAGAAAGACATTGATGGGCTGGAGTGTGTCCAGAGAAGGGAAAGGGAGCTGGGAAGGGTCTGGAGCACAAGTCCTGTGAGGAGCAGCTGAGGGAGCTGGGGGTGTTTAGCCTGGAGAAAAGGAGGCTCAGGGGGACCTTGCTGATCTCTACATCTGCCTGAAAGGAGGGTGTAGCCAGGTGGGGGTTGGTCTCTTCTCCCAGGTAACAAGTGACAGAACAAGATGGCCTCAAGTTGTGCCAGGCGAGGTTTAGATTGGATATTTGGGAAAACGTTTTTGCTGGAAGGGGTGTCGAGCATAGATACAAGCTGCCCAGAAATGTGGTGGAGTTGTCATCCCTGTAAGTAATCAAAAGTTGTGTAGATGTGGAGCTTAGGGACATTGTTTAGTGGTGAACATGGTGATGCCAATTTAATGGTTGGACTTGGTCGTGGCTTTTCCAACCTACATGATTCCATGATTTCAATGCCACTTATTTATACTTAAATGATTTTGACAGTTAAAAGCTTTTCTTTTCCATGAACTTCTAGAAGTTACCAATTTTGTATTTATTCTGTGAAACTCAGTATCACTAGAGTTCAATAGGACACACACACAGAGAGTTTGATTGTACATATCCGTGTATGAGAACATCAACAGTTGCAATAGATGAGATCAGTGACTGTCCTTTATAGACAGGGTTCACTGAGGATTTCTCATGCCTTCACCTGAAGTATCTTACGGATTGGACATATCAATGATTGTGGCTAGCACAGGTCTTTCTCGTGAGAACATTTTGCTACATTTCATAAACAAAGATAAAGTTTGGATGTTTTGCAAACAACTTCTCCGGATTAGGTCAGTTCAGGCTTGGCCAATTGGGCCTAGGGGGAGGTCTCGGGCTGACCAATCTGGGTGACCTCTGAAAACTCTATATATATGGAAATCAAAATAATAAAGACACCCTTTTCTCTTTCCTTGTCTGAGAACCTGGGTCATTTCTCAGCTAGCGGCTCAACAGCGACAAATGATGAAAGTTGTTTTCTTGCTCCAGTCTGCTATTACAACAAAATTATTTCAGTCAATGGTTATAATACAGATTTTATTAGTGCAACATAAGTAAAATCTACAGAAATTATTTTTGTGTTCATGTGACAGTTACCAGTGATTGCCATCAACATATTTTTCAAATTGCTCTTGGTTCAGAGGACATTTGCATTTTTTAAGTTTGTCCTCATGCTTAAGTGCTTTAATTTTTGTTCCAAGTTTTTTGGAATTAACTTCACCGTAACTTCTTTTTCTGCCCCTTTCTTATCATCAGCTATTAGAGAATAATGATAGGGGTAGCAGGGATCCATCACAGAGGTGGGGTACAGAAGCAAGCATTCAGTAATCTGAACAGAGTAGCTGCAGCACTGGTTTGAAACACTCAGGCATTGTCAGTGCTCTAGCCAGCCATACTCAATGTCAGTAGCGCAGCAGGATTTTGATGGGTCTGTTTGCTTTTTTAAAGTTTGTCTGAGATGAGACTACTTAGTGATGTATGGTGGTTTGGGTCTCTAAAAACTTTAACATGTCGTATGTTATTTCTTTACGTAGATGGTTTATGAACTTTATTATACAGCTTCTTTAACCCTTACAAGACTATCAGAATCCTTCAGTTAGCATCACCGTAGCGTCCAAAGACTGTAATACCTACATTTGTGTACCTAACGCTCAATACAGAAATCTATTGAGGCATGGTCCCTACTCATCAGTTTTAACACCAGCCCATGCTGAGCATGATGTCATCTCAGCTCCACCTTTCCCTCATGGAATCGTTTGTATAAAGTAGTGATGTATGCTTGGGCCATGCTGTTAGCTGATGGGACAACAGCTGCTTAGATACTTGCACCAGGGCTACTGATGCAACTTTTGCTGGGCCAGACTATTAGAAGTCAGTGGCATTACGGAAGAGTTTGTGTGGGTTGCTACATGCAGTTTCCTCTAATCTTCTGTTGTGAAGGGTGGCACTGGAAGAAGATAGAAAATCATGCACTTAGAATTCTGTGGGTTATGACAGATTTTACTAATTGAGGGCTGCTTGCAGCTCAGTCAGTTCAAGAAACACGAACCTCTTTGTTTTCCTCCTGCAGACTTTTGTTGGAAGTGTATTGGCATCTTATGTTTCTTCAGGCTCTTATGTGCAATGCACCCATAGTGAATATTGAAAAAAGTTCATTCATTTGAGTTAACTCGTAAGGCAGCTATGCCTCTTTTCCTTTTGCCTTTTGTTTTCCTCTCTCCTTGAAAGTAACCTTGGTGAAAGCCTTACATCTTTTTGGAGTTCCTTTTCCTTAGATCTATATAAGATCTAAGATCTTTCCAGCTTGGTATTTACTCCTAGTAATACCTCAAATTTCTCTAAAAGTTATTTTGTTCCTTTCATTCATAAACTCAGCTATCATCCATGTATGGATGACCTTCAAGTCTCTCTCTCTTCCAGACTTGCTGCCCTCTAAGCCAGCTAAATCTCTGTGTGTGCTTTTGACTTCTCTTTGTGGATGTCTGACCTTTAGCTGAGGCTACTGTTGCAAAGGAAAACTCCGTGCTGTTGCTCGTTGACAGCATTGTCATGAGATCTTTGGTTCAAGCCCATAATCTAACCCTGGTTTTAGGCACAGCACACGACTCTTTGAACAGACTGTAGATTTCTCCACATAGTAAGTGGTCTTTAATCAGCAATTAAGTGTTTATTTGGTTGTGTTAATAAATCACGAGTACATCTTATACCATGCCTTTGATGTCTGTATTTTGTGGTAACAATTTTTCTTAGTGGATGTGCTAAGAACGATCCTGCTCCACTGATACCGATTCAGAATCTATACCAGAGTGCTTTCCTGGACTTTTCTTTTGACTGTCTGGTCTTTCTGCATCTTGTATTTTACAGCCGTAAAACTAACATGTTTTACGTACCTTTAAAGTTGGGATTTAACTGCGAAGGATACTGTCTGTCTTTGTTGTTAGTGAGATTGTAAGTGCTGTTTAGGAGCAGCACAACTCCCTGGCAGTGAAACAATTTCATTGATTCTCCTGTGATGCTCCTCATGCTTAGAGAAGTCCTGTGTGTGCACCCTTGCAAGCAACCTAGTTGCAAGCTGTGAATGCAAAAGAAGCTGGCTTTAGAAAATAAAGCCTACTGAAAACAAACCCAAACCACCACCTTTCCTGTCACCCTAGGACTCAAACACACCATCCTTAGAACAAGAACTAATTGTAACCTTTGTTTATGGTGGTGCTGTTTCCTTGTATTCTCATTTTTGTCTCTCTCCATCTGTTGCCCGTTATGTTTAGATTGTTTGCTCTTTGAGCAGTTGTACTCTGTGTTTGCACAATGGCTATCATGATGTGGTCTGCAGCTTTGGCTCCTGGGAGTCTGATAACAGTTGTGATCTATGGGTGTGGTCTTGGTGTCTTCTTTTTGTGTATGCGTGTGTGGAAAGGGGAAGAAGACTTAGTGTTCTGTTACACCTGAAATAATTCCATCATTTTGTTGGAGCACCAATTGATCATTAATATACCAATCTATAAATGTTTAAGAATTCTTATTAAGCTGGAAGAATTTACCAGATATCTTTCAAATTTGTAACTAGTGTTTCTGTGTGCATGTTTGGGGTATTATTTATTGTAATAATAATTATTGTTAGGAGTAGTAGTTTTGCTTGTGAGGGTGGTTGTGTTTTTTGAAAAAAAAAAAAAGTGCATTCAGAAAATGATGTTTTGTTCTGGTAGGTGGTGCCTCATTAAAGAAGCCAGGTAGTATCTAGAGAGGCCAGGTAAGGAGTCCTTTGTCATCCATATAATAATAATAATAATTTAAAAAAAAATTTAGAAATTTAGCAATTTAGAAATGATGGAAAATGGAGAGCGCAACAAAGTCTATTTGTTTTTTACCAGAAGCAAAAGTTGGATATTTGCTGTCATCACTGTGTTTGACCATCATTATGTATATGTCTATCAAAAGAATTAACAAATAGAAATACTGAGGTGGTCTGATTAATACTGTATATAGTACTGATAATCTAAACTAAATTCAGCTTTTTAAAATAATTTAAAAGAACCATAAAAATTGGAGAAGATATACAGGAATGACTTCAGAAGGAGTGGAAATCATGCTTTCTATTAACAGACTTCAGAAACTCAGTATATTCCTCAATTAAAGAGAATAGATGAGAGTGTGACTTAATCCTGATCTAGGAGAGACTGTGCACCAAATAACATATTAGATAATAGAACGTGCTTCCTCCATCTCCCTTTCCATCCCCAGTGTTAAATGCCTAAGTTCTCAGTGTCAGTTATTGCCAGAGCAATACAAAATCAGGGAGGGAACAGTGTGTAGCCCTTCAGCAAGTACAATAACCAGGAGTTTGAATAACTTACTGAGGCATCACTTTTTTCTTTTTAGGTAAAAGTTTATGGAGGAATTTGAAAAGCTCCCTACTAGGAAAATGAATAGATTTTTTTTTAAAGGCTCAGAATATACTTCCAGATGCAGACTTGGACTCAAAAGACAAAATACTGTCTGAAAACAAATACTACCTTTTATATTTTTCATGGGTTTAAACTTAAGGTTTATATCCTTGGTTGTATGACCATTTAAACCAGACTAACTTGTTTGTCATTGTCCTTTCCTGTTTGTACTTACACCAGCCTTTTCTGGCTTTTTTGATTGTTTTATGTTTTTAATTTTGGGAGTCATTTTAGGGCTGTGAGTCATCACAATGAAATTTTGGGGTGAGGAGCTATGTAGGTGTAGAGTATTTGCTCTTGTCTTTTTGTGTTTCAGCTTTCTACCATATTAGCTCCCATGATGGACTGTCTGTTAGAATCCTTGAACAGCCAGGGAGAAAGGAGTAGAAATACAAAACCACAGTAGTCCAGTCCAAGAGTGGATATGGTTTGTAGTTGTGAAATTGTGGCCTTAGCAAATACAATATGCATCTTATTTAAACATAAAACTACCTTTTACATTTTCAAAATAGTTTGATAACCTGGAGTCTTGATTGCATAGTGTAACTTGCAGCCAGCCAGTGCAGCTGTGAAAACCTATCATACTTGCCTTGCTGACTGTATCAGTTCTTGCCTTGGATCCCATTTCCCATCAACCTTACCTCATTAGAACTTGAACTATTTTGTGGCTGTTTTTTCTTTTTATTTTGTTTGTGGTGATAAATTTTTCTTCCCTTTGTTATACTGTAGCTTCATTGTCTGTTTATTTGGTCATACTCTACATGGGTTTCCCTGCCATATATAGCATAACATTAATGTACTCTTTTAAATCCAGTTCTCTTTGTTCTGAGTTACTAGATTAATTGAATGCTAATCAGTGCAGGTAAATCATGTTGAAGAAGCTTTTCCGTACCAGGCCCAAAATACTAGGTTGTTAGCCAATACTTGATTATTTTTCAGGGATGAAAAATCTGGTTTAAGCTATTGGCTGATGTTAGTTATGCTAAAGGCAAAGAAATTGATCTGTCTACAAACTTGTTCATTTATGAACTATGGCATGACAGTTTTTCCTCTTTCTAAGCACGTGTTAAAAAAAAAAAGTATTTTAGTCAAAAAGGTTCATACGCTCAGGCACTGAGAAGTGGTGTGCCATTAGGCATGGTGGATACCAGTTATCCATGCAGGTTACTTGCTCATGGGTGGTACATATAGGAGTGTAGACTGAATACTAGTTTAACACAAAAATTAAAAAAACCCAACTAATTAAGAAGATGCACTAATGAAGAATAATGTTGAAAGTCCATGTTGATAGTTAGAAAGTGTTCTCATTTCCAGAATGTTTGGGAATAGTACAGTCTGGGCACTGATAGGATAGAAGACAGCTTTGGCTAGTCCTGGTGGACAGCAAGTTGAATGTGAATAATGCACCCTAGCAGGATGAATGTAATCAGCATACTGGACTGAATTAAGCAAGACTAACCAGCAGTTTAAGGGAAGTGATTGTTCCCTGCTGTTTGACACTGAGAGAACACATCTACAGTGTTTGGTTTTGGTTAGACTCTGTCCTAGTGAAGATATGGATATACTGGAGTAAGCCCAGTGTAAGGCCATCACCATAGAGGGTTGGAACACAAAGAGAAGGAAAACCTAAGAGGATGTGTTCAGTCTAAAGAGAAGGCTGAAGGGACAGGTTACTGCTCTCTTCAATTAATTAGGGGGAAAATATGGAGAAGACTAAGCCAAGCTCTTCTCAGAGATTCCTGTTGATAGAATGGCAGGTAATTAGCATAAATAGCAACAAGGGGAAAATTATGATTAGCTAAGATAATCAAACACTGGAAAATTCTTGCTCTTGAGATTTCTCTTCTTTCCCGTCTCTAGTTGTTTGTTCAGATTTGCTTGGTTTATATATGATTGGCTGTACACCCATTTTCTTGTAACTTGACAAATTCGAAAGATTGTATACTATTTGTGTATACTGGATGCTCTTGAAATGCCAGCAAAAGCTGGGGACTTCATAGATTTGAATTCTCGATTAATCTTCATTTCTCCCTGTGGAGCAAGTGTCAGGCATGTGTTTGAAATGTGTGCTGTGACCCACTGACACTTACCAATGGCCTGTGTTCTATTGCCCAGGTCAGACATACAAATAAATTTACTGTTCCTGGGTCTGTTTCTGACCTAGCCATTCAGTATTTGTCCTATTAAGTGTTACATTTTTTAAAGTTAAGATCCATCAAATGACGATTTGGCGTCTTTGCATGCTGTGTTAGTGCCACTTTCTATTTATTTCTAAGCATTTTACTTGTCCTTTTCCTGTTTTTGTATCTTCAGCGTAGTGTTTCTCTACTGTTTCTATTTCCACTTCGCTGTCTTTCAAGCCTGTTGCTGTTGTCTGCTGTTGCCTATTTTCTGGAAATAGATACACATTTAGATGTAGGTAATAGATAAGCATTTATTATGGATCCTTTGTTTCTTTGTCGTGTTTCACCTTTCTATTCCATTTATAATAAAGGACATCCTTAAGCATGTTGCTGCTTGAGTAGTAGAGAGATAAAATTTACTTTCTATTGCATTACTTGTAGTGGCTTTTAAGGCTAGAAGTGGTGCTGTGGTCTTGCTGACCAGTGTCTTTCCAAGATTTAGCAGCCATGAAATACATTGGACATGTGTGTATAAGGTGGAGATGCATGTTAGTATGGCTGCCCTAAAACACTGTTGGTCAACATTATGATTTTGATTTGCCGTGAATTCCTGTGCCAAGTGCTGCTCGTTGTTTGATGAGTAATCTTGGGAATTACTGGTCCTTGGTTTGGGTACCCTTGCATAGAATTAAGTTTGAGGTTGACTCTGAATTTTGATTCTGTTTGTGCATGCAAGGAAGCATTTCTTAGCATTCATTGAGTAGGAAGACTCAAGGAAGAGGCTGTGTTAAGTAAAATTATTCACATATTCCTGGAAGCATCAGTTGGAAAACAGATGTCAGCATTCACACGTAACAGTGGTGTCTGCAGTGCAGTTAAGATGCTCAGAAGATACAGAGGTTTGCACATTTTTGTAAACTTTAGTTGTGTGTAAATAGTTACTCTTGTGAATAAACCCAAAATTTATTGTCTTGCTTCAAAATGTTTCTTCCACTAAGTAGATCTTGCTCTTTGACTGTTCTTAGTTGCTGTCTCTGCTGGATTACAGGTATTTGCATATGCTTTCCTGTTCAATTCCCTGAAATCTGCATAACAAACACATTTTGAGTGTTACATAATGACTTTTAGTAAGCTAATTTCTTCAATCCATACAACTTCTTTCAAAATCAGGGAAAAGAATTAAATTTGAAGCAGCTCCAAACCTACTGGAAAATAAATTCTGGAGTAGTGTCTCAAGACTGAAGTAATGAGCTATACCAGGTTTTTGGCATGATGGTACTCAGACAAATAGATACATTAGATTTGTGAACCTAAACTTAGTGTCCTGTTCCTGGAAGCTCTTACCTGTGTTCTGAAACACCAGCAGTATAAATACATTGATGAGTTCATGTTAAATATTATTCAGACACCTTAATTAGTTTGTACAGTAATTCAACACACTTGTTTTACTTTGGTGTTTTGAATACTTGCACTTGAGTTTAGCCCAAAATTTGCAAGTATTCCTGTTGAGCTCATTAGCATGATTTGTGTGTGAAACTGGCAGAGTGATGAAATAGTTGGGCATTAATATAATATCTGAGGCTTCCTTAAAGCCTTGCTCATTTTCAGATACACTACTCAGTGTGACCAGTGGATATACATGTTGTAAAATTCAGTCTGACCTGTTTTAATACTCAGCCTGTCTCACTGCTTGCCTTGTCGTCAGTTAGCACATGCATGTTGGAGTGTTTTACATGGCAGTTGCTGTTAGGGTAGAGCATTTCAGTCTGTGGCCATCAGCTTGTCACGGCTGCCCTGTCTGCTGAAAGGATCTCTGTTCTGAAGTTCAGAGCTGTGGTACCAACCTTGATATGTTCAGGTACAGCTGTAGTGTTCTTGCACAGAAATTTTTGTTTTGGGGAACCGATCTGGCTAGAAAGGATTCCAGCAGGAAAGTCTCTTGTATGGTTATGTGTGGTTGCAGAAACAGCTGTGCCACATCATAGCATAACAAATGAGACTGTGGACCTGGTAACTAGGTAGCCTTTCAGAAGTGTTAAAACTTGTTAGAGATGTAAAAGTTAACACTAAATCAGAGCTACCATATATCCAAGGCATAGCTGAATTATAAATGCTAAGGCTGATGACTGAATAACCCCTCAGGAAGGATATAAGGAGGAGAAAAGAACCACAAACCAAAACAGCTTATGTGGTTGCCTGTGGTAAGAGTTTTATGTCTGGTGACCCAGAAGGGCAATGCAACTGCTTTTTCTCTAAAGTGGAGTTCTGTTCACACAGCTATGAGTCTGTCCATATGCAGTATGTACTGTATCCAAATTGAGACTGCAGTAGCAGCATTCAGGTTTAGCTTAAAGCTGACTTAAATTACAACCCTTTAAAAATGCTGGGCTACTTGTGTTTTTCTAGCACTTTTCAGTTCTTATATGTGAGTGTAGTTGGGCTACTGGTTTGCTTCAATTGCGATGAGAAAGTGCTACTTTAAGGTGATTTTAATTGGAGTGGTGTACTTCGTTTTTGGGGTGAACTGTGGCATACATTCAGCCAGCCACTGGGTTGATAGTTCATACCCCAAGAAAACTGTGGTATGTAGGTTCCATCTAGTTGTGTAGGGAATGAGTGTTCCTGATTTGTAGCAAGACAGTAAGCTAGAGAGCTTCTTGATAGCTGCTTTACAGATAGTCTTTACTGAGCTTGTGATCATCAGACTTAGGAAAAGTCAAGGGATAACATTCTGTAATCTGATACTGTTCTGTAATAAGGGTAGGAACTTTAGCAAGTAGCTGAATTAAGGAATTAAATGATATTTTGGTCAAATGAATGTCAGGGTCAGGAACTGATCATTAAAACTGGATAGCCTTGCAGAACATCAGGACGTGTTCAGGTACTCTCTAACCTTTTACCAAAATGTTGACCAGTCCAAGGCTGAAGTCAGCCTAAGAGCCTAGGCTGAAATTCAGATTTTTTTGGGTAGACGGGTAGTGCGTCCATGAGGTTAGTGATATTTATTTTGTATGTAAGAAGGTTATTTTTCTACTGGGTTAGGGTAATAGCTGTACTGGGCAAATAGACAGTTGGGTAACCTGTTTGTAACTGGGATGTCTAGGAATGGAAGCTTTTCAGTTACAGCCTGATTTTTCTGCAGGTGTATTCTGGTTTTCAGCTGGCTGGCTAAGAATTTTGTAGAGTTGCCTTTGGACCACTGTGTTTAAGTCATCAGTGCATTTGTTTCATGTTTGCCCAATCACTGTTTGAACTGGTTGCATTTCTAACCTTTGTAGCCTTCTACAGCAGTGACTCTCACAATTAAGAAGAAAATGTTTTCATGCACAATAGATTATTAAAGCTACTTAAGTATTTGGCATCTTTTTGTTCTTGTAAGACAACTTGGGCAACTCTTTCCTTTTATGCATTTTGTTTTAATTCTTTCAGATTTAGGATCTTCCTTGAGTTGTTTTCCTTTCCATGAGAAGTCTTCTCCATGAGTATCAATTGTTCATGTAGCTCGTCTGTTTTTCCCTTTCTCTGAAAACTGAGTGATCGGAACATTTCATGATAAGCAAGATGCTGGTGAGGTATGGGTTTTTTTGTAGTGACCAATGTGTTCTATTTGATTCCTTAATTTTTTTTTCGTCTTTGGTTGTTGATGATTGATAGCTTTGATTTGAAAGAGTGAGATAGTTGCAACTTGGGTCATAGATTGTTACGTGTATTCTTTCCCTCCTGTTTGTTACCTTAAATTTATCCTCTCCTATGTGATTTTGCCTACCACACTGCTTTACAATCAGTTTCTGTTTTCAGCTGCTGTGTGACTAAGTTTGTATGATTAGGAAGCACTCATTTCAGGAGTCACTATCTCCTTGGCTGACTTATATATGTTGATCTGTGTCATTTTATTTTGGTACACCTCTGGTAACTGCTGTTATTGTTTATTGTGGTAACAGCAAACAACACATGATATTTTTTCAAGATATTTATTATAGATAATATCCACAGCAGTCTTCAGTGAGTGCAGTGTTTGAATGTCTTTTGGAAGACATAAGTGCGATATACCAGTTTAATCATAGTTGGTCAACAAGTATGTGAACCCTTCAAAAGATTTCAGCAGTAGTCCTGTGAGACATTACCTTTTCTTTGCAAAATCCATGTTATATCCATATTTATTCAGCTGTAGTTTCTATCAATTTATTTCATGATAGAGATAGGACTGTAGTCAGGGTAATTGTTCTCACCTTCTGCTTAAGTAATTGGTTGAAGATACTGAAATAAAAAATTGCTGACTGTCTTTAGAAGTTTTATGTGACTGCCACATGGCCCTAGTGATTTGTTCTAAAATCCTCTTGTGTTAGCACTTTGATGCAACATTTTTCCTTTGACCTGACCCCTAGAAAGAGAGCTTAGATGTGATCTTCCCTGATCTTTTCCTTACTGAACATCATTGCAAAGAATTTATTCTGTGGTTTCTGGTTTAGGCTTCTTGGGTACTCTTTTACCTCAGGAAAATTTTACTGATTGTAAAATTGACAAGAATTGGGACTTCAGACAAACCATTGCTCTGACATAGGTCAGTAGCCTGTCTCTAACCAAAAGGTGTATGAAATGTGTAAGAAACATCCCCCCAGTACAATTACAGCACCTTTGTAGGTCAGGGACTTCCTGATAGTAGTCTTTATGGGGTTTTTGGAGTCCTTCTGGACTGGTTGTATGCATAATATGGTGAGTTTTTTAAATAGCCTTCATGCTTTCAAGCTTTTTGTTCTAGCTGCTCCATTTCTGTTCATCCCACTGAGGTTTTTCTTTCTGAAGCCAGATGTTGAAATAATGAGGTTTTTTTTATTTTTATTTTTTTATTCCCCAGGGAATTTAAATATGCTTTTCTGGAGTGCTATCTGGATAATTACATATTGAACTATGTTGTGTGGCTCAGAGTTAGACTAGGATTTGCTTTTCCTTCAGAGAGTTCTCTGTGTGGTTGAAGTTGGCTGTGTTGTAAAAATTTGTCTCATCATTCAGTGGTGGGTTGGTTTTGTTTTCTCACCCCTAGTCTGCACAATAGTAGTTCAAATATTCAGTTATTACTCTGCAGTCTCATGCCCATTCTCTCACCTGTGGTGTCACCTTTGAGTGGAAGTGATTGATAGCATACCATTAATAGACTGTTTTCTTCTGCTTGGGATGTGGAATTTTTAATGTAGCCCGGTATCTATTGAGGTAAATAATTTAGTTAAGATACTGTGCTTTCCTAGCCGAAAGAAGTATTTTGCTGAGGCAGATACACCTTTCTTCTTGTTCCTATATTCGTGTCTTAGTGTACTGTCTCCTAAGTTTTGTTCATCTGTTCACATTTGAAGATGTCTCAGTTAAGTATTACCTCCAAAGTAGTCTTTCAAGTTTTTCCTTTTTATTTCTGGGCTTACATCCTTTATATGGAAGCAGTTGCACATGCTGGTCCTACTTTGGAAGTCTGCTTTGTTGTGGTGGAACTGTAGTTTTAGCCAGATTTCAGTGACTCCTTTTGATTTTTGTGTTTTTGCTCCAAGTGTGCATAACTGTGATTTTGGTCTTCTGTCACCTTCATTTCACTTGTTATTAGTGACACTTGGTAAAGGCATTTAAATTCCAGTTTCTGCTTTTGTTAAAGTGGAGTTGATTTTTTTTTTGAGGTAGTCATACACCTCACCTGAATTTCTGCAATTGATGGTAAATTTAACTCTCTTACTCATCAGTGGAGTTGACCTACAGGTATTACTTAGCTGTCTGAAGAGCTGTAGTAGTTGTCATCACTCTAAAGAGGTACTTGCATTTTGCCTTTTATTTCTTCCAGCAATTAAACCTTGAATATAGCAATGGGATCATAATTTATTTCAGTGTGAAGACTTTTAGTAGGTGAGTGATGTAGCCTAAATTAAGAGGGACACACATGTTGAATACTGGTAGTGCTTCTCTTTCATTCCAGCTGTAGCTTTGGTGCCTGCATGCCACTGCAAAGCCTTGAGTTTATTTTGCAGCAGTATTGAACATGCGTTTTCTGCAAACTGGGTTGGTTTTCTTTTGTTGTTGGCTGAGATTTTTTGTTTGCTTGTTTGTTGGAGGTGTTTTGAGGGTTTGTTTTTTTGTTTGGGTGTTGGTTTTTTTTTCAGCTTGGGGGTTTGTTTTGTTGGTTGGTTGGGTTTCTTTTTGTTCCAATTTAGTTTTTTTCCCCCAAATCTCAGCAATGCATCCAGTGATCAGTCTAATCAATCTCACAGGTTTCTAACAACTGTTTTTCAATTGTAAAGCATCTTTTGCCTTTGCCAGTTCTGAGGTGTGAGTTTTTTCCGTGTTTTCCATTCTAAACCTATTTTTTTCACTGTCTAAGTCTTTTTTGGTAGTTTTTCATTTAGAAATACTGACTGTGACAATGCCCACGTGGTTTTTGTGTTTATCCTTGCTACTCCCAATTTTAGAAAACAAGCTACCTCATTTTGCACATTTTATGGGTAATTTTGTTGTTGAGTCTTACAGAGGCAGGAGAGCTATTTGCAAGCAAATCTATGCAGCTTTTGCTTATAACTTTGCACTAGTAGTTAAACACAAACTTTTCTTATTTTTTTTATACTTAACGATGCAGTTCATTAAAACCTTAGAGCTTTTGTGGAAAAAGTAAATAGAATTAGGGAAAAAGATACATGTTTTGAATCTTAACTTTGCTACATATTATGTGCATGTACTGTAATACAGACCAAGTTTATCTTTCTACTAAGGATTTGTGAAAATAGGAATAGTAAAGGTTTTGAGTCAGGCCTGGGGTGTAGTCTTGGCATAGTGTCATTTTTTTCCCTGCTCACATCTGTTCAAGTATATTTAAAACTTTATTAAAAGCTTTATGTGCTTGTGATGCTTTTGTCCTTGTAGAGAAGGAAGATATACAGAAAAAACCTCTGAAGCTTTAAAAATGGAATTAATTCTTTTCAGCAAAAGCTGAGATGCAGGAAAATCTAACGATAAATTATTCAGCCCTAGAGGAAAAAGTAAAATAGGTAAAAGAGAATATTGAATTAAATTAATCTTCAATGTAACTGACTGATTTCCAGGGAGGTACAAGCCAACTGCATTGATAATACAATTTTTTTTGGTAAGAAAACCTCTTTCATTCCAATTCAACATTACCTTTATTGGAGTTCAAATGCTATTACATAATAGCATTTGGCTGTCAGGCTAACATAGGGAGGAATTAAAAGGTGGTCGCCTCTCCTCCAGGATTAATCTGGTTCACAGCTTTACTTTTTGGTCCTTGTCTTGCCCCCACTGCTTCCGCTCAGTTAATGGACAACAGGGTAAATGTGTAGAAGAATATTTGAGCTTTATTCCTCAGGGCATCTTTACTGTCTGGAGATTTTAAGGCTGTCCTCAAACAGTAGATAACTACAGAAGTTGATGCTCTCTCTTTTAAAAATGAGGTGAAGTCTGGGAAACCTAATGACTGTTGTAAAACCTGAAGAATAAATAGAGGCTTGAACTTTGAACATTTTCAGTCTCTTGTGTGTGATCACATGTGTTAATACAGGCTATGAATGCCTGAATCTATGCTAAGTATCACTGCCATGCAAATACGCAAGTTGAAAATTATTAGCAGCGTAAGGTTTATATTGCATTGTACGCCTGATTTGATGTTCTGAAATTTTCCTTTTATTTTATAATTTTAGCGTAGTGTATTCTGCTACAGGCAGTAAGGAAGTTGCTCTGATAAAAAAGAAGGAGCTGTAACTGCTAAGATTTTTTTTCTCAGTTGCTCAGTTTACTTGAATAATTTATTCCTTAATACTATTACAGATACACTAAATTCTAATGTTTGATTACTTAATTGCGGTTATGTATGTCTGTCTCTAAACAATCATGGCATGTTTTCCCCCTCTATCTGTAAAGCCTTCTGGAAATGGGATGTGAGAGTGTAGAAGATCTCAAACACTACTGTTGCAGCTTTACTCACAGCAGTGATTGAATAGACTCACATTCTATCTCACTGTAGGATCATAGTGCTGAAAGTCAGATTTGTACTTAAACGGTAAATTTAGAAGGAAGTCAGCTTAAGGAACATAGCTGGTAGGTGATGCTTGAGATGAGGAAATTGTTTTGGATAGCTAATGTTTGTTTTAACCCTGTTTCAGACCACGCTAATTTTGTGAAGGGCAGCAAGTTGGTACAAGAGCAATTTCCCCACAGGAAAGAAAATAAAAGTGCTTGGAGCAACTTATTAAGGTAAACAGATTGCAGTGGATTTCTGGATGGGTAAGTATATATGAGCAGGATATTTCTTCTTGTATTTTTCCTGTATAAAGATTTTATAACAAAGCACAGAAAGCTACTTCTGACCTTTTACAAAAGCTCAGTGCTGTCGCACATCAGTGTGACTCCAAGACGTACCCAAATTATAATTATGTCTGTGTTTTTGTTGTAGTATTATATCAAGATTACTTTAGCTTACTGATGTTTAATACAGATGTTTTTTAGAGCAATCTTAGGTCTTTTAGCTTTGATTATATCCAGGTTGACTTTTATAATTTTTTAAATTCATGGTTGAATTGACAATTATGAAGAACAAATTCCCCAAACTGAACAATTACTAAAAGCAAACAGCTCCCCAGGCAAATAGCTGTTGGGAAGTAGCCTGAATAAACATTACTTGCTGTTAAAAAGAAAACAGATGAAGTTACTGAAAGTTGCAGGGGTATGAGGTAGTAAGTCAGGACTTAAAAGGAGCTGCCAGTCTGTAGTGACTACAGATGATAGGTTGCTGTCCACTTTTTGCTGCTCAATAATGTATCTATTCCTGTTATGTGCAAGGATTTTCTGTTTATCTCTCGTTACTTCCTTGTTGCAGTCATTTTGTGGCTACCTGAGAAGCTTTGGCAGGGTGGGTCTGGGGGAAAATCATTTGAATTTCAAAGTTGTTAACATTTTAGGACTGAAATTTAATAGGAATTCATATTTTCTTTCTGTGCGCCTAACTTACGATCTTGCTTTGCAGACCAGCAGAAGTAGTGTTAGAGGGTGATTGTGTGCATATGTGGGGTGGGAAAAGGACTGAGAGATCAGGATCATATAATAAATAGCATTGAAAATTCTATTTCCTATGTATGCATGTACTGGTAAACATTATGATGAGTAGCAATTGTCTGCTAGTATAGAATTAGAAAGTAAATGGATGTTAAGACTTTAAAAGAAGAGGATTGAAACATTTCTATTTTTTCTTTATATTATTTCAGGAAGAAAATAAAAGCTATAACTAATAATTCTGTAGTTATTTTTAAGAACTATTATTGGAAAGTTATATCTTACTCTGAAGTTGGATGTGGTTTTTCTTGCTTTATGTTTTTCTTCGAACAGCAGATCTGGAATGGACACGAGTCCTCTGGGAGGATTAGACTTGTCTGAACATACTCCTAGTCTGCTAGGGAATACCACCATGGCAGCAGGTCTTGCAAATGTAGGAAATACATTTGGAGGACCACCAAGTTCTTTAGTTTCTAGACCTAATAAATTCCAAAACTTGCCTATAGAAGATGATGATGATGTAGTTTTTATTGAACCTGTACAACCTCCGCAAAATTCTACGTCACTGGTAGCAGACCAAAGGAACGCTGCATTTACATCATCCAAAAATGAAGAACTTAAAGGAAATGATTGCAAAATGCTTCCTTCTCCAAAAGACTTAAATTCTCAAAAGGGGAGTATAAGTGAAACTATTATTATTGATGATGAAGAAGACATTGAAACAAATCAAGGACAAGAGAAGAATGCTTCCAGTTTCAATGAAAGAAGACTTCCAGAGTGTAAAAATAGAACCAACGAAATGGAATTCTCAGCGTCCAGTTTTTCAAGAAGTAAGGTAAATTCAGGAATAGGTAATAGTGGTATAACCACAGAACCAGACTCTGAAATTCAGATTGCTAATGTTACTACATTAGAAACAGGTGCTATAAGCTCTGTCAGTGACGGTCATTTAGAAAATGGTGCCGAAGGGCGTGACATGAACTTAATGATTACACATGTAACGTCACTGCAGAATGCCAGCTTGGGAGATGTATCTAACGGACTGCAGTCAAATAATTTTGGTGTTAATTTGCAAACATACAACCCATCTTTGACTTCACAGACCAAGACTGGAGTAGGACCTTTCAATCCCGGTAGAATGAACGTGGCTGGAGATGTGTTTCAAAATGGAGAATCTGTGACTCATCATAATCCTGGTAAGTTGCAATTTTGAATGTTTCCTTGAAGGCTGAAAATAAATTGTGAAATAATTGATAATAGAATTTTTTAGGTATTTTTGGCAGTGGCACTGCTTAGTCTTTTAGCTTGATATGTATGAAAGATCTTGCTTCCCTTCATCCCTATCACTGCTTTATCTGTGACTAGAATAAAATATGCTCAGTGACATAATACACTAGGAAACATGTTCTCATCAAAAGGATTATTAAGTATTGGAACAGGCTGCCCAAGAAAGTGGTCTCCAGCCCTGGATATATTTAAAAGAGATGTAGATGTGGCATTCAGGGACATGGTTTAGTGGGAGCACTGGGTTAATGGTTGGATATGGTGATCTAAGTGTCTCTTCCAACCTAAATGGTTCTGTGGTATGGAAGATTTCTTCTGGATGGATCCGTGTTAGTCTATTCTCCATGACTTAAGTAACTCCACTCTATATGAAGCAGTAGGTTCATAACAGAGAGACTTCTGTCCAACACATTAATTTAGAGTCTGATGTCCCCAGTAAGGATTGGAGTACCTATGATAGAATGGTTTGGATTAGAAGGGACATTTAAAGATCACCTAATCCAACCACCCTGCCATGGCAAGGACAGCATTCACTGGATGAGGTTGCTCAAAGCCCCATCCAACCTGACCTAGAGCACTCTCACAGATGGGGAATCCACAGCTTCACTGGGTAACCTGTTCCTGTGTCTTACCACCTTCCTTGTAAAATAATTATTTCTCATGTCCAATGTAAGCATACCCTCTTTCAGTTTAGAGCCATTGCCTCCTGCCTGTCCTGTTAGTACAGGTCTTGTTAAGAAGTTTCACTGCATCTTTTTCTGTAACCCCCCCTTTATATGTTGAAAAGTTGCAATATGGTCTCGCCAGCCTTCTCTTCTTCAGCCTGAACAACTCCCAACTATCTCTGCTTTTCTTCACAGGAGAGGTGTTCAGGCTTTCTGCCACTTTTTGTAACCCTCTTCTGTACCTGCTTTAACAGGTCCATTTCTGTCTTGTACAGGGGACCTCAGAGCTAGATGGAATATTCCAGGTGGGGTCTCAGCAGAGCAGAGAAGAGGGACAGCATCACCACAGACCAGGATGCACCTTACTTTCTGGGTTGCAAGCACACATTGCTGGCTCATGTCAAATTTTCAATCTAGCAGTCCTCCTCCCCAGTCCTTTTCCCCAGGGCTGCCCTCAATCCATTCAGCCCCCAGTTTGCATTGATTTTGAAGATTGCCGTGACTGACCTTGCAGTTGGCCTTGTAGAGCTTAGAGTTTCCCATGTGCATGTTCTTCTAGTCTGTTAAGGTCCCTCTGGATGGCATACTATCCCTCTGCTTTATCAATTGCACCACTCAGCTTGGTGTTACCATTGGACTTGCTGAGGGTGTGCTTAATCTCGCTGTCTGTGTTGAAGAAAATACTAAATAGGATCAGTGCCAGTACAGACCCTTGAGGGACACAGGTGATTACTGGTTTCCACTTGGACATTGAGCCATGAACCATAATGCTTGGGATGCAGTCATCCAGCCAATTCCTTATCCGTCAAATAAAAATGTCTCCAATTCAGCAGCAGGAACATTGTGGGGGACCATATCAAAGGTCTTGGGAAAGGTTGAGGTAAATGAAGTCCATGTAGATGTGCTTTGGCGTGGGACTTAGGTTTTGTTTCTTTCAATGGAATCTAGTTTTTTTTGCTTCAAAAATGCTCCAGAAAAAGAGCCAACACCTAGTAAATTGAGGAGGCAGTTTACAATTGCCCTGATCTGAAGCAGGTTGTTAATGCAAATGTAGCTCAGTATGTTTCAAGAGCTGCATACCTGTCTAAAACTTCAGTACTGTCTACTTCCCCACCTCTGCCCCAAGTTGTACTGACTCATTTTTTTCAGCTTTTAATAAAATACTTAATTTTTGAAAGATGGCTCTGCAAAGAAGTGTGACAGGGAAGGAGAATTTTACAGCACTTGAGGGCAGGAAGGAGTAAGAAAGAATGGGAGCAACCTGAAAAGCCATAACAATAAGAAGTAGTTGAACATTAAACTGTATAATCTCATAAACCTGGCCATTAAAGAATTGCAGGTAGGAACCTGAAGGATGAAGACATCAGGCAGTGAGGTATGTAAACTCACCAGGATTTAACTAAGGAAGTGTGGTACACCTCAGTTTGAGGACATGAAAACTGGATTTTGCAGATCTTTTGTAGAGAACTAAAAGTAAAGGTGGTAATATGGCTGTGAAGTGAGATGTGAAGAAAAGGCATCATAATAATAATGAGTATCTACGAAGAGGGGGCATGGAAAAAGTAAAAGAAAAAAGTGAAGATCTTTAGATGTTCTTCTGGTATGTTTGTGGGAGGAGAAATGCAACAAAATGTCGAGGGAGGTTATCTGAGGCCTTAAGAAAGTAAGGAATAATTGATATAACCTTAATGAGATATTATTACCTACCTTAATTAGGTAGTAGTCATGGTAAAAATTTCGAACCCAAATGAGTAGCAAACTCAAGTTTTCTTGGGTGGCAGTTGAGTACTGCTGGAACTACAAGCAGATGTAGCTCCATTGCACATGCTATGCATTCCTGACAAGAGAGGCAATGTGCTTTCACTTGAAATCTGAGAGAAAAGTGGAGAATCTCAAAATGTTTTGAGGTGTTCAGGTGCTACCAGGATATTTGTATGTTTGAAGTAGTAGAGGTATAGAAAAGTTTGAAGCAGGCACTCAAGTGAATTTTGACTTTAAGCACTCTGGTAACTTGCCCTACTTTGTCAGGAAGGATATCATGCCTTCAAAGGTAAACCTCTTTAAAGCTTTGAAGAAAAATGTGTTTTATTCTGTGTCCTTTTCCCTTCACCTCTTCATTCCAGCTCTTCTGTTTACCCTCAAGCGCTACAACAGGTAAATTTCTAGCTTGTCTTAAATACCCACGTAATAGGACACCCTTGACAGCTACCAAGTCGCACCAGAAAATTACCTTTTACCTGCTAGGGAATGTATGCTGTTCCTTGCACTAACAAAGATTCATGGAACTCTGTCCCTGAGTGAATTTTAAAGCTACGCATCAGAGTGGTTGTTAATAAAATCCTTTGGGGAAAGAAAGGAATTCTGAAAATTGGAGGAAAGGGTTCCTTCTATTGAGTGAACAATTATGGACGAAAATAATGTCCTTAAGAATAAGATGGGGGCAGTTGCTCATGTCTGTAAGTTAATGCTTTTGTTATCTGAAGTCATGGAAATTAAAATCATCTTTCTTATATTTGGGTATTAGTTGTATATTAGTTGTAATAACACTCCAGGAATACACTGAATCACTGCAGTAAGACATTCAAGGCTAGGTAAGTCCCAGGTGCTGTCATAGTATTTTGTATAAGTGACACACTATTGAAAATCTGTGCAAATATTTCTTATAATGGAAAATTGATTCTATTCAGTTTTAGTTCATGCTTAAGTAATGTGTTATTACTGGCAGTCTTCAGAAGGCCAACATTTCTAAATTCTGGTAATAATTACTTTAAATGAAAGCTTAAATTCCAGAGAAAAGCCTAGAAATGACATTTTATTGGAGGATTTCTTTTCCCTCCAGAGCTGTATATTCTGCTCCAGACCAAGATACAGAGCATGTAATTTAATCTATGATCTTTCTAGGTGCATTTCTTTCAGACAAAATGTTTTGCTTACATTCTTGTTATGCAAGTTACTCATGTAGTAGGTTATGCTACAAAAGACTGGGCAAAGATGACTTTGTCCCATGGTAGTTTATTTTCCAAAAATACAGGTAGAAAACTAGTGGACTCTGAAACATGGGGACATGAATCTGTGTACTGCCAGAACTTAATGAAATATTATTTTCTAGGTTCATTGATTTCTACTGAGGAAGACTTGTATTTCTCATGACTTTGCAAGTTGCCACATTAAATGCTGTCATCACATTGAAAAGGTTATTGAGGAAACCAGGAAATTTAACAGGAATCAATGTCGTGGATGCAGATCTCAGATGTGAAGCTGCTGTGTTTTGCTCTCACTGCTATAGGGTATTGTTGTCTGGCTTCAAGCTGGACTAGGACCCAGTTCTAGAGTTTATCACTGAGGCTGGACACATTATGCTGGTTAAAGCTTTAAAACAACAAAAATTTCAGATTTCATGTTCTTCTAAATTTGCAGAGTTTGCACCAAACATTGGCTTAGAAATTCCATGCTGTCTGTTGGTCTCTTTTTCTAATTGCAGTTTTGTTTGTCTGAAGATAAAATTGCCAGCTTGCAAACTCAGTGCAAGTGAATTGAAATCTGCAAGACTTGTCACTGGATGTAGGATGGGACCATCCTGAAATTTGTTCATGTTCTGAAGCTTTGTAGCAATGGAGAGTGGTACCATGAGACAGACTTTTTAAAATTAAAACTGAATTTAAAGTATTTTCTGTTGTCAGTCCCAACAGAAAAATGATTTTATGCTCATACATCTGTGAATACTATTCTCTACATATGTACATGTCTTTTGATTTACTTTTATGTTTGTTTGGGTTTTTTGTCTTGAAGATTCTTGGATATCCCAGTCAGCTTCCTTTCCTAGGAATCACAAGCAGCCAGGTGTGGATTCCTTGTCACCTGTAGCATCACTTCCTAAGCAAATTTTCCAGCCTTCTACCCAGCAGCAGCCTTCTAAGCAGGTTAAAGTCACATGTGCGAACTGCAAAAAGCCTTTACAAAAGGGACAGACTGCGTATCAGCGGAAAGGATCAGCTCACCTTTTCTGTTCCACTACCTGCCTCTCCTCATTTTCACACAAACCCGCTCCAAAGAAACTTTGTGTCATGTGCAGAAAGTGAGTTTTTTATTTTGTTTAACTCTAGCAGCTGAATCTAGTACTACTTGAGATTC
The DNA here is from genome assembly GCA_024500445.1 of Entomyzon cyanotis. Taxonomy (NCBI): domain Eukaryota; kingdom Metazoa; phylum Chordata; class Aves; order Passeriformes; family Meliphagidae; genus Entomyzon; species Entomyzon cyanotis. The sequence goes on along the minus strand of JAKEPQ010001016.1, from coordinate 71,917,659 downwards.
TCATGCACGCATGAAAGTTGCTCCATTAATAATAGAAAATTTGGCTATATAAGTGCTTTATGTAGTATCACTTCAGTGTATAAAAATGTTGAATTCAGTGTCTAACAAAATAATACCAGCTTCTGAATACAAAGTGTGGGATATTGTTTTATTGAATGCCAATACACTAAAAATAACTGAATTTTTTTTAAAAGACAAGGTATCCAAGTTATGTCATACCTTGTGACAAGATATACTTCATATATGAAGTTCTTTATGGAAAAAGCGGACCTTGTGTTGTGTAGAAAGCACTCATTTTGATAGCTGAAGATGTAAAATCGAGAGGCTTTAAAACAATACAAGAAGCTGGAAGAAACTTGTGAGTTCTTCCACTTTTGGCCATATTGGGGGTAGGGAAAGCCTTAGATTTTCCCCATAAGTGGGGCAACTGGCAACTTTGTAGCTGGAGATACCTTCAGTGGGCAATACAGAGGGAGTGAGTGACAAGCATAGGTAGAAGTGTCTAATTGTAAACTGCTGGTTAGGTTTGACTTGTTTTTCGTTATTTGCCAGACTTGAAATTGCCAAAGAGAAGTCTTCTGTAATTGTGTTCTTGTAGTGTCAAGTGTTTAAAATAGCTGTACTATCTTTTTGTTTCAGTGTACTGTTTACTGAACTCTTTGCACTTTCTCATATCCTCAGTCTGGTACACACTGCAGTGATGCTGGTTAAAGGATGAATTCTTGCTGAACTAAAGAAGGCTTGCAGTAAAGACTGCCTTTGTTAGGGTGTGCTCCAGAGAGCGTGTTCTTTGCTCAATCACAGATTTAAACCAGTGGAAAAAACCTTTTACTTCACTGTGCAGTGTGGTGGATTAATGGCTAGTATTCAGATGCAAACCACTGGTCTTTTTTATTTCCTTGGCACTCAGTAAAAATAAGCTATAGATAACCTTGATATGCTGTATATTCATACCTTGGTACACTGAAAATCAAGAAAACGTAACATATTCTGGCTTTTTAAAATAGGTGTAAAAGCTCAAATTCTCTGAACCCTTCCCTCTACGTGGCTAGTTAAAAGCAATCCTTGCTCTTTTTGTTGGCTTGTTACGTTTATACGCTTATTTTTTTTTTTAGACGTAATCTGGTGACTACCATATTCAGCTAGCTGCATGATATATGAAGATGAAGACGAGACAAATCCGTTTATTTCTGACTGAAATCATGACTAAATCCATGCTTTTCTTGCCACTTTAGAGATACCTAACCTGTATTTTACAAGAGGCTACGTACAAAACTGCCCTAAATGAAAAGGCTTTATTTTTGAATGATGAAGAAAATGCCTTATTTCTAACTTTCTAGTTTTAGTGTATTTAATTTCTGGAGAATCTTTGTGAAGTCACCTTTGACAGTTTTTCAGGTGATGTTAGTCTTTGCTTTTCCACTACTACACAGTTTTTACTCAATCACGGTTAAATAGAAGGTAGTATATGCACTGAATTGTACCTCCATATAAGCCAATGGGAAAAGTAAAAATTCCTAGGTATTTTATTATAAATCCCTTTTCTAGCACTCTTCTGTACTCTTCTGTAGCTACATAAATAGCAAGCTCCTCAGGGCAGGAACTCTGCCTTTGTTTTGCTGAACAGGAATGCTGGCACTCCCTGACACACACCTTACTAACTCCAAAGGGTGAGCAAAACTCTGCTGAGTTCCCCTTGATGGAAGAAGGCAGTTGTGCAAATACAGTATTGGGGCTGTACAAGTTTATTTTCAAGGAAGTGTGTCTAGGAAAACATATATTTTCCCCATTTCCCCAGTGGTTTTTACTCAACTTAGTTTTAGGGCTTACAGGTACGACTGTGTGGGGCATGTGTTTTCCAGCTGGTGATCCAGACGTGCCAAATCAATATTTTTTTAATATATTCTGCCCAATAGCATTCCAGTATGTCAAGAATAGGTTTTGGATTTTTTGTGGGTTTTTTGCTTACAAGGCAAAGGAGGAGGCTTTTATTTCTTCTCCTTACATCTTCTAGTATGTGGTATTAGTTTGGGACAGTGTAAGTCTGTTTGGTTAGAACAAGGTTTGTTCAGTTTCAAATTACTTTTATTGATGGTTGGCTTTCTGGTTTAAGGTATTAAATTGGTGCAATTTCATGGGCAACTGCATGAACTGCTCAGATGCTTTGGAACTTTAAAGGAAATGGAATTTAATTTTGTAAATTTTAAATTATAAACATTCTAGGCACACATTTGTTGGTAGAGTTTTAAGCTTTTTGGTTGTGTTTGTAAGTTTGAGAAATAGGAGAAAACAACCTTTTCCCTCTCACCCCATCCTGAGATTAACACTGGAAATGGTGGCGATATAAACAAATTAAGACCATTTCTTGCTTTTTACTATAAATCCAATTTTTTCATATGAAACTGAAGTATAGCTTTTGTGTAAAAGAAAAAAAAAGCCATTACAAAATGACAAGTTCAAATTTGCCGTGTTAGTTTTTTGTATAAAATTGGGTTTGCCATAATGGTAGCTAATGGTGCATTAATACAACTTAGTTCTAGAATAATTTAATGGGAAAAAGTAACCCAAATATAAAGAAAAAACTTAGGGGTTTACTCAGTAAAGACATGGTACTTACAGTAGTTGTAAAAATATTGTTGAACTTAGTGTTCATCCTGTGACTATCAACTGTACGCTAAAAAAACTGTTTTGAAGTGTAAGCATTGAAAGGAAGAATTACTCTTATAACATGTTAAGTGTTCTTGTTTATGTATATATTTATACACAAGCACGTGTTTGTGGGGTTTTTTTTTTGTATTTCAGAGATATAACAACAATGAAAGGTACCATTGTTGCTCAAGTAGATTCAAGTGAGTCTTTCCAGGAGTTTTGCAGTACATCATGTTTATCCTTCTATGAAGATAAACAGAATCCATCAAAAGGAGCCTTGAATAAATCAAGATGCACGATCTGTGGTAAACTAACTGAGGTCTGGTTGACTGTTTTTTTTTGTCTTTCTCAGTAGTGGCATATTAGTAGCTTATATACTGAAATAAGAGAACGGAAAATAAGCAAATGTGAAATATTCAGTGTTTTCATACACAGCAAGATATTAAAATATGCAGGCTTAATATTCATAGAGAGCAGCTGAAGGAAGAAAGAAATCCAAGAGGTTGATACTTGATTTTTGTTTCAGAAACTTGAAGTGCCTTTTGCTGATAGTGTGTTGTATTAGGCATAGAATCTTGTAATTATAACCCAGATCTCCCACATAAAAGAACTGCTGATTTTTTAACTGTGTGTCTTGAAAGGTAATGCAGATTGTTTTAGAGATCTGTAGAATATGTGTAATTTTGAATTCTCATTAATGTATTTATTCTTGATGCCTTCTTGATTACTGAGCTGACCCTAGTTCAGGCCACTCCTTTACAAAGCCTGTTTTCTGGCCAGTCTTCATATGCCACATTCTCCACCTGTAAATTGACCATTTTATAAAATCGCATAAATGACCTTCTGCTTTCATACGCAATTAATACATCCTTCCCTGTGGTCTTTCCTTCTAGGCTAAAGAAGCAGATGGGTCTAAGAGTTTTTTCCTAGAACTTTAGAGACAACAGAAACATCCATTTCTGTTTCTATAGTTCATGGTCATTTCAGGTTTTTAAATAATGAGATAGTATAATCTGGTTTTAGTTATTTGAATGTAAGACTTCTGGCTGGTCTGCTAGTTTCAGACAACTTTGTGCTTGTCTAGTGATAGAATACTTCTTATTCTTATTTTTTAGATTCGTCACGAAGTTAGCTTTAAAAATATGACTCATAAGCTGTGCAGTGACCATTGCTTCAATAGATACAGGATGGCAAATGGTTTAATAATGAATTGCTGTGAGCATTGTGGGGAGTATTTGCCCAGTAAAGGAGCTGGAAACAATGTCCTTACTATTGATGGTCAGCAGAAAAGATTCTGCTGTCAGAACTGCGTTGGTGAATACAAACAGGTAATAACTTCTCTACCTATAACTTAAAATTAAATAAACATTAATACTTCTTAGGTTTATCCTGTTACTAATAGCATGGGTTTACTTCTCCGAAGAAGACATGAGTAACAAAGTCTTCTAAAAATTAAATTATTGCCAGTGAGAAAAAAAAACCTATCTGCACTGGACCTTTTACTACTGTCTTTTTTTTTTTTATGCTGCTGTAATAGCAATACCTATTTGTTATTAATGAAAATATAATTGAAATTAAACTTTCAGTTAATAATTTCTATTTCTTTCTGTCGGGTTTATCTGAAGCATATTAATAGCAAGCACAACACACAGGCTTACTGGTCCTTAAGTGATGGGGGTTTTTATATATAAAAGCTAACTTGTATGCAGCTGAAACATTAAAAAATATGTAGAACTTACAGATTGGACGTTGCTGTGAGAAGGCTCTCATTTGCTTTATACTTGTACTATGTCTCATTTCCATTGTACAGCATAGGGTTTAAAAAATTGTTACTTTGATCCTTCCATGTGTTAAATTTTATGCTTTCATTTTACTTACTTTGTTTGGTTTTCATTTATTTTTAAGACTGCAAAGATAGTAGTAATTGTGTTTAAAAATAATTCCAAATCAAGAAATCTGATCCTGATGTCTTTTACATATTGCAGAGCTAGCTTAGCTCTGAGCTGTTGCTAATGTTGGCTGGAAGGTTTAAATGTTAATCACAGTATTTACAGTATAGTAGGATAGCTCTGAAATATTAAATATTTCAGGAGAGGATATAGAATATGGGGATTTGGGGTTTTTATTATTTGGGTTCTTTCACTTGGTTTGTTCTGCTCTGAGTTTATAGGGTTAGTATTCTGAAGTATGACAGTGCTGTTACACTAGCAAAAAATTTCTGTTTCTTATTTTGAAATGCACACTTGAATATGTGAGTGTCCCCAGTGCTGCACATTGCATGGGGTTCATTCTTCATCTCTGCCCATTTTTAAGACACCAGTGGTCCAAGAGAAGAGGCACTGCCGTGCTGTGTTGCAAAGTTCTTTAATGTTGCATCATGTGTGCTTGTATTTTCTCGTTGGACGTTGAGCTCTGATCCTTTTGGGGATGCCTGTTCCTGTGTCTGTGCTATGTGTAAAGAGCAAAGCTGGAAACGTGCGATGTAAACAGCGTAACTGGAAACGTAACATAAGCGTTATTTTTTTGCCACAGCTGTACCAAAAGGGACAGGATAGGTTTTCAAGCTACTAAAAACATAGGCATGACCAGAAGCCGTGGAAAGACTTGAAGAAACGTTGAATACTGTCTTGAAGAAACAAAAGTGCAGGAGATTAACTTTGAACATGAGACATTCCCACACAACCAGTATAACTTACACTGCACATGGAAGTATGAAATGAACGTGGAATTTTGAGGTTAAATGATAAATTTGTTCTTTAATGACAGATATACTGTATTTGTTCACATATTGTTGTATTTTGTGTTTAGATATGTATTTGAGAATGAGAAGGATACGGGTAGCAAGTTGTATGTTCTGGTTTAATTTGGGGAGGAAGAGCAGTTTGCAGTACCAAGAATGTTCACAAGTAGCGTCAAGTTTGTGCACTATTGTGAGAACCTTTAAAATTGAGACACATCGTTTTGGTTCATTCAGTTCTGACAGCAGGTTTGATGCAAGCAAGTTCTTGATTCTTTTATCATAATATTTGGTACTGTGCAACTATAATAGGCTGTGAGAAGCCTAATTTGGGTGCTTGTGTGCATCTGGTTTGGAATGGTGATTAAGTGTAGTTCTCAACTGGTAGGTTTCAAATACTCATGGAGTGTGAGGAGTTTAGGGTATTATTGAGAGAAACTATTAGGGGAAATTCCTGCCTCACCAACTGAGTTCTGTTATGGAGTAATTACATGAGTGGATAGGGGAAGGGCTATTGATGTTGTTTATCTAGACTTCTGTAAAGCCTTTGACTTGGTCTCCCACAATGTTCTACTATCCAAATTGGAAAGTGATGAATTTGATGGGTGGACTGTTCGCCAGATTAGGAATTGGTCAGATGTTTGCATCCAGAGGGTAGTGGTCAGTGATTCAGAGTCTTGATAAACATCAGTGGCAAGTGGTGTCCCTCAGGGGTCCATATTTGGACCAGTGTTATTTCGTGTCTTCATTAAGGAATAGGCCAAGGGACCAAGTGTACCCATAGCAAGTTTGCAAATGGCACCAAGCTGAGGGTGCAGTGACACATCTGAGCAATGCGATGCCATTGAGAGAGACCTGGACAAGCTTGGAGTGGGTGCATGGGAATCTCAGCCATGTCAAAGGCTTCACAGATGTCCAGATAAAGGACAAAGATCAAGAGCAAAGTGTACCTGTGTTAGGGCATCCCCAGTATCAGTACAGGCTGGGGAATGAACAGATGGAGAGCAGCCTTGCCAAGAAGTACTTGCAGAGGTGCTGATGGATGAGAGGTTGGACATGACCCAGCCATGTGCACTCACAGCCCAGAAAGCCAAAAGTATCCTGGGCTGCATCCAAAGCAGTGTGGGCAGCAGGGCAGGGAGGAGATTCTGCCCCTCTGCTCTGCTCTGCTGAGACCCCACTGCAGTGCTGCATCCAGATCTGGGGTCCTCAGCACAGGAAGGACATGGACCTGTTGGAGTGAGTCTAGAGAAGGGACACTGAAATGATCAAAAGGGTGGAGAACCTCTCCTGTGAGGGTGAGCTGAGAGAGTTGGGGTTGCTCAGTCTGGAAGAGAGAAGGCTTCAGGATGATCTAATTGTGACCTTCCAGTAACTGAAGGGAACTTACAGGAATGATGGGGCAAGACTATTTACAAGAACATGTAGTGACAGGACAAGGGGGAATGGGTTTAGATTTAAAAGGAGTAGGTTTAGATTAGATATGAGGAAAAAAAATCTTTGCTGTAAGGGTAGTGAGGCACTGGAACAGGTTGCCCAGGGGAGTTGTGGATGTCCTGTGATTGTAAGTGTTCAAGGCCACGTTGAATCACCCTGAGCAGCTTGGTCTAGTGGTCAGGGATCATGTCCCTGATCATGGCAGGGGGAATTGGAACTAGATGATCTCCAACCCAAACCATTCTGTGATTCCATGAGTGAATGAAATTCAAACTATAAAATTAGGAGTTCTTTTAGTGTATGCTGTAAGTGTCCAAAGTTGGTCAGGACACAAAACCTTAAAATTATGTAGTTGTCTAGCTGGGTTTATTTAGGTTTAAAGTTAATTTAGGTTTTTTGAGCTGAGTATATTCAAGGAGTTCTTGTTTATTAGAAAAGAAATTTAGACTGGAAAATGTCACTGACAACCCACTTGGCCACAATTGGTAAATTACAGGTTATTTTGTTCAGTTGTAACAATGTTTTCTTGGAAACTACTAGACATTGCTTTTAAAGGAGAAATGCTCAAGGAGAGAGTTTGGGAGAGTCATTATTACATACTGAAATAAACTTAATGAAAGAAATAATACAGAAAAAGTTGATGTCATTTGATTCCAGCATTATGTTGTACAACTAATTACTTTGTGTCACATAAGAGTTTTAGCAAATGTTTTCTTACAAGCAGTTGTAAAATGAATAGGTCTTACTGGTATGAGCTTTGTATTAAGCAGTTTATATTGTAAATGTCATACACCTATCAAAATTGCCATACATTTGTAGTAGTAATAAATGAAAACTCCTTCTTATTACTTGTACCTATCCATATACTTAATCACAATTTCTTTAAATAAATATTGCACTGATTTGAACACACAATTTTTCAATAATCATCATGGACATTTTTTTCTTCTTTTCTTGGAATGAAAAAATTAAATTTGTGGGTAATAAAAATTACTGTGGCTCTCAGAATGACAAGTAATTGGATTACTGCAAGTAATCCCTCTGCTGCAAAGTATTTCTCTTCCTCTGCTTTAGACTGTTCCTGGGAGTAAGAAACAGTGGTATTCCTGGGATGGAGTGTAGGTTTTTATCTTTAATGTCCTGAGTCACCTTTGAAGGTGATGGATGCACTTAACTTCCTATATACCAGTTTCAGAACCTGCTTTAAAAGTAAGACACACATAGTCTTTAATATTGCATTATATGTTTTGATTTCTAGAGAGGTCATGGCTGTTCTTTATTTCCTAAAACTTCAAATGATTGCAGAGCTTAGGTGTTTTTTTTTTTGGGGGGGGGGGGGGGTTTGTTTGTTTGTTTGTTTAAATTTGTTTTGTTTTGGGTTTTTTTAAGTATTAAAAAGTTACAAGATAAAAATAATTTCCAAAACAATTAAAAATAATAAATAGGCATAACATAACTAGTGCTCACTGTAGTTATATGCAAGAGCAAGTTAATTTCTCTATGATGCAACAGCCATTTGTGAAGATGGCTAAGTGCAAATCAAGCTTTAAAAAAAAAGATAAAATAATGATTAAATTATTCCTTAAAAATAAAGTAAGTGTGACAATTCAGATAAAATGTCAAAATTCTCATTGGAAGTGTTTATATTTTTTTATACCTGAAGATGACGATTCCTTCTAGGTTATAAACTCCTTAACTGTTGTACTGAGGTTCAAACCCTTCACATGTAGAGGGACAAGAGGAACTTAAAAAATGACATTAAACAAAACAAAAAATCCCCCACCACCCTAGAAGAGAATGAAATAATATTTGGTCAGGAGGTGACTAAAATTGTCTATGGTATTGTTCAGATGCTGAAATACTGTACTTCTTCGAGCAGGCATTTTCTGTAGCAAAAAAGGAAAATGTGGCCATTAAAAAAATTACTTGAATGATCCATTTGAAAATTAGTATCTGTGCAACAAATTGGAAGTGACCTCAAATATTCCTGCCATAAAGCCATGTTAACCACAAGCACATACCTAGGTTATTTCAGTGTTCCTGTTTTTGATACTACTGTGTGTTTTCTGTCCCCACAAAATTAGTTGACTTCCTTTTCAAGCTAGTTCCCATGTTTGCGTTCTGGTTTTAGGTAGAGGTTTTGACAACCTTGTTCTAAGGAAGAAATGGAATATTCTGAGACTTACCTTGTGCAACCAACCACACCATTTCCTTTTTGGCTTTTCCAACTAAGCTAAAGCAGTGTCTGTATCTGCTTTTAAAAATACTTTGCTTCCTGGCCTGATCAGTCTACAGTGCTCTTGATTCTACCATGAAAGCATTTAATGCCTTGCTATTTAAAAATACTTCTTTACTTTTTTTTGCTTTGTTTCTGTAACTAAAATTCTTGTTAGCATATGACCAGGGATTTGCTTGCTTTGGGTGCTTCTTAAAAGTTGTGGTCTTCATCTACTGCCAGAAAGGGGAGTGGGTGGGAGAGGCGCTCTAGCTATTTCTTCATAAGTATTTTAATAGCTCTGAAGTGATACTGGATAAATGCAAGCCAAATGAGAGTTTTTCCAGTTGGAGAGGATGCTTACTTTTCATCTGGTGAAAAATTTTCAATACTGAATAAAAGTGCATTTGGTTGACTTCTTGATTATCTAAAGACTTACTACTGAACATGCTTCAAGACTAACGAGCCTATGCCATCCCTCTAAGCTATTCACTTACAAGCAATAGAAAAAACACCCTGGGCACTTGTGGTTCCTTGTTCAGTTTCTGCTCCTTGCCAAGGAATTGCTTTTGTGAAACTCTTAAAACTAATTTGTGTATTTTATCTCTGTGCAGGGGTTTAATGGCCTTCACTGTATACAATAATATGCATATCTGTTCTGCAGCTAACAATTAATTGCTTACAAAGAGTTTGTACTTAGTATCAAAAAGTGTGTTGTTAACTACTGGTTTAAATACCACCACATGCTGTGATAGAGTATCTTGTCACTTAGCACTTCAGTGGAAGCATCTAGGGTTTTCAACTTTGTCTTGTCCCATGCATGTCTGGGTTTTTTTCTGTGCTTCTTTGCTATTAATACAGACTGTCCTTCCTGTCTGCCTTTTTATCTTGATAGTACAATTAACCACAGAATCTACCACTTCCTGCTGTTGTTACTGTTTTATAAACTCTTATTTCCAGGTGTCCGTTTCAAGAGTAAGGTCTCTTGACAAAGTCAGTAGTTGTGAGAGTTGAACAGCCCATTTACGTTGACATGTTGGAAGTACTGCCTGGTTGGGGGTTTTTTTTTGTTAGGTTTGGTTAAGGTTTTTTTGTTGTTTAGGGTTTTTTTGTATGGTTGTTGTTTGTTTTTTTTTTTTTTAATTTCTGGTCACTTTTAAAGAGAAGTTCTGTGATTTCAGCCAGATCAAGTTGTGGTTCAATAGTGGAGTCTCTTTCTCATATAATAAACCACTTCTGTTTGCTTCAGGTAATACTCAGTTTAGTATTAAGTAATCTCTGATAATACTGTTATACTGTGCACACTTCTACAAATGGAGACAGCTAGATGTTTTTTGCCATGTCTCCCATGGTTAAAAGATATAAATCTTTATCAACCGAGGAATAATAATTTCCTCTTTCTTCCTGGTTAGTGATGTGGGAGTTTTTTTGAGATCTCTTGGTATTTATGACCCCAAATTTCTTGCATCCCTGATGCAAATTAAGTCCTAGAAACTATGCGTTCTACCTTTTCTTATATTACTTATTTACTCCTTTCTGGAACCATTTCTTTTGCCATTTCTTCTTCATATGTCTGTCTTCCAGCTGTAGAATTCTCTGCTCTTCAATAAAAGCTGTGTAATGAGATTTCTTAGACATCTGAATATCATTCCTCATAACTGTTCGGAATACTATTATGTCGATCTTTTAGAAGATAAAGTGAGATGGGTCCATCAGAAATGATAAAATGGCTTTGTAGTTCTGAAGGAGACTACACAGGGCAGTCAGAAATGTGAGGTGTGATTTGTGTTGGGAGCACAGGAGATTCTTGGGAAGAGGAAGCGAGGTGATATGACTAGGTATCATAGTTACGATGGATATAACCACATCCATCCACTGGCATACCTGGAGTAGTTATGTGCATGGGATTGAGAGGAAGAGAGAAAAGGCAGAACAGAAACCGCTGAAAGACTCAGTTAATGTAGAAGTAACTTCCTTTTTTAAGACATGAAGACAAGTGTCTTGAGAGTGGAACAAGTGCCAAAAAGAGAGCAATGGCAGTTGGAGATGCCAAGGAAAAGTACTGGACAAGTTACCAATTTAGCTGTTTGCAGAGTTCAGCTGATGGAATGTAAACGTAAATTACTCAGTGTTCAAGGGCCACAAAAGCAATTGCTTCATCTTCTGCTCTTAGGACTTGGGCAAATGTTTTTGAGGAAGAGTCTACAGTTTTTACTCTTAGGGGAGAGATTATTTGGCTGCTATATTTTAAGAGACGATAAATTAGTTATTCTTTGCTGTTCCAGATTCTGTTGACATCTGGTTCTTTTCTGTAGACATGCATATTGCCTCTGGATCCATCAGGCCATCCATCCTTTCAAATGAATCTGAAGTAGTTTAGCTGCTATTTCCTTGATTACCTTTCAGAGGGATCTCTGTTATCATAAATTTCTATGTAGTGAATATGTCTGTTTTTCTATTCACAGAAAATCTCATCTTCTTTCTCCTTTTCTGTTTGAACACAGGCATACTGTATTTCTGTCTGGGAATTTCCTGGTATTTTTCTTAATTCTAATCCAAACCTCTTGTTCCGTAAAGCTACCAGGGAGGTTTGCCTGGATTGAGAAATATTTAATAATGTTTTACCAAGGACCATCTGAGTTTTAACTACAAAGGCATTTCCTTTGACTGGAAGCAAATCTTTGGGCTGCTATATTAGTAGCAATCAGCTGCTGTTGTGATATTTTCCATTGACTGGCTCTTGCATGGGAGAAGTTGTAGCAAGGATTCTCCCTTGTACTGCTGGCATGTTCTTCATCATGCTCTCTAGCCTTGTCAAGGCAGATGAAGCAGATGGTACTGCTTCATCTGTCTTGACAGACAGGTGTTAGGAGTGTGCCCTTGCAGCAAAGAGGGGCAAACGCATCTTGGGTTGTGTCACAGAATGCTTGAGGTTGTAAGGGACCTCTGGAGGTCAGCTTGTCCGCCCCCTGCTCAAACAGGGTCACCTGGAGCAGGTCCTCCAGGACCACATCCATTTGAGTTTTTGAGTATCTGCAAGGATGGGCACTCCAAAGCTCGCGTGGGCATCCTGTTGGTCTATTAGTAACAGTACAGCCAGCAGGACATGGGAGGTTATTTCTGTGCTCCATGCTACTCCATCCTTCTGCTCTTGAGAATGCATCTGGAGTACCATGGCCAGTTTTGCATTTGACAGGATGAAAGGCATTATCACACTGATGGAAGTTCAGTGGAGAGCAACCAAGATGTTTTGGTGGCTGGAGCACGTGACATAGTAGTACAGGCTCAGGAGATGTTATTTCAATCCTGGGGAGTGTAAAGGGGGATTAGTTATCTAATGAGATGAGATAGAAGAAGACAAAGTTGAACTCTGAGTTGCACAGTGGAAGGAAGAAAGGCAAGAGACACAACTTGAAAGCAAGGGTAAACTTACTTAGATAAAGCTTTTTTTCTTATTTTTTCTTTTTTTTTTTTTTTTCCTCTTCTAGTCTTACAAGGATGATGAAATCCTCCTGAAGGGTTTTGGAGTGCTTGTCTTTGGAGATGCTCAGATAATACTGAGGACAAGATCCTGAGCAAACACCTCTGGACCTGCTTTGAGGTGGAGGCTGCACTTGATCTCAGGAGGTCCTCTCCGGTCTATATGACTGTGATTTTGTTCTTCTGAAACATGGAAGGCAACAGTGATTTTTAAAATAAAGACTCAGGAAGTTTTGCATCTTTTGTTCCCTCTTTAATTAGTCAGTAGTGAAGATTTTGGTATTTTGCTCTGGTTTTCCTCTACTAGTGAAGTTCTTTCGGTGTCCTGCCAGCAAATATCAACAACATTGACACAGCTTTACATTTTCCTTCATTTTGTTCCTGAATGCCCACTTTTCCTTGAGGATGGTTAAAATGCTAAATTAAAAGCATACTGTAGTGAGAACCTGAGAAAGCTGTTATGGTTTTCATCAGGGATTGAGACTCACACAGTGATGTAAGTAGGCATACAGGGAAGAGTAACAACAGGGCAGGAACTTAGGTATTTTCCCCTGAGCATTCTCTTAGCTTCTGACTCTCTAGAGGTCAGAGCATGTCTTGAACTTTATGCAATGTTCCTGTATGCTATTTTGGCAAATCTCTTTAATTAGTGCTTGTCCAGTCTCCTTGTGAACACATACAAACAGTTTTCCCACCCATTACTCTCTTTGGTAGGAAGTTCTGTTGGCCTGCTGTTTCTTACATGAAGAGCTGCCTCCTGTTTATTTTGAAACTTCTGTTGATATTCATGTGATTTTGCATAGTTGTTAATATTAGAAAATACACTGAACAGTTTATCCATCGTGTCCTACATAATATCATTTTTGGTTGTGTCGTTATTCTCTTAAGTTATCTTGTTTCCAGGGCGAAAGTCCTTACCTCATAAGAATGCTTTTTGACCCTCTGTATTACTGTAGCTCTCCTTAGTTTTAGTGAATCTTCTGTTTGTTTATGGCAGCTAGAAGGGTACTTTGAGAGAAAGGATTCTCAAGTGTTCCTTCTGCAGAATGAATACTGCAGGTTCTTAAAGATGAAAGAGTATATTGGGAAGAATTTGAGAGTAGAAATGGAATTTAGCTGAGAAACTTGAAAAGAGAGTCTCATCTGGAAATTCCACACTTAAAAAATTTTTAGTTTGCATTATGGGTATTCAAAAACATTAGAGATATAGTGAGGTTCTCTGTTGATGTAAGTGGAGGAAGTCTTTGAGTTAGACTCTTAAAAAGATAAATGTTTGAGATACCTGTATAATACTGGTGAAATATTTTCAGGTGTGCATTAATATTTTTTAATAACAGTGTTGTACTCCTTGTTTTTTTTGAATGGTTTTAATATTTGAACTCAAAAGTTTAGGGGCTGTTGGAAAGAATAATAAAAATGTTCAGCTTGAGGGAGATGATGATTACAACGTTTTAGGAGCATTACATTTAAAGAGGGTTTTAGCCTTCTGATTTGCTTTATTTCCACCGGTGTCCTGTCTTGTTCACATGTGTAACAATATGTTAAAATTTCTAATAATGCAGAAATGCTGAAACATTCTTTTTAGTTGTTATGACAAGAATAAAATGAGAGCTTTTTTATTATGGTTTTGCTCCTACCCACAGAATCTTCTGCATACTTGGCGTGTTTCTTGGAAATTCATAGTCTTTGCAGTCTTGATAAATTAGATCTAGGTTTGCTAGGTTATTACTAGATATGAATAAGAATTTTTCTTGTTGCTTTTAACTCTGAAAGAGATACGGTGAAGTCAGTGAACAACTCCAGTATTTTGAGGATTTATGAAATTCAGAAGTGACTGACATGCTGCTGCACTGTTCTTAGTGTACTTGATCCTTTCTTCACATAACTTAAATGGTGAGGTATTTGAAATGCTAGTTAGCAAAAGTTGTTTCTGCTTTTAGGAATTTTTGTCAAAACATGTAGTTCGCTGACGCAGTGAATTTTTTCCAATTATGTTCTGATCATTTTACTATAAATTAATTTTTTAAAACTTGTACTTTTGTCTTGCTGTCTCTTGAAGTCACCGTGGCCTCTGTTGGATTTCTCTTTTGGATGTGGAACTTGTGAAAGTTTCAGTTAAGTTATTTGTCAGCATATTTGCATCAATGCTTCTAGATTTACATTTTGGTTTGTTCTGCAGCTACCAAGGGTATTTGTACAAGGAGATTTTTTATGGTGGTTGTCTATTAAGCATGTTCCAAGAAATCAAGTCCTGGTAGTATAACTCAGAGTTCTCTGGATGCCCTGCTTTTGTCTCTTAGCCTGCCAGAGGAGATGGGAGTGTATCAGCAGAATAGCTCCAAGTCACAAAATAGTAAACTGCTGCATTTTGGTGTTGATATTTAGTGTGAATTTTGTCAGAATTGTGGCTGATTAGGAAGATAACGATACGCTGGGTAACATGTTTAAAGGCAAATGGAAAAAAAACTAAGATAAGAAGGAAGTATCCTGGTGTTGTATTTTATACCCTGTTTTAGGTAGGAGTTCAATATCTTGACAGATACGCCTTTTTTGATGAAATCCCCCGCAAAGGTTTCATCAAAACAGCATGTGGAAATTGTGAAGTTGTGTGGAAATTTTGCTGGTCTCTGCAAGGTGCTAGATCCAGTTTGTGGCACAGGCATGTATGTTTATTTGTATGTTTTTGTGTGAATGTTCTTAGTATAGGAAAGATGACCCTATAAACCCATGAATTTAATCTCTTGCTATCTGTAAGACTGGATTTTAGTAGTTCTCAAATTTGGGTAATTAAAAATAGGAAGAGCAAAGATATCCTCTGAAGCTTCTCTTACTCTGAACAAAGTGAAGCAGCTATGAAACATAATTTGCCTTTCCTTCCCCCTTCCATCCTTGAGAATAGGGAAAGAGGGAGAGAGAGTGCCAAAATAATTTTTTTCAGAGGGAAGAAATCTTAAGTGCCTAAGTGACAATTTTCTAATACTTAATAAGGTGAGAGTCTGTCTAGTAGGAGGCCCATAATTTTTGGAATGAGGAATTTTCTGTCAGTGTCAAAACCATGATATCATTTCTATGGGCAGAGAAAGTGTCTAGATACCTTTTTCTGAAACTTTCTTTATGGTGCTGGAGGTATTTGCCTGACACTGACATATGTAATACATGTAGCACATCAGAACTATTGATTTTGTATGTTGACTGTGTCATTGGTATTTCTGCTCTGTGCAGCTTTTCTGTGCCTTTTATAGAACATTCATTCCATTCTGTGGAAAACTGTTGATGGACTGTCTACTATGTTGAGATATGTCAAAATTGAGTTTGTTATCAGGTTCATGGAGTCACAGTTCAGCACAGAAACTCTGCAGTGTGTTCCTTCAGCCTGGAGGATTGAAGATACAATTTTTTTCCCAGAGTTTATTTATTCTTCATATTCATAACTTCTTTGCCATGCAGGTGACTGCACAGTGGAACAGATTGCCCAGAGGGGTTATGGAGTCTCCCTCAGTGGAGATATTAATGAACCATCTGGATGCAATCCTGTGTAGTGTGCTCTAGGAAGACCCTGTGTGAACAGGGAGGTTGGACCAAAGGTCTTTTCTAAGCTTACCCCTTCTGTGATTCATATTAGCCATGTCAGATTCCTGTTCCTTTCCTTACAACCATTGTCCCATCAGCAAGGAGAGAGGAAGAGAGTTCTTCCATGTTCTTCAACTCAGCACAACTTGCTGCATGCTCTTATCACAGTTCACAGTTTGCAGACAGTGGAGTTTGGGATGCAGTTGGGCTTTTTCGTTGGTTTGAGTTTTTTGAAGTGGGTGTGTGTCTTGTCTTTACACAGAAGGTTAGCTTTAGTTGGCTTTTCCCCGGGAGTAAAAGACCCAACCATAGTGCTGAGTGCTCTTGAGAGGATGATCAGGAGAGTTAATATAGGAAGGATCTGATGGGGGAACAGATGACAGAAATAAGAGTTTTTCTTTGTGTTTTTTTTAGACCATAAAGTCAAAAGCCAAGCATAGTTTTAACTAATGCATTGTTTTGCTTTGTTTTATGTTTTAGAAATGTGGCCAATTAACATCTTGTACTGGCTGCAGAGCTCAATGCAGGTTTTTTGACATGACTCAATGGATAGGACCTAATGGATGCATGGAGCCATACTGCTCAACTGTATGCATGAACACACACAAATCAAAATATGCAAAATCACAAAGTAAGTGAAAAGGATGATGGATTTTCATCACTGCTAAGAGTAGACTTTTTTTTTTCTAAGTTTGAACACTGGGGGTGGGTGGTTTTGTTTTACAGTTAGTCTATGCAGATGTGACTTTGCAGGCTTTTGTAACCTCTTAAAAAAAAAAAAAAAGGAAAAGACCATCTTCTGTTGAATACCAGTAAATGTACCCATGAGGATTCATTTTCCTCACTGGCTTTTTTTCATGATGTTGGAAAGAATTTTCAGCTGTCTTAAGGTTTCCGGTGCAAAAAATGCTGAAGCATAACGTGCTCTGATGTGGTACAGAATGATAGTGGAGTCCTTTTGCATATGAATTCATATTCTCTTCTGTGATCCAACTTCACCCTGGTTTGGGTTTTTTTCAGTTAAGCAAGAGAAGGGAGGTAGTTATAATGCATATAGATACTATCTAGGTAAAATTTTTGATCCAGTAAGTAAAGTGTGTGTGCTTCAATATGCAAAGCAGTCACAGATCTCAACTTGGAGGTGAAAATGTTCCAGTGAATTTTATGACAGAAGGTGTATTTTTGTATTTAGTGCTGATCTTTAGTGAAAGCGTTTATCAAAACTTCTGTAATTTCTTTTGGTTTTTGTGACTTCTAGAAGCTGACTGGCAAACAGACAAATCTTAATTGTCTACATTGAAATACTGGAAAGGGTTGACCTGTAATACTATTTTTTTTTTCCTATTAGTTTGTGTTTATTTTATTTGTAAACTACATTTTTCTTTTAGGTATGGAAATTATTTGCCACTTTTGTAAACGAAACTCTTTACCTCAATATCAAGCCACAATGCCTGATGGAAAACTGTACAACTTTTGCAGTTCCAGTTGTGTAGCTAAATTTCAGGTTAGCTGTTGTGTTAAATCTTTTCCTCCCTAAATATTTGTGTGAGTGTGTTTGTGTTAAATATTTGCTTATTAAACTAACTTGCTTGTATATACTTGCTTGAGAGTTACAATTAATGTAGCAGATGCTTCTGGCTCATAACAATTTCTTTGATCAAAGTACTGTTTCATAATGGTAACACTAGCTGCTGTCTTAAACTTACAAAATTGGATAATAACAACCAATTTCTGCTTTATATTGTTAGAAAATACAAAGCAGTATCACTGCTTATTTTATTTTTACCACCTCAGCTTCTTCATGGATGTGAGCCTTGCTGTTTTGTGTTGAAGATCAACAAATTTAGCCTCTTTTGTATTAAATACAGTAACAAAATTCTCTTATTGAATATAGTACTAACAAAGGTCTGCCATGGAGAGTAGTGACTGCTTCTGAAGTGAAAGGTTAGAGCCTCAGTAATTTCATTTATGGACAATACTAGCTGTTTAAATTGTGGTCAGAAACTGGAGTGTTGCAAGGCTAACGACATGGATGAGGCTGCTATGCTTGTTGAAAGTGTTGTATTTTCAGTATGACTTAAGATTAAAGCGTAAGTGAAATGTGTTGTGGCCATTAATCTTTAGGTGATCAAAGGATATTTTTAAAGAGTATGTTTCAATTTTTATATGTAAAAACATCTTTCCCAGACATGCACTGGATAATTGATAATTGGTTCCTCGTGTTGTTGAGCAGTTACACCCATGCAGGGTTTTGCCATTTGTCATTGAATTTTGCTGTTTTCTGTCAACTGGACAGCAAATCAGTCTTTTAATTGCTTCTTTAATATACCCGGGGTTGACCTCTGTCATGTAGACATGTTCTGTGTTTCCATCATAACCAGTTTGGTTGATGTCTGTCAGTGGAACTGATTAACAGAGTAGCTGCATATTGTTAATATGTAATGACAGACTTGTAATACTTCTTGCAAACTCATTTAACATCTACTTTATTATACATGAGTTTACAATAAATTGTGTCCCCAAGAGCTCTTGGAACAAATACAGCCAGTGAATGATGAATTCAGCCTGGGCCTTCTTGGATTTGCACTGAAGTCAACATTAAGCAACATTATTGAATAGTTGCCAGATCAGTTAATGCTGATAGTTGGTTTGTGGTCTTACTGAGACCTTGCTGATGCTTCTGTTGTAGTCTCAGTGCTGCACGTAGATCTCTCTTTAGTGGTGCATTGGAGTTTAATTGAAGCAGGCTTGCAGTCTGTGAGTTCTCAGTAAAGACTGAGAATGGGTATGTCGTCACTTGCTTACAGTTAGTTTGCTCTAACAGCACTGTTGGATTTTAACCTTTGATAGCTTTTGTATAGTCACTGTGTAGAAGAATAAAATATATTCACCATAAGGTTAGGGTTGAATGTATGAGAACAGCTTCTTTGTTCTGTCCATTTAGTATTTAGGTGGAAAGGGTGATACATCAGATTGTGAGCATTACACTGTAAGTGCTCCCTTGAGTTTTCTTTTGTACCTAAGTGACATGTAAAAGTATTGAACCCAAGTGAAAAAATGGTTGATTTACTATGGTGCTTCATATTTTTCACTGTTTACTAATGGAGATAACTCTTATTTTAATTTTCTGGCTTCATATTCATCCCTTTTTCCTACTGTGCCTATTCTTCCTAGACTTTTTGCTTTTAAGGGTTATCCTTCTCGGAATAGAATAATTGCTATTTCAGGCCTGTGTTTTCTCCCTTCTGCAAGTATTTTAGTCCTTTTGGTTTAGAAATGGGTAAGTGTGTTTCACAGAACTTTAGGATTGATTATCGCTATATCTTAAAAATAACCTTTTGTTTCTAGCTATTCTTTTAATGTATTGAAAGATTCAATTGAGCTGATTGTTGTACAGTTTATGTCCATATCTACATTCTCCTTTGAGTGGCCAGCCTGTAAGAGCATTAATCCTTGTAAGAAAGCGAGTAAAAGAGAGAGAACAGCCTGTTTTATGTGATTTTTGTTTGGCAGTCGGTGTTATAATAGTGGGACTGTATCTTTTCTCCTATGCTTTGTCTAGGAGGGTGTTATTGCAGAGACAAGAACAGAGCTGTTCCCAAGGTGTATTGTTTTAAAACAGTATTGCTATCGGTACTTTTACTGGGTCAGTTGAAGATGTTGCTGTTTAGGGAAAAATAAACTACTGATTATTTATTGTGAACATGGAGGCTGTTGTACAAGTGTCTTCCCAAAGTTAGCAGCTGTGTAAGTGTCTGACAGTACAAACTATCTGGCAAAACACAGGTCTGTGCAAAATGTGTGCTAAAACTTTTAATTGGTTTGGGTTTTTCTTCCAATTTATGGATGTATCTGGAGAATTGTAGGATCAATATGGGTAATAATTACAATGGTTTTTAGCAGGGTACTCAGTCTGGTTATTCACTAATATTGTTCTCTTTCACCACTGTGATGGTGTCTGGAAGTGTTCTTCACTATATGCCTTACACTTCTCTTTCTTGTACACACACATGCACACAGACAAATATTCTTCTTAATTTGATCATTAAAAAATTATTGAGGCTTCCATGCCCAAGGTGGAAGGTCTGTGTGTGCATGAGTGTGAGGGGAATGTTTGTTTCCTTCTCTGTTTAATTTAGTGCCCTTGATTTTGTTTGTGGAAGTCCTAGTGGATGATAGCATGTAGAAGATTCCTTATAAGTGTTTGCTTCTCTCATGCGCATTAAGAGCAACTTGATTCTTTCTAAGGTTTTTTTTTTGCTCACCTGAAAAAAAAGACCTAACCTTGGTCTGGCTGCCAACTAGTTCTTCCATGTGTACACTTATGTACAGAAGTGTTTCCACAATTTGATTTCGTGTTGCTGTGAGCAAGAGTTGCCCTCTGTCACAGATGCTGCAGTGGCAGGGCAGGCCAGAAGCTGTGCTGCTGTGGTTGTCCTCTCAGAGGATCCTGGGCTGTGCCTGCCCACTGTTCATTATTAACCTGGCAACTTAGCTTAGTTTGAGCTGGTTGCATTGAAGGCTGAAAAGGGCTTTACAATGGTTTCTTTGCTTTGCTTGCACTTCCCATGCTCTTGTTGTTCAGAGCAGGCTCTCAAAAGAGCAAATATATGTACATGACTTCAAAGACATCTTTGATAAAGCATAGCATAGGTAAAACTTTGTGTTTAGGATGACTGGCAAAAGATTTTAATAAATTTATTGTATTTTTTTCTTTTATTATTCTTTGTGTGCTATTGTGCTCCCAAATAATTCCTAAAAGTACTTTAAGTAACTTGTAAGTTAGAGGCAAAGCAAGATGGTGAAAATACTATATACATGTCATCTTGGCTCAAAATACTGTGCAGAAGCAGTCCTTAATTGTAAGCAGGCTAACTGAAACTTTAAAGAGGTGTACAAAATAATGTGATTAACTTGATTTAAAAACTGTCTTTTGCTTGGTTTACGACTTTCAGTAGTGTGAATGCAGTTCTTTACAGGGTTTCTCTGGAAAAATACTTAGTTAACCAGAGGAGCTCATGATAAAAAACCATTGCTTTTGGGGTTTTTTTAGAAGTAATAATGCTTAATAGTTTAGATTTGTTTAACCTGTAGTTATGTGTAAATATCCTTTAAAACAAATTCCAATTTTAAGTAGTCTCAAACTCTTTGTTCTCACTTCTCTAGCTTTTTGTTTTTTCTCAATGACCAGCCCTCTAGACTATGTGAGTCTGAATCTCTACTCCAGTAAATGAGAAAAGAAATAAAATAAGCTGACTGTGGCATACCTCAGAAAACAACAAAAAACCTGTGTTTTAACTTGTAGCACTCACAATAGGTTGTTTGAGTCCCATGTTTAAAGGTAACTACAGACATGAAAGATAAGGGTTGCCTTTCATTTGATGACCACTTAGTTTATTTCATCTTCATTCCTCACTCTGTCCTCAGTGTTTCTGTATAAGTTGCCACATCTACTAGTTCTTTACATCTCCTTCATTCCTGAACTGGTATACTTGCTTCTTAATTTCTTTTCATTTTCAACGAGAGCTTCTAGGGCTTCCATAACCCACCCAGCTGCATGTGTCGAGCATGGTGTTTGCTTTGCAAAGAAACCTGCAAGTGCAGAAGTGCACAGGTTGGATGGACCTTGCACTTAAAAATGCCTTTGTGGCTCTCATGTTGGTGCAAGTCTTCAGCTGTGTAGAGCATACAAAGTGAAGCAAACCTTGCTCAGCCACAGGGACAGTTGCTAGATACAATGGTAGAAATTTGTTAGTGTTGTGTGAGGGCATCAGAAGAAAGTTGTTACAGAAGTTATGTATGTAAATTTGATATGGGCCAAAGGGCCATTGAGGTGAAGGTGTCATCTTTCGGCTGCCTGGCGTTTGGTTCTCAGGTTCTGCCTGTGATTGGGAAATGTGCATGACTACTTTAGGTTGCAAACTCTTGGTAGAGCATTAATGCATCTGCATAGAATAATACTATTTGCACTGCCAGCTAGCACTCAGCAGTATCAGCCCACATACGTCAGGGTTTATATCAGCAGTAAGTCTCAACACAATTTTTTATTCATTTTTTAGTGTAGGTGAACCCATACTAACATGAGAGTCTGAAGAAAAGTATCCTGTAATAGAAATGTTTTGAATTCTCACTGTTACACAGTGGAGAGGTAGTAACAAATCTGTCTGAAGAGAATTTGTCTTCAAATATATTAGCTTTGTTGCAAATAGTGTGGGAAAGTTTTTTGAGAAGACAGATGTAAAAAATTTGTCCTGGATTCTTCTAGTGTCAGTGATCATTACTGATTCAGATTTTTGTCTTGGAACATCACACATGCAATACACCAATAGTTCTTGCTTAACACAGAATGTGCCAAAAGGCTGTGTTCTGTTGGCACATACAAGACATACTGAAAGATGCAGGTACTGTATAATTGCGTTCTCTTCTCTACTGATTGCCTCAGAAATGCTTTCAAGAAATTACTCAGTTACAGAATTAAATTCTCATACCTACACATGCAATCTGTAGTATTTTTCTCAGTCTTAAAACCCTAAATTGTTTTGGGGCTGGCTGTGAATAATTACATCTTCCTGCCATAGGACTGAGGCTACGTAGGACTGTTAACTGGTTTTGTCTTAATCTGAGTGGATGTCAGGTTTCTCACTGAAAGCCTTTTACTTTAGTACTTGTGTTTTCAGGTTGTATGCTTACATAAGATATGCTTTGGTGAGGTTTGGATTTGAAAATATTTGTTTGTTGGTCTTTATCTGTCTGTCACCAAAATAATGCAAGCTGTGAAATGTATTTATCTCAAAATATATGCTTTATGATTAACAGAAGGGTTTAGTTTTGGGATACTTTTGGTTATTTTTGGCAAAAAATGTATTTACCCTTAAATAAAAGGCATTGGAAAGGTAAGATTAAAACAATGACATAAAGTAATTATGGTGGAAGCAAGGGTAAAAATTCAAAATTGGAAAACCTGAGATGACAAGGGAAAGGGAATTAAGGTAAAGGACCAGCCTGCTGTGCTTTTGCTAGAAATGCTCCTGAGTTAATGAATAAACTCTTAAATTCTCAAATGCTGTAAGCTTAATTGAAACAAAACCCCACATTTAAAAGATAACTTTCTTTTTTAGTGATGTATGTATATATATTTATGTTTTTCAGACTCTCAGTGTTCATTCTTCAACAAATGGTCAGTTCGTGTCTCCCAGTGATATTCAGTTGAAATGTAATTATTGCAAAAGTTCTTTCTGTTCAAAGCCAGAAGTGCTGGAATGGGAGGTAAGGGATGGCGGGGGGGAGGGGGATGTTGGTGTTATTATTAGAATGATGATGTGTTTAAAGGGTTAAACTTAGAACTCTGATACAGGTTTTCTAGCTATTTTATAAGGTATTGAAGTTTCTTTAAAAAAGTTCAGTTACAATCTACCTGGTTTTGTAGAATATAATTTGTCTTCAGTAGGGATAAAAGCAGAAGTCTTTGTTCATAAATAGTTTCTGTGGAATTTAAAGAAAAATTTATTTTCTCAGATGACCTGTAAGTCTGAAATCTGCTTTCATCTTCAGTTATTGTAGATACAATAGACCATTATTACACTTCTTTATGAACTGAGAGAAGTATCTAAAGAGGATATGCTAAGATTGAATGGCATATTTTCTGTTGTGTTTTCACGTGAAATGATGAGTGTTTGTAACACTGTGAACTTTATTGGGATTTGTAAATTTTTAGCATTATATTAATTTATCATATCATAATTTATCATATCCTAATTATATGTTCGCTCTTCGGTTTACTTTGTAAGTTGTGTCTTAAACACAATAGTTGTGTGGCAACTATTATTTCAAGTTGCACTAGTCAGACTTTAACATTTTATCCATTAACCATATTCATGATGCTTTGCAACTTTGCATTTAGAACAAAGTGTATCAGTTCTGCAGCAGAGCATGTTCTGATGATTATAAGAAACTGCACTGCATAGTTACGTACTGTGAATACTGTCAAGAAGAGAAAACGCTGCATGAAACGGTGAATTTCTCTGGTATCAAAAGACCCTTTTGCAGTGAAGGTATGTATGTATTTGATTTTTTCCTGAGATACTGGTCATTGTTCTACTCCTTTGTTAATATATAATGTTAAAATTTAAGGTAACGCCTCATTCTGTTGTACTTGAGGCTAAACCAGAAGTCTCTTCATTATGATTATTGAAGTAATTGCACATGTTAGTATTAGTGCATGTACTTTTTAATTTATCTGAGTTGCCTTTAGAGCTTTTCACCACTTACTTACTCCAGGGTAAGGGTAACACTCTGCAGTGTGTGTGTATAAACACATACACATATGTATGCACATTGCATATATAGATATGCACAAAAAATTATACATTCTTTTTTAAAAACGTATGCAGTAGTGCACATACAACATTAACTGCACTGATGAACACCAGCTTTCTCTTTGATTAGTATCTTCTAAATTAAATACAACAGTAGAAGTTCTCTGTTGGCTTAGAATGGTTACTTAAGCAATAACTTGAATGATGCCTGTTGATGTGTGTTGATTACTGTCACTAAAATTTGCTTGACTAATTACTTGAATTTTCAAAAATAAAACAAACTAAAAGGGAACCCTATGGGCCTAGAATTCTTTTAAGTTGCATTAAAGTATAGTTTTAATAGAAATAGCAAAACAGAGTTTTGACAAGGACCTATCCTTTCCACTTCTGGTGAGCTCTCCTTTGATACTGGTATTTAATCATGATCTTAGAAGTTTAATTACAAGTTTGGATGACCTATCATTCACAAATATGGTGAATATTTTTTTCTTTAGTTACAGTAATAACAACAATATTTCCAATGTCATTTGATAAAACCTGTGGAAGATCTCTGCTTTCAGGCAGATTACTAGAATAGTAGGTATGCTAATTTATTTGAGGAGGATCCTGTTAAGCTGGAGAGAGATGTAATGCAGGGCTAGAGGCAGTCTTCCCTCCATGCCATTCCCTTATAACTTGGGACTCTGTAATCTTTTGTTTCTGAAGAATGGAGTGTGGTGTTCTGCTGAGCAACGCAAAGTGTATCATTGCGTTGCTCAGCAGCCTCTAGCTAGAAATTGTTTCTGTAGATGAAACAATTCCACAGAATATATTCAAAGAAGAGCAAGATGCTTTTCCGGAGATTACAGAATATTTACGACTCCCTCATTTTAAAGCCTGGTGGCTGTCACAATGAAATCAGTAGGATTCATAATGCCATCTATGCCATTACTAGTTCTGTATGAAGATGCTTGAAGTAAGTGAGGACTTTTGTTTTCTATTGGAAAATTTGAGGAAGAAAAGAAATAAAAACAGTCTCTCCTGTGTAGGTATAGACACTAAGTGGGGGGAATCTGTTGCTAGATGTTTTAGTGTGGGTCTTGGGTTTGCAGGTGCTGTACTACCAGCTTAAGAGCAAATACTATGTTTATGAGGATGAGTATGCAAAATGTTACCATAAAGCCAAAGTTCATCAGCTTACTGTGATGATCTGAACCACTGAGCAATAGAGAGAGGGTAGTCAAAAGCACCATTAAGTAGATTGTAACTTGACTAAATACAGTGCATATCTGCCAGCTGTAGCTGAGGTCTGCTTTGTCACACGACAAAGAGCTGTATGTGTTCCTGTTGCAAATAAACTGATGACCTGGACAGAAATTCTGAAGGAACCCTAGACCATGTATTTTAAAGGAAAACCAATGATTGTCATCAATGGCTGCAGAAACAGTGCAATCCAAGAATTAATAGTGCTTAGATCTGATGTGGGAAGAAGAGGGCTAGGGCTTTTGGTGGGCTGAGTGGAGGTCAACAAATAGAAGTTCAATCATCAGACATGATAGATTTTTCTTCCCCCTTTTCTGGGCTCCTAAATACCACTGGTTTGTCCTTAATTTCAAAGCTTTTTTCAGATATATTTCTAACTATTTGTGAAATAACAAAACCAGTACAAGTACCAAATACTTGTTGGATATGGAGGCCGTTCTGGTTTTGATGTTGCAGTGTTCAAGAAACCTCACCAACATAGATTATTTTTTTGAACATGCAATTATTCTTCATCGGAAGACAATATATCACAGTTTGAGAAGGATTAGCCAAAGGTACTGAGTCACAAAAGTTGTGACTTTGGAAGAAGTTGAACCCTCAAGGGAAAATACAGAAAATTTTCAGGGGAGTGTTTATAAAACAAGGCTCCTAGATAAAATCAGAAGTGAAACAGGTGTTTAAATTTCTGCAAGTGTACTTATTTGTTCATCTTCAAGCAACCTGATGGGAAAGCATATAAAGATGAACCACAAATACCTCTTGACCACCTGCCTAGCTGGAGTACTGAAGATGTCGTCATTCCTCTGCTCCCATTCTTCATATCTGAGGGGTTTTTTCCATATGCATATGCATATATATTTACACACAAACCCTGGCACCCACATTAAAGTCTCTTAGATCACTATTTCTGTGCAGTTTCATTCCATTCTTTGTATGTTTCTCTTGAGACACTAAAAAAATTGTGCAGGGAGTAGCTGAAACCTCCATTACAATAAGGTGTAATTAGAACTGACCTAGATTTTGTGCTAAAGATGGTTATTAATTCTTTCATGGAATATAGAATGCTTTTTCTGGTTTTGTCCAAAAATCGAGTGCTATGTGGAGAATGAACAATGTGAACGGACTAGATGAAAGAGTTTAATCTGTTCCCCTGGTGCTGAGGCTTTGGAAATTAAACTGTCCTGGTGTTTTGCCACTAGAATGCTGCATTCCAAAATATCTTTATCTAAACTAAATAAGATACATATTATGTATGCTAAAGTAAGAAGTAGCTTATGGGTTTTTAGGTATGTGTAGTTGCATGAGTGACAATTGCAGATAGGCTGTACAAATCTTTAATCCTGAGGAAATCTTCACGTTACTGGGTTTTGAGTTTTTTGGGAGTGGGGTGGGGTTTTTTTGGTTTTGTTAATATCTATTCCTTCTGAGAGTCTGGGAGAACAAATCAGTCTTTGGCAATCCTGCAATGGTGGAACTATTTGTTGATGAGTATCAGCACAATTTTATTTTACTTGCAGACTTACTTAATTCATCTCTCCAGTAGAAGTAAGTGCTCTGACTCAAACAACACATGCTTAATAATTTTATAATGCAAGTTCTAATAACACTGATTAGTATCTGGTAGTCTGCTTCTAGGAGGGAGAAGGTCCATAAGTTGTGGAGTAACTCAGTTACCTGATGCTTGGGAATTCTTTTCAAATGGATTATACAGGTAAAGGACAGCTATGAAACTAGCAACTATATTATCATCTTGAAAGCATGCTAAGAGCTTTCTGGGTACTATGGTTTCTGCAAATAAAACTCAATGTAGACATTGAGTTTTCTCTGGAAATGTCTCTGATGTTTCATCTAAGAAGAGATAACCTCTCTTAAAATACTGTAGAGCTGACAAGTAGAAAAATAATTTTAGGAAATTAGGTAATTGCACCTTCCTCTAGGAAAGGTGTATACTCAGTTAAAGCATTGTAGATTTTAGAGTGGGATTTTTCCAAGCACTACTTCACAGTGGATTGTTTGATATACTATACTATTAAATGAGTAGTTGATTAATTTTTAGATTTATATGAAAATATTACAGATACTGAGATAGCCTAAACATGGGTGTTTCAATTTTCTTCATACAGGTGCTTATGTGTCAGAATTTCACAATCAATTAGGATACTACCTGATATTTATAGCAAGTCCTGTTCTTAGAAGCAGCAAAAAAAGTTATTTAAAAATTGACATGTTATATGAAGTGCTGCTAAGTTGCTGGGCTTCTCTGGTGGGTGGACCAAGGAGGAATTGGTGCACTGGCCCTGCTGTGCCAACGTGCTGTGTCCCCCCTTGGATGAAGGGAGTTGCCATCAAGCCTGAGTGAATCTCTTTTGTTTCTGCTGTTTCGTCTCATTATTTTTAAAGTGAGAGCTACAGAAACTGTTCAAACACAGCTTTTTTAATAGTTTACAGTAGCAACTATGTATTTTAGAGACACTGATACTGCTTTTAAAAATAAAATATACAGAATTTGGGCTAGCATACAGAAATTTTTGAAGATGGTACAGAATTACCCTTTCATACACTCGGATTTGTGCTTCACAGAGCTGTTATGTCCCTTTCTACAGCTCTTGACAGAGGCCTGCCATGTTGAAATTATTTGATCTTGCTATGGTGCCTAGTTTGGTTTTGTTCATGACCATTTCTTTTGGCAATGTCACTCTTGAGATAAATTCTAACCTGAAATGACAGTTTCCTTGTGGCTCTCACTTGAAGTGTTATTTGGTGCCAAGTTGGGATATCCTGGAAAAAAGGGACAAGTGAAAAGCAGAGCATGTCTTAACTACTGCAAAATGCATCATCTGTGAAAATGCTCTTTTACAATTGCAAGTGTCATGTTGTTACTGCAGGAGGATATTCCTTTCCCACAAATTAGGTTAGTAGAAAAGTAGAAGTGAACTTTGGAGGGGCTTAGAGGTGCCTGGGCTATTCTGAGGCACTACAACCTTTGGCTGCTATGGACAGAAAGCAGTTTTCTTTAGGGAACTCTGATGGCACAGCAGTTATTCAGGCTATGTAATCTGATTAAGTAGTCTGGTTTTACATCTTTGAGCTGCAGATGACTGTTCCAAACAAATTTTGTTACTGTAAAAGCTAAAATAATCTTCTTGCTTATAAAAATGAGTTAAGGTAAAAGGGACAGAATATTAAATTCTGACAAGTCATTGAGGAAGTATGTAGCAGGCTCTGTTGCTACAGAAGCACCAAGTGAAGGCTCTTAGCTATGCTGAAGGAAAGCATAGTTCTGCACCTTCTAGGCAAACACACATGGAAGAGCTGGGCAGTTGGTTGTAGTGGTATTCCACTTGTGGAAAAGTCTCATTGTGTAGATGTAGTTTCCAATTAGTGTGTCTTGGTTGCAGCTCTTCTGAAATTACTTGACATTTTAAATTTGTTAACCTGGATTTTGATATTTCTGACAGTGTTCTTGTGGTTGAAAAATTGAAAGATAGAACTATGCTGTGCAAGAGACTATGTTTACCTTTCTTCTGTCTGTAGAGGGAGAAATCTGATAGTGTTCAAGTAACATCATTTAAATTTTGTGTACATGTATTGAGTCTTGAACTTTTGTTTTTCTTTGTGGAGAGATAATTTGTAACACAGTAAAGAATATCAAGTGAAATGCTGTGCATTGTTCGACACTAGTGGTCCTTGTTAGATTATTGTTCTTTGGTATTAATTCCACTGTTGTGTCTTTTAAAGAGGTTTGAGTTAGTTCTTTGAGCAAAGGCAGCACTGACTGTTGCAGATAAGGGGTGATGCAATTTACCATGCTGAGATTATGAGCACAAGAAGGCAAAAGCTTATAAAGATGCTTCTTATTAATCTGAAATATTAATTAACCTGAGAAGATTTAAGAATAAGCAAAACATGAGTAACTGGATTGGAGTAGGAGGGAGGAGAGTGGAAGGAGATAGTAGCTAATATCAGGAAATACTATGATAAACTGAAGTTCTATGAAAGTTGGATTGAATAATGATAAGAGGTTCTTAAGGTGAAGACAAGAACGGAAGTGGTATACACAACTTTTCTTTACACAGAGAGGGTAGGATCTACTTTAACAGTAATCCAGGCAGGACCCAAAATTTGGATACATTGAATCTGTTTTCCTAAAAATAATGTTTATCATGAATCCAGAGACCAGTGGATGATAGGGATGAAGGTATGGGAAGAGGTTTTGCATGTGAATCAGTACAGAGGGAGATACAGCAGAAAGGTCTGCATGGAACGTAGCTCCAGAAATCTTCCAAGATGTAGCTTGTGCTGCACAGGCCTGTTGTTATTTTTCCCTAGAACAGATAACAGCTGAAGTTATTAAAAGATGAGAGAATAGTAAGTCTTGCATGTTACTTGAAGGACAGAGGCAGTTTAGTAAGGACATCCTTTCAGAGGTAAAAAAAGCAATTGCTTTTAGGATGGAACAGTTACTTTCTATTAAAGATACTATTCTCTGTGGTAAAAAGGAACTGGAGTTGGGGACTCAGGAATATTTCTTGTTCAGTATTCCTTTTTACGTAGCTACTTGCTGTAGAAATGTAATGAACTTCCCATAATTCAGGTAGGTGCTGCTGGTAGAATAGGATCATGTTCTTAGTAGCTTGCTTGCTCTGAGTCTGCAGTCAGTCAAGTGAAGCAGGTTTTCTACGATGATCAACTCTGCAGGGCTGAACCTGGCAGTTCTTGGATCTGCCAAGGAAAGGAAGCTTTCTCAATCTGGAACTTCCCTGAGATAAAGGTTTGGAGGAACTGCCTCAGTGTTGCCTTGTCAGCAATCTTCTCTTGCACGTGGTCACATCATTGTCTTCTCTCTACCATTTACATGGGGAGCCAAAATTCAGGGCTCCTAAGGGATAGGTTTTATATTGGCTTTTTCTTGGAAGCCAGAATTCTAATAGCGTAATTAAGGATGTGTTATGGTAATTTAGTGGATACTCACCTTGGTTTTTGTTGGCTTCTGATTTTGAGTTGGAGATACTTCTGAAGATGCTTATTTGTGGTCTGAGACAGCCAACTTGTGGAATGATGTGTTCAAACTTTGATAAAGACCATAATTGATGACTGGTGTAGCTTGAGCCAGATAACCTGTGCTTATACTTTTTTTGAAAACGAGCTGTTTTCTCTCAGAGTCACTTTGAAGCAGTAGAGGTTTCCATTTGATCACATTGTAACTTGTGGGGCTGGTGGTGTTGCAGAAATCTTGGAGGACTTAAGATTTTACTCATATCTTTTTGTTCAAAATGTTGGGGCCATCAGGTGTTTGGTTTAGGCAGTGCTCATACTCATGAACCCCATATCCCCAGGGGAGTTAGGTTGAGCAAACCCTCAGGATTTTAGTGTTGATATTAGAAAGGTCAGACAAACAGTGCTTTTTGTGTTGCTCATCCACAATGTACTCTAAGTCAAAGCTTACTTCATGGTTGCATCTACAAAGCCAGCATGGATGCTACTGTTGTGTTGATTCAGGATTTCTCTTGTGCAAGAGAAAACCAAGTTGTTTGAGCTTAGAATTTGTTTTTCCCAAGGGCAAATTTCCTTTTTCCATACAAAGACAGTCTTAATATTTTAGTCAAAGCCATAACATTGTAATAAAAATATATGTCCTAGGTTGCAGACTGCCAAGGACCTAGGAAAGGCATTTTGGTTTCACTTTGTCTGAAGTGACAGTGTCTTGAAGCTAATTTTCCCTGGCCAGGTACATGGTTACCTATTACAAAGACATAAAAGTGCTTCAGACAAATTGGAAGAATGTTGCTCATGATGTTGCAAAAGAAAGCCTTTGTGCTACTTTAGCAGTCTTCAGGGTTGTAACAATCTACTGTCAATATCTAAAGTTTTATAAATATGGATTTTTTTAATGTTCTGTAGAGGCTTCCATCAGCAAGAAGCCTTGCAGTCATTGATCTATAAAAAAAGTCCCAAGTTTTCCAGGCATTTAGGTCTTAAGGGCTGGCATTTTTGATTTTTAGTTTTCCCTTACTTAATGTTCACTGATCATTATTTTCCGTGAGTCAGAGAGATGTGGGAGATGTTTGACTGTAGAGTGGAAAATTTCTTACCTGATAACTTTTTAAAATAAAACAGCAGCATCATCTTCAACTTTACTTCCTGTAGTTCAGCAGCCAAGAAAAATGTCAATATTGTCCATTCCTTTTTGTAAACTGTTTAGCTAGTGGGTGTAGGTTACCTGCTTGATAGTAGAGGAGTAACTACTAGTCTACAGTCATGAAAGGTTGATGCAGCATTGGGTGGCTTTTCTGAGACACAGCTGAAGAAGAGGATACATTGTGGTGCTAAGATATCTCTGGAATTTTAAAGAAGTGGAAAGAATATGATGCTCCATGCAATAATGAGAGATACAACCAGCAGGAAAAAATACTAGCAAGAGATTTCGCGTGCTTCTAATGGGTACTTTTAACCAATAGCTTGCACACACTGGTATCTTTAGGATTGTTATTTCCTTCAAAGCAATATATTTAAATTCCAAATCAGTTGCACTGTAATGATGGTTGCTTGATTTGGCATTTTCCATCTGTGCTAGTAATTTTCTTTATTCTTTTGTTAAAGAACCAGATACAGAACCTGAAAAAAAAACCCTTAAAACCCAAAAAAGCTAACAGAAAAACCCAACAACAAAACCAATTTGAAACAGATTACCTACACTGTCTTATTTGCACAATATTCTATAGTTGTCTTGTTTTGACATTACTAGCAAATTTAATTTGTTAGCAAAGCTTGTTGCATTGCAAGTTGAAGTTCCTCAATAACTTTTTGGTTTTTGGAAAATTCAGTCTGCTCCATCTTCCATTTGCATTCTTGTGCTTTTAGTGATTTAATAATAGTATCTCAGTTTCACACATATGAATTCTACTCTAATAGACAACAGCTGAAGTCACATAATTGAAATTACTGAATACATTATAGTATTTTTATATTCTGTATGGCAGAGGAAGTACAGTATATGTGCTACATACTGAGTTTTATAATTTACTAGAAGTACAGAAGTCTGTATCTGTTAGAATTTTTATATATGCCCTAGCAGAGTGGACCCTTGGAAGACTTGAGTTTTGGTCTTTGGTGGTACTGTGATATTTGGTAGATCATAAAAACATGTGCAGTACCTTAGATTAAAGGTCTGTGTGTTACCTCATCCCTCCAGTGTTCAATATAGACAGTTACTTCATCTTCTCATTCTGTTCTCTTCTGTAAAATTAGGACAATTACAGAGGTATATAGTACATGATTGAAGCATCAGCTGAATATACACTGAATCTGAGATAGTTTAAATACATTATATGCTGAAAATAGCCTATGTAATAGCTACAGTATTCATAATTTAATGCATTTAATATGTTAGAATATCTTTTCTAATTTGCTGGAGGATCAGAGAGTTGAAAAATATAGCTGTCATTATGGCAACCTTGAAATTATGACATAGAAAATGAAAAATAACCAAAACAAACCAGAGCAAAGCAAAACAAAAACCCCCACCCAACCACCAAAGAAACAAATTAAACAAATAAACAAAAACCCCAAACAAAAAAGCCCAACAACAACAAAAAACCAACACAAAACACCAACCAACCAAAACAATCAACACCTCCACCCCACTGCGATGTGAAAAAAAAAAAAATAGAAGATTAATTTCATACAAACTCTTTACAAATTTCATGTGTAATTTCCTGTCATTGTATAATTCTCACTACTGGTCATTGCTTACTTTATAGTTATATTTTTTAAGAAATGCCTCAGTTCTTAGGTCATCTTGTACATATTTGTGTTCTTAGATATTAATGAGTTATCTTAAGTAGTTTGTTGTATTAATATAAATAAAGGTAGTCATAAAATTAAGTTGATCCATGAAGAAAGGTATTTCTTTAGTAGATAATGTCTGACCTTTAGCAATTTGAGAATGTGTAACTGAGCAATGTAACTCCAAGTCAGTGCTTTTGCATGAGTCTATATTAAAAGAAAATGATTTATTTTTTTCCTGACTGTTTATTCAGGGATTTGATAAACCAAGATTCAGCATAGGGTTTTGAAAAAGATGCAGGCATCGCAGGAAACCATAGAGTTGTGTAGGGAAGGTAATTGGGTAAAAATGTCTTGAAATATAGTCTTACTATGCAACCTGAATTTGTCTGAAGCCCCAATTGTTAGCTGTTGTTGTACTCATTTAATTTTCGATATTTAACTCTTAACTGTGATATCTCTCTGTAAAAATTACTTTGTTCCTAATGTTTAAAATCTGTTTCCAGGCTGCAAGCTGCTATATAAACAAGACTTTGCAAGACGGTTAGGACTGAGATGTGTTACTTGTAATTACTGCTCACAGCTGTGCAAAAAGGGAGCAACTAAGGAACTTGATGGTGTAGTGAGAGATTTCTGCAGTGAAGAGTGCTGTAAAAAATTTCAGGACTGGTACTACAAGGCAAGTAACTCAGAATTTTTGACGAGAGCTCCACAGTTAAAAAAACAAAAAACGCACATGTGAGGATATCTCAAGGATTGTGCAGCAAATATGGCTTACTTCAGCAAAGCATTTGCTATAGAATAAGCAAATGTATTAATTTCATCATTTGAGTTTTTGTAGATCTTAGAGCAGCATTTCTATCATCTGATTTTATTAATTCATTTGGCAAGGAAGTCTTAAGTTACAGAAAAACAAGAAATTACTATATATATTTGTTACTTTACAATTCCAATTTTTTCTCAATTAATAACACATTTTTCTTGTCAAAACTTCTTAAATATGTATTCAGAATGTTGAAAACACTGTTAGTAGCAGCTGGATACCTTGAGTTCACCGACATTAGTGGAGTTTTTCTTGTTCCTGTTTTTGCCTCCTTTTTTGCCTTTTCCCTTCTCCCACAGTTTGAACTGCAGAGGCTTTGATTGTTCAGTATTTCCCAGTGGAAAGGATGCCAAAGGAAAAAGCAAGACCAAATGGATTTCTAATAAAAGTTTAAATCAAACAGATGGCATCTATTTCTAAGTCTCTGGAAGCTTAACTGCCTTGTAAAGCACAACCAGCAAAGACTTCACAATAAGAGGTTTTTGTTTACATTTTTTGAAAGGAAAAGATGAAATTGGACTGGGTTTAACCTGCGATTAGTACCATGGATAAAATATTTGATCTCTGGTATGAACGTCCTGGAAGGCTACACTGATAATTTCAAAACAAGAACTACACTATGGATGCAATTGCAAAAATGACAGTACAAAATTCATCACCGTACCAAAACTCTGCATAGAGCCTGGAAGGCAGTAAATAGCTTGAAATGTTAGAGAGCTAGATACAAGTCCTGTAATTCAAGATGATCTACCTACCATAAAAGAACTGAATATGAAGACATATCTGATATTTTGGAATGTCTTTTTCCAGAAATGTTACATCCAAATATTGTAATTTTTTTTAGTTTGAATAATGTATGTAGGGTCCTGTTAGACATTCCTAAAAGAAAACTGCTGAAGACCACAATGTGTTTCTTTTGTCTTACATGAAAATAGGGTGACAAAGCTTGGCTGCAAGTTCTTAACTAAAATATTAACTCCATACAATAATAATTAATCGATCTATGTGCCTTAAAACTTGGAGTGTGGGATGAAACTTATCCCTGCGTAAAAAGTGCCTTCTGATGGAGAACTTAAATCTTTGGTGTGCTTCAGAAATCTTCTGGTGACTCTGCAAAGAATATAGTCTGGAGGTGTGCACACCAAACTACTTTCATGAACCTAAGCTTCTGTGGAAGCTTTTACTGTAATTCAGCTTTGAGAACCACTTGAAAGCTCAAGACTTCAGATTACCCTGATTCATGGGGTAAGGTGATAACTTAACTGGTCCATGAAGTCTGCTTAAATGCTGTTGGTATTGTGTCACAGGAAAGTTAGATCTGATGTCATAAAAAGCAATTTTTATTGCTTTTATAAACAGATCTGCTGGTAACTCATGACTTTTGATGCTTTTGATGATGTTGAAGTGTTACATATTTCTACTTTTTGAATCTTACACTTGCAAGTGGAACTAGTGTTCCATTAAGAAGAATGGTTGATTGTAATTTTTTTCAAGTGTTTCTTAAAGCCTTAATGTAATTGAGTTTTGGTTATAAAAGCTTGAGATTTACTACATGGGGAAGACATTTAATAGGTTTTGGGAAATTGTGTCTTCTGCTAAAATTCTCTTTTTTTATTTCTTTACATTCTTGCTGGTAACTTCTCCTAGTTTATAAAGTCACTCCAGATACCTTGGATTTGGTAGTGCACTGTTAGCTCATATTCTTACTTAGCCAAAAGAGATGATGATCAAAACATCGGAAGACAGAATAGATAAGGACCATTCTCTGAATTTGTACTTCATTAGTTGTTTTGTCTGTTAGTTTCTGCAAAGAATAGTTACATATGTATGAGCTTTGTCTCATTTATGCAATGTTCAGTGTTATTTTGGAATTTCAATGAATGTATACATGAAGAGAAATAAGTAGTAATAACCTAGTAATGTTTTAACACCATCATTGTGTTCATTAAACAAGTGTTTGTCTCCATCTTCTTTGTCTACTTTTTTTTATGAACACATCTTTCTCATGTAGTATTACCCGGAAAACATTGTAATCTTTTAAAGTAATGAAGTATTATGGGAGCACTTCCCTGAATGCCAAAATTCTCTTCTTAAAAAGGCAGAAGAAGCTAGCACTTGTAGAAGCACAGCACCTTATCTAGAAGTAGTAAAAGTTCATCAGACTTATCTAGATAAGAGTCCTTTAAACCTAATATGAGGCATTGAAATATAAAAGAATAGTTTTAGTCCTGATCATCTGTTGGGCAACAGCTGCAGTTACCAGTTGGTGCCAAGTACTGGGGAAGTTTCTACTGTATTGGTTCCATGCACATCTAAGACAAGAGGTACAATTTTTGGTGTCATGAGGTTAGCTCTCTAAGTTTTTAGAGCTCCTCCTGTAAACTTGCATGCAATGGTTTGGATGTTAATCCAGAAAATTCCTGGGAAATTTCAGTATAAAGCTTTTAGTAGCCTGATGTTTGATGATGGTTTCAATCACTTGATGTTATATTACAGCATTGAAATTACCTTGAAAAAGAGTATACAGTTCTGAGAACAGTGCAGAAATCTGTTTCTTTAAATATACATTGAGAAACATTGATGACAGTACTACAGCTGAAGTGCACACAGGTCATTTGAGGCTACAGTGGAGAACTGATTAGACTCAGCATGTGCAGTGATGACTTTGTACAGTGAAGGTCAGGTGTCTTCAGCAAAGAGTAAGTAGGAAGTGGGCAACTGCAGTCCGAGGCAAAGAAAGATTGTTGTGGCTAGTGAGCTCAGCAATGATTGTCAGCAGTGATAAAATTTGAAAGTGGAGTCAGCGTTAATCAAAATGGTAAAGGCAGCAAGACAGCCTTGTGGAATTTCTCTTGTCGGAATTCAGCCGTTCTCTAGTTAGACATCTCAACCTCCAGTAAGTACTCTTTCAGAACAGTTGATCTCCTTTCTCTTATCACTCAGTCTCTGGGAACATCTTTTGCTTCCTATTTACTGCAATTGAAGCTGGAATAGGCAGCTAAGATTAAGTCAAGTTAATAGCAGTCCAAACCATTGGAGAACATTTATGAACAGGTTATGGAAGGATTTAAAATGTATATAAAAGCCCCACATATAAAAACTTTGTTCTTTAATCCAAATTTGGGGCAAACCTTAGTGATTTATACTAATCACCATACCCATTTGAACATATTGAAGTAGTGGGAAGAGAAATGTACCAAAAGGCAGTTGTGAATGGCAAAGAACTTACATGCAGTGGGAGCACAGCAAACAGAGATGGGCTTTTTGGAACACAGAGATAAGCAGACTTGCAGGCAGGTGTATTGGAGGTTCAATTCACATATAGTGCCAGTATCCCAGGGGAAAACAAATGAAAAGGGGAATGAAGGAAAAAACATAAAATCATAAAATGTCATGGAGATCATTAATTTCATTTTCACTTTCAATAAATTTTATGGTCAGGGAAGTGGGTGAGCAAGCAGATAGCAGGAAACTTCAGTGCATGGAAGGGTGTATAACATTGACTGTAAGCAGGTTATGGAAATAGTGGGATTAAAGTGTAGCAAATGTAGAGATGAGAAGTGAAGCATCACTATAAAAGAATCTCATTCTTCCTGAGGAACAGTAATTTCCATGTGGAAGCAAACCAATGTTTCTTTTCACTTAGATAACTTAGTAGAAGCCCCCTTCTTAGTATAAGAATGATATACTTATTCAAAAGCCTAAATGAAAAAGAAAACCAGGAGAGGGAGAGAACAGTTGCAGGAATCGGAGAACCACAGAGTAGTTGTTTAAAAAGGTGCCTAGTCCCAACACCTCTGCAATAAGCAGGGACATCTTCAATGAGAAGAGGTTGTTTGGAGTCCCATCCAGCCTGACCTTAAAAGTTTCCCTAACTATAACCTCTCTGGGCAACATGTTCTAATGTTTCACCCTCATTCTAAAAAACTTCTTTCTTATATCTAATCTAAGTTGACTTTTCTTATATCTAATCTAAGTTGACCCTCCGATTTAAAACCATTTCTCCTCGTCCTATCACAACAGGCCCTCCTGTAGGAAGGCTGTAGTTGCTGGATTTGACAGGATTGGACGCCTTTTTCTTTCTTTGAAGGAGAGAAAAATGAGCAGAAAGTGGTGCTTTGATAGTCAAGCAGCGTGCAGCAGGTCAGAATAGATGGGCTTTTCTGTACGTGAGTCAGCTATCACTCTTAATCAGTGTTAGGTGGGTTTGAGATTTAAATTTAGAGTGAATTATACCTTTTTTTTTTTTTTTCCTACTGGTATTTCAGTCTTTGGGTGGCTTTGGAAGTTGCATTTGCCTTAAAGGTGTGAATTCACAGCTTTCCTGAACTGATTAAATCTAGACTATTTTGGCGACACTCTACATTTTATGTTCTTTCCCACCCCCTTCCAAGAATACAACTTACTTGCTCTTTTGTCCCACTGAGATGATCTGCAAAAGGAACTGTGGATCAGCATCAGTGGAAGGTCCAAGTGACAGATACAACAAAAATTGAGGGAGGATGGGGATCATGCAGTGCTGTAAGGTCTCTGACCTTGTGTGGCGTACAGGTGCATAAGCACTGCTGCTTCTACCTGCACAGAAGGGAGGAGAAATACCTGCTCTTCCAGGGCCACCTGGTGCTTAGTGTGAGGTGATCTTGAAGCTGCATCTCTTAAGTGCTTCCAATTTAAAGCTGGTTATACTGTTAGAAATGAGTCTCTCTATGTATCATCTTTAAATACTTGAAAATTACAACTGAGAGCTTAATTTCTTACATTGCCAGAGGATGGTGCCGCACTGTTCAAATACATAGGAGAAATGAAACATATAATTACTTTTAAAATTTGGACTAATTGGCCTCTTCCTACTTTTTTGGAGTCACAAAAATTACAGTTGGAATTTGTTTTGTTTTGTTTTGTTTTTTAAGCCATCAGAGCCTTTGTGCATAACTGCAATGTTGTGTATAGTTTATGTATTAATGTTTTATGTTGCACATATTATGACTTCCCTCTTCCTCTCCTGGCTATATTATTAGGTTGACTTACTTAGGATTCCTGAGAATCTTGAAAACTTTTAATTGTTTAAGGTCTGCTTTAGGATGGAGGTTGCAAGCAATACCGAGGCAAGCTGTAGTGCAAGCAATTCTTTGCTTACTTGAAGATGTGAAATTGAGGCTAGCACTGTTCAAATGATAATTTATAGCATGCAAATAAAATGCAGTAGAATCTATTTTGGAGGAAAACAGTGTTTGTCTTAGTGATGCCTCATGAAAATAACTCACAGGCTGATGATAGATCTATTACTTAAATGTTTTGAGTTTCCATTTACATGCTGACTAAATTTGGAGGAACCCCCTGTAGTTTGAGAGCAATTGTGCTTATGAATCATAGAGAAACTCAGGTGAACTAAAGAATTGGAATCTAAAATTGTTGCCAAACTACTAAAATAATATAAATACAAAAATTATTTATGGTGTTTTGATACCTAGAGAAGTGATTCTTTTGGGGACTTAAACTCACCAAATTTTGGAGGGAGAAGAAACAGCTCTTGCTTGTCCTCAGTTCAATAGAGTCATTAAGGAGTCTGTCACTTTCTGCTCTTGTTTTGCAGAATGCTTCAATAAAGTTAATTAAAATTGACGCACAAAATTCTTGTTTTGGTAACTGTTTAGAAATGACCAGGTTTTTTTTCTTCACATAGTGATGAATTAATAAAACAAAGCAGGTTTATTCTGGGTGTTCACCTCTAGCAAACAATTTAAAAAGAAGGTAGCTTAACTGTTGAACATGAGCGAGACTTAACTGTAGTGGTAGTGAATCCTCAGTACTCTTAAAAATGCAGCCTTTTAAAATATAGAAATAATTTTTTTTCCAAGGCTTGTTTAAAAATGTGAAAATCTCCCTTTGCATTAAGGCTGTGCGGTGTGACTGTTGTAAGTCTCAAGGAGCCCTCAAAGAGAAGGTGCAGTGGCGCGGCGAGATGAAACACTTCTGCGATCAGCACTGTTTGCTTCGCTTCTACTGCCAGCAGAACGAGCCCAACCTGGCCACCCAGAAAGGACCTGAGAACCTGCACTATGGTATGTGCTGCTTTAGGGCTCAGAAATGCCAAACCAGATGCTTCCTTTAAATGAAACATTGAAAGCTGCATGGATTCTTTAGTTGTTGTAGTAAAGTGCGTTAGAGATTATCCTTTTCTGTGTTATCATCAGAGGCAGCACTGAGCCGTTCTGGGTTAAGTGTATTTTTAGTGCTGTATCATCATGGGAACAGAAAATGTTTTCCTCTTCTGTTGTGCTCCAGTTTGTCATTACTTGCTCTGTGGAAACACTTCTCAAAATGCCT
Source organism: Entomyzon cyanotis (assembly GCA_024500445.1). Lineage (NCBI taxonomy): Eukaryota > Metazoa > Chordata > Aves > Passeriformes > Meliphagidae > Entomyzon > Entomyzon cyanotis. The sequence continues at coordinate 71,877,079 of JAKEPQ010001016.1, read as the reverse complement.
TTTGGTCACAGAGAACAGATAAATGCACTAGGAAAGAAGAAAAGAAATACATTAAATGGAATTAAAGGAAATAAGTGAAATAGAAATTGACATTTCATTTCAATGAAATGAGAATAGAATGAAAGTATCTAGATAAGAAGAATATATTGCTTTTTTTTCTTCCATTGTGTTGGCAATAGGTGCTATGTAAATTTGCTGATGGGCACTGAATACATGTTTGTGTGGTTTAAATGGCAAGTCAGGCTAGGTTGAAATAAACCAGCTTTTAAATTGATGCAATTAGGCAACTCAGCTTCATTGTATAGCCACTTTAACACTTGAACATTTTGGTGTTTGCTTTTCTGAAAGAGGCTGTATTCACATCCTCTAGATCTGATTCACGTCTGGCTAGAGCATTGATTTACCATTTGCCTTTGTGTAAGGCTCAATAGTAGAGCAGGGAGGTGCCCATGAAGGAAAAGTCTTGCATGCAGCTCTCACCTGCAGTGTGGTACTAATGAGTTCTCTTGATTTAATGTTATATTGGTGATGGTTGTTATCTTGAGTTGCTTACTAAAATTAGCTTTGATTTTGAAAAAGGGGCAAAAATTCTAAAAATGTTTCCTTGTACTTTTAGATCAGGGCTGTCAAACCCCCCGGACAAAAATAACAGTAAGTACATATATTTAACACACGCATGTATCCAGCTCTATATCTATCTCTGTCTATACATATATATATTTATATATACACACACATATACAAAATATAATTAGATGTACTTAAATGGGAGATCCCAGTTAATTAAAGGGATACTATTAAAAACCAAAAGTTAGTGTCTTTGAATGACCCTAAGCTAAATTTATGAAGCTTTTTAGTCCTTTTCACGTCTATAGTTGAAATTAAAATTTTAAATATTAATATTTTCTTTTCAATGTCTTCTGGGAAACTAAATCATCAACCATGTGTTGTACATCTATAGTGCATATAAATGTTGCTTAAAAGTTAATCAACAAACTGTGTGTCTTATTCACATTTTGAGACTGATCAGATATATTTATTGAGTATAGAAAGGGAAGCAAATTTCACTGTCCAATTGGAATATTAAGGTGGTAGCTCAGCTTTAAAAGGCTGGAAATAAGTCTTCAGGTCTTATATTTTGTCCTTCCCAAGAGCAGAATACTCTAGGTGCTCAAGGTCTGATTGACTTAGCTGCAGAGTGGGAAAGCACAATCTTTTGCAGGATCACTGTCTGGAAGGGTGGGGATCATCAGGGGAGCAGCAGCCTTCATTCCAAGTTTCAGTTTTTCTCAGCTTGTCGAAAATACTATTATTGATATTGTTTTCAATTAGCTTAGTGTATTTTGTTTGTAACTTAGTTTTGTTTTGATTTGTTTGTTGCATGGAAGGTCTCAGAAACTTGCCTTTTAAATGCAAATAGGCATTAGTGATAAATCTTAGATTTAAGTGAAAATTTTTTGGTAACAACATAAATATATTTATAAAAAACACAGAAAATACAATTGCTTAGGTAACTAGAGGCATCAGACAAGTTAAGCTGTCATGTTAAAAACTTCTAGTATTTTATGTTTAATTATGTTAATTCAGTCCATAAATATCTAAAGATCATGTGAAAGTTATGTGTGATACAGTATTTTTTAAATATATTTTAGGAAGTGTACACCTGGTAGAAAGCATATTGCTGTCCTTGGAACTGAGTTTTCTTTCCATATCTAAAAGGACACGTGGGGCTAGTCTTCCTGCATATGACTAAATAAAACAGAGAGTTTGTTTCTCAAATCGGGCTCTAAAAGAGGTACTAGGGTACAAAAACCACGTCTGGAACAAGAGGGTTTTTTACCTCTTGACTGTAAGGGTGCAGCTCGAGCACCATGGGATGTTCCCAGGTATTTGTTGTCACTGTTCTAGAGCCAGCAGAGGGAGCTCGAACTTCATACTTTAGGTTCTAAGAAAGTGCTTAGAGAATTTTTATTCAGAAATAGTTTTTTTTTTTTTTTTTTAAAAAAGTGGTCTTTGGACTAAGGCACAATTCAAGAAGGCTAGATCTTGAGTCTAAAGTTTGTTAATGTTGCTTATAAAGAACTCTTTTTACAGCTAAAATTATTTTGAATGTCATAAAATCGCTTAAATGGCGCTTTCAATTTTCACTTGTTTTTTCATTTCTTAAACAAGAATGTAAAAAAAAATCTTTAGAGTACCTTCTATTATAAAAAATAAAAAAAAGGAAAATGAGCCAGAAGTGCTGGCCCTGAGTGAAATATTGCTTCTGTTGGGATCCTGGCAGTGGCAGCTCAATACTAGGAAACTAGAATAGTTTGCAGTTATAGAATAGTAGTCGGTGCTGTTGTGTTGTGCTTCTGTGAGCTTCCTCTTCAGTATCTCATTTATGAAAAGTATCAACTGATACATTAAATCAAGAACTTTGCGTTGGAATCTGTGTGGTGCAGCAGTACTTTCTCTTCTTTGCTTGTTTGCAGGGCTCAGCTCCACCACCTTCTCCAACACCTAACAGAGAAATGAAGAACAAGGCAGTTCTTTGCAAGCCTTTGACAATGACGAAAGCCACATACTGTAAACCTCATATGCAGACAAAATCTTGTCAGACAGGTAACTTCTGAACTGTGCTAGAACTAATTTCTTCATTGCAGTTTTTACTTAAGTACTACTGTCTTTGAACATATTGTAAATATTCTGATTTTTTTTTCACTAAATGGCAGGTGTAAAAATATATTTAAATACTTGGCAGTATTTGCCTTTTTCTTTTTTCTTTTAATAGAAGATGAGTGGAAAAAAGAGTATGTCCCAGTGCCTATTCCTGTACCAGTCTATGTTCCGGTGCCTATGAACATGTATAGTCAAAATGTTCCTGTTCCTACCACGGTTCCTGTTCCTGTAAGTGTGACTTCAGTTTCATTTTACAATTGGCATCAATTCACATGCACATGTGGGATCACCTCTTTTTGCTGGCTGTTCTCCTGCTGGTCCATCTAAAGGATTGCAGGGTGCTGCAGCATTCAAAAAGCATTAGAATCTGACAGTGGCACTTAATTCCCTGGTTGTTCTTTAGGACCTGTCTGCCTTCTTCCACTGGGAAAATCTTGTGCTGCTGAACTCTTTAGCAGCAGTTCTGAGCGATACTTCTGTATTTGCTGAATATGCTGAATCAGCCTTTAACAGCAAGACTTGTTCTGGTAGTAAGGAAGCTGAAGAGGTTGCATTGGGGAAGGATGGCAGAGTGGAATAAACTCTGCCAGGAAGAATATCAAAGGAAAAATCCTGAAACCTGTGCCTTGTGCCAGCAAAAGAAAAGAACCCTTACATTTATTTTGGTACCACTTACATACCTAATTTCACACAAATGGTGGGGAAAAAATCCTGATTTCCTAAAATTCCATGTTTCACAAACAAGCCGCTAAAACAAGATGCTAATTGTCCAGGCTGTTAGTCTGAGAAATCAGACAGGTTTGAAGTTCCAAAGACCCTTTTCTTCTTTCTTTGACCAGTTATATTTTCTCTTTTTTTTTTTTTTTCTGTGTCTTTTGCTGCTTTCACTTCTGTTCTTAGCTGCTTTATATTGGGTTTTTAACCTGTCAGCATTTTTTGTTAGCTCACACTGGAGTGATTTGTTTCTAATCTGTGTAACTCTATCTTTCAGAAGAGGAGTATAGAATTTTTTTGTTTGTTGATTGCTTTGTTGTGGCATTTTTTCTTTTCTAATTATCTCTGCCTCCCTGTCTGCACAGGTGCCAGTTCCAGTTTTTTTGCCCACTACTCTGGATAGCACTGAGAAAATCCTTGCAGCAATAGAAGAGCTGAGGGGAAAAGTGCCCTCAGATCCTCTGGAAGCTGAGCTGCTGAACTTGTCAGGGGTGGTACCTGAACATGTTGGAAAAACTGAAGCTTCTGATGTGGCCAGTGAGTTTCCTGATGAGTTTTTGACTGTTGGGAGTGCTGGGGGATATGTGTAAAAAGAAGGGTTGGGTTTGTTTGTTTGGGATTTTTTTTATTTTAGGGGAAGTTTGAGTGCTGTCATTGAGGTCTTACATGAAGTTGCATTGTGGTTTAACCTCAGATAGCATCTGAGTACCCCACAGCCACTTGGTTATTCCCCTCACACCTGGTGACTTGGGAAAAGTAAACCTTGTGAGTCAACAACAGTTTAACAATTGAAACAACGTAAAATGTAACGCTACTAATACTAGTAAATACAATTAAAAGAGGGAGGAATAAAATGGATGAAAATGAAGTGATGCACCATACAGTTGCTCACCACCCACTGACCCATGCCCAGCCTGTTCCTGAGCAGCAATCAGTGGTTTCCAGGCAGCTTCCCCCAGTTTATAAACTGAGCATGGCATTGTGTGGTATGGGATATCCCTTAGGACACTTCAGCTCAACTGCTCTGGACATGCTCCCTCACAGCTTCTCGTGCACCTGCTCCCTGCCAAAGCGCGGGAAACTGATGAGTCCATGATTTAGAGTAAGCACTACTGGGCAATAACCAGCACGTTATTCTCATGATAAAAATTTATATCTGACGATCAATAAGTCCTGCATACACTGTAGTTATATTTTCTCAATGCCCATGTCTCTTTGCTCTTCTTTCCTGGCTCTGCCTGCCCAAATCTTTAAGTCTCTTCTGTATCTTTCCAGGAAAATTTGCCTTCACTCAGTTCATATTTTGAGAGTTTCTTCCAAGGATATTGACAAATTACATGAACTTACACATTGTGCCTGGTATATAGGAGGCTGGTGGAGCTGCGGTCCCAGGAGGCTTATTGTATTTCAATCTACTGCTATTCTCCTACTAAAACTGCACATTTCTGGTAGCACTGCAAGGTTGTAATTTACAGTTCCTTGCTGGTTTTTGTGAAGTACAGCTAGCTAAATGAGCAGATGTATGGGATCAGAGTTTGCTCGTTTGCAGAGGACTGAATTTGGAAAAATCAGTGTTTGCCAGAAGTTGGAGAGAGGTCAAGCTTTGTTTCTCCCTGCCTGCATGCCTTATTTGAGAAACAGATCCTACAAAAGCGGACTTGAAAGTCTGTTCTGTTGCAACAGGATCAGGTAGGACAATAGATAGTTAGGTTTGTCAAGCTTGTTTGACTTCTGGGATTGTTGATCTGATCCAGGCTCACCAGTATTTGATTTTCTGTACATGTGCTTTGCTGACTCACCTTAAAGAAGAAGGACAATAGGCTAGTAAGTATCTTTTACGTTGGAAGGAAGTCAGATTGGAGAAGTAAATCTGAGATCCCAAGAACAATAAAATGTAGGGTGGTAATGATCAGAACAAGCAGTTTTGGAACAACTCAGCTTCTAAAGTTATAGATCTGCATTTTTTGGCTAATCCATGTGTTGGTTAAAATAATGAGGATTTTTCCTCCTTTTTTTTAAACAGGTGTGATAGTTGAGTCAAATCTGCTAAACTCAGAAACAGTGTCACGGACAAGCTTGCCTGATGTTCCGTATGAGCCAGACCTTGATATTGAAATAGACTTTCCAAGAGGTAATTCTTTTGTGATTTAATAAATACTGTGACACTGTGGACAGCCATTGTACCTTGTTTATCGTCCTTTCAGAGGAGCTTTATTTGATTGCAGGATCCACTTGACTGACTGTTAGGTAAAACTTTGCCACGCCTTTGTAAGATGGGGGACTTCTGAATGAGTTCTTCCATCTTTCTAAATACAGTATTTGAAACAATGCAAAGAAAAGGGGAAGTTAATCTTTCACAGAGAACTTGGCTGCATCATTTGGTTTGAACATGGATTTAGGAAAGGTAATTCGAAAGATCAAGGAATCAGATGGCATATGTCATGAAAAACATAGTGAATGCATTCTTCAATCATCAGGTATTTCCATGGTTTAGAGCAGAAATTGCTAAAGGGTCGATTTCCCACACAAGTTTGTTAGAAAATTGCAAGTTGGCATGCTGTACAATGTTTGTGTAACCTTTTAATATCTTGTTAATGTCAATACCTGCATTTAAAAAGGTAGTGTTATTTGAATTAGGTCTCAAAGCAGTGATTTTCCTGCTTTCTGGAATGAAACTCTTGACGTTATATAGTACAATTTCTACCACTCTACAGAATGCAGGGAGCAGTGTCTGCTTCCTTACACCGTACCATAATCAGTCCAAGCTCCAGGAAAGCTTCTGGCTATAGTTAGTGTCCCTCTTGACATAGCTTCTCTTGGACTCTCATACTCACCTGGGTAGGTGCTGTATCTGATGCTGACAGGTTCCTTTTGTCCTGTGCTGTAGATGCCCAGAGTGGGTTTCTCAGTTTGCTCTATGCCTAATTTAAAGAGAAAGCTTGGGGGTTAGTCTGACCTAAATCTTAGGAAATTTACTAGTCAGATGCATACTAGATTTTTAACCCTCCTTGTAAATGAGGCTGGGTACATGAGAAAGAAAAAACGTAGAAGAAAAGAAATAAGCAAAGTGGAATAGTAATTAACAGCAGTCTGTAAGAGGCGTTGATTACACTGAAGTGCTTCTGAGATAAGCTTCTTTGTGGTATCAGGAGAAGGACTGCTTTTTAGTCTGGGGCAGAATTCTGAAATCTCTGCATGTAAGTGCTATTTCATCTGCAGCAGTTGGAAAGGTGTTGAGAAATAAGGTGGTGAAATCAGAGTATCAGAGGAGCATTCAATTTTGAGTGAAAACATTCTTTGATGGCTAAATGCTTGATGAACCATCTTCACTAAAGTAAATAAAGGTGGGACTTGCAACATTAAATCCATTCATATGTTGTCTCATTCCTCAGTATTTGAAATAGAGTCCTCAATCCTGCCCTTAAAATGTTAAATAAACAATATTTTGATCTATTGCCATACATATGCTTACCAAACTTAATTATCTGTCATGAGCTAGATCTTTACCACTTGTATAAATACAGACTAAAACCAGTTTCTCTGAAGGAGTTTGCCTTATGATTCTTAATGGTTTTACCAAGCGTAATGTGCTATATGAAATAACAAAACATGAATAGAAATAATACAAATACATGAACAAAAGTGCATGTACTAAGTTAATTTGTACTTTTTCCAGTCAGAGCTGTTCATTCTCACTGTACCTTAAAATTCTTGATACCAAAGACAACCTGGGCAGAAAACATTATCTAAGAAATGCTGCTTTAGTGACATAAACATTGAAAAGTTGAGCATTGTGTCCTCTACAACTTACTTAGAAATAAACTATTTGGCAGCTTTGTCTTACTTTGAATGTAAGAATAGGTTTGTTTCCTCTTCCCAAAATCCAGTCTTTGGTTATGTTTATGTGTGTGTCTTTGTGGATGCCTGATGTTAAGGCACACCACTATAGTTAATTGTTTTTTTTTTCAAAGCAGTGTGATTTAAAAGATGTTTAGAAATAAGTTTCTGTTACTGTATTTTCAGCAACTGAGGAGCTTGATACAGAAAATGAGTTTTTGTTACCTCCTGTTTTTGGTGAAGAATATGAGGAACAGCCAAGGCCTCGGTCCAAAAAGAAGGTAATTTTTTCATGCTATTAAAAATATCAAGAAAAGCATAAAATTTATGAAGGAAAAGTATGCCTTTTTTTTAGTTCTCATACTGATTTACAGTGTGTTACTGTCTACTCATACTTAATATCCTATCTTTGACAAAAATTGATGCATTTCAAATAATAAAATTATTTCGGTGGTATGTCTGTTGCAGGTAACTGTTTCCTTAATAGGAGTGTGATTTGTAAGTTCTGATCATGTTTTTGCTTCACAGTGGTAGAACTGTTGATGTAATGTGCCAGTGTGTATATACCTACTGTACTCTTAGCAATGCTTTTTTGCCTTCTACTTTGAACAAAGATGTCTTGGTTTAATTTGATAGTGAAATAGAAGAACATTGGCATTACCATGGTTTATAATGGGAGCCATAGTGTCTCCTTTATAAAAGAGTTTAAAAATTTTTTATTTGCTTGTAGTTTTTCCAGATTTTACTGTTAGTCAATGGTAGTTTAACATTGCGTATAAGTTAGCCATAGTCTTTTATTTAGAAGGACACTACTAAGAAATAATTCCCTATGCCTGGCACAAAGCTGAAATGGTTTTGTTCCAATAACAGAGTAGATATTGCAGCTTTAAAAAAAAATAGCCAACTGCTAGTAAAGCTTTCTAATAATAAATGGGCCTTTCTAGTATCAAATCTGGAGTCCAAGCATTCATTGTTATCCACTGGCCATTATCCACATATCCACTGCTGGGCATGCTTTAATCTGGGACCTTTCCAAATGGAAAGTGCTGGCCTTTCCATTGTTAGGTTCATTTGAGCCTCGGAGTTGAGCCTGTGGCACAGATTTGTAGCACCTTTAGCTCCTTGCGCATGAAAATCACTAAATTCTGTGAACACACTGAGGTTCTGTGTGCCCTTTGCCCTGCAGCTGGCTGTGCCAGCTCCTGTGTCCCTGCTGGTGGGGCTGCTGGTGGCATTGTTAACCTCTGTGTTCCGTGGCAGGGCGTGAAGAGGAAAGCTGTGTCAGAGTACCAGGCACACGATGACAGCTCGGAAAACTCCGAGTGTAGCTTCCCCTTCAAGTACGCCTACGGGGTAAATGCATGGAAGCACTGGGTAAAGTCTCGCTACTTAGACGAAGAGCTTCCAGAATTAGAGGAACTGAAGTCAAGTAAGTGTTTCCAAAAGTCTGGCATCCAGTTTCCCACCTGGTAGGGAAAATTGCTGTGCTTGTGATTTTTGATAGAATTTTTCTCATGTCCCTAATGTTCCCACCATGGCTGAGATTATTTTACCATGGAGTTGCCAAACTTTTTTTTTCTAGTTTTCCCTATTTGGTTCAAAATGCTTGGTCTCATACTTCCTGTGAAGCTAGGACAGCTCCTTCTTGGCTATTCTGATATTCTGAAAAAAATCCATTTTGATCTTTTTGTTTGCATCCTATTTTTCCTCATATTCTAACTCACCTCAGGGTTCCTACCATTTCTGGGCTTCTAAATGGCAAGGGAGGGACATCCTCCTACTCTTTGTCCTGTGAGATCTTCATCTGAGGCTGGCATTACCTGGCTGTGGAACTCTGGCACAAGGTGGCCTTCGATTCCCTGGAGCCATGCTGCTCTTTCTGCAGCTCTCCTCTCTGTGTGCATTTGTACTGTGAGGGAGAATGGGAATTGCTGCTACTCCTGCTGTTCTTCAGCTCCCACTCGCATCTCAGCACCCTTGTGTTACACTCTTGGATCTTTGGAAGCTGCTGTTTCCCCTGGATGTGCCCCTCTACACCACTGGCTTCACTTCAGCATCTTGGGCTGCTTCTGTGTCCTCCTGAGCTGTGCATGACAGTACATTTGTTAGCAGGTGTTACTGCATTTGGTTAACTAGACTTTACTGTGGGAGACTTCTTGGTTTTAATACAGACCTAGCATTTTAACTACTTAGTACATGGTAGTCTCATTCATTGGTTAATGGAGAGGACATCAAGCCAGTTTCCCAGTTTCTGGTCAAAAAATACCCCATCCCACCTTCACTGTGTGACAATTCTGTTGTATAATGTAGCATTTCTTCTCTATTTTACAGTAAAGTCTGTGAAATTAAAGGAAGATCTATTATCACATACTTCAGCTGAGTTAAACTATGGGTTGACACATTTTGTCAATGAAATTCGAAGGCCTAATGGAGAGAACTATGCACCTGACAGCATCTATTATCTGTGTCTTGGAATTCAGGAGGTTAGTAGAGGCTGTAGAGATGGGAAAAGGAGCTGCTGATTTGACTGTAACCCATTTCAGTAGAAGAGTGAAGATAACATGGATTTACTGGCTAGGAGCTACTCTATATGGCTGTGATCAGGCTGCTGTGTAATGACATTGTAGAAAGCTGTCTGTGTAGGAAAAAAATTTGCAGACCCATCCTGAATACTCCAATACGAATTGGTATATTGTAATAGTTTTAAGCTTCTTGCTGGGTTAAAGCAAGTAATTAACCCAGTGAAAAATTACATAGTCTTTTCAAATGCTGTGCTTCATTTTGTTTGTTAAAGATGTCCAGTGTAAAAACAGAATGAAACAGGGCATGATCTCTAAGCATTTTACTAATTCAGTTACTTAGCAGATAGAGGAAACAACCTAAATTAAGTGTTTTTTGGGGAGGGTCTAATTTACTTAGTATTGCAGACTGTGGACAGGCAGGATAGAGTGCAGGAAACTGTGCTATATTGCCTGTCTTACACACAGTAGGATGGGAAGGAATCAGGTTAGATGTAATGTATGTGAAGGCAGTAACCTATCACTAGATAATTAGAGAAGCTGTTCCACAGCTTATCTTTTAAGCCTAGATTTTTGCTACATTAGGCAAAACATAGGTAAAATAAGCAGTGTTCAGAGCTGAGAGCACAGAAAATTTTGTTCAAGTTGAAAGGCAATAAAAGATGTGTATGATGTGGAAAGCAAGCTGCTCACAGGGTTTGCAATCCTACTAAAACTGTTCCATACTTGAGGCAGAGGATTTGATTCCAGTAACAAATTTTTAAATTGAAATATTTTTAAAATAAATAGTAAAGTAGTAATTTTCCTGTGTTGCAAGTATGCAAAATTAAAGAGTTAGTTGATACCTTTGCCTCATGGTTGAAATTTGAGAAGCGAACATTGATTTTAGTCAATATTGTTATAAGGCGTGTTTCAAATTCAGCTGGCTTTCTGCTTCTGCACTTGCATGATACACTGTTTCTCTATACCTTTCTGTTGAATTGAAAATACTCATGTTAAGCAGATAAACAATACACACAGTGAGCTATGTATTTATAGCTTCCATTATAGAATAGAAGTCAAATAATACTTTTTTTACCTTTCTCTTTGTAGCTTTGATGTTATCTATTTTGTCAGTCATGAAAACTAGTTATGTGTAAAACTTCTTTTTTTCAGCTCTTCAGAACCATAGTTTGTGTGGCAAACACAATTATCATGATCCTTAATACACATACACAATCCTGGAACATTAGAGGAGCAACATGTGGCCACTAATGTAATTACTGCTTGTACTTAGTGTCCAGTATTTAATTCAGGTGATGTTAACAGCCCTGATGTGTTGGCCAAATCGGGCCAGTGCTGGTGAGACTGGCAGGCAGATGTGCTGTGTTCTGATGAGTTTGTATTTCATGAAGGCAGACAGCAAGTGAGGGACAGAAACATGAGCTGTGAAGGGTTGCAGCCATCATCTGTGTGCTAATGGCAAATATTTGGGTGTGTGTCATCCTTCTGAAGAAACATGTTTAAGCAAGTTAGTGGTACACTAAATGCAATGTAGTTGTCACAATGAACAATAAAACTCCATTGCCTTCTAGAATTTGCTTAGTCCTTTCCATCTGACAGCCCCCATGTGGGTACCCTGAAAGAGAATAAATTGTCTGCTACTGCATGAAAGGTATTGGCTTTGTTGAACTTGGAAAGGGCTCGGAGGAGATTAAATTCTGCCATTTAAGGATACAGTTGGGCTAAAGGTCATTAGTATTTTGCTAACTTAAAATAAGTTTCTCTTCGAAGGAAGAGAATGTAGGAACCATAGTCTAGTAAAAAAGTACTTTTCCTTTCCACCAGAATTACTGCACTCATTGTGGCTAAATACACACTCAGTTTGGAGCTTTTCCTCATGGATATAATTTGGTTCGAGCCCAGGAGTCTTCAAGTCCTAAGTTGGTTGTTTTCTTGGTTTTTTAAAATTTTGTAAAATAACTTTTTCCTAAAGGAAGCACTGTAAAATCTATTCCAGGAAACTGATCCCAGTCAGAGGGTGCAGTTTCTCGGTTCAGGTTCGTTTGTAGCTGAAATTGTTCTGCTTTCAGATAGAAGTGGTTCAGTAATGGTTTTGATAACTCTGAAGTAGTCATCCTCAAAAATATCACTCTTTGAAGTAGAAGCTGCTGCATGGTCAGACAGGCATCTAGTGGAAAGGGTTCATCTAGAGGAAGGTGTTAGCCTGCTGTGTTCCTTTGTTGCATTATGATCTTCATTCTTTGTCCCTGATTTGGATTATTGGGATTTTGTTTTGTTTTGTTTTATTTTTTCTTGGGTTTTGTATGTCTGGTAACAGAGTCATTTGGGAAAAAATTCAGGCTGATGAAGCTTGGTCTATGTTTGTGTGAAGGTGCTGGGGGCAGCAATTCATTCTCCTCTGCTGTGGGATTCAGAGGCACATCCAGTTCTTCCTCTGTGCTCATCCCAGGTGGGAATGGCTTGTGCTGATCCTGCCCCCATAGAGTTTGTAGAGCAGCAGAGCACAGCATTGTGGTTTGGAAATGACGGTTTGCAGGTTTGGGTGATAGGTTGGAGTCTGCTCTGCATCACATCGTCCTTCTATAGACTCAGCGGTGCTAGTGATCCAGGGGGCTTCAGACTTCTCCTGGGGATGTCAGGGTTTAGTCAACACTTACTGTGAACCAGGAAACAGAAGTAGTTTTAGTTGAATTCTCACAGGCTTGTGTGTGAATTGGTTTTGAACCCATTTTAGGTCTTCATTTTCACCACCAACATTCAGTGTGAGTGTTTAATGTGAACCAGAGAAAAAGAAAAATACATGGAGGAAAAATGTGCTGGGGAACAGGGGGGTGAACCCCATGAAGCTTATAGTAAGCTGTAATATCTGGCTTAGAATTGCTTTATAAAATCAAAACTGGTATATGTAGAAACAAGCCCATTTGGGGGACTGTTGTGCTTTGAGGAGTTAGTTACATATATCACATAAAATAGTTATCTAAATGAAAATTTTGTTGGAAACCTGTAGGAAGTGCATTCATTCATTTTTCCTTATTATAAAATTAGTTGCAAAGATAAGGAATCCAAGATATATTGAACTGTGATCACCTGTTAGAAATGAATGTTGTGTTTAATGGGATTTCAAGTATGGGTACAGAAATAGATGCCATTTCCAGAAGCAAATAAGTTTTTTGTCTGTCACTTTTATTGTATTCACTAACAACAGGCATGTTTATGCAAAGGTAATGCTGAAGTGAAAAATCTGAGAAGCCAATCTTCCCTTTCTTAGAAGTTTCTCCAGAGAGGATAATGTCAAATAGTAGTTCTCAGCCATTAGTTCTTGGTAAAGGTTCACATTACCAAAACAATTTCTGTCCATAAGGTCAAGAGGGTTTACATAATTAGATTGCAGAATAGGCAGGCATCTTGCACCATCCTGTCATCTTTCTTGCACTACTGTGTATTATTACCACAAATATATGGGGTTTTTTTCCTCCCACTTTTGTGTTGAAGATGCTTTTGTTACTGTCTGGAGTTCACATGTAAAATTCCAGACTCTTGCTAAATGTGGTTTGCTTTTGGGTTGTTTTTTTCTTTTTTTTTCTGAAGGCCTAGGTGGAGGAAAAGATAAATTAGTTGTTTGTGGTTTGGGGTTTTTTAATGACTCCCCATTCACTGATACAATGTTGCACACAGGAAGTCTCAGAGAAGATGTTAATTGGAATTAAACTATGATTCATATCCAGTTAGAAATTTACAACATACAATTATATTGGAAGTAACTATTACCTGTTAGATATTGGAAAAGTAGCATACCTTTATTTTTAGATACTGTTTTTCAGTACAGTGCTTGCACAGTTATAAAAAAAAGAACCCTGTAGCACAGGAGTTGTTCTAATCTGGAATTCTAAATACTGTCTCTCTCTCTTTTCTGTAGTATTTATATAGAAGTAATCGAAAAGACAACATATTTATTGATCCAGTCTACCAGACGTTTGAACAGGAATTAAATAAAATCCTTCGAAGCTGGCAACCAAGCATACTTCCAGATGGTAATTTTCCTTTTGGTCATGTATGTTTTTCATCTCTTAATAATTATGTATTCTTAAGCACATATGTAAATATACATATATACACAGACATGTTATGCATTGCAGTAGTAGTTGATGAAGAATTACAGAGATGTCTGCTGAGATTTAATTTAAAACTGTACCTGTTTTTAATTGTCTTATTTCTGGGTAACCCATGCTGCAAGAGTTGTTTTTGCCACTGGCTGTTAAAATTGACTATCCATTTTTAGGAGAGAAAGTTAAAATAGGCTCTTTGACTTATAGTTTTTACCAGAGCTGAATTTATTTTTTTACCTTCTTTTTTTCCCAGATGGAAGCAGGCAGGCACTGGACTATATGTGAGTAGGGCTAAGAAGTGATGTATTTTAGCATTTCTCAGATGGATTAGGAGGACTCTCTGCTGGGAGTCTTCTGCTCAGGAGGATGATCAGTTCATGGAGAAAGCAATTTTTTCCCAGCAGATCAGTGTTGGTGCTGAACTGCAGAATCAACTGTTCTTCCATCTTTCTCACAATGCTCTCTGGAGTGAGGGTGTGTCCTTGCCAGACCCTTTCCTTTCTCTTCTCAATATTGGCTTCTCTCAGTACAGCCCAGAGAGCCTCTGTGTTGGGCTCTCCCTGCATCCTGTTACAGTCCAGGAGTGCTTTCCAAGTGAGATATCCATTACTAATAAGAAATAAGAAGGTACAGCTATTTGGAGGCCTTAACCTGAGCAGAATAAAATGAACGCAAAAACATGCTTTTTATGAGGGAATTAAGATTACTCCCTTGAACATTAATTTTTGTGAAATAGCATGAGAGAGCTGCGTATCAGCAATGCCGTAATTAAACAGAAATCTGTTCTATGTGAATATGGCTATATTCCATTTACTGTCTCCGTGAGTGTCTGTATCTTTAAGAGGTGAGTTGGGGCAGCATGGGCATATAATTAAATAAGTTTATGAGAGGCTTCTGCCATGAGCATGTTGTTACATTTCACAGTAAAAAAAACTTGATTTTTTTGCACCTTGGCAGTTCATGGGCTAATCCACTGTATTTTCTCTTAATATTCTTTTTTTTAAAGGATCAATATTCTCGCGAGTCGAAGAAGATTACCTTTGGAGGATTAAACAGCTAGGATCTCATTCACCTGTTGCTCTCTTGAACACTCTGTTCTACTTTAACACTAAATATTTTGGCCTGAAAACAGTGGAGCAGCACTTGAGACTTTCATTTGGCACTGTTTTTAGACAGTGGAAAAAAAATCCTCTAACAATGGAAAGCAAAGCTTGTCTTCGATACCAAGTGTCTTCCCTGTGCAGAGCTGATAGTGAAGGTACTATGGCAGTTCAAAATTAGTCTTGCAGGAGCATCCAGATGGCACTGATGAGGGACATGTGGGCACCTGGTCAGGAGCCAGAGCTCTGCCTTTGCATAAAGTTTAACAGCTCTCAGCTCCCAGATCTCTAATTGGAGCATGTGGTCCGTGGGGTCTACAGGGTCTCTGTGTTAAATTGAGCCCACTGGTCTCCCTGTGAAATGCTGTGACTTTGCTGTGGCTCTGGGTGGCATTTCCAGTCTGGAGATTTGCACAGTTGTGGTGACTGCCTTGCGGTACTTGGTGGGCAGCTTACACGGGGAAGTTTACTGAAAAATGTGAAATAACTTTAAGTTACAGCTTAGATGTTGTTGATTTTTGTCTTAAAGATAAAATTGCTACTGGGAAAAGGAAACACGAAGATGATGTACCAGTATTTGAACAAATTGAAAACACATCTGATCCAGCTAGATGCCCTGTGAAAATGTTTGAGTGCTATCTGTCTAAAAGGTAAGTATTACAGGGGGTAATACAGACAGGGTGTCAAGCAAACCAGGTACAGAAAGGAACTGTTTTGATGCAACATGAAACATGCTCAAGCACAGGAAATGGACTGAGATAATTCTTAAAAATACATAAATGAAAGTATTGAAATCTTCAGTTCTCTATGTGGACAAGATGTGCTGGAAGTGTGGGAGCAGTGGAGTACTTCAGTGTTAATTATCAAGGGCTCCCTCTGGTAATGACAATGCAATTCAATTATCTTACCTGGGAATACCAATGTATCTCTGCAGAGAATTGCCAGCAAGGGATCTGGTAGGTTTTGCTACTGAGGATTTTGTTTGTGAGGTCCCCATCTCTTCAGTAAGAATTGGATTAAGACAATTGGCTTTGCTTCAGTATAAGTTATCTGGCATCTGAAATGTAGATGCTTTTGAGGTAACCAATGTGGAAGCATGTTTTAAATATTTTTAAGTAGGAAAACTACTACTGGCGGTAACCCAGTATTTAGAAATAGCAAAATGTTTCCTTCCAATCTCCACAATTAATTGTGCAGGATGGAAGCAGGAATTAGTACATTTAAAAAAAAAAAAAGCTTAGGCAACTCTTAAAAAGAATAATTTAGTAGCTATGTGTTTTGGAAGCTTGAAAACAAGATTCCTTGGAAAGTACTTTTCCTTAATTGTAATAGCCATTCAAGTGACTGATTTTAATGTAGATTTTATGTAACTCTAAGGGAAATGTGGGCAAGCAATACCAAAAGAAATAAAATCACCTTGTATATACAACACAATAAATTAGGCATGAGACTCAGTGTGTGTTAGGAAACAGCATAGTAGTCTGCAAGATGAAGAAAGAGCTCACACACAGCACCAGCAGGAGTACAAACATGATATTACAGAGAGAAACAAATAAAGAGTAGCTTGTTTTCTGTTAATACAACCACCTGTTTTTCATAAATGCAGTTAATTCTGATAGTTGCAGGCAGATTTTGCCTTCACTCTACTGTCATGTTTTAGAGAGGATTTGTCATTAAAAAGTTGAAGTTGGATTTTTGGATTGTTACACAGTCACTGGGGCAAGACCACATAATTTCTTCTTCTTTAGGATCATGTCAACTTTGGGGAAAAGAATGCACTGAAACGCTTTTGGAGCATCGTTTATGGTGTGGTTTCAAGACATTGGTCACCGTACTTACGTAAAGCAGCAGACTGCTTCTCCTAGTTCTGCTTCTAATTTTGTTGAAATAATTTTAATGAAATACTTAATACTGTAAAAACTACTGCAAAATTTTAGGTAATGCCAGCTGTTTGAAATATACTTGGCAACCAGTGGACAGCTGCAGCTGAAATTTCAGGATGCTTTCATTCATAGCTATGAAACACCATTATTGTCTCATTATAGTCTCAAACTGCAGAAAGAGGGGTGTGGGTTGAACATCAGGAGGAATTTCTCCACAGAAATGGTGATCAGATGTGGCTAGCACAGGTCTTTCCCATGAGAATTTTCTCCTGTGTTTTATAAACAAAGAAAAGTTTGGATGTTATTAAAACAGTGTCTCGAGATTTGGACAGTTCAGGCCTGGCCAGTCAGGCCTAGGGGGAGGTTTCTGACTGACCAATCTGGGTGACCTCTGAAAAGTCTAGATAAGTTGGAATCAAAATAATAAAGCTCTCTTTTCTTGCCACGCTGAGAATCTGAGTCTTTTTCTCTGCTAGCAGCTCAACAGCAACAATCAGACATTGGAATGGACTGCACAGGGAGGTGGTGGCATCACCATCCCTGGATGTGTTTAAGGAGAGAGTGGACGTGGCTCTCAGTGCCATGGTCTGGTTGACATGGCAGTGTTTGGTCATAGGTTGGACTCAGTGGTCCCAGAGGTCTTTTCCTACCTGATTGATTCCATGGTTCTGTGATTGCTTGTTCCTGTACAAATACTGTTGTTTCAGAAAGTAGGGAGGAGGTTAAAATAGTTAAAATATTAGAATATTTTAAACAACCATACTTTACTTCTTATCTGACATCTGAAATCTTATCAGCCAGTTTGGGAAGGTGAGCTGGGAAAAATCATTGTTTTTACTGAAGAAACATGAAATAGAGTTGGCTCCTGAAGTCTGCAGTATTTGTGAAGGAGGGAGCTTGAGTGAGCACTTGCACATCCAGAATTGAAAATTATTTTCTGAGACTTGCCTAAATGGATTAACTGCTAGAATTTCCTTAAAGGAGTCTTCTCTAGTGTCTTAGAGGATGTTTCTGAGCTGGATCAAGCTCCATAGTATAGCGGGTAAGGAATTAAGGGATTAAGATTTATAACAAACAACCTTTTATATAAAATAGAAGGATGAGGGATTTTAGCTGCTTATATTTCTGTGCATCTCAGAAGTACCATCCTTGACTTTTCAAGGGAGCTCCAGGCTCCACATTCAGAGGTAGCCAGGTCAGCCAGCAATTGTGTGAGCAATTACTGGTGCCAGTGTTTGGCCTCTTTGCAAATCATGGAAGATACTTTCTGGTTTAGCAAGTCCTGGATCTGCAGGTTTTTGAAGAGTCTGTGGTCTCTTGTGTGTTTGCCGAGTCCCAGGCATGTGGGCCAGGCCTGGCGTGGCTTCTTCTATCAACAAGACCACATTTCTCCACATTACTCCTTTTTGTTTGGATGGTTTTGGGCTTTTTTGTAACTTGTCTAGGTGCAGTTAGAGTTTTGTTTGTGCAAGACTTCGAAACTGCTAACGTACTGCTTTGTGCTATGGGGCTGTTTCTAACCCCCTGTGTTTTGCTCCTTGCAGCCCACAGAATCTGAATCAGAGGACAGACATGTTCTATCTGCAGCCGGAGTGCTCTGTGTCTGCAGAAAGCCCCATCTGGTACACTGCCACGTCACTGGACCGCAACACTTTGGAAAACATGCTCGTACGGGTTCTTCTAGTCAAAGATATTTATGATAAAGACAATTACGAACTGGATGAAGACATAGATTAAAACAGTCTTCCAAAAACTGTCAAGAAAACAAACAGCGTTAGATAGAGTCATGCTGCTAGACCTTTACTATGGAAAACATTTCAAGTTTACCCTTTGTTTTATGAGTTTTGTAGCAGTGTGTACCCTCACTGGGTATTACCATGTAAATAGTTCGTGAGTGAAAGTCTCCATTATCCTGCGTAGTGGTTTTAGGACACATAACAAACACATTTCAGATTCGTTTTTTTTTATTATTTATTTGATTAGGTATGTTTGTAACTTTTTACATTGCAAGATATGGATGAGAATGTGCCATGTGTAATTTTTTCCCCCCCTGTAGTAAGATACATCCATGTTGCACAACTCTGCAGTTGGGAGCTCCCTTGAGAGGAGGCTCTTTTAATGGCTTCTTAAACCGGATGGTTGTGGATGGGTAGCACTACTAAAGTTTAGAACTTGCTGTGTCTTTCAGAATTTTTAAATGAATTGTAAACTAATAGGTTTTTTACTTTTTAGTTACTGAAGCCTTATAAGGTTATGTAGAGAGATTCCACCTTATGTACCAAAAATAGACAAAAGAGAATGCTGTCAATATTGGTGTACTGTAATGTGAATCTATTCTGGTGAAAACATTTTTTGTTGCCCTTATTAAAACCTTAGTGTCCTTTCATTATTTGTGACTCTCTCTCAATTGCCCCTACAAAAAAAAAATTTATGTAAAAATAAATTAATATAAGCTTAGAGCATGTGGTCATCAAGACACGTATTATGTAAAAAAGAAAACTAAAACCAAAAGCCCCTCAAAAAAAAAGGAAAAAAAGAAAAAGGAAAAAAAGAAATGTCTGATGACAATGCTGTATAATCCCTTTTCATCTTTACTTTTCCAGTCATAAATGCCAGTACCTCATATTAATGTAAATTTATCCTTTGTAGCCTTAGAAAAAGGGGTTCTGCGCCATATTACATTAAGTAATATGGTATGCTAAATTTTTAACTGTTTGTCCTTGCATTGATGTATTTAAATACAGTCAATACTTGACTGTGGGTGGGAAAATTCTTTTAATGCCTCCATTCAAAAGCCATATGAGATGTGAAGTTGCAACAAGTCGAAAGATAATTTTTCTTGAGGAAAAGTCTCTTTATTTGCTCTATATCCTTTCCTTGTGCTTACTTTACTTAAGTAGTCTGATTTCCAGATACATGTTTAACTGCTTAAGTTTTGTTACTTGCTCTTATTTAACTGATGCAAACAATATGGTGGTTCAAGCAATGGTTTTGCTATTGTACTGAAAAAAATGTAGTAGAATATTCTACTATAAAGTAGTCATAAGCTAAAGTCTCTCCTAAACGGCATTAATTATCTGTTGAGAGGAATCATTGACTAAAGGAGAAACTTTCTATGTATATATATTACCACCTGAGGATTTATTTCTTGCAAGGGCTGCATGGCTTTTTCATTTTCCTTAGCTTAAAAGAATGCACATAAGGATGCATCTTTCTATATAGGTAAATAAAGCTTCAGTTGCTTTGTTTTGTTAAACAAGTTTATTTAAATTTCTCCTATTCTGGTGTGTCTGTGAGTATTAATTTTAGGTATACCACTATTTCAAATGGAGATGGAAATATATGTGTTTAATTTTTAATTTCTTTCTGGTGGCATTATCCTTCCTGTGAAATCAAGAAATACAACACAGCACCAGTGAGTAGATTACCAACAGCTTCCATGCATGAGTGAACACCTAAGAACTTGGTTCAGTAACACTTTTTTTTTTCAAACAGC
Organism: Entomyzon cyanotis; assembly: GCA_024500445.1. NCBI lineage: Eukaryota > Metazoa > Chordata > Aves > Passeriformes > Meliphagidae > Entomyzon > Entomyzon cyanotis. Next base: position 71,856,757 of record JAKEPQ010001016.1, on the reverse strand, counting down.
AACTATAAAATGTGCCCATGATGCATAAAAGGGATGAAATCAGGAGTTGTAATCATTGTTTTGTTCTGGTCTCTCCAGCTTTTTTAACACCTGACTTGACAATAAGTTAAATTTACATATGGGAATCATTACTAATTACCTGCATAAAATGAAATTTGAAATATTTCATTTAAACATAACTTAAAGTGTTTTGATAAATAGCAGTAAGGGTCACTTGCAGCCCCTTCTCTATAGTTCAGACTTCGTGTACTTCAGCAGGGGCTTCAATTGCTCCCTGGTTACAACAGTGTTTAATTACAAACACACTTTTGTGAAACTGCAAACCTTTAATGTGAAGCTTAAAGTTAAGAAGTATATGTGTTGAGTGTTTTGTCTTAACCAAGAGTTTTAAATTCTTCTTCTCAAAATCAAATTAAAGCTATTTCTTATATAGTAAGGTCAGTCTTTAGTATGGCATGTTGAACAATATATAGGCATCTTCAGCATCAGTAGGAAATAATGCTTCCTAAATTTTATCAGAACTCACATTATTGTCAAAAATTCTTTCCATTTTCTACCATCATCTGCCATCAGTAAAAATAGCCAAGTTGGGGTTTGAAATAGACATTTTTACAAATAGATCCATGTTTGAAATATAAAGATGGTTGTCAAGAAAATAACTTTTATTCCAGAAGATGGAGCTATTCCATCATCAGCAATAATGTTTTTCAAGTGGTTTATGTGTTCAGATTGAACATTGTAAACTGCAGAGATATTGCAGTCAAGTCTGCATCATGGTTCGATGTATGCATTTTATGCCTAAATTTGAATGGTGATGCAAAATGCAATAAAATACCTTAGTTCTGGAAAAATAAAGACATGCAATTTTACAATAATTAGGAGTTCAGGGCAAATCCTTTTTTTTTTTTTTTTTTTTTTCCGTTATCAGAACTGTCAGCAGCTGCACTAGTATAAGGTTATTGTCAAGGAATTACATGCACACTGCTGTGCAGGACAAAATGTGATGCTCTGTTCTACACAGACACACAGCTTTGAGGTAATGATGTGTATAAGACATCTGCCCTCACTTTCCTCCTTACGAGGATATAGAGTGGCACCCTGGGTGTTCTGGCCATCCCTGTGAGCTCTGGCAGAGCTCACCTGAGAAATGCAGTGTGGGGACTTCACTGCTCTGTCCACACAGAGCCCTGCAGGTGGTCCTGGCAATGCACTCCAGTCCTGGCAGGGATTTCCTAACTTCTGCAGTCATGCCAACATGTGCTCTGCATCTCCTTGGTTTGAGATTGAGTTTTGAACAATTCCCAGGTGAAGTTGTAGCCTTAACACACTAAGAAAATAAGACAGCAACAGTAAGAAAGTTACTTAGAAAATATAGTTCAGTGTGGTGAACACTGAAAAATACATGCAATTTTCAGAAAATAAATTTACTTTTTTAGTCATCTTTTTTATCTGTGGTTGTGTTCAGTCAATGAGAATAATGCAGCTTTTTGTGATTAGGGAACTAAGCGTAAATTATAACAGTTGATTTTTCTTGAACAACAGCTTGTGGTTGTGAAGTAATGTCAATGTGTACAATAATTACCTTTAAAGTACTCACAGTGGGACTCTACAGTGCAGCAAAATTTGTTTTCTTAGTATCTATGACTGTCCCATGAGAGGCTATATGAATAGGTGGGGGAGACAGGAGAGGTGGTCCATAAACCTTGCAGTCCCAAAAGGAGGTGGTGGTGTGTGAGATGGAAGAGAAAAATGCACGAGTGGTGATAGGAACTCATCCCATACCCATTTTTGCTGACCTTTTTCAATATGTAGGTGGGTTTTTTGTTATACTTTTCCTGGTTTTGTCTGTTAGTGATAGGAATGGCAGTTAAATGCTTTAATTTCCACTTTTTGAAACATCCAGTTTTCAGTTCACTGCACTTATGTTGTGCATTATGTAATACGTGTTGTGTTCAGGACTGAGTATGCTGCAGAGTGAGTGCAGTGGGAGCTTAAGTTACTGAGACTTGAGAGGGTGTTTGGTCATCATAGATGAACAAGTCTCTGGATTATAATGCCAAAGGTTAGTGAGGTTTTGGAAGTACTGAAGTTTGAGCTACCCTTTGTTTAGGGTTAGAACTAAGCCATAGAGTTTTTGTGTGTCTCATTTGTGAGGGTTGTGAGTGTGGCTGCAGTGCAGGACTTGCTGTCCTCAGGGGCTCAGTTAAGTGTGGCGATTTCCCCTTTCTCAAGTGAGAAACAAATCTTTCCTCTGGCAGCTTTTGAATTTGAAGCGTGGAAACCCAAAAGCCTCAGCACACGAGCCACAGCACTTGGGACCAGCATGTAATGGGGCACTTTGATGCTTTGACACTCAGGCTGGTGTTTGTGTCTGACATTAATGGGCATCTGTCTCCAGACACCCGCGGGCACAGCAGGTCTCCCCCAGAGACACAGAGCTGATGTGGGGATTAGTCTGCTTGTCACGCTGCTCCTGTTGGAGCTGGCAGCCCTGGCAAGTGGTTCAGCCTTGGCACAGAGCCCCAGCTCACTGTGGGCACTGGTGGGCACTGCTCCTCCTCTCCTGCTCGCAGGCAGTGGGTCCTGCACCACGCCTGGGGGGTCTGTCGTGTTCTTTGCTTTGCTCTCAGGGAGCTCGCAGTCACTCCAGAGTTCCTTGCTGTTGGTTTACGATGGAAGATGTGTGACTACCCTCAGCACTCCCAGCCCAGTTCTCTACTCAGTTCTTCCAGGCAAAATACCAAAAAAGGTTTGAGTGGAACACTAGTGTGGAAAAGAGCATCAGGATGCAAGGGGAGATGTATGTGGTGACCACAAGACAAGCAGTGGTGGGCAAGAGGAGTGAGCTAATGCACAGGGAGATAGGACAGAAAAGGTTGACTGTATCCACTTTGAACCACTACCAGAGTTTAAAAGTTGCAGGTTTAATATGGACTTTCTGATGAGGCCTTCTGAGCTTCTGACACCTCTGTTACAACTTCCTGCATAGCCTGGCTCAAAGCTTTTCACCCAGCAATTGCTGTATGCATGGTGGGTGTGGAAAAGAGGTATGTATTTTAAAGGGTTTTGTCTGGCTAGTTTTATTTTCAGGAAATTGGTGTGTTGGTGTTTCCAAATACATACATCTGGAAAATATTTTTATTTCCTCACCCATGAACTAATTATCTTTATGGAATAAAGCTAGTGATACAGCAGTCATGCATGGCACATTTGCAAGGGCATAGTTTGAGTAGGGAAGGATGCAGTTAACTCACTGTATTGTGTCCCGCTACTGGTGAGGAATTGCAACACTTCTACTGATGGTTTTGTGAAATGTTTTTCTATCTGCTGTGTGCCCCCCCCCCCCTTTATTTGTGGTTAGTTTTGTTTTGGCTTGTGAAATGAAAGGAGAAGGTAATATAGTTCTTTGAAAAATCCTTCAAGGACACCATCAGCCATTTCCTCTGTTGCTGGCAGGAGGATGTGAGGGGTGGCTACTGGCAAGGAGCCATGGAGTAAGTAGTCCTCTTGTTTGTTGAAGCTAGGAAAAACTATGACATGAATGCCCAGACTCTGCTGCTCCCCTCACGAAGCATGGTTTTACCCAGGCAAACCAGTGCTGGTGCCAGTCCTGGAAACCCTTCTGAGCAGAGCAATTTCTGCAGATGATCACAAAAAGCAAATAGAAAAAGAAAATGAGAAGATCAAGCTCAACTTTGATTTCTTATTCAAGTACTTTTTCAAATTCCAGGAATGTGAGTATGATTGGACATGATCAGAGTTTTGCTTTCTCTGAAATGCAGCATTTCCCAGAGGTGGCATGTGGCACTTGGTGAGAGCCATTTCTGGCTGCCACCCTGCCTTGAGACAGGGGACAATGTCAAGGCAGCAGAAAAGCTGCTGTTTTCCTTCCCGACGTGAGAGCTGAAAGCTTCCTGGAATTGTTCTCCAGGTTTAAATCTTTACTGTATATTACATGCCTTGGCCCAAACCAGTGAGAGTTTGACAGAAGTGCAGATACTGAAAATGTGTGTCTTTCTGTCACTGATGTCTATAGCTGTGCGGGAGGTGAAAGCTTTGGAAGGCAAAGCCCACAGATGCCAAGCAGGAGTTTGGACTTGAGAGGTCTGGAAAGAATAAAAGCTAACATTAAACCAGCTCCTTCTTTGAGTTATGCCTGTTCCTGGGTTTCTGTTTGTATACTAAAGAAAAAAAAAAAGGTTTTGGTGGCTAGGTTTTCCCAAGCACAAGCAGGCTGCTTTGGTTTCTCTGAGAAGAACTCCTCAAGGATGGGTCTTCTGCTCAGTACAAGGAGAGTTAGGTTTATTAACATCTTCCTCCTTTATTTATGTATTTGTTGATTTATTTATTGAAATAATTGTTCCTGGTTCACAGTCACAGAAGAGGGAGGTGTTCAGAGCATTAGTGGGTTGTGTCATGTACAATGTGCCTGGGTACTTGCAAGTACCTACTCTGTTTTGGTTTTATACTAAAATTCTGGTTCATAAAACATGAAACCTCTGTGTCCTTTCAGGCAAAGGAATGGGAACCTCCCTGTCACCTGTGTAATTTAAACTGCTGACATTTCGTTTGTGCCAAAACACTGGAAGTGCTTTACTGGTTAAAAATATGAAATATTATTTTATTTCTTAGTATGTTAGCTGAGTAAGTAATGAAGATTACTTCCAGTCGTGAAGGTTTTTCTGCTTTCGGCATGCATTATAAAAGACACTATGTGTAGCATTTGCATTTCTAGTCTTTAATTAACAGTTTTTAAAATACCCTAGTTGGAAGTGAAGAGAGAACTTTTCAGCTCAGGTTAAAGCTGTGTCACTAAGGCAAAGGAAGGGGCCCACCATCATTGCAAAATCACCAGCCTCAGTACTCTAGAAAAAAACTAATTCCAAAAATCTTTCCTCCTCAGTACATCATAAAATATTTTCTATTTGTCTTTTCTTCAGCTCCATATGTGACATCCACATTAGTATGTAACAACTCTACTGTGGTCATCAAAAGAATAAATACAGGAATATTTATAATTTTATTTCTATTAACATAAGAAATAAAGCTTTTTTTATTCCTTTTTTCCCCTATGATGAATTCTGACTGTATCAGTGACAAATAAGGATTAAAGGCAAAAGTTTTAAAAAGTAATAAATAAAAAAAGACAAGCTTTGAAAGAGAACTGGAGGAAGAGCAGTCTTTGGCCCTAACGCCATCTGAGGGAATTGAAAAGTCCCTTGAATTCTCTACCAGTGTGTCCATTCAGTTCAGGCTGGTTGGAAGATAGAAGCCCAGGCACCTTTTGCAATGGACAGGCTTGTTCATGTACATGTTCCTGCATCTTGGAGAGCTCCTGCAGCTGATGTACTTGAAATGATGTACTTCAAAGAAGTATCTATAGATGTATAGAATATCTGCGTATGACTCTTCATCCAGAGGGATGGCCACATTGCACTGAAGCAGTCATCTCTGAGGGCCTTCAGGCAGAAAATATTTCTTAAAAATCCCACCTCATCCCCAGAGCTGGTGTCCAATATGTATTTTGGCATACTTTTAGGAAGTCTGCTCACCTTCAGGAGAGGACATTCTCATCTATGTCATTGGTATCTCGTCAAGATATAAAGTGATTTCTCCTCCGGCTTCAACTGGAGAATCCCGCAAAGGAAGAAATGAGGAGGTTCAAAGCAGCAAGTAACTCCTCACATCAACTGTATCTCCAGAACCACAGGCCAGTGGTAAGTTAATTTTCAGTACATTGCAGTACAAGAGGGAGTCCTATGAAATACCAGAGATTAGCTCAGTTGGTTCGAGAATGGTGCTAATAATGCTGAGGTCATATATTTAATTTCTGTATGGGCCATTCACTTAAGAGTTGGACTCAATGATCCTTGTTGGTCCCTTCCAACTCAGAATATTCTGTGATTCTGAAATTCCTTGGTGGCTCTGCAGTCAGTTTAACAAGGGGCCAGATTTAGTGCTGCAGTTACTGAACTTAATAAGGACCAGAGCACAGCAAAGGTGGGGAAAGGATTTTCTAGAAGGAAGGCTGAACAATTTGGACTATTTGAGCTTAATAGGGAAGAAGTGAATAGCAAGGGATGTTAGTACAAACTGTTAGGGAAAAGAAATAAAAGTCAACAAGAGGAACAATGCTGCCTTCACAGTGTTTTGTTCCTCTGCAGAAATCCATTGGGTTGGGATCTCAAAGCAGAGGAGCACTGCTGAATCTTCTATGTAAGGGTGGAAGTATTTTTGTATCAGGAGAGCCATCACAGAAATAATGTACAGATACTTTATTTTCTAAAAATGCAAGAAAGTGACACTTCTCCATTGCTTGTTTGCTTGTTCAGGGCTGGACCACTTCTATAAGGTAAGACTGAGAGAGCTGAGATTGTTCAGCCTGGAGAAGAGAAGGCTCTTAAGGAGACCTTACAGCAGTCTTCCAGTACCTGGAGGAAGCTTATTAGAAAGATGGGAACAATTTATTTTTTAGCAGGGCCTATAGTGATAGGACAAGGGTAATGTTTTGAGTTTAAGAGAAAGTGCATTCAGACTAGATATAAGGAAGACATTATTTACAGTGAGGGTGGTCAAATACTGGAACAGGTTATCACCTGCTTCTGAGAGGTCCTGACCCAGTGGTGGCTGCAGGAAAGGAGAGCAGTGACAATGCTTCCATGAGCTTTGTGCATAGTTCTGCAGGCATATTATGGTGATTCTTTTCAGTTACAGTAAGAATTAAATCTGTTTTTTTCCCCTGTAAAAGGGAACATTAACTCTGTTTACTTTTTAGTGCTGTAGTCTCTGCCAGGTTTGACTTCCATACGGCTTGGGTTAGAAGTCTGTCTGTCATCTTCACAGAAGAAACAATGTGTGTCTGCAGGCAGGTAGCTTATATAATGCTTCTCCATAATTTGTAGCAATTTTCAACATAATTTTCAGTTGTTCAATGTCCCAAGTGCTGTAAAAGAATCTCACTGGCAGTGCCAGCCAAATTAGCTGCTGATGCATGAAGGAAGGCGAACCACAGTGCAGCCATTGCATGTTTCTCATTGAGGCAAAAAAGCATTAAAAGACAAATGATACATCAGAGCTTTTAGCAAAATATATGCTCTTCCAACAGAAGACAATTGTTCGAGGTCTTTTTCTTTCTTTTTTTTTTTTTGACAAATTTGGTGTTGCTGACAAGAGGAGAGCCTTTTTATGCCATTGTGTGAGGTGTCAGACGATCACGTGGCGCATGCACAGCCAGTGCCTAACAAAGCCCACAGAGCATCCCTGACACCACACACAATGAAAGCTTGATGTAACCACATTTTTGTTAACTGTGGAAACTCAGGAACATGGACAATGCAGGTCCCAGAGAGGTTCATATTAAAGTGAAATGAGATACAATAATTACATAGTGCTGTTAACAAGCAAAAGGTTTAAAAAAAAAAAACAATTTAATTTAAGAATGAGGGGAAAATAATAATCTAATTTCAGCTCTCTTACTTTCCTGAACTTTATTTTCAGTGCTGCTGGTTTCCAGGCACATGGATGTGCTATAATAAAGCAGGACAAGACAGAACCACTGTTAACCAGATAAATTCAAACAAAAGTACACAATTAAAAAGCAGTTGGAGCATGGTGGGAATTTTACACTGCATATTTTTCATTCTAATTTGACAGACAAGAGAGAAATGAAGTGAGGCAGCAGAGCTCTGCAGGAGGCCTGCAGCCACCCCCAGCCACAGGCTGCATGGGTACCTGATGTGGAGGAGGACTGAACCAAGCAGCAATGATTTCATCACTGACTCCCTCAGCATAGAAGGAGAGGAGTTGGGAGATTAAGTCCACCTGGAGACCATTGGGTGCATGGGAGTCACTCCACCTGATGTGCACACCCAGCAGCCCAACAGACCAGGTTATATCACTGAAACCCATACATATTCTCTACATTTCTATGACATATTATTTACATTTCCTGAATATGTGCATATATGCTAATTATTTTTGTGGACTTTTTTAATTTGAGTAGGGGGGTCTCTTGAGGGTCTTTGGTCATTTGGGAACATTCCACTCCCTAAATTTTCCTTTAATGGTTCCAGATCTTCCAATGAATCTTTTCTCCTTGTGAGAATCTCAAATATGTGGTCAGGTCACGATGCACTTTTCTTATCGTTCTTTGCTTTGGCACACTATCTTTGTTTTCAAAACTAAGTCATCTGCTAGTACATATTAATCACTGATATTATAGGTAAATAAGGAAGCACTAACTGGCACAAGACTTACTAGTCACAGCTGCAGGGGGTTAACACAAAGCCACATTAATCTCTGGCAGTTGTACTAAGCACTATATGGTACAGAAATAAGCATTAACCACGGATATAGGGATCAAACACTACTGTGCTAAAGTTAAAAGAATTTTCCAACATCTTCCCCTACTGCTGCATAGGCTTCTTTTTAAAGAAATATAACTTGTTTAGTAACACTACTATCATGGAGGGTTGTTAGAGGATTATTTCTGTGTTGATAGCCATGTCACATCTGGTTGTTGTCAGAGCCCATATGAGCTTGAGTTTCCTGAGCTGGCTGCACTGTGGCTTTTCTGAATGGCTGTGGGCAAACAAAATCAAAACTGGAGAACCTAAGTAACAAAACTCCCGTTCCTTGCCTGGCTGCTACAGAATATGAGGAGGTTGGATAGTACAATAACTACCTCTGTGTAAGTGCTGGGAATGACAATTTAACTATTTAACTATTGCTGAATAAATGCTGCTTCAGTGGTAAAATAGCACCAGTGGGGATGGATTCTGGAAGATACAGCAGATCTCTGTGGTAGCCAACAAAAGGATCTGGGTTTGGTGGGCAGGTTCCTTTCCCATGGGAAGGGAACCTCTGGCAGCTGCTGGAATGGTCACACTGATTCCCCCACCAGACCCTATTCACATATTTCCCAATGCATGATCCATGGCCCAGGTGTGAGCAAAATGGGATGGCATTTGACTGGCCTGAGGGGCTGGAGCCAGGGAGGAGGAGAGCTGAGATGCAACAGGACTGTGGAAACCATGCAAAGGCAGAATACCATCAACCACACTGGAAGAATAAAAGAGATCCACTATAAGGCTGTCCTGAAAAGTGAACTTTGGAAGATATAATGAAAAATATGTTAAACAATGTGAAAAAGTTCCTGGCAGGATAACCAGTCTCTGCAAAATGAGCAGAGAAGATTTTGTTTGAATTTGAAAACCTGAGCAATGTCCCCCATGGCAGATGTCAAATACTTTGGACTGTGGGATGTCTCATGGTTTTTCTGTGCAAGGGAGTTTGTACACAACATTTTTTTAGGGCTATGAGAGATTTGGGGAAAGCCCAAGCCTACTTTGTTTTTGCCAAGTGAAAAAGAGGCCACTAGGACAAACTATCCCTTTGTCACAGAAGAAAACACAAGCAGTTGAGAAAGGAGCAATATGCTGTGGAGTAAGGTTTCAAAAAGAAGAAACTGAGGTAGTGCTGTGATTCAGATTGACTGGTATTTTTTTCCCCCAGGAAGGGGAACCACCATTGTGAAGACACCAGCCATCACTGAGCACCTGGATTTCAGCAACGTTGGAGATTTGGTTCAGAAGATGAGTTAAATTGGCTGAGCCAGAGGGGTAGCTTGGAAAGGTGCAGGTGGACATGTTTGGGGCTCAGAAGCAAGGGATGAGGGCAGGGAGATGTTTGCTGCCTCACCAGCGTGCCCCACCATGTACACGGCCAACAGCTTTCATTTGCACCCGCTGCTGTAAGGCTGTTCTAAATATGCTAAATAAAAAGAATCAATACATAATCCCCAGCCCTGAGGCACCAAGCAAACAGTACCCCAAGCCAGCCCTGTCTCAAGCAGGTTTGCCATGGAGAGGTGGTGGCAGAGCCCAAAGCAAAGCATGTCCAAATTGGGCATGACAAATAATGACAACAAAGTGTAAGAAGCAGAGAAGCAGGAATGTTCAGGCTAAACCTCGGGCTGGGATCTCTTTTGAACTTGGGCTTCCTCACTGTATTTCCATCTGGAAGCTCTTGGCACAGCACAAGGCAAACAGGCTGTGGCACCAGTCCTGTGGGCTGGAGGTGATACCCTCCTTCCCTGACGAACAGCAGGGAGAGCTGCCTGCCCTCCGGCGCCTGCAGCAGCCTCCCTGCCCCTCTGCTGGCCCCAGGAACCCGCAGCACAAACCTGCCTGTGGTTCAGCTCAGCTAAACTGTTTTGCTCAGCTTCAGACAGCACCTCGCTACCTTTTATTTTCATGTTGGTTTGATACGCATATCTCTTGAAAGATTGCAAAAAAGGACGAGCTAAACCCAGAAAGGTTTTGTTTAGTTGTTCATATCACTCAATAAAGACATGAAAACTATTTTCATGTTGCTATCAGCATACCACCTGTAACAAAATTGACCCATGAAGGTGCATTTTTGCTTTATTATATCTTGATTTCTTTCCTAAGCAATACGTCTACTCTGCATTACCTGTTACAAACCTAGACAGAAAGATCAAATCAGTAGCCTTTTGATATTTGTCCTCATCATACTATTCCAGTGCGCCAAGAAGGAAAATAAACACCACTAAACAGTGATAGCTCCTAAAGTATGAAGCTGATACCATATTAAATCAGGTTGTCTTCAGAGGTGTCCTATAGTTCTGTGAAAGAAAGTTCTTGCTCGCTGGTTTAGCTGGTCACTTTATTTTAAACACATCAGGACATTGTTTTTGGAAGATGGAGATTTCTATCGAGCGGCATTGGCCAGACTCCAGATTTCTTCTATTCATCGAGAGCTGAAACAGTACTGAACACATAGCTGTGAGTGTGAAAGCAATGTTCACCCCTGCATTTTTGTTTCTGTGCAGTCCTCTTGTCCTTTTAGACAGCATAATAGAAGTGCTGCAGTAAGCAGGGTCAAGTAGGATATGCCAGTGAGAAATGTTAAAATGAGACTATAGGCTGCGATTATGGGCTCTAATGTGTGATGAATCCTTTTTAATCACATGATATGAACTAATGTCACCATTTATTATAAAACAACAAAGTGTTCAGCTACAGGAGGAATAGAATGGATGACAACTGCATTTTAAAATGTTTTGTTTAAGCAAGTACAGTGTGATCTTTTTAGATAACTAGGAAAAACTGAAGTTAAAATAAGTGCAAGTATTTCGAGATAGTTTTGGTTAGAACAAGTGTCTTTTCAGGACATGAGGATTTATCCCCTGAAAAGGGGATGTGAAATCAGTATCCACCTGCATCTCTGAGCACAAGTGGAAACTAAACTTGTTATGCTAAAAAAAATTAAACAGTGAATTCAAGATATGTTATTAAAAATGTAAATACAAAAAATTCAAAGACAATTCTGTTCTAAAATTATTTCTAATGGTTATTCAAATATAATTTTCTTAAATTATAGACTTTGTTTCATGCCAAAATGAGGAAAAGTTTGAAAATACTGTCAATTTTGACACATCTTCAACTGTCCATCCAATCTTCAGTTACAGATATCAAAAAATATTTCTAGTGTACGAGAGAGTCAAAAAGAATTATGTGGTTCATGGAATGTGGTGAGGCATTCCAGTGTGTTATCATCACTCAGAAATCATGGTTACAACGCTGTTATCAATGTGGAGGCCAGTTTGCCCAGCCACTCTAGATCTTTTTCTCCAGATCATAGAGCTGATTTGCTAAATATATCCTGCTTTATATGACTAATTCAGTTCATTTCTTATCTAGTTTAATTCATAGGACTAGGAAAGGTCAGTAGCTCCTGGCATGGGGTAGTGGGAGTATCAGCACTCATTTAACTCAAAAACCCAGCAGCCAGGTAAACTTATTTGATAATAAAATTGGGGGCAGAGTCTCTCTGGATGGCCTTTTAAACTGTTTGCAAGTCCTGGTTGGAAGCACAAAAGCATTGCTATGATTTCTTCTGCCTTCTGCCACCCCAGCCCCAAACAGGAGGGGTTGAAGTGACCTCCAGAGACCACCTGGTTCAACATCCTCCTTCAGCAGGGCCACCTAGAGCTGATTGCCCAAAACCACGCCCAGATGACTGTTGAGAATCTCCATATGATAGAAACCTCACAACCCCTCTCAGCAGCCTGTGTCAGTGCTTGATCACCCTCACAGTGAAAGAAGTGTTTACTAATGTTCAGAGAAAACTTCCTGTGTTTTACTTTGTGCCTGTTGCCTCTTCTGTTCCTGGGAAGACTCTGGCTCCATCTGCTTTGTAGCTTCCCTTAAGGTATTTATACATATTGATAAAATCCCTCAGAGTTTTCTCCATGCTGAGCTGTCCCAGCTCTCTCAGCCTTTCCTCCTAGAAGAGATGCTCCAATCCCTTCATCATCTTTGTGGCCTCTTGTTGGACTCTCTCCAGTAACTCCATGTCTCTCTCGTACTAGGGAGCCCAGCACTGGACTCAGCACTCCAGGTGTGGCCTCACCAGGACTGGGTGGAGGGAAAGGATCCCCTCCTGTGACCTGCTGACAGTGCTTTGCCTAACGCAGCCCAGGATAACATCAGGTTTCCTTGCTGACAGGGCCCACTGCTGGCTCATGTTCAACCTGGTGTCTACCAGCATCCCCAGGTCCTTTTCTCCCAAACTGCTTTCCAGCTGTCAGATCCCCAGCATATGTTTGTACCTGGGGTTGTCCCTCCCCAGGCACAGGACTTGGCACTTCTCCTTGTTGAACTTCATGAGGTTCTTGCTGGCCTGTTTCTCCAGCCTGTCAAGGTTCCTCTGGATGGCAGAACAGCCCTCTGTCTTATCTGCCACTTCTCCCAGTTTGGTGTAATCTGCAAACCTGAGAGTACAGTCTGCTCCACCATCCAGATCAATCATGACTGTGTTAAGCAGATATGCCCTGCTATTGTTCTCTGGGTTGCACCACTAGTCACACAGCTAGTTATTGGCCTCCAACTAGATTTTGTCCCACTGGTCACCACATTCTGGGTCCAGCCATTCAGGCAGTTTTCAATCCACCTCACTGTCTGCAGATCCACACAGTGTCAGAAACCCTACTGAAGTCTAGGTAGGCAACATCCACTGCTCTGTGCCCCTCTTAACAAGCCGCTCATCTTGTCATAGAAGTTTGTCAAGAGGTCAGACATGAAGCTGTGATCTTTTTGTTGCAGCAAACAAGGTGGGCTGACATCCTCAGAAAAGCTTTTCTTTTTTCTTGCTTACATGCTTCTGCTGACACCCGCTGTTCCAAGCCTCTTGAAGAACTATAAATAAACCAAACTAGTGTATAACTGGGTGTCCTGCAGCACTGACTTTCTTGTCAAGTGAAGCATAAGACTGACAAAGTAATTATGAGTAACACAGATGCACCTCGGTGTCCTGTCACATTCAAGCTTTGCAAATGCACATTAAGAGAATTATAAAGCTGAGGCTTTTCTAATCTGAGAAATCAGGACAAAACAAAGAGTGAGAAGAAAAGAAAAAAGCATTAATTCTGGGCATTTCCAAACATTGGGCAGTGAAAGAGAGTGAATGACTCAGCTCAGGTTGGACAGGGAGCCCACAGCAAAGCTTGAGGCTAAACCTGTGTATAAGCCTCTCTCTAGTCCCACAACCATAAAATTATTCTTATGTTCATTGTATATGGAAAACTTCCCCAAAGTTTTGATGTCTTTTATGCTGAATACAATCAAATACTTTTAAGAGCGTATTTATGAAGTTTGCAAATAATTGACATTCCTGTGTGCCAGAATTCACAGAGGAAACCATTACATCAGGTTAGCATATGAAATCTCTGAAATCCAAGAGAACTACTGTCTTCCCTGGAGACAGGAAAGTGCAGACAGGATGTCTATGGTGAAACAGGAGTTACTAGAGAAGATGGACATGGATCTGGCTGCACATCAGAAAATCTGTAGCTCTGCAGCCAGGAAATATGATTCACATATCAGCTATGTATCACTTGCCTTTTCCATACAGGCTTTTTCTTGATGGGAACCCCTTTCTACCATTATTTCATGAACACCTGGCAGGAGCATGGTGCAACATTCTGCACTTGAGGGACAAGCCTGCAAAATACATGGGTGGAATGAAGAATGTGGCTGCTGATTGCTGTGCCCACAGTACTTTCTCTGCTTCATTGATTTCTGCCTCCCTTATAGTGACGACAGCAATGAGAGCTCAGAATGTGGCTTCAGATCAGAAACATTTTCACACAACTCTGCTAGAAGGAAAGGGAAATTAAGGTCAACAAGAAAAGAATACTACTGTGTGTTACCAGAAATCACGTCTGCAATTTCCCATAACCTGAAGTTGCATGATTTACTGCTGAACTAAAGACAATACTGCTAGAACGTTGCCATACAGTGCCCCATCTAAATGGTCAACGTGGAAATGTTTTTCTGTTTGAAAACACAAAATTGGAAAGGCCTAAAGGAGCAAAAGGGAAGATCAGTCAAGGACAAAAAAAATTCTCAAATGAACAACTCAAAGTTCATTTAGAGTGGAACAACAGTTTGTTTTTCATTGGGTAATCAGCATGCAATGTTTTCTTCCTGCAAAACTCCCAGGAGAATTAATGTTCAAGGCAAGGTCCAGAAGAATTAATGTTCAAGGCAAGGTGTTGCCCTCTGAAGCTGGAGGAAGGGAAATGTCAGAGGACACCAGGTGATTTATCCTGGTTACCTCTTCAAGAACAAGAACTGTTTTCCATGTGAGTAGAAGTTTACAAACTCAGATAATCCATGGAAAACTAGAAAAGCCTGTCTTGATCATTCAACAGTTGGCACCTTCTTGTCTCAGCACAGGCTTCTCAGAGAAAAGCATCTTACTGCTGTGTAGGTAGCTTCACATAATGTCCTTACAGTGACCATGACCTTCCCATCCAGCTGGTTTGCTCTTGGCAGCTATATTCTGCTGATGTTGGGTGGGGACATTACGTGATATCAGTGTCTTTTAAACCTCTGACCTTTGCAAAACAGTGATTAACAAAAGCAGCATGAACAGTTTAAATGGCAGGAAGAATGCCTGTAGAGCCTCAGAACGAAGGTAAAGTCCTAAAACTGTGATTGCTGGATGACAAAAAGCAAACAGACATGCCGGAAACGTGAATTATTTATTCAACAAACACGACCTTAGAAAATTATTTCTCCTATTTCTCCAAAGGATACTGAGGTCCTACACCCTTGTGTGGGTGCTGGGTGGGTTTCCTGCCCATGGCTGACCAACCCTGGGGAAACCCTGATACCTCTGCCCTGGGTTAGGAAAGCACTTGCCAGAGGAAAAGATGGGACAACTAAAGAGTTTGTCATGCACTGGGGAATCAGAGGACTGAGGAGTAAATCTTTATCTGGAATTACCACTGTTTCCCCATTGGCTACTGGATGAGCCAGTTTGAATGGGATGGACCAGCTGTGCGGCACTTCAGCAACCAGTGCTGGATGGGATGTGTTCCATCCTTCACATGGGAATATGGGGTGTGGGAGTAAGACGTGACCTGAGGACTAGACTTTCATATGTTTGTGCCCTGAAACAGGTTTGTTTATTGTAGCTGGGCCTTTAGAAAGCTACTTGCTAACTTGTCCAGGTCTCCAGCAGGTAAGTTCTTCTGAAATTCAGAATAATTCTTTATTTTCTTGGCAATGTGAATACATATAATGCATAAGAAGAGAAATAATAGAAGGAGAAATCAGATTGTGGAAATTGATTGTGGAAATCTTTTGGCTATATTTTAAAAGCAGTTTTACTCCTTTGGAGTATAATTTTTCAGTTTGATCCCAGTCTTGTAAAAATGTGAGAAAGCCTTTAAGACTTCTGGATCAAACCCATACAATGGAAAGCTATTTTCCATCTTAAAGATAATTTGCCAATGTGAGCTAACCCATCTGTTTCACATGTGCTACTGGGACAGTGTTCACCATATATGCTTTCTACATGGTTATATCCCATTTTGAAACTTCCCATACGGGACCATCCAGGGGCAGCTGGGGGGCAGTATAATTTTAGAAAGACCTTGACAATACCTGGATTTTCAAACACATGGTTCCTAGGCAGACAACTTGTGAGAGGAGAATCAGAAGCAGGGACTTTGCATCATGCACATTTTTGTCATATTGAGTCCTTTCACACCAAATGAATTCTTCCTGAAATTATCTGTCTCTGTTCATTCTGTAAAGTATTGTGGGGCTTATACAAATAAAAATTCTAGCAAATTTAATTCAAGCTCAAATACTAGCAAATGAACTTTTTCTCTTGTTTTTTTCTTCTTGGCAAAGTAAGTCCAGCGGTATTGGTAATAAAATCTCTGAGAGGATGGATTCCCTGCAAAAGCTACAGAGATTATTAAATTGAAAAACATGTTGATCATGGCAGGGCTGGAGACTCAGTTGCCTGCTTACAATATTCTGACTCTCTTTTCTGACCGCAGGGTCAACATTTTCTGAAAGAGGGTTGTTGAAGTGACTCTAAGATGCCTCCACTCAGGCTGAGGCAGGGTGGAGGCACAGAAATCCATAAACAGCTGTGTATGTCCTCATGCACTTCTTCGAGCAAAAATGAATTTAGGGGGTTTTTTGGGTTTGTCATTATAGAGTGTATTTTAAAAAATCAACAAAAAAACCCAACTGAGAAACTGAACGATACCAACAGTTAAGAAAAAGGGGACCAAGTTTATTTTCTCAGAAAACAATTGTGGACTGTGGTTTTCTTTTGCGTGTCACTTATCTTGTCTAAGACAGCAATAACTTGTTTCATCTTAGAGTATCTTCCTGGCAGCAGATATCCTGTGTACAGACTATGAACAAAAGATGGTGATGTTGATGTTTAAGTAAATCAACGCAAAGTGTCAGGACAACCTGTGCTAATTGCACTAACGATGTTGTTTGCTTTGTCTCTACCAGTTCCAGATATTTATTTTGCAACCTGCTTGAGGCCAATGTATTAAACACAATAGTGTTAAGTGAGACTTAGGTATGAAAATGATAAAATGCTACAACATCCTGCTTTTTTATCTCATTTGAATAACTCTTTTCTCTAAAAGTAAAGCTGAAAGAAACAGCTTCTTTTCTGGGCTGTAGCCACAACGTAACTTCCAAACCTCATGTGCTGCCATCCAACTTGTCATTTGTTCTGTCTTTACATCTCTCATCATTGCATCTTTCAGTGTCTTTGCATCTCTTGGTCTTTGCATTATTCATCCTGGCACCCCTCAGCATCTCTTGGTGTTCTAGTTTATCATCAGCCTGTAGCTGCAGCACACCAGTCAGATCTGTGCAGCATCTACTGCTAGTTTGTTCTGGGAGAAATCATCTGTAATCCCCCTCTATGTGTCACAGCATCAAAGGAAACATTATATTTTTATAACAAAATTAATTCAGATGCTAAAACATTTCAGCTCTCTCTTTATGTTAACCATTTTCCTTCAAGTGTTCTGTCAAAGCTGAAAGTTGCTGTCTACTGAGAACAGCAATTTGATGATGCTGAAGTTTTCTCCAATAGATCAGAAGCATCCTCTTCCATCCACACCAGTTCAGAATACTTCCAGCTGGGATCTCAAGTGCTAGCATAAAAGAGGAGAAAGAGTGAAAGACTGAATGCTTTAGGTGCTTGACCTCTCGGTGCTTGCGCTTTCGGTGCTTGACCTCATCACTATCACTGTCAACAAGTTGTCAACATCTGCACAGAAGTAGGGAGATGAACAGCTGGGCACCATTTCTGTTGCTGCAGGCTGGACAGAGTAATTTCCACAGCCCAGAGGCTCCTCCCAGTCCTGCCAGTCCCCCAGTGCCATCCTGTCCAAGGTCTAGTTCATGTCCAAGCCTACTCCAAAACACTTTTCTCCACTTTCTGAGATCCTCCAAAAACAGATGTCCATCTGCAATTGCTTTCTGAAACCAACTGTAGGTAGGTATTTCCCACTGAAAGATTCTAGGGCAGCATTAATAGGATCTAAAAGACAGGCTAAGAATGCAGAATCAATTAAACATTATAAAAACAGTTGTCTTGATCTCAAAATACATTTTCAGCAGTACCTCCTGAGGCACGACCATAAACTCCTTTTGCCTGTATTAATTGTCCCAGTTTCACTGAGCCATTGTGCTTGGATTTTATGCCAGACATAGGGATTCCTCAAAAATAAGATCTCACTTCTTGACGGATCCCACAAAATGCAGTCTTTCAAAATGTGGGAAGTTTCTTGCTGTTTTCTGGTGCATGAAAAACAGTTAACACAGATAACCAGTAACACACTGAGTTTCCTTTTCATGATGGAAAAAAGGAATCTGGAGAAGCACAAGTTTGCCTCTCAGCTCATTTTGCCATGTGGCATGGTTCACATCAGTCACATTTTGGTGCTTTCTTTGTTACTCTGAACATCCATTGCTCATGGCAGGTCTTCAAATTCTTCCTCAGTTTGGGGCTTCCCTCTAAAATTATCTTCCCTCTAAAATTCCTGTCTTTTATTTTAGGAACTTGATGATACATAATTCATATGAAAGACTACTATGTTAATTATCATGGAACTATATGGCACACTTCAGAATGTCCTTAGCTAGTTAGTGAAGCTATAGACATATGGCAGGGATTTTTAGAGCTGTCGTAAGGGATGAAGTGATATACAGAATGAGCATCATTATGATTAGAAATAAATATTTTTCCACAGGCCATTTTCTGTAAGACTTGTATTTTACCCATCACATTCAAACTGCCAAATCATATTTGCTTAATTTGAAATATTACTGTACATTTGTGTATAAGAGAGAGCTTATGCTAGTTACCATAGTCCATTCTTAAAAATTCAGTGTCCTTTCCCATGACTGAAAGTGTCTCTGTGCAACATAAAGCTTCTCATCTGCAGATGTGAAAGCACTTCTTAAAGCAGATGAATGCCATGGGTCCCTTTTGCAGATGGGGTAAGGGAGGTACTGGGCAGTGGCAGGACTTCCTCAAGGTTAACATGAAGGCATTGCTAAGAGAAATGAGGTTTCATAGCTGTTGGATTAACACTGAACACAAAGCACTGAAATACTAGGGAATCATTTTGGAGAAAAGTCTGTATAAAAGTAAGGTAATACACCTATTTCATAAGACGGGCAGTGAGCCAAAGCTTGCCTGCAGTGTGAATCTAGTCTTGGCAGGAGGTCATTTTTAGAAAAAGTTACTCCAGCCAGAATAGTAACCTTCAGAAACACTGGGCTGACATATGCCAACAGTTTGCTATTCCTCACCTTAGGACATGAACTCAGACATACAGAAAAATGCTCAGTAAAGTCAACAATCAGTTAGCTTTTTGATACTCAGAATGTGTTTTTCTGGTTTGGTGTCCTGTACTTTGCAGTTTTTCCTTTAAACAGCAGCTTGCAGGAGAAAGGGACATGAAGCTGATTATGCTTCCTGGGCCCACTTCACTGTGTCATTCTCACCTATCTCTGAGCAACACAGTGATAACACAGTGCTCCATACAGAAGGGAAAATAGTTGCTCCGTGACTACTCTACATTTTATTTTTAACCCTTTAGCTCTCCTCTTGGGGGTAATCCATGTTTGATGCGTACATAAAGACAGCCAATAAATTGCACTTTGACACTAACAGACAGAATTTTGTCTTTATTTCTGACATAAAAAAGTTGGGCATCTTAGCCTGGAAAGCAGAGCTTGGGAAATTCAATTGATCACTGGTGGCCAAAAGACCATCCCAGTAGCCAAGTGCTGTATGGAGGCCTCTGTCAGCAATACTGAAGAAGAATAAAATCCTGGTAAGAAGAGTGGCTGGGACTCCCTGCAGCCAAAAGTTATTCCTTGTCAATAGCTGGAAAAAGTTAAACACAAGCAGGTTCCCTGTGCATATCACACAAAATTTGTTATTTTTCTAGTACAAAATGTTTATATGTCAAGCATGGATATATCCTGCAAGCCTGCCCTTTTTAGTCCAGGGAGGCAGTAAGATCTGTTCCATAATCAGTGAGGAGGAAAACACAGAAAGACCCAGCATACAGTTAGAAGAAAATCTGGCCAGAGACACTGTGGCACAGGGGCTCAGTTCAACTGGGCTCCTGCTGCAGGCAGATAAGCATCCTGAAGTGAGGAGATTCCAGTGTATGGAGATGTGTCAACACTGTTGACTGCAGCAGAATGCAGAGATGCCTCAGAGAATGGAATAAAATAACATAAAGACCAGAACCAGAACAACAGTCAATTCAAGGACTCAATGTTTAATTAAACTTTTCATTCAAGGGAAGAAATATTTCTGAGCCATGAAGATACGTTTTCAGTCTGCCACATCTGGGTGATACCAGCCAAACCATCAGGAAAAAATATTTTATTTTTACAGGCAAAGTGCTCTCTTTGTCCTTGGAATCTGTCCCAGAACCAAGCAGGTTTCTATGTCTGAATCTCTTCATCATGTTTGTTTATCTGTGAGATACTTAATACACATGGCCCTACTTCATTTTTCATTACTGACCTTATAGAATGCAACCTAAACACCTTTCAAGTTTACACCTTTTAAGACAGTTATCTTTCAAGCTATATTTTAAACGTGTCTCAAGAAATTTTCTATGAAATTCTGCTTAAAATTATGCTAAGGGAAGGTTCACAGTAGCCCTAAACTAAACCAGTACATAAGCACATTTACATGAGGGCTAGTTCCAGTAAAAAGGCTGCTCCTACATGAAACTAATCTCTCAATTTTGCAAGTAATTCATATTTTCACGTTGTTAAGCAGATTTAAAAGCAGGGATTTCAAGAAACTGGAGGTTATTTAGAAGCAGAAATCAGCGTTGACTTTCACCAGAAAGTCTCTGAAACTCATTATTTTTCTGAAAACTCCTTTTTGGGCCTTCACAGGGTCTAACTTTTGGCAGCTCAGTCAGCAGAAGAGATTGCTCAACTTTTGTTACAGGGCTGATGGTGCCAACCCACCCTGGTGAGTGAGACTTAAGAACCAAATATTATCCAGAAAGACCTTTAAAACTCCTTGTATTATCCACAGTGTAATCAGGGCCCAGCTGTAAGAATGTATAGAGAAACCTCCACAGAAAATGAAAACAGGATAATGTCCCCTGAGTGACCAAAAGGATGGTTTAGTAATTTAAAATGTTTGGAAGTGAAGGTCAAAAGCTGTCTGAGCCGGAACTGATGACCAGCTAACTGGTTGAAGTTTTAGCTTGGAAAGTCCTCTGGGAATCTGTGAGGACACAAATGGGAATGGCGATGGTGCTTGCCAACACAAATAGTGAAGGATGGGGATATGGGAATAGCTTTATGCTGTTAAGGTGAAGGTAGAAGAGCAGCAGGCAAGGGAAGAATTGCAAAGGCACGAGACTGCAGAGCATATGTGGACAGGAAAGGGAGGAGAAAGAAGCACAGACTTACAGCAAGAGCAAAAAATAATAGCCTAGATAAAGTTTCCAAAGAAGTTTGTCAGTGTGACATTTTCAGCTGTTCTTGTGAAGCCAGGAGGCAGTGACCTCTGCCTCTGGAGGCACTGAGCAGTCTGGGAACATCCTCAGATGCGATGACGTGATGCTCTAAGGTCTCCTCAGTAGCCTCACCCAGACTCTCAGCCCAGCCCCAGTACAGGTTGCTTCTCTTAAATGAGCCTTTTTTTAACCTTTTCATGCATGACACAGTATCAAGTTTTAGGAAAACCAAACCAGTAAAAACGCTTTTGCACTGTGGAAAGCAATACTGCAATTAAAACGTCCTTTTTCAAATATAAAAATGAGGATTGATTTTACAGCATGTGGTCTGCTTAAATTTAAAATTGATGAGTTAGGGGCCAAGACTGAGAAATAAGTTCCCTTTTTCTGAACATTACACCTAATAATGAATTCTTCAGCAGCTATGTAGACCCCATAGCTATAACAACATAGCTCCCACTGTCAGTGTTCCAGGGTGTGCCTACAAATTCCCTAATTGGGGGTGAGGTACTTTGTACTAACAAAGCTGGACTCCAGTCCTTCTGGAAGTTGGTTCAAATCAATCTTCTATGTTCTCCCTCTCTTCCTTAGCAGGGTTTTACTTCCTAACACTCACCATGGTGGCTCAACGATCACCTCATCATACCACCTCAGGCTTTTCTCAAAGTACTGATATTGAGCAGAAAGTCACTGCAGACAATATACCAACAATACACCAACCTGCAGCACCAGGCTAGCAGTGCACCTCCAGTCCCATGGTATTGATAGAAACCAGCACAGCACATCAGTCTTTATCCATGCTGATCAGAACATGTGTCCTGATCACCGTCAGCAGATTGTTCACTCTCTGCATTACAGCCTCCCTACTTCTGCTGGCATTTCCCTGGGCCCCATCATGGAGACAGTGCCTGCCCCCAGCACGAGTGGTAAGAAGTCCTTCAGCCACACTGCCCACTGTGGCTGATTAAAAATGGGAAAGGATTTTACATCTCGTTCCAGGATAGCAAGGAGTAAAGACACTAAAGGAAAAAGGTTTAGCAATGCAAAGGCCACAGTGCTAATCACCCTGGGATATTTTGCTCTCTTTACAGATGGAGGACACTGTGTTTGTCCAAAGGCCTCAGTGCCCAGACTGCCACTGCCAGCACCCAGAACCAGCTCCCAGGCTAAAGAGTCACAAACCCAGTCTCCAGAAGGCTCTGACATTTCATTAGGTGAACAACAAACTAACTCTGACTCCACAGCCAGCAGTATCAGAACTTCCCAGGATCTCTGGACAGCAAGAGATCTCCTGGTTTTATTCCTTAATGGATTTCTACATAACTAGCAACTGCAGTCACTAAAAGCAGTGCCACAAGCTTTATGTCTCTGTCCCAGCCAATAGGGTTCTTTCCACTGAAAACAATATTCCCAAAGTACCAACCTTCTTTAGTGCACCCTGGTTATTGCCCAGCCAGGCTCTAAATATGTGGAACAATATTGCTGAGAACTCCCAAGAATCATCAGTGCTTTAATTCCTGCCTAAATTCCAGGTTGTCACAGTAGCCATGCAGGAGAAAATCTGCCAAGTCACTGAAGTGCCAGAGGCTGGAATGCAGCTCAATCCAAACATGTCAGTGCAGTGAGGCCATTAACCTGACTGCAAGCAGGGTCGAAAATTGTGAGAAAATACTGTCTGGCATTGCAAAGATGATACTAACCCTTGAGCAAGATTGTCTCAGGGTGCTGAAAAGTTAATAGTATTTTAAAAAAAAAGGGGTGTGAGCAGGTTGCTTGGACAGATCTGCTGGACCAGAGACTGGTTGCAGCTCTAATCATAGAAAAAGCATCACAAGCAGCACCTTTTCAAACTCTGAGAAAGGCTAACTTCCTTTCTCTCTGCTACTGATAGTTGTCCTGAGATCCCTAGTTATTTATAAACCATGCTGCTGTAGGAAACCCTAAAAATATCCAGAGAGATAAGCATGCCCTTATTATTCTTAGAGTGGACAACAAAGTAAAAATGGAAATCACCCTTGGCCTACTGGAACTTCTGCAGCCATATCCTCTGTCCCCACCCCATCAAGCAAAAAGCAGCATTGCCAGCTCTGGTCTTGACCTCACATCGTCACAGTCAGCTCTTCGCTCATACCTCAGTCTCTGCATCTGATAAGGTGGCAGCTGGGTATCTGATCATCACACACAGTTAGTGAACCCAAGAGGAGATTCAGGATATTTGATAGACAACACAGGAAAATGGACAATGCACAGCATAGAAGATTATATTCTTGTAAGTGCAAAGATTACTTCTAGGAATAGCACAAATAGGTCCAAATCTGGCCCTAGCCATGACACAAAACATCTATAAAAACTCAGGCTTGCACAGGAGTATTTGTTGCCTTGTTCTTCTAGTATATACTTTGCAATGCTTTCAATTTACGCTTTTCTGGGCTCACTTGGTTTTGATGTCTTCTTGCTGCTGAAGTTTTTTTAAAGGGCTATTTCAAATCTACCTGATTTGAGTGAATGAGAAATCTACTCCTGCTCCAGCAGAGAGCTGTCTGCATATTTCTCTGAGTGCTCACTGTCAGGCTGCAGCTGCCCTGGGAATTATCATCTCAAGCAGGAAAATGAGGGCAAATTGCTTGATTTTATTGAGCACCAGCGAGGCCACACCTGGAGTACTGTGTCCAGTTTCACGGCCCCTACTTCCAGGGGAACATGGAGATACTGAAGAAGGCACAGCAGGGGTCAGTTGAGATGGTCTGGGGCCTGAAGTCCCAAAGAGAGGTTGTGGGAGATGAGCTTATGTAGTTTGGTGAAGAGATGGCTAAGGGGAGATGTAATAGGAACATAAAACTCATTGTAAGGGAGTTACAGTAAAGCCAAATTCTTCTTGGTCATGGCAGATGATGGCATAAAAAGTGGCAAAAACATGAAGAAGGAAAAGGCATTTATGCAACTCTGACAGACAGTGATTGCCTAAAACATTCAGCCCAGGTGCTTCTCTGGTGAAGTGTGAACAATGATCTCCAAAAACACTGTGTTCACTGTTGGCTGAAGGACTCGGTAGCTGTAGCCATGTCTGCTACTACTACATTTATAACTGAAAACTATACAGAAATCAAGCCTGAAGCCAGAGAAAAATTAATGTTACATTAGCTTATTGAAAGCTGAGTTATTACTTTTTGGGTCTGATTTGGTTTACTCTTCACACTCTTTGACTACTTCCATTACTTACAAAGTCTCTTCCATAAGAGCATTTCAACCCGATTTGAATTAAAGGAACAATTCAAAGAATTAAGCTCAAAGGTTTCAGAACTGGTGAAACTATTTCTTTTAGTTTGTTATAATATTATTTCTAAGTGCACAAAAGAGTTAAGGCATAAACATCCTAGAATAAAAATTGTGTCTGACAGTTATAATGTCACTTTGTAGCTAGAGGGAACATTCCCGCTGTCACTAAAATACCGTGGATGTAGCCAATTGAACAAAAATGGTACTGTCTAAACAAACTAAGCACACAATAGCTAGTTCCTAACTTCAGAGGTTCAGCAGACCAACTGTGCTCCAGACAATGCTGAGTTTGTTTAAAGTGTAATGCATTTAGTTGCGCATGCTTATATATGAGTTATTGTAAAGTTGCTTCAGGTTAAATTCATTTCTGCTGCAACACCACTGAAATGTGTGTACTTACAACAGAGATTAATTTGGCCCATTATGTACTAAACTTGCAGATCTTTCTTTTAAAAAAGAACCATTCTTTCTGCAATTGATTTTGTTCACTGCAGTCATTTAAACACAAAGAAAGTCTTATCTGTGTTACCCCGGTGTGGTGGAGTTATACTGGATTTACATTGTTGCAACTGAGAGAATTCTTTCAGCTGAAAATAAAGACAGCTGCCCAAATTACATGCAGATCACTGCACTTCTCCTATACACCAAAAAACTTGTAATGCACATTTCAGTGTCATGCATGACTTGCTACAGCAGCTGTAGGGCAAAGGAATTCCTGATAGACAAAACTTTTTTAAAAGTTAGGTCATGGCTTTAGCTGTAAAAGATTTCCACATCTAAGCAAATATGTTTAAGCTTTTCCATTTTGCATGGATGGTGAGCAGTCCATACTTTCTCCAGCTTACTGGGCAGCAATGGAATTATTTTCCCATCTGAATCATCTACAGATATGGCACTTCAGCACCCTCAGCATGAAAAGTTTGAACACAAAGATGAAGGAGTAAGATTCAAAAAAGCTACTAAGGGACTAAACCACAGCTATAAATGAAATTTATGTGCCCAGAGGGAATAACTTACAAATCACCTCATTGTCACCACTTCCAATTTGTTTGGCCTGATGCTGCTTGAGGCACAGCCACCCTTCAGGTGCTGCAAGATAATTTTAAAATAAACTAAAATAGAAAAAAGAACTGATTTTCAGAATGACATATTGCTTCCAAAGCAATCATCTCACTGTTTCTCTAATTTAAAATGTTTTAGAGGAAACTTCTCAGGCTTGGTTTCATAAATAATATGTGAACATATATTCTATTCAGATTTGAAATCTCACGATCCCTTGGGAAATAGAAATTCTAAATTTCGTCTGACCTTAGTGCCAATAGTCATTTTGAAATGATGAGCTTTTATGTCCCAGACCAGGCCAACAGAAACAGGAACCACGCTAATTGAGACCCCCAGACATATGGGCTTCCACAACAGGGACCCAGCACAAAAAGGTGGACAAAGCAAGAATTACTGAGATATTTTATGGTCTTGTCTTACACAGGAAGACAAGAATTTCTTTCTAGTCTTAAGGAATTTCAGAACCTGAATTAAGCCACCCAACTTGGATGAGTCAGGAGCAACCTGTGCTGCCAGGCTGCCCTGAAGGACTGATGCTGCCTGCTGTAAGGAGAATGGCATGGAGGTGGCCCAAGAGGCAGCTGCAGTTCCACCTACAGTCACAGAAACGCTGTAAAGCAGATCCACTCCTGTGAACAACAAAGAGCGGAGATTTTAAAAATACAACCTGAAAGTTAGACACAGAATTCTCATGCAGGCCACATCAAGAGGCTGGTGCAGACTGCATCCTTCTCCATGCTGCATAATCCCAAAACACTTCAGTCACTAGTACAGACATATTCACCGACAAATGTAAATACAGGCATTATTCTGTAGACTCCTGGTCAATAATTATACTCTCAAAGCATTGAACTTCACCACTTTATTTGAGTACAGAGTTTAAAAGACTACAGGATGTAGAAAATCCAGAGAATCAGCCATGTATGTTTCTGGTATCCCAGCCAGGCTGGCTTTGCTGCAGGTTTTTCTCTAATAGTGAAGAAGATTCTTTACCCTCAGAGTATCCAGAATCCAAACATGATGAGTTTGCTTAGGCAAAACCTCCTTAGCTGCTTACTTCTGCATTTTGTGCAGAATTTATATAACAAACCCCACTACATAAGACATGCAAAGCAAACAGTAGGTTCCTCTGTAGGGCAGGATAATCCAACCATAATTATCCCTTAGTCTCTGCTCAGAAGACCACAACATTCCTTAAAACCAAAACCTTTAGAAAGTTTAATCTTCTCAAACAGGGGAGTGAGATATATGATAGCTGATAACTGGTTGCTTTTCCTGTTTAGTTTTCATTTAATTGAGTCCAGACATATAATCTACATTCTCACATGGAAAGCACTGTTTTATTTCACTTTACTTCATCAATTCACTGGCTTCAGTGGATCCTGTGCAAACACAATAAAAACGTATCCCAGTGAAAAATGTACTGTCTTTTTGATAGTCTCAATTTGTGAAGCCCTTTCTATTTTCAAAAATATTTCCTAGAAAACTCAGGAACTCTTTCAAAAGCCATGCCTCATGCAACTTAGAAATGCAAAGGTCTGGAAATGTTACTGCATTTTATCATACTTTTACAGGACAAATACATAAGGAGGATGAAGAACTGCAGGTATTTGATTTTTTTCTCTCAGGAGGCAACCTGTAAAATGACAGAGATCTGGCTGAAAAGAGATACCCACCACACACAAGTTGGAGCTGGCTATGTTAGTGATACAAACACAGCGAGCCTGGGCAGCTCTTTGTGACCTTGGTGTCAGTCTGCTCATCGCTCTCCATGGCAGCAGGCACCTCAATCACATCTGTAGCCACTGTCCTAAGTGCTGAGGGTCGCCCTAAAAACAAGGTATGGCAAAAGCCCACACATTGAAGATCCTCTTCTAGGGACTAGAAATAGTTCTGACAGACAATGTACTACCACTAGTGACTCAAAGATACACAGACCACATACTGCATGAAAAAGAAGAGGAGGTAACTACCCATGAAGGAAAGCATTTTGTTGCTATGTACCACTAATCTCTCTTTAAAAACGAAAAATCCTTCTATACAATAAAGAACAGCTGATCCAATCCAACTGTCCTACTAATGCATTAACAGTAATTAATGATACCTGTAATTCTGGCATAGTATCACATACCTGCACATGCTAAAATTTGTATTTCTTCAAACACCCTGTTTTCCTGGACTATGACACTGTAAGAAAAACAGTCTTCCTAGATCATCTTTATGAAAAGGCTCTCTTCAGTTTTGTGGGTTTGGATAAGCATCTGCTTACTCCATTGTCTGCCAAAAATAGACAAAAAGACAATTAGACTTGATGCCCATCCAGTTGCCAAAATTGATCAAAATGTCAGACCTATTAAGATCTCTCTATCTGACATGTTTCCTTGAGAGGCAATGCGTATTGTCTTCATTCCTATTCCAGCTACAGTGTGTGGAAACACTGGTGATGTTAGTTAAAGCCCATTCCTAGTGCAGTCACATTGAAAATGCTTGCTAAAGCCCAGCTGATTGTTCCTGTGCCAAATCCCTGGGGACAGCAGCAGCAGTACAGGGGTGTGTGGAATGCTCATTTGGCTTTCAGCACAACTGTTCGAAATTTAATGGAGCAGGTTAGAGAGTTCCCCCCAGTACATCTCTTTTCATGATCATCAGAATCTTCAGATGCTCTGACACAGCTGTGGGTGAGGGCACAACTTTCACTCTTTCTCCAGAAGCTCACATGAAGCCACCTCACTCAATGTGGCTGCAAAAGGTACCCACACCATCACAAAGGCCTTCAGAGACCAAGAGTAGCAACATTTGTATCTCATACTCCAGCCAGAAATTCTCTAGACAGTAGATGCAAGGTGACAGCAGTGTGGCTGTGTCCCAAGGGAGGGAAAGTCCATGACCGAGCCGTGTCTGCACCAGCTGATGCTCTCACCTCCCTTGGGAGTACTCTGTCTGTTCTTCAAGGGACAATATTGTGGAATATGCATCTAAACAGAAAGTATGGCAGATATATTTGTAACAAAAAGTGCTCTTGGTCAGAGGCAGGTGAGTTATCAGCTGGTATTACCATATCACTTTATGCACTTCCTTAGCTCATTACTGCTAAGTACAATCTTAGTACTGCCCATATTATACACCTGTCAGCTTGCTTTACCCCTGCCCAGTCATCAGAGACAATGAACAGTCTAGTTTACCATATGGATACAGCATGTAAAGCAGACTCAGCATTGCCTGAGCACAAGGAGGCACAACAAATAAAAACCCAACTTGACTGTACTCTCATGAGATAGAAACATTCAATACTACAGGGCAGAGACTATTCTGAGCTGCCAGGTCCATATGAGTGCTGCAGATGAAATAAAATTTTACAAAGCCCTCATACTTAACACTTCTGGAGGAGACACTTAGTCTTGCCCACATTGCTGCTTTTCACAAGTAAAACTTCTCAGAAACCTGGCCCTGGCCTCTTCATTGGACTAGAAAATGTCTACATTAAGTACCCTTTAGTACACTGTACATTTTCAGTACAGAATTGGGTAACACTTCTACATGCTAAACTGAACTTTCCCATAAGGGGCAAATCAGCAAATTTCAAATGCAGTGCATACCCCACATTATCTCCAGTAAGGACACATTTTCCCTGCACTAAAATCCTTCATGCATGTAAAGGTAACAATCTCATGGCACAGCAGCTAGATGGATAAATCAAAGTTAGTGAGTCAGCACTGGGGGAAGAGATGGGATTGACTGTCAATGCTGCACTGCACAAGATGAACAGCGACTCCTGTGTCAAAGTAAGAGCCAAGAGTGAAACCTGTATTTGCTGGAAGGCAGAAGTAGACCTCCCACTGATGTCAAGGTAGTCAGCATTTCACCTTTGCACCTACTCAAGCGGGTCTTGATCCCGTGTGTCTTCAGGACTGTGAACTTCCTTTGAAGCCACAGGCAGTTCTGCACGGTGACAGGTTTCAGCATCTAGTTTTCCAAGAGATGCAATTCAGCGAGCATTTCACAGGAAGAAGGAAAGCAGCAGTGTAAGTGAATATAGGGAAGGAGCTAACTGTTCCATCACATTAGTATTTTAAAAGACCATCTACACAACTGTGAAAATTTAATCTAGAAGAGACAATACTGTGGTACAAAAAGTTTATTTAGTCACAATTTTGTAAACATATGAGGTAAATTAACATTTACATCAACTTGCTTCTTACAGAATTTAATACACAAGGCACTTCTTTGAAGACAGTACTTTTAACTGTTTGCTGGTTTTATTGTTAGTACAAGTTCCTGACTGCCTGGAAGACTTGTTATGTTTGTTGTCAGATTCTGTCATGTAAAAGACAAACATCCGGAAAGCAACAAGGAAGTTCTGAGTTAGCTTTCTTATGCTTTAGAAGCCTTTAACTGTGAGAAACAGTGGCAATGCAAATAGCAATGTATTCTCCACCTTAAAATATGCTCACACATCTTGCATAACTCTTCAAGAACCAAAAACTCTAGAATTAGATTGACATCTTACAGCAAACTTAAAATGCAAATCCACATTACTTTATCACATCAGTGGTTTTAGTTTATGCGAATAGTCCCACTGCCTTTAATGGTCTTATTTGCAAAAGTTAAAATAACTTGCATGAAATTGTATTTGCAGGCTCAGAACCATATTTTTGCCTAGAAAGCAAAACGTTTATTTTTTAAAAAATCTTCTACAGTGTAACAGTGCAATGTTTATCCAGAAGCACTTTGGAATTTTAAACCAGGCTGTAAATTTAGCTTGTAAAGGACATATGTCACAGTTAGTTTTTGTCATTGAAGCTCTAAACACATAGGAAGGCATATGAAGAATAAGAACCTTAGTTTATTTGGTAATAATTGAATTCATGATGAAAAATATTTTTGTCCATGGTGTGCTCCCTATATATCCAACGCCCATATTTTAATTACACAGAGAAAGCTGATACTATGGATCAGTGATCAGGTTAAATTTAATGGTACTGCCTTACGTCTGAAGAATTCTTGTGTTATAGTAAGACATTTCTCTCTTAAGTTTAGCACATTGGCAGAGTCATTCTTTTACTTCTTAAACAAATGTAAACTTAGAAAGCAGTTTATTTCATCCAAATGTGCAATCTGAAATCAAAAACTGAATGTAAACTTCAGAAAATCAAAATTACAAGAGCACACTTTTCACAAGAAAAATCAAAGTAAAACATTTGGAATTAAAAAAAAAAACCCAGCCTGTTCAAATCCATGGTGTTAGTGTCTGTGTAAAACAAAAAGACCTGGGGGCTCAACACTCTGCTCCTGCAGACTGCTGTCACCCACATGAACTCAGTGGAATACAACAGTTTGTAGCAGCTGAGGAGGTGGTCCCATGCCTAATCAAAAAAGGATCTAAATAGTGATTTGATTTTTAAAGCTTGCTTTTATTATTTTACTGATCCTACACTTAGGTGTTCATACCAGAAAATAATCTTAAGAGCTGCAAAATGTCAGACATTTAATTAGCTCTAAGTGCCTTATTGAATGACAAATATATTGCAAAAACGGTAGTACATCATACACCTGGTAACTTGTTCAAAGAGTATCTTTTTTTTTCAGTTTTCTTTTCCATAGTTTACCTCAGCATATTTTTTAACTTCAAGTAAGAGAGAGAACAAGTTTTCCCACAATTATTCTACTCAAAGAGCAAAAATTAGTAGGGTTTTTTTTTTCAGTCTGCTTAATATCAGGCATGATTCTGTTCTGACTTCTGCTTTTGTGATAGCTTACCTACAGGTTTCACCGTAGCTGTGCACCTGAGGTCCTTCAGAATTGTGGCTTGAACAGCCCTTATGATTGGGCTAAATCAGGTTATCACATGCTACCAGTTCCCATGAAACTTTGCAATTAATTGATGTGAAAGAGTCAACGACTTGAAAATTAGCAGATGATTTTCACCAACAGACTGTTTTCTGCTAGTCAGTGGGTGCTTGTACATATTTTCTAGAACTGTGGAATTCTGCACAGAATTCAGCACTTGACTCATAGGATGTTGAATTCAGTGATCATTCATGAGTAAATATAAAAGTGCTCAAAATCGGCCACACCAAAAAAGATTTTTCTTTCAACAAATCTGAATCCAGATGTGATGCAGCAACTACAAGCAGTTGTAAGCACTAAGGAGGAGTTCTGCGAAAACAGTTACCTGGGCTTAAATGAAGAAACAGTTACTGGACTCCAAATGAAACTGTAGGTAATGAAGAGGCTTGACGCTGCATAGTTACGTGATGGAACTTAAGCTGATCTTAAAAGCGCAACCTGTGAGTTGTAGCTTTGCTTTCTCAGACCAGGACTGCCTGGATGCAGAGGCTGCTCTCTCAGACTTCTCTTGGGGGTTGCAATAGAGTTACATTTCTCCCCCCGAACTTCACCTAACAGGAAAAATCATCTTTTAGAGCTTTCCAGTAGTTACTCTGGCTGAAAATACCACATATTCCACAAAAGCATCTGAACTTTCTGCAGGTCTAACCACATGCATTAACTTAAAAAGGTCAGAGTAGATCTCAGTTGATCCTAAGTTAAACCTATATCTCTGTTACTATTTTTTATATACAGTATGGATGCAATCCTGCAGGACACACTCTGTGAAGGTTCTACTAAAGTAAGGGCTGCAAGATGCAGAGCCCCATCAAACAACATCAGTTTTGCTCTCAGGAACTGATATAAAAAAGCACACATTCCAGTTGGTCTGGTTTATATAAATACACTCCAAAAAGACTTTGACTTCATTCTTCAGAAGCATAGAACAAAGGAAAATGGAGCCCATAAACTCTGATGTACTAAAATACAGAGATGCGTATTGCATTCTTTCAGCAATGCAGTTAACTGGCATTTATCAAAATTTACAAAACTGCTACTATAGACGCTAGTAAATCAAAAAATGTTGAATTTTAATCTCTGCCTTCATTTACATCTAGGCAACTTCATCAACTTTAGTCTAAGTTCAGCATAGTTGCATGGGTACAATAGAAAGCAGAACTTGGCTTTTAGCTTTCTTGCAGAAAGGGTTTTTATGGCTTATAACACAGAATATTCATGAGAGCATGCCTGAAGCTGAATAGCTAATAATAAATATCTTTATTGTACTACTACACATTGACTTTTAATGCAGTGCCTGCCCCTAAGATCCATGGCAGCAGAAGGACTTCTCACCTGGTTCAACACAAGCAGGACAAGGAAGTCATGAGGCAACATGCCCAAAGGTTGCAGAACAGGGCTTCTGACCATGAGAAGCTCTTTGTGACTACTCAGAAAGCAGTAAATATGTTTAACCTTGAGTGGTGGGAATATATTTTGGCTGTTGAATAAAATAAGCACACTCAGGGGAACATGTAACAGCAGAAATAACTGGCAATGTTAACTACTTGCTACAGGGTGACCCTGCTTTGCCTGAGTAAGGACTACACTGCCAGGCCAAATACTTTGAAGATGCAAAGGGCTATCCCAGTGTGTTTGATTGCTCTTTTCCAGTTACAGTACTTCCGATTTATAGCAGCAACAGGACCAACTCCAAGCTTTGGTTCTTTTGGATTTTGCTTAGAACAGAAGCTGGGCCTAATTCTGTATTCCTTTTGTACTGAAACCCTCCCGAGACTTATCAGGCATGCAGAATTCTGACTAACGTCTTGTTAACGTGGCAATAAAGGTCAGAGTCCCTTGTAAGGAAAGCTGCACCCTAGAAAAAAATACCTAGTACTTTCCTTCATCCATTTTTAAGGGAAACACACTTTTTTTCAAAAGGAGGAGTCTTTTCCAAGGCCCAAAATCCAAATTTCTTCTGGCTCCCAAAACTTTATGTGAATGTTAGTTTTGCTTGAACAAGGCCCACAAGATCCATTCCCAAATCTTGCTCCTTTTTAAATTGAATGGAAATTCTGCAAGTG
The DNA here is from genome assembly GCA_024500445.1 of Entomyzon cyanotis. Lineage (NCBI taxonomy): Eukaryota > Metazoa > Chordata > Aves > Passeriformes > Meliphagidae > Entomyzon > Entomyzon cyanotis. The sequence continues at coordinate 71,823,139 of JAKEPQ010001016.1, read as the reverse complement.
ACTTCAGTGGGATCAGAATAGACTCTTCAGCCCCCATGTTGCCCAGAGATTTTAGCCACCTTTTCTGCAATACAGTATGATCTAAACCTGTATTCACTGACCTGAAGACACTACAGATTGACATTAAACGGTAGAACACAGCAGGAAATAATGTTGCTTTGGGGATTTCACCATTAGTAAGTTTCTTTCCTCTTACATTTTCTTGTAAGATCAAAGATCAAACTAAAATTATAAAGTACACAGTCAAGTAACTTTAAACCTACAGATTACTCTCAAAATGTTCAAATACTTAAAAATAAGCACTCAAGTTTACTTCTAAAAAGCATTTTTCCAACAAACTTAAGCTGGTATGTAATAGTCTAAAATGCGGAGCTGTACTTTATCCTAATTTTTTGTCCATGGGCAATGTACGGGGCCACAGTGTATTGAAATCATAATCCTTGCTTTCTGAAGAGAAATTGTTCTGTGTAATAATTTCCAAGGTGTGGTTTAAATTCCTGTCCTCCTGTAAGCAATTTTAGAAGTCAGCTGAAATTATAATCAAACATGCTCAAACATATTTGCAGGCTTATAAACATGGTGTGATCATGGTCGGCAAACACTGGATAGAAGGTCAAACTGAACACTTCCTAACAGGTCAAGAGTAAAAAAAAAAATTATGGAAAGAAGAACCTCAAAAATCTATTCCAGGGGTTCCCTAAACTTTGCCTGGCCAAGGACCACATTGGTGACTTGCCATGAGCATAAAAGGTTCATTAAGTCACGCTATATGGAAGAAACTGAGTTACCTTTAATATGGCAAGTTGGTCCATAGAGACAGCAGGTGCCAACAGGCAATGTGCCACCCTGATGTTTGCCATAGGGCTGCGCAAGATTTAAGAGGAAGAATGTAAGTCATTGAATCTGCTCATGTAGAGCTTCTGTGAAAAAGGGTGGAAGTGAAGGCAAGGGCAAGAGGGAGACGACAGCCAAGTGCATGGGCACTAGGGATATTAACTCTTTTCTCGGATGCAAGTCAGCCTCAGGGCACATGGCCAGCTACCATCGCCACCTGTCACCTGTGCAGGCCTCCCCTATAGGTGCCCTTGAGGGATCTGCCACGAACATGAAGGAAAGTGGGACTGGTCCCCTGGCCCACGGGCTGCGCTTCGGTCACCCCTGACCTATTAGAAAATGTTGATAATTTTCCCCACTACAACTCACAGAGTGCAAAAACAGCAAGCGTCTAAGTTTGAAGCCCAGGCCTTCTCACCCACGCCAGGCCTGGCCTCCCCGGGCAGCTCCCCTGCCCACTCTGCCTTTCACCTCCTGCTCCCCCGAGCAGGGCCGACCGCCCTACACGGCCAGGTCGTCTGACCGGGCTCTGCAGCTGCTCGACTTACTGGCCCTGCTCAAGCGCCGCGTGTCTACGAGCAGCGGTGGCTCGTGCATCTCCACCGTGGTGCAGGCGGCCGACACGGGCCGTGCCCCCGACAGCTCCACCTCACCCTCCACATCCCACTTGCTGCCGCTCGCCCCGCTCAGGCTGGTGCTGCTGCCGCTGTTGGCTGCAGCAATGGGCAGCACAGCCGGGGGTGGGAGTAGCTGCTCCAGTGGCTCTTCCTGCTCGGGAAGGGGATGCCGGACGCTGCTGGGGGTGGAGGAGCCTGCTGAGCTGGAGGAAACTTTCCCCTGCTGCTCAGCTGCCATGTTGGCCCAGTTCTGCTCGGACATGAGGGCACGGCTGCTGCTGTTGAAGTAGTTGATGATGGCTGGTGTAGGCGTGGGGATGGGAGTCGGAATGGTGACGGGAGTGGAGATGGGCGTGGGAGTCACAGCGCGGTGCCTCTCCTCAGGGACTTGTGGGGCAGCAGGGTAGCTTGCCATGGACGTCGTGTTGGAGGGGGGCCGTGGTCTTGGAGCAGCTGTGGCATAGTACGATGCCATGGACACTGGGGCCAGCAGCGGTGTGACAGCGCGTGTGTCAGGCAGAACAGGGGCTGGCGTGGCAGTCGTGACCACCACGGGTGGTGCTGGCGGCGGCAGGGAAACAGGTTTGGACTCCCCTGTTACCATAACTGGCGTCATTGTTGCGACAGGCATCTCAAGGATGTACTGGCTTGTCATGCCCTGCTTCAGTTTCTTCCACCCCAAGTGATATATCTCAAGCATGTTCAGCAGCAGGGACACTGAGGCCACCACCAACATGAAGATGATGAAGATGGTCTTCTCAGTGGGCCTCGAGATGAAGCAGTCCACAGTGTGTGGACAAGGTGAGCGGCTGCACTGGTAGACCGGCTTTAGCTCGAAGCCATATAGGAAGTACTGGCCCACGATGAAGCCCACCTCGAACAGCGTCTTGAATATGATATTGAAGACATAGGTACGGAGCAAGGCACCCCCCATACGGATTCTACCACGTTCGTCGCGGATCGGGGGCTTCTCCTTCCCCCTCTTGCCAACAGTGTCTTTGACATTATTGTTGCCTCCTCCACCACCACTGCCAGATGCTGCTGCTACTGGGTAGTTGCCATCTTTGCCACTTCCCTTCTTTTTCAGCTCTTCTTTCTCTTTCCTCTTCTCCTCCATGCGTACAATGTGCAGGACATGGCCCAGGTAGATGAGGGTTGGGGTGGAGACAAAAATGATCTGCAGCACCCAGAAGCGGATGTGAGAAATGGGGAAGGCTTTGTCATAGCAAACATTTTCGCAACCAGGTTGCTGAGTGTTGCATGTAAAGTCCGACTGCTCATCTCCCCAGACCTCCTCAGCAGCAGCCCCCAGCACCAGGATCCTGAAGATAAACAGTACCGTCAGCCAAACCTTGCCAATAACCGTGGAGTGCTCCTGCGCATTCTCTAACAGTCTCCCCAGAAAGCTCCAGTCACCCATTGCTTCAGATTTCTAACCTACAATAAGAACATTAGAGCAATTAGAGCAATGTTAAAATATCTCAGAATAACACAATGCTGGGGCAGAACAGATTGATCCCAACAAATGATATTTCTTAAGGGCACCTGCTTTTGCAGAATATTGCACTTATACGTAAGAATTAGATAACCCTGTGACCATGCAATCATGGGCTTTGGGAAGCCCAGAAGGAAGAAGTTTAGTGCTCTCACAGAGCCCATACAGGCTTAAGTGCCTATACACAACTGGCAAGAAGGATTCATAAGTTAGAATTTCTATAAATTCTTAAATTCTTAGAATTTAAGTATTTAAAAAAACATTATTTCTGTTTTCTCTATCTAAGATGGCTCTAACTACTCCTGCCTACATTTAGAAAAGAACAGGCAGAAATCAGATCAATTAAACAAAATAATCCTACTAATAATGCAACTGTGCTTGTTTCAAGAGTGTGATACAATGTTTGCCTAACTCTAATAATTTTATTGTTATCAGAATTTATTTATTCCAGCATTCAGGAAGTTAATAATGTCCCAGGTCTCTGCTATTTCTGAACTGCACAAACACAGAAAAATAATTACTCAAAACCTATGGAATTTACAGTTCAATTTTGGAATGTGTGCAACTCAACAAGCATGTGCTCAAAGCCTAGTCAGTTTGAATTTGTTTATTTCTAAAAAAAACCCCAGAAATACTTTAACAACTTGAAATATTGGGAAGAATGAGAAATTCTGAGAGGAATAGTGAAAAGGTTTCTATCCCTACTGTCATGGCAGTTAGTGTTACTGAGCCATACCTATTGCAACATTTATTAAAACAAAGCAAAAAACCCAAACAAAACAAAAACCAAAACATCAAACTCAAGGTCACTTCAGCAACTATATACAGACATCTTCTTGGAAAAAAAAATAAAATTACATCCTCTGCTCTTACTTCTGTGACAAACAACTGGCATATATTCTCAGCAGTTTCCACCAATTCATGTATGATGGGTCTCCCAAGTCCAGTTCTAGGTAGAGACACAACTGCTGATTTGGAAAGACTTAAATGGCAAGATTTTTTTTTTAATGTCAGATTCCTCACAAGCTTCCTCCTATTGAGAAACAAGAGAAATCTGCTGGTATCCCTTCTGTTATCCTTGGCCTGTTCCTAATTGGATTATATATTAGAATATTGGAATATATCTAAGAAGTACATTTCATTCTCCTAATCAATTCACTTTTGTATTTTATATGTCTGCCCTCCCCTGAAAACAAACAAAAAAAAATTTATCTTCAGCTAACCTCAATACCTTCAGAAATACTTGCATCATAATTGGAATTCAGATTTAACAATTTGCATACAAAAAAAACCCCACTATCAGAAAAGTGATTATCTCCTCGTTTAAAAATCTTAGAATATTTTTTTTAAATATAACACAATTACACCTTACTATTCTTATACTTCTTATCCAAACACCTGGATGTCTTACAATTCCCAATAAAAAAGAGGTGTTCATCAATACAACTAGGAATTCACCCCTGAAAAAGCATACCATTCTCATTATATTAGTGTAATTTCTAGAAATTATGTCACTGCTCTTCCAAAAGAAGTATTTCCGAAGTCTGTACTGAACTTCCTTCAGGCTTTTAGTTAAAGCAATTAGAGAAATTAAATTTATTTAAGGTACTTTTTTATAACTTGATTTTACCATGAGGCAATGAAAATACCTCTAACTGCAGACTAGTATGCTTTCACACAAAAAGCAACAACACACCCATTAGTATTTTGCAGTTTTGTAGATCCTGGAACACTAATTTGTTTTTTACCACACTAAGTTAATTCAACAAAAACTCCCCTTGAAAATACGTCTTTGATATTCTGTGAAAGCACAGTCCCTTTAATATACGTGACTTCTTTTTCCAACATAACACAGCAAGCTGCAAATGATGATACTGACAGCAAAATACTGATTTTGTGTATGTATGATCCCCTTCCTGAAAAATTTCTCTTTTTTCAAATATATTCAGATTATTTTTGACGAGTGTATTTTTTCTCCTCTTAAAACAGTAGCCCAAAGCTGAATAAATTTTGGTATAGTATTTTTATAGTCTTAATATAGTACGTTTATATGATTTTAAAATTTAATCATCAATCTTAATTTTATAAGGTTTTAAATATTTTGGATGGTTAAGTAATTTTAATCTTGACAAATAATAATTTTTAAGCTAATAATGAATTAATTTTGGGGTTTTTTGGGGTTTTTAACCATTTGAAGATATACCAGTTTAGTTCCAGCTTTGAACAAAATGAAACAGTTGTTTGGGCATGTTCTCATTTTGAGTGGAAAAATGTAGAAAAAGCAAAATGAATAATGTGATGTTTGATGGATTAAAGAAGTTTAACATAAACCCAAGTTCAGTATTCCCTTTCTCAGCTATTCTTTACATTATTCTGTGCCTCTCAGTTCAAAACTCTCTGCCTCATTCTTTATTTTCCATACAGATCAAACAAAATAGGCAGCTCAGGTAATGAGCAGTCAAAGTTACAGTTTGCTCTTTTGTTACTAATACTTGTAGTAGAAAGTTTATTAACCAGCAACAAGTTAGCCCATTAAACCTTCTTGAATTCATCACTCATGTCCCATTTTCAGCATGGCTGTGATTACCCTTGTGTCCAATGGCGAAAAGTCCATTCACTGTTTTTTACGAAGACAGATATTACCTTCTGTTGCATAAAAAAAATGAAGTTGGTCTGCCCTTCTGAAAAATTATAAGCCCTGCACTTGCAAGATGAACACAGGTATCAATTTTTTCCCCCTACAGGCAAACTGCTGTGCATCTCCTACAGAGATCAACAGGCAATGATGGTTACAATAAACACAGGATATTTTGTGCTTTTCTTAAGATTTATCTAGTAATTAGCAGAAAAACAATACCAGTTTGTCAAACTTAAAGATGACAAATATTATATCCATCTAACTTATTTTTAATCATTCTCCATTCAGTAATACTACTCCAGAATATTTTTCTTTTTACTACAGGACAGCAATGCCCAGGCTGAGGTAATTCAGGACACCAAAGGCATGACACAATGCACTTCTCAAAGGATACACATAAAAAAGCTATTCTAATGCTTACATTAGTTAAAAGATTTATTTCTGTGTATCAGAGTGTGCAAATTCATCCTGCATACAATGAGAAAGCGTCTAAGCTGTGAGCAGATACTTCAGAGCACCTTAACTGCACAAAGGTGAAAACCCTCAGTGTACATCTCAGTATGAATTGCAGCAACTGTTGCCTTCACCAGAAACATGTCTTGTCCATAGTACATAAATACTGGAAGGACATAATTTCCAAGGGCAATACAAAGTTTCGTATCTCCACTGGCTGGAGAGTTCCCAGAAATCCAGGTCCTGTGTCTTTCTTACATTAAACGAAACCAGAAGGTCCACAAAGCTCACAGATTATTTGATTTTTTAACATTAAGTTCAACAATACCTGTATTTAAATTTAAATAGCCACAATTCAATATTTTAGCTGAGAACAATCCCAAGCTTGCTTTTGTAGTATTACATAAACTTCAACTTTATAGTATTACTTTCAGTGCTGCTGAAATACAGAGACAGGCAACTGTTATGACCTAATCTTCAATATAGATTGTGAGACATTTTTTCTTTTTGTGCTTGGAAAAAAATGCAGATTAAGAAAAGAAACATCTTTATCTGTATTTCATAATGTCCATGAATACCCACTAGGGAATGTCAGAGAATCTGTCTCAGAAAACATTCTAATTCAACAGTATGAAAAGCAAGGACTTCATGAAACTTTGTATCATTTAATAAGAAGTGGGAGTCTTGTATTATTTGGTTCACTTAGAAATTCATTCCTCTGTGATCAACACTGAAAAATGGACATTCATAAAAATTGGCATGGCATTTAAGAATCAATGTTGTGTTAATAATTACTAGTTTAGTACATGCATAAACACACTTTGCATGTGACAAAGAGAACAAGCAAGAGAGAATAAATTTTAGACGCTGCAATGTCATATCTATCCCTCTACAGGAGAGGAATAATTACAATGTGACATCTATAAACTTGCCAGTTATTTTTATTTCTGATTATGTCACCAAAAAGGTTCATCACTATGCATCAGGTGTGCAAAATCTGACATTTCATTATTTATAATTTAACTCAAACATGTGTATGTTTGTGTATTTATATACACATGTGCACACAAATAAGTACACAGCTGTGTAACATACATTACCACTATAACACCTGATGTATTTATGATTTCATTATATTGTTATATCCAAAAAATGTCCCACAACAATTATTTAGAAACCTAACAGATATCCTTGTCTGAATACAATTTCTTAAATTCAACCCATATTTCCATTAATTTCTTGTGCCAGACTAAAAGCTTGGGATCTGGATTTTTTCTTCAAAATTATCTACATTTTATAAAGCAGTATGACAAAAAAGCCGTTAAAACAACTTGCAATATTTAATTTATTTTTACACCAAAAAATCAGGCATCTCCCTTACTATCAGGTTCTTAACTTTGCTAATTTAAATCAACAAAAGCAGTCATCCTGCAAAAAGTCTGCAGCTTGACCATGTCATTCCAGACAAACTGGCATATATGCCAGCACAGAATGAGCTACTATAATTTCCAGTGAAAGATAATGGTATTTGGCCATGTACATATACATGAAACACAATGGTGAGTGTTTCATAAATCTCAACAGAGGTCTCACAGTTCATTATATAAAATTATTTAAATGAGGGTTTGAAAAATACCTTTCTTCATGCTCACAGTGTCATACTTTCAGACACATTGATCACCACTCTCATTGTATTTTAAACACTTGTTAAAAATTAATTCCTTAACTGATCTTGTTATTACCTTGAACTTACTTTACTGCTATTGAGCCTCCCCCTTAAATCCCAGGCAAAACTTCTTTTGACTTCTTCTTGACTCCACTTGATCCCTGAGTGAAAGTTTGGCCTGAGTAAAGGAAAAGTGTGAGGAGTGCAGGGCTGAGCCCAGGAGGAGCTACTGCCCACCTGTTAAACTCCTCTGTTCCCTGGTGGAACAAACCCCTGCCCTGATTCGTTAGCTGCAGGAGAAAATCGGGAACTAAAAGCAACCCCTTTTCTTCCCCAGGATACTCAAATGCCATCTTAGAGCTCTACATTGGAATGAAAAGACAGAGACTCACCAGTAAAGCTGGAAGGTGTGAAGGGTGTGGAGCTACCGGGGGACTGCGGAACAGGCGTTGAGCATGAGGGCAACAGTCCTACATCCCGAGCGAGTGAAGCATGAATGAGACAGAGCTGTCAGGTGCCACATACGATCAGCCACGCAGATCTAAAAACTGCACAGTAAGGAGTGGCCCGCCCCCCGCCCCAGATATACAAAGGAAAGATGAGCCTTTCTGGCATTCAAAGACTCAAGACCCTTTTTCACTACAGAGAAGCAGAAACTCCAACATTTGAGTATTGATCTGAGAGAACTTCAGGCAAGTTAAAGTAACTGCAAGGGAGATCCTGTTCAAACTGCTTCAAGTACACCTTTGTACTATGGAAACCATTGAAATTTTTTAAAGTTTAATTCTAAAATATTCCAGGAGTCTCTCATTTCCCTTTAAATTCACCTTAAAGGTAAATTTAAAGCTAAATACCTCTAGTATCTCTGGCTACTCAGCTCAATTCATTCTTCATGTCTATGTCAGTGTCTTAAAGACCTAACACACTAAGGATTCCTAGTAACATGCTAGGCTTATATGATTTCTTCAGCGACTCAGCAATGAACCCAAATACGTTTTGCCTACAGGAAAAAAAAGACACAAATGAAACAAATTTTTTTGCTTATACCATTGGAAAAGTTTTACTTAATCAAGCTTCATACCTTCCAAAGAATATTTATTCATCTCAATACTTGGTATCACTCACGAGTCCTAAGTGAACAAGGGAGTAACTGGCACGTTTCAATAACTCTCAGACCAAAGATGTGAACAGAGTGAGGTAAAAGTCTGGTCAATGCAGGGAGGCCACCTGGCCATCTTCCCCACTACCAGCAGAAAGTGTTTGCATGGGCCAGATAACTCAGAGCTCACCTCAAGGAACCCCGGAATCATCTCGGGTCACACTCGTGAACTCCATCATTCTGTGTATTCTCTCCATCATTTCACCCACTTACAACGGTGAAAGAAATTCTGGCTCTACTTTATATTTAAGACTTAACTTTACTCGGAGCACAAAACTGGCTTGAAATGCACATCAACGTTCACATGTTAGCAGCAACTTTTAAGGAAGATACTACACGCCCCTACACAACAATCCTGGATATAAATATTTGTTGCTTTGTCCTCCACTGCATCTCCTGAGGTATTTGGTGAGGTTTGGACACGTCTCCCTGTCACACGAGGCTCAGTTACCGTCCCAGCTGCGAGCGCCGCTGCGGGCAGACAGTCCCCTCGGAGGGGCAGGAGCAGAGGCACAGCGCACCGGGGTCCCTCAGCAAGGCACTCAGAGCAACAAGGCCCCTGCCACCACTCCTCCTCAGCAGCATGAGCCGGCTCGGCCCCGCCCTGCCCTTCCCTGGCGCCCATCCCACGGCCGGGGGACACGGCGAGCGGGCAGAAGCCGTGTCGCGGCCGTGTCCCCTGTGCCGGGCGGCGAGTCCCTGCCCGGAGCCGAGCGGCGCAGCCCAGGGCGCTCTACTTACGCGCGGCGGGAGGAAGGCTTTTGTTGGCAGCAAAGGCTCAACTCGTTCGCAAGAGTCCAGGCGGCGATGGCGCGTAGGTCGTTAAAGCGGGGGGAAGATGCGCCCCAAACTTTGCTCGGGCTATGGCAGGAGCGGCGGGGCGGTGTCGGGAGCCCTTGCCCAGCGCTCTGCCCAGCGCCCTGCCCAGCCTGCGCCCAGCTCCGTGCCCAGCGCCCTGCCTGCGGCTGCCCGCGCCCCCGGCCGGCGCCGGCACCTCTGGCGGTCTCCCGCGGCCACGGGGCACCGGCCCTCCTTCTCTCCCCTCCCCTCCCCGCCTCCCGCCGCCGCTTCATGCGGGGACAGCCCGGCAGCCCCGCTTCTCACCCGGGAGGCTCCAAGCGGATTCTCTCCCTGGATTTGAAAATGTTTGCCACTGTGCAGATGACCCATCCCACCTCCGCGGGATTTCCTGGGAAATAAAAATGTTTCTTCCCGCGCAGAGGATGCCTCGCCCCGACCACCGAACACACGGTGAGGTGTCAGAGATACCTGAGCAAAAGGGGAAAAAACCCACTAAAACAACCGGACAAGTTCTTCACCAAAAGGAGAATCCCCCCCTGAGGACAGATAAACCTTGCAGGGGCTGCCTGTGTGTCCTGCGTGGAGAGCCCCAAAAGGGCTGCCAGCCCCTTTTTTCTTTCCCTCAGACCGTCCTCAGTCAGGATCAGCTGTCAAGCTGTTGTGTGCAGAACTTTTGGAAAAAGAAAAAAACAAAAAAATGCAAAAACACGGATCAGTTGTCACTATTCTGGAAGTTACTATTTAAGTGGTTTTGACATTTTCAGCATCACTACTCAAAGATATTACTATCACCTATATTTTGGTTAGGCTTTTGTGTGTTCTGCAGCGTTGCCCCAGAGAAAGGAAAACAGCCACACAGCCTGGGCAGCATCTAAAGCAGACTGGGAGGTGGTTCTGCTCAAAGCAGGTCAAGGGAGGTTATTCTCCCCTGCTATTCTGCTCTCATGAGACCCCACCTGGAGTGCTGCATCCAGCTCACAGGGCCCCTAACATAAGAAGGATGTGGATCTGTTGGAATAAGTTCAGAGGGGCAGGAAAATTGTCTGCTGGAGCACCTCTGCTATGAAGACAGGCTGAGAGAGTTGGGGCTGTTCTGCCCGGAGAAAAAAGGCTCCAAGGAGACTACACAGCAGTTTTCCAGTTCCTAAAGGGGTCTACAAGAAAGCCAGAGAGGAACTTGTTTACAAGGGCATGTAGTGACTGGAAAAGGGGCAATGGCTCTAAACTGAAAGAGGGTCGATTTAGATTAGATATTATGAAGAAATTCCTGACTGTGAGGGTGGTGAGTCACAGGCACAGGTTGCCCAGATAAATTGCAGATGCCACTTTCCTGGAAGTGTTCAAGGCCAGGTTTGATGGGGTTTTGAGCAACCTGGTCTAGTAGGTATCCCTGTCCTTGGCAGGAGAGATGGAACTAGATCTTTAAGGTCCCTTCCAACCCAAACCATGCCATGATTCTATGAAAGACAGAATGACTTAAACTGGCTGGTGGCTCCACAACTCTTCAGCAGTAACATATGAGTTTCTTTTGATAGCTACTCTAAAAAGAGCTGGAAATGGAGCAATACCAGTCATTTCCAAGGCATAATGTTGCTTTATTTAGTAAAAAAAAATCCAAGAAAAAATCCAAGAAAAATTTTGAGACACTTTGAGGAGCTGTGTGTAGCAGAGGACTGTTGAGAAACTGGATCAGACCATGCCCATATTCTTGTATTCTTGAAATGGTTGATTGGTCCCTATAAATCTTTCAGCTGAAAACAGTAGGGAGGAAGATCTCTGTTGACCCTAAGCACTAGGGGTGGCACAAAGACAAGTGACTGTTCAGAGGCGGGTGATGTATCTGAAACACAGAGCTGCCATGATTGTAAGAGTAGTAGTATCACAGGATTGATCCTGAAGCACTGGGGCATGAGAGGCTGTGTTAGGGTACAGGATGGAATCCGAGCAGCCACAGTAATTCCTAACATTAAAACTTCCTTTGTGCAGTGAAGTCTCTCAGCTCATAAGGTCAGTTGAAGGGCAGGAGGTTTGATTTTAGGGACAATCAGATAGAGATCTTTCATTTTCAACTATCAGTTCCAGAGGTTTAAGAGCATGAAGCACGGGGTGTTTCTCTGATGGCTTTTTCAGTCTCTGGAAGTTTCAAGTGGTATTTCCCACTATCTGTACAAACTGGCTTTGATACCTGTTTTTTTAAGATATTCTTACTTAGGAGGGCAGTGAGATTCTAGAGCAGCAGCCTTTTAGTAGTGCTACAGAAGGTTTTTATGACAGAATCCCTTAAATTTCAAACTAGGAGAAGCTGATGCAGTGCCTGCCTGAGATGGGACTACACCCATCAGCTAACAAATTCCTTTCCTACAATTCCTCTCTGAGTTCATGCAAGAAGAGGTTTGGTCTGTCAGCAAAACCCTCTGGATCATTTGTAGGAAATGGGACAGGCAAGGACGCAATGTAAATTCCATGGGGAAAACTTGAAGGAAGCAGCTTTAAAAGTAAAGAACCAATTATGTACTGCTGAAAGCCCAAGCATGAAAGCATGTTGAGGACATATGGAGGGCTATTTGTTAGTCATACATTAGAATAGGAGGATCTGTAGCCAAACAAGGGGTAGGGGGGGAAGTAGGACTTGTTTCTCTGAGGAATTCATTTAGAAAGAAAATAGGCTCAGATTTAGTTAATGGTGTTAAAAAGTGTCTCTTCATGTGGACTTTCTGACAGAAGTATTTCCATGGAAGAACAATGGAAATGGATTATCTTTAAAGCTGCACAGCACTGCTACTCCTCATTATATTTAAAGGGTTCTCTCCATTGTCATTAACACTAGACAGTAGCATACAACTTAAGGTGACGTAAATTTTTACATGTAAATGCACACTTACAAAATTTTCAGCCTTCCTTAATTAACACACAATCACAGAATCATTAGGGTTGGAAGGGACCTCTGGAGATCATCTGGTCCAACATCCCTACCAAGGAAGGGTCACCTACAGCAGATTACACAGGAATGTGTCCAGCTGGGTTTTGAATGTCTCCAGGGAGGGATTAATTATCTTCTTTAGTATAATCTTTTGCCTTTCATCCAAGCCTCCACACAGGTGACAACCCCATTCCACATTTAGACAGACATTTAGCAGTACATTATTTGACTGGTGCAGAAACAAAGTGAATTCAAGAAGTGGGGAGACAGAGCAGTCAGGCAGATACTTTTAAGATTAGATGACTCAGGTTTTCATGAAAATGCACACAGAAAGAAAAAAAAATAGACACCAAACTTTATGAAATGATAAAAAGTTCTTGTAAGTTAAGCAGATATCTCTTGATTGATCTTAGTCTGAACCTGAGCTACTGCTCAACAAGAAAAATTAACTTTTTCAGATCGTTTATTTTAAATTTTTTTCAGACCCTTCTATTTCTAATTTAAACATCTAGTTTGAAGTACAGAAGAGGATCACTCTCACTGTAACCGTGCATCCAAACATGGTCTAGTGAAAAGACCCCCTAACTGCAGTACCACGCCAAAGTGATGCCATGGCTCAGCAGTGGTGACAGCAGTTCTGTCCACACAGTCAAAAAAAGAGCTCCAAATGCCTTCAGTTCAGCTCATTGCTGCAGTGTACAGTATGTCAATAAAGAGAATTGCACTTGACATGCCACTGCCCTACAGAAGATGGCACTAAAGATATTTAAATGCTGGGAAAGGCTACTGCTACCTCCGGAGGCACAGCTTGAAGCAAGGAGGATTAAAATCTCTAGTTGTTTTCTACATGGATGAATCAAAGGACTTTAGAACTAATTAAATATTAAAAAACATGGCAATCAAAAACCTGAAATTTTAGTTTGATCTCATATTATATGCTAATTTTTGTTATTGTACCAGTTAGGGATTAGTGTTCTGTTCTGTTAGACACTACTGCCAAAGCACATCAGAGAACACAGCATAAGAACTGGTGTCAGGAAGAATTATTATTTCTAGTTTGTAGGATGACACTGTGACTTCTAGTTTGTAGGAATGGAGGCACAGGAAGACTAAATATCTTGTCCTAGGTTATATGGTTCTGAGAATAGCACTGAAACTCTAGGCTGGTGTTTCACCCAGCAGAACCATCTTCATCTGATCCTTTCTGGTTCTTTCCTTTGGAAATGTGGGAAGTGTCCTAATACAATAACAACAACAACAACAACCACAACAACAACAAAATAAATGTGTGTGTTCTGAGATATGTGACAGTGAGATGCTTTCCAGTCATCTTCATGGAAGCAAAAGCTCCATGTAAGATGTAGCAGAGGAAGAACTATAACTGTACAAGCCAGACATCTGTTAGGAGGAAGAATCAAAAAGTGAGACACAAGACATGGAGAATCCTAAGAGGAATTATGCCTGCTATCATTCTGCCATAGCGTGATGCTATTCTTTTTCTGTGTGACACTACAGGCAGAAATATGAAATAAAAATATTGGTGTTTGAAACACATTGATTCTTGCCACAAGTCTGGCAGAAAGCCAACTGGACTGAAAAAAACAAAATCAAAAGGGAGATTTCAAATAGTTCACTGCTGAGTTAGTGAGTTAAATCAACTCATACAAAAATTGAAGAAAGATTGTGTTGGAGTAAGGAAGAAGATGGCCAGTAGCTGAGAAGCAGGGCCAGTAGAGAGGAATAGAGGGCAAGGAAGGGTACAGCAGCAAAGGGGGAAATGGCAGTTAAGATTTTTGCCTTTATAGTAGCAGTCACTGAGGAAAACACAGCCAGAGGCTGTGGTTTGAAATTGCAGCCTGTGTAGCAGCAAATAAACTTCCTGTTGCCATTCCCTCCACCCCTTCCACTCATTCCCTGCAGCTCTTCTTGCCCAACACGATGGCCTACTGCCCCACAATCTTGTCAGTGTGGAAGTTCATATGGCCTCCCTGTAAGGCAGATCAAGGAATTAATCCATCTGAAAAACAATCCAGCAAAGCAAAACATTTGTTTCTTCATCAGCTAACACAGTGAGCCAGTCCAGTGCTGAGCACAGGTGTGCAAACAACTGTGTTGGCACAGTGCAGGTCCTGCAGTGGAGGCACCATGTTGAATGGGGTGGGAGAGAGACACAGACAGGATAAGAATGAGCAGGAAGGAATGACATCAGTGTTAATGTCCTAAGCTGGTATTGCCAGTGGGCAATTAATTGTGCCAAACCACAGCCGAGGCTTCTAAACAAGGATGTTCTTTTTCATTGGGTTAGGATAAGGACAAATATGGTATGTTTTAACAGGAATATACCTGGGTGTCATGCACGATGAATTTGTAAAGGCCTCAAATAATTACTGCCTTCCACAGAAAGGAACAGCGATAGGCATCTTGCTTTGGAATAGAAAAAACAGTATTATGTATGGTGCAATTTCTCTACAAAATCCAAACTGCTGCAAAGTGTGATGGCCTGCCTTTGGAATTAAAGAAATTGGTAGCACAAAATGGCATGCCATTGGTGGGAAATAATCTCATGGCTGCAGACTGGGCTTCAGTGAACTCCACCAATGTTTGCACATATAGTAAAATGGGCAGCAAAACTGACCAGTGATCTGGGTTTCTGTTTTCCTCCTATTGGGAGGAATGCCTGTTTTGTGAGACACACAACCAAGGCATAAGGAACTTTTCACTAACTGTGCTGAGGAGAAGAAAAAGAAATTCCATCACCAATTTCACTCATATTAATTGGAATTTTATTTACTCACAGTGCCACCTCATATGCTTAGTTAGGTGGGACATACTATAGCACACAAATGTCTTATTACAATTGCTAAAAGCACAAAGGAGCCATGTTGACAGAGACAGTGCTGGAAAAACGCTCCACTGGCAAACAGACTGTAGGGTGCTAACAAGACTGAAAACTTAATTTCAAACATCCTGGTTTTGACAAAATTTTAATGCATACCAGTATGGTGTTTTTTCAAGTCAATCACGTTATTGTCTCCTGTCCCACCGATGATCTTCCACAAACTCCAGCTCTTCTTTAACAAAACTTTCTTTGCTTCAGAGCAGGTCCCTATCAGACAGTTTTGCAGGTGCTTCATATTTCACAATAGAAGCACTTAGACCTTCCTACCTTCTAAAACTGCTATTGTTAAACCATTTCTCCTGGTGATAAAGATCTTATTGAATCCTACACTTATCTTCCCGTGTACCTGCAGCTCCTCCCAGCTGCACGCTGTTTATCTCATTTGGTGGATCCTGATGCTCTGATAATGAGTCATTAATAACTATTTTACTGCTATACACAAAAGCTTGTATCATGGCATAGGCAGAAATTATGCCTGACAAATCCATGTTGCAGTGTTTCATTCAGTCTTCTATCAGATAACAGTGAGGGAATGATTTAGTCAGTTTCTTGCTTTGTGTCTCTGTGCACGTGTGTGGGTAAGGGAATAGACTGTTTTTGTTTGTGCTGGACAGATTGTGGAAGCTGTTTAAACTGTATGTTAAACACTCAGTCCTTGGAAAGGATGCAATACCTAGGGCAGGGACATGACTAACTGTAAGCAGACATTACACTAATGATGCAACATACAATAGGTTTGAAATCTTTATCACACAGTAATTATAAAATATTTTTTCTGGCACCTGTTGCAATGATCTTAACAAACAGTGACTGATTAAACTGTTCTGATCCCTGTGAACATGACGCAGTTGTCACCTTTATCTTTCAATTGGGAAAACTCAGGAACAATGAGAGTAAGGGTTGACTCTGTGTACCAGGACTGCCATAATATTTTCAAATCAAAAAGAAAGAAGTGAAAGAAGTCTTGTGACAAAGGAGATGTTGGTAGTTCGATACCAAACAGATAGCAAGTTTTCCAGTCATCACAACAGAAGTGCAGCATTCCTCCTGCTAATGCGTAGATCGCTGAGAGGTGTGGAAGGAGTTTTTATGTGTTGTCGTAAAGATTGAACCTCCACAGAAAATTATCTGCAGAACACTTTCAAATCAGTTTTCATTATCTCAACTTACACAGTTTTAAGCCTGCTAGTATCTTTCCCAGCTGACATCTAAACTGCCATAATTGCCAAGACAACAGAAAAGATACATCTTGCATAAGCAAGTAAACCTGCCCAGCACAGCTCATCCATTAACAAATGCCACCTGCTTCAGACCAGTGTGCCTGCACCACACAGTACAGTCCGTATTACTTTTCCTGGGGACTGTGTCAGGCTATGAGAAAAATGCTGGTTCTTAACAACACACAGAATATATGCTGCTCTTCAGAACATTCGTCTGCAACTGTAGTCATTCATGGTTCAACTCTACAAGTTCTCTGTCAATTCACTGAAAACATACTTCCCGAAACTGTATATCATACTGGTACTGTATCACTCCTTTACCACGACAACTTATGCAAGCATCTGGCTGCCTGGTGCTATTCTTGGAGAGGATATTTTTTAGTAGATGGCTAATTCAAATACAATGGATTTGGCTATTCAAATACACATAGCAGACAGATGTGAAATAATCTCTGAGTTAGTGGCAGCAATTAAAATGTCAGAAGAAGGGAGAAGGTGTGTGCAGTGATGTGACCAATTCTGACGTTTTAATCTATTCTAGGATGGGGGGACCAACCATAGCAAGAGCAAGGAATGTTCTCAGATATGGAGAGTCTGAGACGTGACTTGTTTCCTCATCTGGGCCTTCCACATTAAAGCTCAATGCATTTCCAAACCTAGGTTATAAAGACTTTCTTTTGGTAGCTAGAAAACTTCATCTAGAAAACAGGTCAAAGCTGAGCCAGCTTTACAGAAGAGAAATATACTCTGTAAGAGAAAATGACAATGACAAGCTAGGTTGGTCAGATGGGGATGAAAGTATAAGTACCTTCTGAACTATCTTGAAAGTCATTACCATTAGCCTTAGCTCATTAAGCTTCAAATAGTTACCATTATTCTTGCCACTGTCTGCAAACAGGTTCAAATGACTGTGTAGATAATAAAATGGTGAAAAATCAAATGAACCTGTACTTACCTGTCAGGGTAGTGGCTGTCCTAAATATCAGGACAGGTGACTAAAAATACAGTGCATTTCTCTGTGTGATTCTGTTGCCTGGTAAAACCCATTAGCCTAATTTTCAGGTGAGGAAATTATAATTAGGGGAAAAAAAAACCCATTTTCACCAAGTTTAGTTTCTAGTAAAGTGCTTCTTAGCTGTTGCTTACTGCTGCAGTATATTTTTTACAAAATAAAGCAGCTTTTAACAGAGTTGCTGTTTTGAATTGAACCTCCATAGGAGTGCTCTTCTCTGTATGGACCAATTAATTTGTCTTTTATATTTGTCCTATCAGATATAAAATAACATAGTACATTGGCTCATAATAACTGTAAACAACCGAACGATATTTTTATTTTTGTTTAAGAAAACCTTTAATAAAGGTGCTTCTACATCCAGGAGTCAAATACAGAAGATTTATACTTTGATTTCATTTTAAATCAGTCCTTCTCTCAAGGTAGGTAGGATTTTTTCTCTCTCTGGGTCCATGAGTTACTAGTGAAGTTTGCTTCCCCTCATCTCCTTCCTCTTCTGACAAACATGTTTGTAGTTTTGGTTTCAAGGTTTTGGATGAAAGTTTAGCCTGATTTGAGTCAATGGTGATTTTCTCTGGCCATTTCAGTCAAGGTACAATTTCAGCCAGTCCCATTCCTACACATCACAGTTCTGATGCCATATTATTAGACACTTTACATTCTGGCTACACTGGACAGTGAACAATGAGGAATCAGCCCCTTTTACAGTCATGACCTCAGATGTGCTGCTTAAGTTTTCAAAGCACTTTGCAATCTTTATTCTGAAGAAAGCCTAGGAATGAAGTACCAGAAATGCAGGCATGACTAGTGCATTTCAGGAAAGAACACACACAACTTCAAAACAGCAATGTATTTTAATCTGTATGAAATCCATCTGTAGAAGGTCAGCTATGCAATGTAGCACATGTAGAAATAGGTGCAATTCTCATGTTCCTATATAGTATCTGATTTTTTTTCACATAAAAAGCAGCTATTCAGTAAAATTAAATATACACAGAAAACAAATCCCAGAGCTATTATTGCCTGATGATGCAGTCCTGGATCAAACCCATCTTGGCTACATCCAAACACTTTCCCCAGTTCTGTCTTCTTTTCCTGTCTGATAATCTGGTTGCCAACCTGCTAGTAGAAGATAACCTCATAGTGTTAGTGTTAACAGTTTTGGTGTGTCTCATTCCAAATTCCAGCAACTCTTTCTCTATGTGGTTGGTTAAGTTTATCACTGGCCTTTTCCAGCTGCAAGGCTGTCTTAGGCAGGGTATTTGATTTTAAGTAGAGCACATATGTGACCTTCCACTATGAGCTCTTGAAACCTCAGGATAACAGGCAATGTAACCACCTGAAACACCAACCTGCAGCAGGAGGCTAAAATCCTTACACTAGCCCTTGGCCATGAAGTATAGTATTGGTGCATACATTTTCCATTATAATAAACAGATTTTCCTCAGATGCATTAGGTGCACAGCATGTAATACAGAAAACAGACACCACAAGAGTGCTTTAATTATAATTTCAGAAAAAAAGAATAAAAATCTTGTTACAAAAGAAATGTAATACTAGAGCACTGGGACTAGATTGTTCTCTTCATAATTGTACAGGGAACAATGCAGGAACTCTATCAAGCACAAACCTGATATGTGCCAAACTTTGTTCTTTGGAGTTGAATTAATGATGTTTTCACAGTCCAAGTTTCCAGTCCAGCTCATTATGAATGACTTTCTATCTTTTTGTCCATGGTTCTGAGGATGGTGTTTTCATGGTTTTCTTGCTCCCCTCTTAGATAACAGATTTCCATCTGCAGTCAGGTTGTAACACTGGATGTAGCTCAAAAGCAATAGAAGCCTGTTTATGCTCCACTTTCAGTGCACAGTGAGGGGCCATGGGTTTTAATTCATGCAGCTTTGTTTATTCCAACAGTGACAAATTTATATGTACAGTAAAAGATGAATGCAAATAGAGAAGTTGAGAGATAGTGCTCATTCGTTTGGGGGAAAAGACAGTTATTAAAGCTAAGGAGGAGAACCAGCCAGCTTTCTAGAAATGGGTTCAAGAGGAAGGCACTTGGGAAGGTAAACTGTGTTGCCCTGTGTGCCATGTGCTACCCATGACAGGCATAAAACACCTTTTGAGACTGCTTTGAAACAAGACCAGACTGACTCATATAGTTCTTCAAATTAGTAATATGCCATTTACAGCTCAGCAATGTGAAACTTTAAGAAAAATATCAAGTTCCTCCTCATTTCTGATTGGGTCCCTTTGCTATTTTAGCTCTGTAAGCTGTCTGTAATTCCTGCTTGACCAACTCTAAGAAAAGGAATGGTGATTTATGTGATTAATCTCACAATTTGGAATGTCAGAGAGACTGGGAGTGGTTTGCTCAACTCATTCGAAAGGTACCTCAGATAGGGAGAAAGTTTTATGAAGAAAAGCTGTGCAGGCTGGATAGAAAAAAAGGAGCAAAGGAAGGAGCACTGCATATCATGCTGAAGCACTTCTTTTGGATAACCAAGAGAATGGAAAAAGGCTTTTTTTTTCTTGATTTTTATTGAAACACCCCCCCCCGAAACATTTTAAAAGTATACAGCTGAGTGAGGCACAGTCAAGTGGTAAAAAGTCTCTTCATCAGATAAAGTCTACTGTACCAAGATTATTCACAAAGTGTTGGAGGAGAACAAGAGAAGAAGACAGTTGCACTGCCTCCACCTGCCCAGAGGTGACAATCCTTTTATTTATCTGATCAAGAGGATGAAAAATGAACTTCATTCCTCTCACTGCTGCAGGCTCTGTGACTATGGGGAGGCAGCACTGACCTAATGGCATTCACAGGCAGTTGAGACTGGCCACCCCCAATGCTGTAAAAAATGCTTCTCAGTGCAGGCAAGAAGGAAAAAAAAAAAAAAAATGCTGGTGTCCAGCAAAGCTGATAGTATGCATTGCCATAGTATCTGTGTTCCTACACCATTTCCTTGCTCTCAAGATTACTTAGAGAGGACACCTACTATAAACACAATAACCTCCCTGTCTTGTTCCTTCTCAAAAGCTGAGATGTGCCCGAAAAATCCTTTACCCCACTTTTAACCAAAAACCTTTGTTCTTGGCTTGCCTCTGGGCCAACCCAGTCTGTTTGTGATTCCTGGATCTCCTTTGGGCACTAGAGCCTTCTCTGGACCTTTCCACTCCCACTTTCTAAAGATTTACTGTCCCAACAACAGGATCCCAGCAGCAGGCATACTTGGAGAAGCTGCTGTCAGAAGGCTGCTCTTTCTAATTGTGGATGCAGGAATACTGAATTAGCTTTTGATCTTTAAAACCTGCCTCAGCATCAGCTTCCCAGGTAGGCTATTATTTTTAAAACAAAAATGAACATTCTTTTTTTATCCTTTTCCTTGAGCGTGAAAATATTGTTTATTGTTTTCTTACATCTAAGAAAGTTTAAGGGAAATGGGGACCCAGTAAACCCTGAAGCTGGGGAATTATTTCAAAACTGTTGTTTTCCTGGATTCTTTCATGCAAATTTTTATCACTAGGTAGCACAATTCAGCCAGATTCAACATCATGCAGATCCCAGATACAGCAAGCATGAAAATAGTAAATGTGGTTTTCTCAGTGGGCCGAGACACAAAACAGTCCACTGTGTTGGGGCAGGGCCAAGCTTCACACTTCACCAGGCGAGGCATCTGGTAGCCATCGTACATGTAATAGAACACATACATGAAGACTGCTTCAAAGACGATCCTGAAGAAGATGCTGCTGGTGTATGTCCACCACAAGGGGCCCCGAATGTGAATCTTTTCATTTTTTAGCTCTTCAATATCAATTTTCTCACCATTTCTGAACCGCCTTTTCTTCTCATGCCTGGTGTAAGCCACATGCATGGCCACCAGCAGTGCAGGTGTGGAGACAAAGATCAGCTGCAGGGCCCAGAGTCTGATGTGAGAGATGGGGAAAAACTGATCATAGCAAACATTTCTGCAGCCAGGCTGAAGTGTGTTGCAGACAAAATCTTGCTGTTCATCTCCCCATACTCTCTCTGCAGCCACAACCAGGATCATGATACGGAAGATGAAGAGGACTGTGAGCCATATCTTCCCGATACTGGTGGAGTGCTTATTTACACCTCCTAAAACAGCCTGCAGAGTTCCCCAGTCCATCTTCTTTCCTGTGTCCTTTTACCTGCAGGATGACACAATACACAGAACGGTCACTTTTCAAATTGTGAAAATCAGCTCCAGACCTGTAAAGAAGAAAACTTCCTAACAGTCTCTCCAGACCCATAGGCAAGTGTCAGTCACTTTCCTTAATGACACCCATATGTTTATGGATTCAAACACCTTATTAAACTCTCTCCTTCCATCAGTTTATGATGGGACATACCTCATATGTATTTCTCAAGCATAACTCAATGTATTTCTCAACAAGACTTTGAGCAGGAAATTCGTACATCTTAATACAGTTTCTCTGTGCGTCCTCTATGCTCTCCTTCCCTTTCTTGAGCTATTTCCCTTTCTGTGGTTGACTCTTGTCAGTGCTTTGCTTTTCAGGGTACTTCCCAAAGCCATAGAAATTACTATCATTGCATGAGTTATGCAATACCTAAACAAAGTAGAGATTTCTCTAGCATTTTTCACAGGATTTCTTTGCCAACACCACAGCCCTAGAAGGCTAAGCTGGTTTCTTTGTCTCGGAGGTAGGTACTATTTGGCCTTCTTCAGCAGAAGTCCTGACTCCACCCAGACACCTCCAGCAGGCCCCCAAGGCTTTCTGTTGCAGTTCAGACAAGGCCCTTAATCTCAAGAGTACAGTGTTTGAATTTGCCAACACTGGCGAGAAGCCTCAAGCAAGCTCTGTCAGGGCTGCATGCTTATATGGCACAAACCAGCAGGCAAAGGAAGACAGAGCAGAGCCTGCCCTTCCACATTCATTGCTATGTCATCCAAAAAAGGAGGCAAGCAGAGTCACAGAGTTGAGAAGAAAAAGCCCTCGGCTAAAGAGTTTATGTTGATTTTCTAGATGCTATCACACTCCAGCAGAATACAGAAAGTCAAACTTCAGAGAAGCTCTACTTCAGCTTTCCTCCTACTCTTAAAAACTAAAATCCACACTCTTTGCCCTTTTGAAATTAAATTTTGCTGAAGTTCAGACTTCAGTCTCAGGGCTCAGCTTTCACTGATTGCAGCCATTTGGAAACTATGGCTGAATTGGATGAAAACTTTTCGAACCTCAAGCTGGGAACCTGCATAGCTTGTCCATCATCTCTCAAGGCTAGGCTGAACTGTGCTGTGTGAGAGAGTCACACAGGCCATGGATAAGAGCTCCATCTCCTCTTGCTGCTAGCTCTGTGCTGTGGGGAGAGCATGGTACTTTGCAATGCAACACTGGCCAAAGCTAACAAAAATCTCTCAATTCTCACACAGCAGAGAGAGGAAAAAAACGTTTTACCCTGGTGTAGTTACATCACAACCAAAGGACAAACGTGCCCCAACACATAGCCTTGGTACGAGGGCCCAGCTTGTGCGGACAAGCCTGGAGGCAAGAGGGAGAGGTCACATTTACTGTGATGCAGAAAGGTGAAATTGGGTAAGGCAAAAAAGAAAACAACTTTGAGAGGATGGCTGGAATTCCTGAGACTTCTCCTGCTTTGTCTCTACTGAAACTGGCACCTTTTATGCAACGTTTTACACTGACCTAACCTGCACGCAATGATCAGCTACCTGCATCTTTGTGCTAAGAATTTCCTCATGTCTGTTGCATACTCATTAAAATAAAGCCAAAGAAAACTTCACAAGAGGCTAATCAGAATTGAAGGACAGTACTGAAAATGCATACCGCTGAGCTTAACAGCCTGGGTTCCAAGTGCCAGTCCACAATGCAGTTCTGAACCAGTGCTGCAAGTTTTGGGCAGAAAAAAAAACTTTTCTCCCTGCTCATCTGCCACTACAGAAACACTACATTTGGCTCCAAGGAGCCAATCTACCCGGATACCCAACTTGCCAACCAAGACACCATAACCTCAAACCACTCCAGATTCCCACTCTGGGGTTAGTTGCTACCCCAGCCTCTCCGTCCCTCCTCGCCGACCTTTACCCCGCCGAGTTCCCGCGCGGTCGCGAGCCTCCAGCGCTGGGAAGCGGCAGGATTGCCGCCCGCTCCTGTCAGCGGGCACGGCTGGCAAACAGCGGCTTTGGCTCGGAGGTCCGACGGCTCCTCCCGGGACAGGCTGCGCTATCGGAACCTCCCGGCCGGCCGCAGTCACCGCCCCCGGCCCGCAGCCCCTCTGGCTGGGCTGGTCCCGGGGCTGGGGGGCACAGCGCCAGCCCAACCACAGCTTGCCGAGGGCCAGGGCGGCGGGGTGGCTGCCCAGCCCCGCAGCGCCCCGAGCCGAGCGCAGCCCCGCCGGGACGGCCCCGACCCGAGCCCCACTCCGGCACGCTACACGGATCGGACCCACTCGGAGAGGCGCACAGCTCAATCCCAATCCCAGCCCCGATCCCAGCGGTGCGGCACCACTCGGCCCCTCACCTGGCACGGCCGGGCAGGACACGCGGGACGCGGCCGGCACGCCACGCCGCGCTGCTCCGCTCCCAGGTCCGCCGGTGCCTGCGGAGCGGCCGCCCCAGCCTCGCCGCCCTCGAGCTTTAAGGTCCCTCTTCGTTCACCTGCCGCCGCTTTTAACCCGCCCCTCGCCCGCCCCCGCCCGCGCCCCGCTCCTCCGGCCGCCCGCGGAGGGGGCGGTGGGAAGCCAGGGCGGGGCCGGGCCGGGCCGGAGCAAGGGGGCTGAGCCGGAGCTTTACCATGCCCTCTGCTGCAGACGGAGCGGGACTGGGGTTGGTGCCCTCCTCGGAAGCACCCTCGGGCTCGCCCGGGACGTCCAGGAGCACAGGGCGCGCAGCAGGCGGAGCGGACCCGGTACCCTGTAAATACGGCTCTGCGCCGGGGTTGATTCCCAAGTGTTGGCACAAAACATGTCCCGGAGGAAAATCCAGTCCCGCGGGACACTCCGAAACTGCCCCAGGGCCGTGGCAGCCGGAGGAAATCGTCACCGTGAGCCAGTTCGGACAGTGGTCAGATAAAATGCAACTCCCGAAGACTTTCTCGAGGGTGAGGCAGGGCTGGAGAGCGAAACCTCAGAGACCTTCTTAGGCCTGAATTTGGAAGACAAGGAATAGGTAAATTAGCTAATGAATTGATGATAAAAAGTTGATCTTGGTAGCCAGATGTAGGGATAACAAGGCATCAGGCAGTTAAGGGCAGGATAGAAGTAGGACGGTTGTTTTTCCTTTGGAAAGGAAATCCTCACTAGGGTGCACAGCCTTGATTTCACTGCTACTGCGCAAAGGGAGTGGGGGGTTAAAGTTGTTTCTGTGAGAGAAAGTAATCTAGCAGGAAGTATTAAGAGTGACTCAAAGAAGAGTTACTTGCCATGTGGAGATCTGTCGCTAGGTGTTATTTGTCTGGAGATTGAGCTCTGTTGTTCACAATAAAAAAAATAAAAGTTTCTTCTTATTATAGCACCCTTTAAGCCCCTCTTTAAGGAAAGCTTTTGTGGACCAAGTCCAGAGGGAGCCAGGCATGAATTAGTTGCATCAGTACTGCAAGCCCTTACCTTGGGCTTTGCTTGTAAGGTATACCCAGTGTTGCTCTCAGGCTGAGGTCTGCCTCACACAGTCTGCACTTCACCCAAAGCATCCAACCAAGAATGACTTCTATTAAATTATGCTTGATTACAACTTAGTAAAGAGTCTTGGCTTTTCAAAACACTGATAAAAAATCCTACCAGAAATAATTGCTGTGTTGAAAAGGAAAAAGAATAAAAATTTGTCTGAGTATATAAAGTACCGCTGAAAGTGCTGTGTTTGTTACTGTATATTGAGCTCTGTATATTACACTTAGTACTGAGCTTGGTTTTGTGATGCATATCTGGAAGTAGAAATATTTTCATCAGTAGAGACTTAAATAAAATTTAAACTTGATCTAGTAATTTGTATAGATAACAATTACTAGAATCTCCAACTTATGTGTGTCTCTGCAAAGCAACAAAGTTAATTTGACTTTGCTCTCCAAGGTTTAGAAAATTACATTGGACTTCATAGAATATTCTGAGTTAGAAGGGACCCTCAAGGATCGAGTCCAATGCCTGGCCCTGCGCAAGTCACCCCAAGACTCATACCATGTGCCTGAGAGTGCTGTCCAAACACTTCTGGAACTCTGTCACGCTTTGTTCTGCAACCACTTCCATGGTGACCCTTTTCCAGTGCCCAACCACCCTCTGGTGGAAAAACCTTTTCCTGATATCCAGTGTAAACCTCCTCTGACACAACCGCAGGCCATTCCCTTGGATTATGTCAATGATCACCACAGAGAAGAGATCAATGTCTGCCCCTCAGCTTTTCCTCATGAGGAACTTGTTGACTTCAATGTCTCCCATCAGTCTCCTCCAAGTTGAACAGACCAAGTGACCTCAGCTGCTGCTCATACAGCTTCCCCTCAAGGCCCTTCACCATCTTTTTTGCCCTCCTTTGGACACTCTCTAATTGTTTAATGTTTACTGTAGCACCCAAAGCTGCCCCCAGCACTGGAGGTGAGGCTGCCCCAGTGCAGAGCAGAGCAGGACAATCCCCTCCCTTGCCCAGCTGCAATGCTGTGCCTGATGCTCCCAGGACATGCTTGGCCCTCCTGGCTGCCAGGGCACTGCTGGCTCATGTTCAACTTGCCATCGACCAGGACCCACAGGTGCCTTTCCACGGCACTGCTTTCCAGTGTCTCATTCCCTGTCTGTCTGTATACCCAGGGTTGCTCCATCCCAGGGGCAGAATTTGTCCTATCCCTTGTTAAATACGTTGTTAACATCATAAGGTTGGTGTTTGCCCAGCCCTCTAATTTATTTATCAAAGTCTCTCTGCAGGGCCTCCCTGCCCTCAAGGGAGTTGATAGTTCCTCCCAATTTACTGTCATTGGCAAACTTAGTATATCTGTGAGTCCTGCATCCAAGTAATTTATGAAGATGTTGAAGAGCACAGGGCCTAAGATGGAGCCCTATGGAACTCCACTAGTGACAGGTCACCAGTCTGATGTCACTCTGTAACCCTTTGTGCCCAACCTGTGAACAAGTTGCTCACTGTGTTTGCATGACGTGTTTATCCAGCTGTATGTTGGACATTTGTCCAGAAGAACACTGTGAGAGTATTAAAAGCTTCACTGAAATGGAAGATCTTTAAAGATCTAAAACCAAAAATCTTGAATAGTTAACTATTTTTAATGAAATAATAGCCAAGTTTGATAGTAGTAAATATAAATGCTTGGAAGAAATTCATGGCTCAGGTTGCTCAGTACTGCCACAGTGTTTTTCATTTACAACCAAACAAAATCTATGTTAAAGCTGACTGCTATTTTTAGTTTCCTTGATTTTTGTTTCACTGCTCATATATGTAATGCTTTATTTGGGAAGGAGAGGGGATTCCAAGCAAGGAATTCTGACAGAGCACAAATCCAATGTTGCAGGCTTGTTGCATACACTTTTTACCTTTCTCATTGGCAGGAGGTGCAGGAAACAAGTTTTAACAACTCTGGAATCTGTAAAGGTTCATCTGTAAGGAAGGGGTAGCATTGAGGCTGGTGAATGCTACTACCAAGTGTTCATGTATGTACAAAACATTGTTTCTTGCGAATTGTAAAGTAATGCGGAAATAAAAATAGGAAAATAAATATTATTGTAACTTCCTCAACCCAGAAACAGGTTTTAGCTTATCTCAGCACAGCAGAAATCTTGGCATCATCTTCCAGTAATGCCTTATGGCTTTCCAAAGACTGTCTGCATCTCTGCATTCAACAACCCTCAGGCACTTCCAGAGGCTCTGTCTGGATCTATACTTTTAATAGGAATTGTTTCACTCTCGGCTTTGCCTAACCATGTTTTGATGTCACCTGTATATGGCTTACATAAATATTTAATATTTATCCCATGTATACATCTATCTCTATCTATATCTACATCTATATCTAATCTATATCTATCTCAAAATCCACATAATCCTAGAGTAATTAACTCAATAGCTTAATTATGTGTGGTGAAAGAAAAAAAGTTTCAATTCCTGAAAACCTGCTCTTAGATAATTTCAAGGGACATTCCTGAGTCCTCACCACTGGGAGAATAGCTAATTGTCTTTCTCGGTCCATCTCCTTTAAGAGTGCATAAACTTCTGCTATATCCTCTCTCCATCCTTTTTATTCAGTGCTGAAAGGCCTATTTTGTTGAAGCTGTGCCATTGCAAGAGCTGTTATGTATCTTTATTATCCTCATCACAACTTCGTGTGTCTTTCTTACAAGAGCAGTCCAAGTACCTGCACAGTTTATAAATTCACACCGCAATGCTTCCTGTGGCATTCACCATCATTTTCTAGTAATTCCTATTTACTTGTTTTCATTTTCCAGACACATTATAGCAATAAGTTTTTCATAGTCACTCCAGTATTCTTTCC
Source organism: Entomyzon cyanotis (assembly GCA_024500445.1). Classification (NCBI taxonomy): domain Eukaryota; kingdom Metazoa; phylum Chordata; class Aves; order Passeriformes; family Meliphagidae; genus Entomyzon; species Entomyzon cyanotis. The sequence continues at coordinate 71,794,949 of JAKEPQ010001016.1, read as the reverse complement.
CAAGCATTGCTAGAAATTAGAACAGTACCTCCTGGGGTACACATATGCCTATACACTTGAATAGGTGTATTTTGAACTAATTTTCATACTGTGCATTAGTTTGCACCAGCAGATGCCCAGGATCACTTGCCATTTTATTATCCAGTTACCTGGGATGAGATCTGCTATTCCTCATGGTCAGATTTAGTTTTGACTACCACAAAGCATCATTTTTATAATTCACAATTTTGATTTTTGCTGATTCGTATGTGTAGCAACCTCCTTCATCACCAGTTTTGCTTCAAATGAGGCTCTTTCAACACCTAGCAGCTTACTCGCTACTTGCCATGCACAGTTGTCATTAATCAACTGGAAATGTAACTATAGACTCAGACCACACTTTGGAAATAGTTTTCTTTTCTTTGAGGCTGGATTAAGTGTGTTACACACGGCATTTTTGCACTAACATCAGCAATAAAAGCACCTTCCCTGTTCAAGTCAGCATGTATAACCAGTTTGCCTCTGCATTTCCTGTTCCAACACTTGTTTTAGTCATTATAAGACCAAAAATAACGTACTTTCTTACCATTTGAACAAATAATTTTGTTTCCTTCAATATCTGTGTGTGTATATGAGTGTCTGAAACAGGTACCCAGTCATTTTTATCATGTTCAGTTTAATTGCCCTCCCAGTCTTTTAAAGATAAGCCTTTGTATTTTATAGAAAACTGCCTGAAGTGCTGCTGGCAAGGGCTGGCTAATACAAATACATGGTTGTAGGAGCTCAAATCCATAAAGCCGTAGCTTCCATGTCCATTATACAACATTGAACTCTTAAAGCTTACACAGCCACCGTGTTGGGTACAACTCTGCCTCCACCTACCCCACACAGAAGCGGTGGGCTCATGTGTCATTTTCAAGGAACATTTTATTTACAAAGAAAAACTTTCATTGTTTGACCTAAATACTTTGTTTGCTTCTTTGTCATCTCTCAGCTTTTTTTACAGTAAAATACTAATGTGATAAAAATATTGCTGTAGTTTATGCTGTAGTAGGAGGATCAGAGATTGCGAGGCTGCTCTGTGTATGAAAACAGCACTCAGTGTGCTTTGTAAACTCAACTTGATGTAAGGGCTGCAAAGATGCTGATTTATGTCAATGTTGCTGCAGGTGACTCTCAGTTCTCTGGCCACAGGCATCAATCCCAGTCTCAGAAGGCTTCTCTGCCAGACAAAACTTTATCCCACTTAAGATAAAAAAAGCCAGTGCAGAAGATATCAACCTTCTTTTATGTTTGCTGCCTAGTTCAAACAATTCAGGAGACTTCTGGCGAGGGGCACAGCACCTGGTTTACTTCTCTGAGTTAGAGCTGTCTTTCACCAGAAGTTCCTCAAAATGATCTTCCAAATTTACTTCATAAACCAGCAAAGGTTCAGCCTTTTCTGTTGGCTGTGCAGGATAACAAGGAAGTTAAACAGGTTTCATAATTTCGTCCAGCTGTAAAAAAGACACTTTAACACAACACTTAACTGACACATTTTAAAGTGTCAATAGCTGCCCGATCTCTTGTGGTCCCCTGTGGCAACCAGAATTTTCTTTGTAGTGTTTGCTTGCCATTTCTCCCCGATTAGAACAGGTAAGTGTGCTTCCCTCAGTTTCTCAGGTCTTTTGTCCAAGCCCTGCAGCTGCAGAGACACCTTCACAGGGACACTGCCTGTCTCCTCAGGGGGGCATCTGGCTGGCTCAGCTGGCTCTCCCCAGCTCGCCTTGCAGCTCTCAGGGTCTCTACTGCCCTGAGCTCCACAGCCTCTGGCCCTGCTTGTACACAAAGGCTGAAATCCCTTCACGGGTGAGACAGAGTTGGTATGGTAGATAGGACCACTATTTCCTACCTGTTGTAAAAGAGAAGTTTTGTGAGAGAGTGGGGAGTCTCATGTGAGAGAGTGATACCTTTTCACAGACAGGGTCACAAAAATGTGCCACAAGGCCAAGCAAAGGCAGAGCAGAGTCTATAAAGGAGCTTTGTGATTTTCTTTACTTCTGCAGAGATGCTTTACACTGTCTCTCAGAAATAATCTCTTCCCAAAGAGGGGTGTAGAGCACAGCTGGAGCGAGGGCCAGACCTTACTTTTGACCAATTCCCACCCTTTGCCATGCATATTCCGTGTCTGTAAATGCACTATTAGAGTTCAGGCAAACTTTTCTCAGGTTTGCCAAGAGCACTTTCAATCTTTGATGCTTATCTGAGGAGGTTTTGTTCTTCTTTATCTCTTGGAGCTCACAGAGAATAGAAGAAACATTAATTTACGTCTTCACAGATAAGGGTGGGAAGAAGACAATGAGAGATATCAGTGGCAAATGCTGGAGGCTGGGGAGAGAAATTGCTAAAAGCTGGATTGATGGAGCAGCCATAAAAGCTGCTAAATACAAAGGATAGTGCCAGTGAAACCTGAGGAGAGGCTGGATGCCAACAGTGGGAGAAGGTCTGATTCTGCACACCCCCCAGAGAGAAGGGAAAGATGTGGGTAGGGAGCGTTGTGATTAAAATTTCTGGTGTGAGTTGTTGGGTTCAGTGACAGGAGCTCAAGGGGAATGGTGGGAACAGCAGGCAGCATCTGAGAATGATGTATGATTCCTCCATGGAAAGTGGGCTGGATTCAAATCCTTTGCAATGTTTTAATTTAATCCGAATTAAGTACATTTACATTCTCTTGTTCCTTTTGTCAGTGTTCAAATCATTGACTACGTGACTGATCCAGCAGTTCATCAAGGTCTGAAATCCAAGTCCTGAATCAGATTAAAAAGAATAGGATGATTCAGAACGACCTGGTTGCACCTACGTATGCATCATGTTAACCAAGTCATTTCTTGCATGCAAATATATTATGGGAAACATTTCCTCTTGCTAAACTATTCAGAGATAAATAAAGGAGTTGAACTGGGAGTTGAAAGGAGTTGGGAATGAAGAGTCATGAGGAACTAAAGGGATACAGTTGAAATCTCATGCTGTTAACAACATTAAGAAAAGCAGTGACTATTACAAAGATCTTTCCAGGCAGAAGCTACAGGTCAAGCCCACACCAACCTGTTACACCAACAGATCCATGCTGGATTACAGCTGTGACCTGGAGGTCATGTGTCTGTGTGGTGCTCTCAGTCAACGACAATCCCAGGGCCCTTTGGGTGCTATCCCTGTGCCCAGTGCTGTTCCCTGGAGCAATGCTCCAGAGAACATGCTCGTGAAGCTGTCTGGGATGTATCCAGGCTGTGCCCCAGGACATAAGGACAAATCAAATTCTCAAATGCCCACTCTGTTTTTTTTCATTTCCTAGGTTTTCTTCATTCTCCACTTTAAAATTTTTTCCTGGCAATTCAACTTCTTGTGAAACACCTGCCACACATCCCATCAGATGGTTCCCTCACATGTCAAAGCCAAGTGGCTTTCTCTTCGTTTGTTGCTATCCAAGAGCAAGGGCTCCACTGCCACTGAGGGGTGCAGAAAATTTAGCACTCTGCAAGGGGGTTATGCACATAATTTGGAGAATGCTCAAAATCTGCTGACTTTTGCCAGCCATCTATATTCACTGGAGCAGATTAAAAAAGAACACAGGGTGACAGGGCGAGATAGTTATGCTGAGCAGGCAAAATCTGTAGCACCTGAAGAGCTCTTGGGCACTGAAGCACACAAAGCTGTGTGCAAAGCTGGCACTGGTGCCCCTCTGTAGAGACAGCATTAGGAGAGCTCTGTCCTGACAGCAAACCAAGCAGGCAGCTGCATGCTCAAGCTTGACTGCTGTTGGTCAATGGGCAACAATTTGGAGCGGTAAAGTTAACAGAAATTATGCAAGACTCTGAGGCTCTGCTTTGTACAGGAAATAATAAAGGAAACTGAAGTAGGCTTCAGGAACACTTTTTTGGCCAAGGGCCACTAAGTATGTAGTAAAAAAGAATATACATCCAGATTATACAACTACCTTGTACCTAAGAGGGAAATGTTACCAGCAGAGTGGGGAGTGAAGTCAGTTTGCTGGAATGATTCTGCTGACCTGAAACAACCAGACACAAAACCAAACAGCAAAGTACACAAAAATGCTGTTGAGCTGAGGGCAGTTTTCTTTGTCAGAGGAAGGCAGATTATGCTTCTCAGGGGTTTTGGGGAGGTGGGGCTACAGCATGTCATTGATGCTAGGGAGGACTCTTCTGAGTTCTGTGGTATAGACAAACCCCAGACTAGTAGCACAAGTCTCAGATAGTGTATTTGATATATAAAACCCGAAAAATAAATGCCTGAGTTAAGCCAGGGAAAATGTTGGATACCTTGCTAACATTAAAAAACAAACAAACAAACAAACAAGCATCTAAACCAAACAACAACAAAAAACCCAGCAACTTTTTACTAATTGTTCTGCAGCTTAATAAATTGTTCATGGGCCAGTGTGATCCTTTTCTTGCCCAAGTGTTTCTGTGTGTTATGTTACTTTCCTGGATTTCTATGGGTATAAATAGAAGGACTTCTAATTTTTAAGGGCTAAGTAATAATCAGTGCTTGTAATTCATTACCCTTACTGATAAATTGGGATGACAGTTGGAGATAAAAACTAGCTACTGAACCAGTATTTCATCAAAGGAGTCAATAATTTATGACAGTAAAAATTATTATGAATAGTTATGGGAAGGATAAAGCAGTGGTTTTGTGTTCATCAAAGTTTCATATCTCTTGTCTGTAACAGGTCGGAAAGGGATAAGGATGTTGGCTCTTCCCCTGCTTTGTGCAATAAGAGGTGGAGAAGACTTTGAACATGGCAGTATCCTTGGGGTACAAAGGCTGCTGGTGAAGAAATCCTTGGATCACTTGCCCCAGCAGTCTGAATTGTCTGTCTGCTATTTTAGGCTCTCCCTGACATCCTTACAAATTTTACATGTGTTCTTCCCAGTCCTGGCTTTTGTAATACTCCCTTTTCTGTGCCTGAAGGACAGTGTCTTTTCAGCCCTGTCACTCTCCCCAGTCTTTTTGCAAGCAGCTGCCATAGGCTGGAAAAACTGAGAACTTATCTCACTTCTGTTTGTTTTTGTTGGGTACCAAGAAGTCCCTGGTGTGCAGAATAGTCCCAGAGAGAAGAAAGGCTTTTCCCAGGGCCTGACTGGATGGTGGAACGTGACTTTGAAGCTCTCTGGGGAGACTTATACTGGCAGATTTGAAAGGAAGGTAAGCTGCAAACTGCTAGGATGTTCCCTGAAAGGTATCAAGGATTTCTCTGCAGCTGCAGGTGCATTTTAGCTACACAGAATTAAGGAAACAGGCTCAGATGTTTATTAAGTCTACACATAGACTGAATCAGCTGGGGTTGGAACAAGCCAAAGGGACCAGATAATTTAGGAGTGGATCAGTAATTATTGTTAAATGAATCTGAGGAAGGATTCCTTGATTTCTGTCTCCCAAGTGTAGTGGACCCCAGGGAAGATAACGTTCCAGGTATCAGTGTCTCTCCTCCTTGCTTGTCATCATGCTGCTAACCACAGGAATCCCAGCAGAGCCCACTGCAGAGATCTGTGGGAAGGGATCTGTAGACATGGAGAAACAGAGATATCATGCCAACAATTTACAAAGATCCACACAGCATCTCCTCAGAAAGCCCACTAAACTTGTTCCTAAGCAATGTAGGCATTCAGGGAAACAAAAACTCCACGTAAACACAAGAAATATCCCTTTCAACCAGCTCCCCAAAAGAAGGAAAACCAAACCCCTTTGGGTCAGGAATGTTTCTATCTCTGCTTTTCACTTTATTCAAGTATACCATAAAGGGATTTGCTTCAGGCAGGGAAAGGTGGACATCCAACAAAACCACTGTCTTTTGCAATGTTTGCATTACCCATGTACTCTCATAGTTAAAATATGGCTAGAAGTCAAGGGCTCCAGGTGAACAGGTGCTTGGTGACTTGCTGGCATAATTTAATGGGTGAGTAGATAATTTCTTTTGTTAAGAAATAAATTTTGACAGGTCCTTTTGACTGCTCCTTTTTATTTGAGATTCTTTCTCAGTACTACCATATGCCTGCTGCTAAGTGGTTCCTCTTTGAACTGACATTTTTATGAGTAAATAGTGGGTGGCAGAATAAACTGACCATGGGAAAAAAAATCTGTTCCTTTGTTATTTGACAACATAAAGGGGTAGCATTTTGAAAAAGAGGTTGGAGAGGTTTGAGGCATCCTCTGCCCTACACCCTCCTATGTACCAGCTCCCTGGTGGTCACAGACACCTTGGTGTGTCACACAGGCTGCTGAGAGGGAGACCTTATCTGTGCTAGGATACCTCTCCAAGAGACTCCCAGTATAACTCCCAACACTTCTTGCAGACCACTTTTGCCCCATGCTGCTCTGTCTGATCCCAGCAGCAGCCCTGGGCTCACAGTCCCTCTGCTGCACACACCTCAGTTTCTCTCTTCTCTCCAACCTGTGTGTAGTCCCTTCTCAATCTGGCACCCAAATTCCAGGTCTTGGTGATCCATAGGCTGTGAGGTTACAAACCAAAATGAGACCAGGTACTACCAGGAGGTATTTACAGTGGGGCTCACATCTGGGGACTGGTGTGAGGAAGGAACACAGTGCTCCTGCTGCCGTGTGCCTGGTGTGGGCTGGCTGATGTCCTGAGCTGTACAGGGAATGTTGTCTGTACCCCAGAAAAATGGGATTAAAACAACCTTACAGCAACTCTGTGCATGACTAGTTTGTGGAAAAAGTGTAAAATAAATCAGGTCTAAACCACACCAGGTGTTTTACTGCTAGTTATTTTATCATTATGAGTAGAGCATCAGGCAAGGGTGTTCATAAATTACTTGCAGTAGTTTCTATTATTTCAAAAGAGATAGAATCTACTGGAAATTATTTGGATTGACAGCATTTATGCAAAGCCACAAGGAAATTCCATTCAAGATCAGAATGTGCAGAGTTTTCAGTTCCCACCGGGGATTGCCATTGCTGTTGAAACACTTTGTTTCCAAACTCCAATCCAGAGCCTCGGGTGAGGTCATTCTTCTTTGTGTCAAGACATGTTGCACTGTTGTGCAGCCTATTATACATCCTGGGAACAGGTATTTTGCCCGTAAGTCAGCAAAATTCACATGCATGTCTGTAACTTCAGAGACATGAAATAAAAAACATAAGGGCATAAAAAACAAGATTGTTCATGCCCCTTTAGCTATGCATAGCTCCAGTTGGCCCAGTTAATTGTATTTACATCTCTTTTTCCTTTTCTATGGCACTCAGTACACTTCCAGTTCTACCCAGTAATGTAATGGCACTGCCTGCTGATGTGAAAATCACAGCATGATCTCTAAAAATAGCTAAATTAATTCTTATTTTTCCTTTTGCTTATTTGACATGTGCTATGACAGAGTTGTGGCCACAGTCTGGCTTCAGGAATAAAACAGCTTGTGCTCCCTTTGAAATTTCAGAGAGCAAAGGAAAAGGGAAAGCTGTCTAAATACTCTCCCATTAACCCTGGAAGCTACTGGCCAGATTTCTGAAATCCATCACTTTCTGGAAAGCATGACATTTCTATACCACAGCCAGGACAGCTAGCGAGGGTTTGTGAGCTGTGCCAGTGCTGGGGGTGGTACTCTCACCTCTTTCTCTTGAGGTTAGATGGAGATGTGGGTTTGAACCCTGCAGTCTAAAGGAATCACTTCAGCAATATGTTTCTGTACTCAGTGGTGTCCTCCACCCTCTGAAACTGATAGTTAAACCCCAAAATAACACGTATTCAGGCTTTTGCTGTCAGTGTTGCTGGGCTTGGCTAGTGCTGAGAGTTTATCCAGTGTTGAGATTGTTTTAGCAGCACTGATGGTTTACCAAAATAAGCTAAAATAATGTATCTGAGCTTTAGACTAATTGCAGTAGGTCTACCACAGGAATTTTCCAGGAATTTATCACGATAAATATATAATTAATTTAGTTAATCAAAGCAGCCTTTCTGTTATAGGAAATGCTCCAGCAAGATCAGGTAGTCTTTATTCTTCAAGCATCCTTCAAGTCAAATACACCTCAAGTACGATCCAGGTGAATTTGATTCTGCTTCAGATTTGCAAACTGGGCTGTGTGACATCTCATTTCTAATATTCACCTTTTTTCACTGGTTAGTAGGTGGGGAGAAAAGTAACATTTCTTCCTATCTTTCTAACAGATCCACCAAGAAACAATGAATTTGCTGCTGGCTTTTAATAAAGTTTAGTAGATGGTTATTCTTCAGTGGTCAATTGGATAGTATCTCCCAGCTCTTTGGTGAATTAGGCTGTAAAATACCAGAACGGTTAAAAAAAAAAAGAAAAAAAGAAAAAAGAAAAAAGTGAGAGTTAGCTTGCTGAGGAGTAAATTAAGTTCGTAAATTATGTGTAAACCAGGTGATGTCACAAGACCATTCGGGCCGAGGACATACAGATGCATGGATTAGTCCTCCAGAGGCGTGAAGTGTTCCCTTTGGTTCGTGATTAGCTGGGAGGATGTCTCTGACTGCCAAAACCTTTGATTGCTAATCAAGGTTTCCCTACACAGTGATAAAGGGGTCAGATAGGTTTTGGGATGAGATCCAAGAGACTATTTAGGTACCTGGTAGGATTTAAATAGATGTCAGACACCTATGTTCAGAGCTGTAATAAAGCAAACCCCTATCCAGCTGCCACCCAGCCCTCTGGGCACTTAAATTCTCTGGGTGCTTCCACTGTCACCTGCAAGTTCATCCACAGCTCCTCTCCCTGGTGTCACTGGAGGAACCAGAGGGGTGGACAAGGGGCGTCTTCATATATCAACCCCACCTCGGTGCGGGGAGGAACAGGGGAAATGCCAGGGGGAGAAAGTGTGGGCGGCAGTTTGGCAAGTCAGGCTCTCGCTCCAGAGAGCATGAATTTAATCTTTACAATAAGCAGTGGATAAACATAAAAATAAGCTTGGAATCAAGGTTATCCCTCTTGGCTATGAGGCCCTGAGATATGCGGCATTCCCCTTTGATCTCTAATTCCTGTGAAGTAATACACAGTAAATGCAGTTCCAGGTTATTAGTTTCATGTGTCTGTGAACAAGTGAAAAAATTACCCTTATTTACGCTCCTTTTTTTCCTTACAGTGACCAAAAAAGAGGAAGGTGTTTCTGGTGATCACTTCTCACCTCTGCTGGGTGTGGATACACCTTCCAGCTCTGTGCCAGAAATCACGTGTGTCTTTGGGAGCAACCCCCTTGAGTCTCTGACCCCCAAGGACAGCTGAACCTGCCTCCCACCTGCCAGCACAACTGGGTGATATAATTATCGATTTCATTATAATTTTTTTTCTTTACACATCTGAATATTTTTAGGGGGTTTTATTACGTTTTTTTTTTTTTTTCTCTTTCACCTCAGGTCACAGAGCAGAGCTGACTGAAGTGCCAGCCCAGACAGCTCTTGTTCCTGAAGCAGTTCAGGCCGCTGGAAACCAGAGAGTTGGATGAGGAGTTAAAATCTTTCCTTGAAATTAATTTTACTTTTCACCTACCACAGTGTGACTGCTAAAAAGATCTTTCCCCAATGTGCCTTAATTCTTCTCTGATCCAAACTAATTTCCTCTTATCATCTAATGATTTTATCTTCTATCAGCCTCTTCCACTGAAAATATCTCTTTAAACATAAATAATTATCAGGGATGCCAAAATAAAACTGAGTCCTTAACCAGGGTTTAAAACATTTGCTGGGAATCCTAGTTTTTGCTACGCTTATTCCATGTCAATGAGAATTACTATTTTTATTATTCCTCCCTTTGGAACTGTGGGATCAGAGCTGGGTTCAGCCCCATTTGGATGCCTGTGGTGTGGGAGACATGAGTGGTTTGGCTCACTGCACAAGCCTTATCTGCTCTGGGAAACTTTCCAGGGATTAGTTAAATTTTTACCAGATAAGAAACCGAAAACTGACTAAATAACTGTGAGCATGGCAATTTTTTCAGACAGCCTCTGTTGGATGCTTTCAAACTGTTTTTTATTATCCCCATCTGAACACACACTGTGTGCCTACCTGGGTGATGTTTTAATTAAACCCAAGCCATCATCCCTAATAAAAGGGTTAAATTATCCCTCCTTTGTCACCCACATCTGGTTTAAAGCTGCAAGAGCCATTCCAGGTTCACTGTTGCGAACTTTTGCCCCAGGGACATCCAGGGAGTTTTACCTGGGCCACAGGGTTCACCAGCTGCTTTTCTTTCCAGGCTTTTCACATAGCCTAAGTGGCATCAAAGGATTCTTTCTCGAGGTCATTGTCATGCTTTACAAGATGTCATCATTGTTTCATACTTGCCTAAATTTCCCAGATGTCCCAAAGACATCAGTGAGATGGGTCCCTGGCCTGAGAGCTGCATCATGTAAATTATAACAAGGGGATGGCAGAGTAAAATACTGGGAGAAATTGGATTAGCCAGGACTCCACCATGGTTTTGATAATTCAGGAAGGCTGCACCATGCTGCTCTGGACTGCTAGGAGCAGAACCAGCTGTGGCTCTGGCTCTGAAGGAAGTCAAATAGCCTGACTGCCATGGACTGTGTCCTGTTGGGTCAGGAGCCAGCAGGGTGTAAAACCTTCCTGCTTTACTGATCTCGAAATCCCAAGCTTCTCTGATTCATGGGCTCATACACAAATGGCTACCCAACACGCAAAACAGTAGAGAAAAGAGGCCCTTGAATTTGTTAAGCCACAACATGCTAGGAAGCTCTCCTCCTCTAAGTAATAAGTCTTTTCTGCAGCCAACAGCAGAAACTGGAAATGGCTAAAATGCTTGTGAGAGCATGACCACACATCAGTGTAGGCCCTTCGGCCTGCACAGCCTGAACGGGAATTATCCCGTTTGGAGATCTGCTGCCAGGAGGTAATAGCTGCTGTGTGAAATGGGACCTGATGTTGCAAAAAGGGAGTGCAGAAAGCCTCTGGGTGATATTGCAGTGTTTTCAAGGAGTTACGCCCTTCCTAAGGGCCTGGCGCAAGCCTGCTTGGAATCAACAGGGATTTGCTGAGTGACAGCGAGGAGCTTTGGATCTGGCCCTGAAATATCTGCAAGCTTGCAGAAAGGGCCAACGTGATGTGCACAGCATCGGCGGGTGTGGGGAGGCTGAAGTACAAACTCTGGCAATGATGGGTGTCCCAATGGCTCAGGCAGGTGGTAGCCCAGTGGTGACAAGGCGCAGGGAGCGGCATTCCTGTCCATACGCCTCTTGCCAGGGATGAAACAGTGCTGACTGGGGCCCTTGCTGGGACTTGATGGCTGAGTCAGGGCTCTGCAAGAACCTCTCCCTGTCTTCTCCTCCCACGGACCCACCTGTCCATTGCTTTGTGTGTCGGACAAAGCGCTGGGTGCTTCCTTCTGGAGGAGCCCACCCGAGCCACCCGGCTGTGTGCACACTGGAGGAGCAGTCGTACTCCAAAACAGTGTCGGCATGCAGCACCAAGCAGGTGGGGAACTGCAGAAGTGTTATTTGCACATCACCCCCATCTTTTTTTTGTGTAGCCAGTTTTTGGGTTCTGTGGAAGTTGAAAAGGAAGCCATTCACCTTTACATGCCTAAGTTGAGAAATACAAGCCTGACAATACAGGGCTGTTCTGTGGCTGCCACACCAGTCATGCTCTCACTGCAGCCTGATGCAATGTCCCTATGAGGAAGTTTGCTGAGGTGGAGGTGGTCTCTGCCCATGGGCCCACCTGAGGGGATAGTAGTGCCCAGCATGGCATAGGATCTCAGCTCTGACACTCCCTCTGGCTTCAGAGCCATGCTGTCTGACATCACAGCTATGCTAAGGCACATGGAGAACAGGGAAGTGATTTGAAACCAGCAACACAGCTTCACCAAGGGCAAGTCCTGACTAACCAACCCTGTGGCTTTCTGTGTGGGGGTGACCACAGCAGAAGACAAGGGACGGGCTACAGGTGTCATTTACCTGGATTTCTGTAAGGTCTTTGGCACAGTCCACTCACAACTTCCTTCTCTCTGAACTGGAGAGATGGATTTAATGGATATACTGTTCAGTAAAGGAGGAATTGGTTGGGATGGTCATATCCAGAGGAGAGTGGTCAATGGTTGAATGTCTCAGTAGAGGTCGGTAAAAAGTGGTGTCCCTCAGGGACCACTTCTATGCTGAGACCAGACTGTTTAATATGCCCTTTCCTCTGCCATGGCAGGGGGTTTTGAAGCAGATGACCTTTAATTGGAGCCACTGAGATTAGCTCAGTTGGTTAGAGCATAGTGCTAATAACACCAAGGTTGTGGGTTTGATCCTCATATGGGCCATTCACTGAAGAGATGGACTCAGTGGTCCTTGTGGGTCCCTTCCAAGTCAGAGTATTCTATAATATATCTCCATCAGTGACATGGTGGGATCAAGTGCACCCTTGACACATTTTCAGATGGCACCAAGCTGCGTGATGCAGTTGACACACCTGAGAGACCTGGACAAACTCAAGAAGTGGGACCGTGGGAACCTCACAAGATTCAACAAAGCCAAGTGCAAGGTGTTGCACCTGGGTCAGGGCAACCCTAATTATCAGTAGGATGAAGGGATTGAGAGCAGTCCTGCAGAGGACTTGATGCTGGTGGATGAGAGACTGGTCGTGACCTCTCAATGTGCACTCACAGGCCAGGAAAACAATTGTGTCCTGGGCTACATATAAAGTAGCATGGGCAGCAGGATGAGGGGGATTCTGCCCCTCTGCTCTGCTCTGCTGAGACCCCACATGCAATGCTGCATCCAGATCTAGAATCTTCAGTGCAGCAAAGACAAGAACCTGTTGGACTGGATCCAGAGGAGGGGCACAAAAATGATCAGAGGGCTGGAAGGCCTCTCCTATGAAGACAGGCTGAGAGAAGGATGTTCAGCCTGGAGAAGGGAAAGCTCCAAGGAGACCTTTTTGCAGCCCTTTAGTACTTAAAAGAGGCTTACAAGGAAGATGGTGACACTTTTTAGCAGGGCCTGTTGCAATAGGACAAAGGGTAATGATTTTAAACTAAAGGAGGGCAGGTTCAGACTAGATAGATTAGATATAAGGAAGACATTTTTCAATGAGGGTGGTGAAACGCTGAACAGGTTGCTCAGAGAGATGGCAGATGCCCCATCACTGGAAATATTCAGGGTCTGATAGGACTGAGCAACCTCATCTAGATGAAGATACCCCTGCTCATTGCAAGGGGGTGGTACTAGATGACCCATCAAGGTCTCTTCCAACCCAAACTATTCTATGATTCAATGAAATAGATTTATTTCAGCAGGATTATAATACAGCCTTGGTTCAGTAAGGGGAACACAGATAACAGTGGCAATAGAAAAATATACCACGCAGTTGAGAGCAGAGGTCAGTTTCATTTTGGCTGTGGCAGTGCTTCTCAGCGTGCCCTTACAGGGGAAGGTGGGGGAGGCACTGGGCTGGCACAACACACATCAAGAGAAGGGCTGGGGAGCCAAAGTGACTCTAACGTGGCAGCAAAGAGCTCACGGCTGCAGCACTTGGGGTAGGGAAGGCAGCCTGACTGTGCAAAAGGAGGAGAGCGGGTTCAGACCATCCCACAACTGGTCTCATTTACTTTTAGAGCTTTGGCATGCAGGGTTGCTGGGAAGGGCCTAGGTCAGTGGAAAAACAAAGTCAAAGTTGCAATGGGAGAGGAAGAGAGAAGGATGGAGGAGGGTGTGCAGTGGGGCTGAAGTCAAGGGCCATGGTGCATAACAGAAATAGAATCCAACAGCCAGTGCTGCTGCATTTGTAGGTGGTCAGGGCTCTTGCCTATTTGAAAGGAGAGCAAGACAAGAGGGTGGGAGGGGATGCAGGGAATTTGCAAGAGGGCTTTTCCAGAGGCTCTGATTAATCATTTGGCATCAAAACCAATTTAAGCAATCTCTTCCCCAGGCATAACAAAGGAGAAATCACAGGGTGGGGAACTGCAGCAGGGATGGGCAGAGACAATTAAGCCAGCTGCCATCAGAGAAAACTGGCTGAACTACCATGGGAGGATGGTGGTGCCAGTACAGTACAAACGGGTCACCAGTAGGTAAGAGATCCAGAGGGCTGGGGAGACCCTCTCCCGGCGGGATTGCTGCAGGGAAGGAGCAAGGGCAAGCACAGAGAATGTCTGAGGATGAGTGTGCTTTGCAGTTCAGAGCAGCCCCAGCCAGTTTGGGAAGACACAGGAAGTTGGAAACAAAAAACAGCAGCTTGGCTTTTCCTTGCAGAAAGGGTGAACTATGACCCTGCTAAACACAACTGCCTTCTCTGCTGAGGCCACAAAATACAGCAGCCAGGGGAAGGTGACTTGGAGAAACAAGTCACTAAAGCTGCCATTTCACCATGATGCCATCTAGTAGGAATAATTTAAAGAGGGCACTGAAACTGTGCAGGACTTTACCTTGGCAGGAATAGAAGTTAGGGGATATTTCAGAGGAAAATGTCCACAGTTAGGGTTGTACATAGAATTAGAAGAAATATTGCAGCCAAACACATTAGTCATGACTGGTTTTGCCTGCTGAGACAATCAGTGGCTTAGCACTAGTGAAGCCTTGGATCAGCTCTGGCTCTTTGATTTACAGCTGCCCTTGGTGTAGATTGGACAGGGACTGGCACATTTGTTCCCAACCCATCTGTCTGCCAGGACACCGCAGCAACAGGGCAGTGTTGCCAGACTGCACCTTACCAGGTCCTGCTACCACACAGGAAATGTCCAGCCAACCCAAATCCATTTAGAGCATGGCCACACACAGAGTTGTGCTGGCCTACAAAGGACTACAGACAAACAATTTCTTCACTGAAACTTTGCCCACTAAACCAGGATGAAAAGAAAAACAGTCGTGGAACTGATGTTCTGGAAAAAACTAACTGCTGGAATAGAACTCACTGTTTGAAAACCTGTGAGCAGGAAAAGAAAGACCATCTAGAGAGCTATCACCATATCCCCATTTGGGCTTTTGCAGGCCTGCATTTTATAATACACCAAGAAAAACTACTCCTCCTCTATTTGAGGGAAACATATCTACTTTAAGACGTTTTGCAGGCTTATTGGCATTTAGCATAGGGCTATTTCAAACTGATCACTGAAGAGCTGAGACACAATCAAGCATAATTACTAATTGATTTCCATTCATATTCACAATACAGCATCTGATCCACAGCATGTTCTAGATGAAAGTCAAGTCTCAAGTTGTTCCATGAAACAGTCCTGGAAGACAAGTAGCTGTGTCTCCACACCCTGGATCCACCACAATGCTTGTGCCCCTGGGCAGACTGTGGGGTGACCCAGTGAGGTAGAGCCTGAGCATCCCTCCTCCTGACCCTAAGGAAACAGCTTCCTTAAGTCTGCAGAGAGAACAATACACAGTTTTGTGTATACTTTTTCCTCGAGCTTGCTGGTAGACACATTCAGAAGACTAGCAGCAATTTCTTTTCACAACAGTGATTAAAAAAGAAAATGTGCTGTGAAGGCAGGAAAGATCAGGAGTTTGCCAGCGGAAGAGAATAGATAAATGACAGGGCTCAGCTCAGGCCCTCATGCAGGGACAGAGCTGACTCTAGGTATTTTCTCTCTCCTGTTGCTTGTGCCTGCTCCCTGATAGGGTTTTACTAGTCACACATAAAACAAGCAACACACCCAAGCCCACCTACTGCACGCAGACACACACAGAGCTGTGTGAGCATCTGTTAAGACGTGTGATACAACATGAGGAAAAGGGCACACTTACAATCTCTGCTCCTAAGGATACCTGCTCTTTGTAATGCCCCTTAGAAGAGTAGCTCCATTACCAAAAAATAAGGCTAATCCATTTGTAAAAAAACAAAAAAACAAACCTCCAAAACTTTGGTCTACCAAGGTCAGTGTATACATGGTGGTGAGAAGTGGTCCAAAATAGGAAGCACACAAGACATAGCTGGGGTCTTCCACTGCACCCACATCTTTGACTTTCAGGTTCCCCTGCTTTCACCAGCATATCCCTCCCACAGGCATATACGGCCATGCACTCAAGAGTTACCTGTGTATCTCTATTAGAGTACGGACAACAAGAGTTAGGGCATCAGTACTCTGGCTGGGAATGAGTGGTGTGAAGGGGTCATGTGCACTTTGGATGCAGAGTCGCTACCTGAAAAAATTTTTCGTAAGTTCCTACTTAAAATCTTGCCTATCATTCACATATAGACTCTCACTTCACTTAAAGGTTAAAGAGTTTGCCTTTTATTCAGAAGACTTGTTCCATTTCCAGTAATACTTTTCCATGTCCTTGAAACCAGATTGCCTCTAGTCTCATAACAGCACCATCAGTCTACTACAAAAAAAGCAAACAAATCAAAACCAAAGAAGTTGCATGATGTGATACAGCAGAAAGAAACAAATACAGCTAATACATTAGAGAAATAAACATCTACATAAACTTATGTAAGTTGCTATAAAACTGGCAGTATGCAATTAAAAGATTGATGAGAGTACCAGGTCTGCTAGATGTTTAAACAAGTCTACATAGGCTATAACTATATTCTTGTGCTGGATTTAGGCATGACTGCAGTCAGAATCTAGCTACCTCAGTCATCCACAATGGTGGGCTTTCATACAATTCCCCTACAAGCCAGCAGCACTTATGCAAGCACCTCAAGCTACCTGTCCAGACTCAAGCAGCACTTGCAGAACCATGAGGATGTATGCAGCCTATTGCTGTCTCCTCCCTATGAATATGGTATTACAGGATTCATCTGCATATGCCTGGTTAAGAAATAAAACACAGTTTTGTACTGTAACACCTTAAGTAACATGGAAACTTAGATTTTAGAAAAATATTTTAATCATCAGTTCACAAGTAAAAACTATCACTATTACAAAACATCTTGTAATACTAGAATACCTAGCTTGGAAAGAGTTTTGTTCTTATTGCTGTTGCACTTAGTTTTCAGGAGCTGTGTCAGCATGAAGGTAGCAGTGGGCTTCCCACTTGTCATAGTCAGCTTGTAAGGGTACTCATAGGAAAGCATATCTTCCTATTTAATCCTCACACAATTTTCACATGTTTAGGCTGCCCTGACTTTTCCCAGACATGCACATACTCAACATCTGACACTATGCATCATAATCTCACCCAACTTTGTTTCATACAACAGATTTCATTTGCAGCCTTTAAATAAAACATTCACTCCAAAAAGAGTGAACATCAGCACTGACACCACCTTAGCTACTTGTAAATCCTATAACTGTGTTCTGGCAGCTATCAGATATTAACTCATTCATTTCATTTTGTTTGGTTTCTTCCTTATTCTCATGGTTGGGTTGCTGTTTCGAATTTCCAGCTTTTCTAGACCTTCTGAGGAAAAATTTTGTCAGTAAGTAACATAATTCAGCCACATTTAAAAGAATGCAAATGCTGGACACAGCAATCATGAAAATAGTGAACACCGTCTTTTCAGTAGGTCGGGAAACAAAGCAGTCTACCGTGTTGGGGCAGGGCCAGGCATTACACTTCATTAAGCGAGGCATTCGGAACCCATCGTACATGAAATAAAACGCATACATGAAGACTGCTTCAAAGATCAGTCTGAAAAAGATGCTGCCAGTGTATGTCCACCACAAGGAGCCCTCAATATGAAACCTCTGTCTTCTGATTTCCTCTATGTCCTTGTATTCACATTTCTGGTCTCCTTTTCTGAACTGCCTCTTCTTCTCATGTCTCCTGTAAGCCACATGCATGGCCACCAGCAGTGCAGGTGTGGAGACAAAGATCAGCTGCAGGGCCCAGAGTCTGATGTGAGAGATGGGGAAAAAGTGATCATAGCAAACATTTCTGCAGCCAGGCTGAAGTGTGTTGCAGACAAAGTCATCTTGTTCATCTCCCCAGACTCTCTCTGCAGCCACAACCAGGATCATGATACGGAAGATGAAGAGGACTGTGAGCCATATCTTCCCGATACTGGTGGAGTGCTTATTTACACCTCCCAAAATGGTATGCAGAGCTCCCCAATCCATTGTCTTGTTTCAATCCTCTGACCTAAGATAAGACAAATAAACAAAACTAAGATTAATCAAGACAGGAAACAAATACCATCAAGCATGTGGTTTAAAATAAAGGCAATATCATGTAATTGTAGCACATCCACTGGCTGTGGTAACATTTTGTTGACGCAGTGGGGTTACTTACAACTAGTCATAAATAATAACCTAATCACATATCAGCAGGTAATATTTCATTACTGGATTACAAACATGGCACCACATTAATTTGACTTCTACATCTGGATAACCTTCACCAATTAAAAAGTGTGACTACATTCTTAGTCAAAGCAAAATCCAGACTAGCTTGAAGCAATGAAGGTAAAATCTTGGTCATTATCCATCTGAAGTTGGATGTTTAAAAAAAAAAAAAAAAAATTTCAATGTTTAAGATTCATACCAAAATTGCTTCTCTCCACTAACTACAAAAAGGGCCTAGAGTAACTAGACAGACTCTTTCATTGCCAATGCCTGTTAGGTTGGGGTTCCTCCCCCCACCCCAATAACACAGACTGCATTAGTCCTAGATTAGGAGAGGTATTTCAGAGGCTGGGAGAGTGCTATAGTCAACATTTGAGGAGTTCAGACAGGCCAGCAGCAGCTCAGAGACTTTTTCAACAGAAGCATATAGTTTCCAGCAAGGGAGTTTCAAAGCATTCTGATTATAATGAATTAAGGATGTCACCTTTATGTTTCCTCAGGAACACCACAATTGTCTGGGTTTTCACAGCTTCCACAAACAGCTTTCCACAGAGAGCGTTCAGAGGTATTTCAGCCCATTTGCCCCACCCCTCTACTTCAGATGGATTTACAGAAAGTTAGTTTGCAAGCTACTGTGTATTCAAGAAACTGACGGTTTTTGTGCCTCTCAGCCAGGACCCTCTTAAGAGGGCTCACAGATCTGAAACTCCTCATGAAAGTTTTGATTTCACAACTTTCTTGATTTGTTTGCATCTCAGAGACCATATTTCTTTGGCATTTACAGCACAAGGCACCAATAGCAAAATCACTTTTTCAAAGCTGCTTAAAAGAGCAGCTACTGGCAAAAAGGTCATCGTATCAATAACAAGATTTTCCTGACTCTGATCTGGATCATATTGCATGAGGAAGAAAATGATGACACTATTTTGTAGTTGTCTTCCACGTCAACCTCCCATTCTGAGTAATGTCAAAAACCTTTCTGGTTTACAGTGAGTTACATACAATCAGGTCACATACAATAATACAGAGCATCAGTCAAAGTACACAACATGTCAGAGAAAATGAGGACACTCAGTTGTTACACAACACAACACCATCTTTTCCTTGAGTTACTGGGATCTAAATGTAATCTCCTTCACTAGTTCCATAAACTACACTTCCCTCAGATCCTGCTGGTTGACTGAGTGTTCTTATACTCCAGGAGCTGAAACCAAGGGGGAAATCCAAGATCTTCTTCAGATTGCAGACAACTTTTCCTGAGCCTCCTTCAAGGATACAGAATCTATATTGGCTAGTCCTGAAAGAGATTTACCTTGTTATCCTGCTAAGTTATTTTTTCCAAGAAGAAAGACTCTTTTTCATTAGCATACAGATACAGAGTCTCTGTAGGTTAACAACCCTATGAGGACACAGGAAAGACCCTTAATATCAGAGATACTTACTAAGCGTATCAGCTAGATTTTTAACTATTTGTTTCCACCCCTTTTTCTGTCATCTGATTGATGAAAAATGAGACCAAACTTTCTTTCAGAATTTGCCCTGGCAATTAAACAGAGGAACAGTTACAACTTTCTAGTGTTCTCTGTCACTGTTACACACATATGGCAATTACAGTACTTATAAAATGACACTACAATTAAGTATTATGACTAGAAATTCTTATGAATGTTTGAAAAGATATCCCGTAGAAGAGTGGCACCACGCAAACTGTGGTATTACACACATTATTCACCCACCCTGCAGCTCCACCAGAGTCCTTACATTCTTCTCAGTCATTCTATCTTTTTCTCCCTGCCTGTCAATAATCTTCTTACAGAGTGAAAAGCTTGTGAAGTGAAACCTGTGTATCCCCTCCTCATAAGCCCTGTTTCTTAGCTTCACATCTCACTGCACACCAGCAGTGCTGCCATTTTGTAATAACTTCACATGGATTTGTTTCCTTCTCCCTTTGCAGAAGGGGATTCAAAATACAAGTTCCCCAGTGTGTAGTTAGTCAGCTCAAGAAGCTCCCCTAGTCCTGTTTTCTCCTGAGGTCACACTGCAGTGCATGTCCTGTGACTTTGTGAAGGTGCATTATAAAGCAGGTGACTTGTCCTTAAGTTATTCCCAGGACTAGTATGTTTTGGTTGGTTTGGTTTTTTAAAAATCTGATCCATTTCACCAATCTACAGCACAGACCCACAGATGATCCGAAAAGGACAGCATTGATAAGAATGGGGAAGAGGGGTTGGCAAAGCTTTAGTGCTGAGGATAATACACACTCCTCTTCATCTGACTTGCTCCATCTTCTCTGAGAGTATATTGTGCTTGCTAAGCCAAAAAACTGTCCTTCAATTCTAGCAAAGGCATGTCAGTAACTGGATCAGGAAAGAAGAAAAAGCCACCCCACTTTGAAGAGGCAGCTTTTTGCCCAGAGTCTTGTAGTGACATCTCCTCTCCTTTCCAAAACAGCCTTTGTCTTTCTTACCTGCCCAAACCCTCCTCCCTTCACCCTTCCCACATACCTTTCCAAATCTTCCAGCTATCTCTTCAGCTCCTCCTGCCACCATCCACTATTCTTCCCACTGCTTGCTGAGCAAGTCACCAACCTTTGCCCCTTCTTGCTTGTGGCCTCTCAGGCTTGTTTGGGCACTGGTGGAGAGTCATATGACTTCTGATCACTCCAGAGTGCTACAGGCACTGATCAGACACCAGTGAAGTCTCCCTGTCTTCTCCCTGAAAGGTGGCACATCTAAGATTGTAGCGCCATATCCAGGCAGCCTGAATTTCATCCAAATACTTTGGCCACAGTGTTCCCCTTACTAGCTGGCTTTAAACAGTTCCCCTTAATGCAACTTAGAGGATCCAGTGAAGGCAATTCAGACACTGCCAAAGTGTCCACGCCTCTCCAATAAACAGACACAGTGATCCAAGCAGAATTTAAGTTAACCAAGTATGGCCCTTTGCACTTTTAAAGCTACCAGTGCAGATCACTCCAACTCAACACCCCGTCAGGGCCACCTGTACTGATGTGATGGCTCATTTACTCTTTATTCGCTCAAAAGTTAGAACCTTGATCATAGGTTATCTTTCTTTCAAATACTTGTTTTCCTTTTTTCTAGCAAGTAAAATATTAACTGTCTTGCTGACCAAAGGAGAACAAAGCAGGAAAATTACATGCCTTTAATGGGTTGGTAAGTCCTATTTCGATAAAGCCAGTCCAGCTACTATTTCTGTGTGAGCAAATCCTGCCAAATGCTTACAGAAATGACAGTATGTATACAGTCAAGGACTTACCTAGTTTGCTGGTCTTAGAAGTACAGCACACTACAAGAATACACTGAAGATATGAAAGCTTCAGGTGAATTTTGGGGGAAAAATGTAAAGTTGCAATGAGGATAGGGACTGGTTGTAAAGAAAGAAACTGGGAAGAACAGAAGACAGCTTAAGTTAGTGAGGCTGAGTAACCAAGCATTTAAAATAATTTCTAACATGGGAGTGCAGTAAGTTTTAAATTCTACTTCACAAAAATTGCAACCAGGCATGAAAACAAGCTTTTCCAAGCCTCCGCATAGATCTCTGTTCTACTGCCAGCAGCACCTTCTGTTTCATTTCAACAATTAGAGGACCACAATAGTATATGGTTGTTACAGTAACAGTTAAAAACAATCATAAAAAATCACCATGCTCGACTGAAACGTTAAGTTACAAGAGAAACAGTTATACATGATCACACAACATAGCCACACAAACAGGTGTTTCATTTTGGGGTTTGTTTTTTTTATTGCTGGTTTGGGGGTTTTTTTCACTAGTAAGCTAGACAGCAGCATGAGAAGAACTAGAGCTTAACTATTTCTGTAGTTCTACAGCTTATGGGCAGTATTTTGTGTTCTGGGCTGCCATGGCTAGACTACCTTCTACTTTAAAGCTAGCTCCTGTAAGCCTACATTAAACTGCAATCATAGCACAGTGCATGCACCCAGTGAAAATCCCTGCAATTCACAACACCAAGGACAATTATCACTGAGCTCCCCTGTTTATGAGTACAGCTAGCTTGTTAACAGACACCATTTTCCTCTGTTAAAGACTGTTATCCTGGAAAATCATTAGTCAGTGGCTAAATCCACAACTAGAATACAGTGAAGGTGAGAAAACAAGAGAAGATATGTCTCTCTGTCACATACGTATATGGTGCTTCTGCTAAAGGATATTATCAAGCAAAACAAGTAGTCACTAGTAAGTATTACAATGTTTGCTCATGCTATAGGAACATCTAGGAGTCCCATTCAAGAAGAGGTCCACAGACTCCTAATTTACAAATAAATTCAGAGAAAGATTATACCCTTCTTGCCTTCAATTTGGATACCAATTTATTTACTGTACTGGATTTACAAAGAAATTTAGAGGGTGTTCACAATGACTCCCCCTCTATCAGAATTTTAGTGTACAGTGTGCCAGGAGTTACCAGTTTAATGTGATATTCCACCACTTTCAGCAGTGCCTCTGGATACTGATCAGCAGTCTGCCAAGACAAAAGTCACTTTATCCCATGTGGGAATGTGTTAACAAAGATAATCTTTAAGCAAAAAAGCACTGGTCTCAAGTGCCTCTGCCTGCCTCCCAAGCAGGGGACAAAGGTAACTCATCCCTGAGAATGGCCATTCTAATGCAGAACTTTTACCATAGAAAAGCTTTAGAACATCTAAACTATCAGATGCAACATCACTACCAAAATTATTTTTTGACCCAACTCAGCACAAGAAATATTGCTGCATGTTGAGGTCCAACATGCATTCAAAGGTGCTGCTCAGACAACTTTCATTTCAGGTGTTGATCTCAACAGTTGCACTGGGAGCAGTGGCTCATAGAGGGGCTGATAACCAGCATCGAGGCATCCTAGAGCTGTATAATGCTGTGTCATTACCCAGATTTGAAGAACACACTAATCTGGGTTTCAGCAGTTTCGCATCAGCATGCCTCCACCCTGCCAACCTGGCTTCTAGTTTACAGCAAGCACTTAATTGCTAGTGTGTAGATTTTGTTATTCCTGTTGCTGAGTTAGTGTTGGTGCTGTACCACAAGAACAGCAGCATTGCCAAGGCTGAAGCAAGGATATTCTAATAAATACAGATTAACATCTTCCAAAAGACAGCATCCTTTTATTTCACCAAGAAAGGCTGGTACACAGGCTACAGCAATCACTTGCTAACTCGCTCAGACTTCCTACCTAATTTGTCAGTCTGTCCCATGCCTCAGTTTCCCAGACATTAAACTAGAGATAACAAAAATCTCACCATCTTACAGGGCTGTTCTCCTGAAATGCTCCACTGCAATTACAAGCTTCACAGGCTCAGAGAACCAAGACAGACAAGTACCAGTTCAAAGCTGGAAGCACAGAGCTTGAATTCAACAATCCACGATATTTCTGACACCCGAAAAAGAATGCAGCTCCCTACACTGCTTTTAATGCATTTTAATGCAGAGTTCAAAATGCAAGAAGACAAAGCTTTGAACTTACACCTTGGCACTAAAATCCTTTAATAGGTAGCTTCCAGCTATTTTAATTTTACAGTAGTATATTAAAAACTTCAAGGAGTAAGCAGCTGGAAGACTCTGGAATATCAACAACTCTACTTCTTTCCTAAAAAGCTGAAAAAGATCAAAGGAACAGCATAACAATCACAAAAGCCTGTGCAATTCTCTCTAGTAGCTCTTAAACTTTGTTCTGAACGCCTATCTCCAGATCAGAGTGGAAACTGAAGAGGAGAAGAGCCGTGACAGAGGGATTACAGTATATCTGATTTGACACAAGAACAGGCAAAGACTAATCAGCAACAGGAAACCTCTGAGAGTTGCAGGTCTGAACACTGCAAGCATTGTTCTTGCCTTCTACTCAAGTTTAGGAAAACAGGAGGTATTCTTTGCTCTAATTAAACTCAGCATGAAACCCAGAGAAACCAAACAGATTAAGACCCAATTTGTATGTAGTTAAATGTTACTAAAAAATTATGCTACTTAAATATCACCAGCATTTAAGGGTTTAGTTTCTACCCACAATAATACCCTTACGACTGTCCCATTATTCATGCCCTCATATAAGTTTTCAGTCATTTTCCAAGGATGCCTGGAAATATCCATACCTATTTCACTAGCCTGCAAGGCTAACTGGAGGATTACTATCCTCCAGAACATCTCTGCACAAAATTCATTCCACTCGTACAAAACAGGAAATCAGAGGTCACACTTGAAGGCATAACAAGACAGCACAAGTCCTATTAGAATTTAGCCTGTCTCAGCCATTTTCCCATGTAAACCCTTCCTTCAAAGTGTGCTTAAAGCTTCTTGCTTTGGAAGAAAGCCGAATTCCCCAGGACTATGTCTTCGCTGATACAAGTGTCCTATTTCCTGTATTTTAAAAAAAGTTTTAGAGATAATTGTACCCTGCTCCCAGTCATCAAAATAACTTTTTAGTTTGACATTTTTATGTTGCTTTTTGTTTTAAAGCCTGTTACCTAATTCCTATTTCCATCCCCCTACACCTAGGCAAATGTCTATACCCCCTCTACAAATCTGCTCGCTCCTACTTCAGTGTAACATTTCCTATAAAATCAGCAAGCCACTGCCTTCTTTCACACACAGAACTTGGACCCTTTTGGAAACACTAATTAAACTTATAAACACCAAGATTTGATACTGCACTGCAGCTTTTCCTTGAGCATGTATTTTGTTACTTCACTCATCAAGACTAAAGTCAAAAGCAACTTTTTCCTTTTAGAAACTCTTATTACAGGAAGCAATGCAGGTGTCAGATAAGGAATAGAATTAGTTTCAACATTCTTTTATCAACTAATACGAGAGGTGTTTCTCTTTTTCCACATTCCTGCTGTTTTGACAGCATGTTATCTTGCTTCAAATATCATCACTTCAAGTTTTTCCTTACACAAACTGGTGTTTAGCCAGGCAAGAGCCACAGTTCTCCTTTCAGATATCTCATCAGTCACCATAAAGTAACAAAATCAGCAAGGAACAGAACAAGGGAAAACATCAAAACGAAAAACAGCTTCAGCCCATGTTCCTATTTCATGCACTGTCTGGAACCACCTATTTAATTGAAACTGTTCACAAGAATCAACTTGTAAAAGCATCCTCTTTACTCGCA
This sequence comes from Entomyzon cyanotis, assembly GCA_024500445.1. NCBI lineage: Eukaryota > Metazoa > Chordata > Aves > Passeriformes > Meliphagidae > Entomyzon > Entomyzon cyanotis. The sequence continues at coordinate 71,769,626 of JAKEPQ010001016.1, read as the reverse complement.
AGTAGCAACTGAAATTATGCAATGACTGCTATGAAAAACTTGTATGTATAGGTCAAAGTGCTACTATTTTTCCAGCTACTGAGATGGTCTGCTATACCTTTTCCACTGTAAAATTACTTTTCTTTGCACAACATAAATGAGGCTGCCCAACAACTTGGGTTGTGCATCAAGGTATGCAAATCAGCAACACTGTCAGAGGCCCAGCTTCAGCAAACTGAGAGAACCGGCCCTGTCAGGACAGAATCAATTTCTCCACAGAAGCATTTTAATTCATAGGGTTTTACTGTTCCACTTTTAAGCTCTGCAATATGTAGTCCTACCAATTATAAGACTGACAGTTCTGGGGACTGTCTGAAATCTCCTAGAAACCCTGACACATGCCGTAGAGAAGTCATCCCATGGCTCTGGAAATGTGTTGGAAAGCCCACCTGGAAATTTACATTGCAATGCTTAGTTGACACATGGATGTACCTCCTTCTTCCAGGCTAAGGCTTGTCTGACCATTGCCTTATTGTCTAAGATAAATCTAACACAAGCACATCCTTTTGCCTACTGTCTTTTCTCTGGGACTCTTCAAAGGATATATCTGGCAAGTAGGGCTTCCACGCTGAGCAGCGGAGGCCAAGAGATGTTAGAAATTATGTAACTCCTTTAACAAAATCAAGGATGAAAATACATTTTATTCTGCTTTTGACTCAGTATACACACATACCCTGTGGTAATCCCAAACAGAATCTCGACCCAAACCCTCGTAGTGTTTCGTACAGGTCACAGCCATCAATCCCATTAATGATCAAAGTTATAAAAATTGGGTTTAAAAGAGCATTCTTATGATAAATGGCCACTTCCTTCTTTCAACACTCTGTCTGTTCTCTCAAGGTTATTTCCAGGCTACATGGTGAAAACGAATGGAGTACAAGACAAGGAAATATCTTCCTCTGTTGGGAGGACGGGAGAGATTCTTCAGCAGAAGAGAGTGTGAAAGTAACACCCAATGCAGGAAAGCCCAATGACGAGAAATACAGTCATGCCCAGAGCATGCCCAGCTTCCAGCTAGCGCCAGGAGCTAAGCAAGCACTCCTGCTCTTACTCCAGCACGTCCTTCGTGTTTTATTTAAGGCTTTAAGTACTCATTCTTTGTGCGGTCTTATCCAGCCCCGATACTCAGAAATACATTTATTTCTGACTCACACCCCATTTCCTATTCCCCCTGTAATTCTAAGGAATGTTTCCAGTGTGTGATCAGACACTCACAGGACCTGTCAGTTTTACTGATGCAAGCTGTTTACCTTCCCGTAGCTCTCTTAACATCTGTAGGCGTGTCGCAAATTACCTGTAATTGCAGGAGCCTTAATTTTGCTTGCTGTTGTGGCTGCTCGTACGTACTTCACATAACGCGCTTACAGAGAGCTGCTGGGACGTGAATAAAGACATCGTTTTAAGTTAAACACGTAACCAACAGAGACATGAGCATTCCCAACCCAAACTGCTCGCGGGGTCCGAGCGCTCCCGGTGTCGCTCTTGCTGGGGACGGAAGCGGAGAGCGCCCACACGGCGCAGGGCAAACCCTGCCGGGGAGGGTGGGCAGCGCGCACGGCGCCTCCGCGCCCAGCCCCGCTCCCTCCCCGGCGGGCAGCGCCACCACAGCTCCCGGCTCCGCTGCCGCGGCCCCGGCCCCGCACTGGAGCGCAACAAGTGCGGCCTCGACTGCCCGGCGGGACCTGCCCGAGGGCACCTGCCCCGCCGCGCCCCTTCTTCCTTCCCTCCTTCCCGCCCGCCGCGCCCCTCACCTGCCTCAGCGGCGCCCAGCGCTGCGGGCCGCTCACCCCGCCGGGAGCTGCCGGCACCGCGGCGGCCTGCGCCGATCAACGTGGCTCCGCCGGTGCCTGCGGAGCGGCCGCCCCAGCCTCGCCGCCCCGGAGCTTTAAGGTCCCTCCCCATTCACCTGCCGCCGCTTTTAACCCGCCCCTCGCCCGCCCCCGCCCGCGCCCCGCTCCTCCGGCCGCCCGCGGAGGCAGTGGGGAAGCCGGGGCGGAGCTCGGCGCCCATCCTCGCCGCTGTGCCCCGCGGAGGGGGCTGTGTGGCCAGCGGGGCTTGCAACGTGAGGGGGAAACAGCCAAAATAAGGGGTGGGAAGGGCTTGTGTCCGGCCCGGGGCGAACGGCCCTGTCCGACCCCTGCCAGGGGTGGTAGGGGGAGAGCGTGAGGGGAAGGGAGATCAAGGCAACAGCAGATACGAGGTGATGGGGGGTTCAGGGGGAACGCATATCTATGTGAGATAACAGGGTCGTGTTTCCATCTTGAGGAATTCAGGTATTCAGAAGGGCCTTGGGACAGAAAAAAGCCAGGTCTTTTCTCCTGGAAATCATTAAAAGAGTTGCTGGCCAAACACAGAGGGAAGAGCCAGTAGTTTGTGGCTTTTGGAGGTTTGTTTTCCAAGTGCGATTGAAATGCTACAGCAGTGCCCTGCAGACTCGCAGGGTTTCACGGAGCTGTGGATATTTGCCAGTGCAAAGACCTATTTTGGAAACTTTTCTGTTTCCAAGGAATACAGTTGCTGAGGGAACAATTTACTTTAGGTCCAAAAATCCCTGCCCAAAACGGTACTCTGTCTTGCACACAGGCACATCAAACTAAATAAATGGTTTGCAAACCTCTTAACTAAATTTCCAAAGAAAACGTGCACCACAACTGGACAAACAGGACATTTGCTCAGACTTTGGGTGAAAAATGCATGTGTTTGTGCTTGTTTAGAGTATAAGGACTTGAATGATAAATGATTTCCAATGGAATTCTACTGCCTTGTTTTTCCACTTCATAGAATACAAATAATTTCTGAGAAAATCTGTAGTAAAATTCAGTTACTTAATTTTGATTTCATGTTCAGGAGGAAGAGATAGAAATTTCTTGCACAAACAATCTAATACTTGAAAGATAAGAAGTCATCATCAGCTGTGGTTTAAACATTAGCTTCTGTCCCTCTAGTGCTCATCTTTTCCCCATCATCCTTTCCTACCCTTGCAGTTAGATCCATGGAACATGTACATTAGGACTATACGAAAATTCATGTTGGAAGAGATCTGAGGAGGCATTTAATCCAAGCTGGATCAGCTCTGGGACCATACGTTAATTATACCCCATCCAGGGAACCCAGGGAAATTGGTTCACTGCAGCAGCTGTAGGACCAGGCCCAAAGTCTAAGATGTGATGTTGAGCTAGACATGCAATAAATACCTGAGGCCTGAGTTTCCTTGTGCTCACTGACATCTGCGGGAGTTGTGTGTTCAGATGATGTTCAAGGTCCACATGTATGGCGTGTGTGAGGAAGGGAGGTGGCTCTGGCCCTGGCCACGCATCTGCACTTAGCAAAAGGGAAAGCCCATTTCCTACAGGAAGAAAAGCTTTAGAAGATACATCAGGAAATCGTGTTCCTCTCTCTCCAGTCACCTTCCAACTTGGTTCAGTGACCTTGAAAAACGTCAAAATACTTTATAAACATTGGGTATATTTAACTTCAGCAGAGAATTTTAAGTTTTGTGCTGTTTTTTCAAGGCTGTGTTTGCCACCAAATAGAGGTTTTGGGATGTTTTTCTTGCAGTAAGAGAAATATTATGAAAATACAAATCAAAATTGTAAGTCCTATGAGGAACAGCTCGAGGGACCTGAGTGTGTTTATCCTGGAGAAAAGGAAGCTCAGGGAAGACCTTCTTGCTCTATACAACTGCTTGAAAGGAAGATGTAGTGAGGTGGGGTGGGCCTTTTTTCCCAGCCAACTAATGACAGGAGGAGAGGAAAAGGCCTCAAGCTGTACCAAGGGAGGTTCAGGTTGGGCATCAGGAAGAATTTCTTCACTGAAAGATTCGCCAGGCATTGGAATGGGCTGCCCAGGGGGCTGTTGGGGTCACCATCCCTGAAAATGCTCAAGAAACGACTGGACATGGCACTTAATGCTATAGTTTAGTTGGCATGATTGGACTTGATGATTTTGGAGGTCTTTTCCATTAAAAGACAGTGGAAACAAGACCCTATGGGTCTCCCTGTGAAATTGCCTAAAGGAGGTAAGCCATGGGCAGTGGTGTGGAGCTCTCTGAGCTGCCTTGTCTGGTCGTCACTGCACTGATTTTGGGAGGGTGTTATGGTTGGAGGCCAACACCTGGTGCTTTTCCCAAGGCAAAAGCATCCAATTCTGGTAGCAAAGAAAAAGTCTTTAGTGATAGTCTTTAGTCTGTGTTTCAAAAATTAGATAATATCAAACCATCTGTTCGCTAGATATGACCACAGTGGAGAGCACTGGGTGAATGAGTAGCAAGGAGAAACAGACCAGCTTCTCCTCTGCGGGGTAATTTTTTCATGTCTCATCCATTGAATGCTATTTCTCTGACCCAGTAGCATCAGCACCCTCTTTGATTATAAATGATGATGCAAAGGACACTAGATAGAAAGAATGAGACCTGTGTCAGTGCTGGAAATTTAAGGACTGGAAGTCCTAGTCTTAATCACAATGTTTGATCTTTATTTATGAGGGTAAAAATGAAATATATTTAATAATTGACCACTTTGTAAACAGTTTTGAATTGTACTTATTCCTTTACAGATAAGGAATATTTTATTTAGCTATCATATAAAAATATAGTGTTTTAGCTAGCATATAAAAATTGCTGTTTGATAAAACTGTGAAATAAATACATGTGAATTGATAACTTTTGAATTATGACAGCCCCTTCTCCTGCAATGGCTGCAGCTGTGCACTAAAACACATATAACTATGTTTTGTTTGTTGACATAATTTTAAGGTAAAATGTGAGAAAAAGGGATGGATAAACATAAACCTCATCCATTCCTAACAAATAAACAAAAAGGAAAATTAGTTACAGGGTTCAGAAATTTTGTGACACTAGATGCCTCACAAGATAATACCATTTGAAAATAATTTTTTTTTAATAGACATAGTTGTCACAACATCTTATTGACCAAGAGTAGCTTTAGATACAAAGCCCAAATTTATGATAAGATCAATCTCTTTGATAGTGCATGTCATCATCTAGGTCATAATCACAATCAAGGTCATAATCACAATCACTGACTGTCCTGTAGAGCATTTAAATTATGCTTTTTGAAATATTGGCATAGGTCAAGTTTTTCTTCTGAGCATTAATAAACCAGAGTCTGAAATGACTCGTACTGTTGACTGAAATTTTAACCTAATTTTTATGTACTTCATTAGACTGAAGATTTGTACAAGACCAGGTCCAACTCAATCTTAATATTATTCAGAAGGGAGAAAAGAGGAAGAGAAAAAATAAACCCCAGGAAGTTGCTTTTCCATTTTTCCATGGCAGACGGCTGCTCAAACACTGTGGTGCAGACTGGAAGCAGGAGGCTTTTCTTCTTGAAAATTTCTGATTCCTTTCCAAACCTCCACATCTCTAATTAGACTCTTTTTGCCTTCTGACTATTTAGCAGTTCAGAGCAGGGAAAAGAAAATTAAGTCCAGTCCTTCAGCGTGAAACTATTGTGCCAGTGTGTCTCAAAGTTCACGCTGTCCTGTGGCACATTTATTAGGGGACAACAGGGATACACAAGGTACTGATAATATATACGAAGTCTTGGACCAAGCCCCATCCTTTTATGCTGCTCAAGAAGTTGTTCTTCTTCAGCTTTTATTTTCTGTTTAATTTACTGGTCAGCATTCCTACAGGGATTGTGTTGGCCCTGATTTACACACTCTGGGCAAATCCCAGGACCTCATCTAGCCAGAAATAACACCCAAAGAGTCATTTCCTTTTCAATATAATTACTTTAATGACCATGTGTAGTAAGATAAAGGTTGCCCATGTAATATCCCTGTTTATTAACCATTGCAGCACCTCAAGCATTTGTACTGCCTTGAAAAGCAGTACATTTTTTCACCTGCAAGGGCCTTACAGGTGCCCTTAGAGAACCATTAGGATTGCACTTCCTTTGAATAATGGGTAGATGGCTGTCTCCCTCACCATTTTGACCTGAGGTTGTCCTCATCAATGAGGCCTTCCCTTTTTTATTTTCAGTTAACTGATACTCATGAAATATCCCTGGAGAAACATACCGGGTGCTTTCCTGCTAAGGCAACTCAGTGATCTTAGTGATGTCCTCTGCTTGTGGAGATAGAAGAAGGAACAGGAGAGAAAAAAAAATACAAAAAAATCCCAAACCCAAACCAAACCACCTCAATACCAAATTATATGGGGAACCAACAAAAGAAGATGAAAATGGTTCTTAGTACTGCCAGTCCATGATCAGCCTGACTCACACCAATCCATATAACTTATGCTTTTTACGTCAAAATGGGCATGGGCAGCTGTTTCAGTACATAGCCATGCTCTTCCAGGATGCCCTTGGAAAGTGTACCTCTCCTGCATGCTTGTTAGGATGGACTAAATCATCGTCAGGCACCATCAAACCTCTCAATTTCTTAAGCTGACAGCTCCGGATATCCAGCATCAGCCTGATTTGAAAGGCAGTGCTTTCTTCATCCTTAGGCAGCCCAGTAATTTCTGCAACACTATTGTTAATTTGGAAGCTGACAGTTTCCATTTCCCCACCCCTTTGGTTTATTACAAATATTTCATCAGACTGGCTGTAGACTGCCGTGTCCTTCTTCGCTCTGGGCAGAGGGGACAAGCAGGGCTGTCAGCAGCGATGCTCAGTTGCTGTGGTGATGTTTCTCCTGGAGCAGGCGGCTGCAGTGAGTCCCCACCCTGGTGGCACATAGCCCAGGCTCTGGATGGACCCATGGAGGCTTCCAGCTGATTTAATTGGTTCATTGTTCCCTGGTTTGATGTAATAAATTCATTGTTCCCCAGTTCAGCTTAATTGAGTCATTGTTACCCGATTTAACTGACTGATTGCTGCCTGCCTTGATTTAATTAATTACTGCCTGACTTGCTGAATAAGCAAGCTCCTGCTGCCAGCTGACAGCGCGGCTCATGGCTCCTAATCCGTGCTGTCTTCCTCAGCCCCTTGTCCTATACCAACCTGCTCTTCTCCTGGAACCTGCTCTCTGTTCTTGAGCCACATCCTCTGTTAACTTCCTGCTTCCCTATTCTATTCCTGTAGCTCATCCCCTACACAAAGAGCTCCTCTCACTCCTCTTCTAATTCTCCTTTCCATTCTCCTCTGCTTTTCCCTGTCTTTAGCCCTGGGACTACCTCCAGTTTTCCTCCTGGAGTTCTCACCCCTGTGTCTCACAGTAATCCTCCCTGCTTTGATGCCTCCAAAGCTGCTCCTGAGTTCCCCTAAAGCCTTTGCATTTCACTTGTTTAATGCATGACAGATTGCCTTTCCTAGAGTGGTATTTTTTTGTATCCTATTCTGCCTAGGAATCCTACACAGGCATCAGCACTTGTCCAGTGCTGTCTTTTTTTCTTTCATTTCCACTACTTGCCTGTACCCATTTTTTTCTTCCTTTAAGGTATCATCCAGAAGCCTTTCCCTCCTCTTGTTGCATGTTATCTAGCATCCTCTAGGCTCTTGGCTCTTTTTAATCCCTTCTCTGCCCCAGATCCATTCACTTGCTTTGAGATTTCTGTAAGGGTATATTCTCTGATTGCTCCTTCTCTTTAGCCTGTTGTTTTCGCCTAAGATGTTCTGATGGTGGTTCAGGTTTCTTGCTGACCCTCCACTTTCTGGCTCTTACTTCATTCCCCAGTCTTCCCAGATCTCTTTCATTTATCTTTCTGTGTTTCGCTGTCTTGATTCAGCAGAAACATGAGATATAGGTAGATCTTGTCCTCTTTTCTCTACTTTCCTGCTCCACAGTCCATCTGATGTCAGTCTGGGAATAGGCATGCACTTCTTTAAGCAGATTATTACTGTTCTTCAAAATAATTGTGTCAAGTTTTAAATCTGAATTTTTATTAATGATCAGCATGAGCCCAAGCTTCCCCATGGCCACTTCAGTTCAATGCATACAGGTGAGGTCGGCTTTCCTGTGCTGTCAGTCCAGTGTGCACAACATCTTGTGTGAGCAGATATCCCTCTTGGCTTTGCATTGTCCAGGCCTTGTTCACCATGTCATACTTTCTGTTTATCTTCACTATGTCTATTTATCCATTTTTTCATTCTCATGTATTGGAAGGAAGTCCAGGAATGAGTGCTTGCCTCTCCAGTTGTAAGCACCACCATTCAGTTGCTAACTGACATCTGGCTTCTGTATTCCTGGGAACGGGTTCAGGGTGTGTTGCCCCATTTTCCTCTGGCTCTTTCTTTTTCACTAGTGTGTTGATGTTTTCTTGAAGAAAGAAACTCATTGTCTACAAAGACACCTCTCTCCCCCTCCAGTCTTTGAGGGACTTCACTCACAGAATCATTTAGGTTGGAAAAGATCTCCAAGATCATCAAGTCCAACCTGTGACTGAGCACCACCTTGCCAACTAAACCATTGTTGTTTCTTGGACACTTCCAGGTATGGTGACTCCACCACCTGCCTGGGCAGCTTGTTCCAATGCCTGACCACCCTTTCAGTGAAGAAGCCTACACCGAATGGCTGAGGGTCTTCACTTTCACTTGCAGTGAGTTAATCTGTCTCTGTCTTGTTTTTCATGCATGTAAAAGCCATTGTATTCCTAGGGTGTTTTTGTTGAGACACTTCTGCATTTCATACAGCAGAATTCGTTGATTTCAAATACCTAAGAATCTTGGAAGATGCTTTAGGAGAGCTCAGTCTGTGGTTTTTGGCTTTATTTTTTTGTTGGTGTGTTATGGGTTCTTTGGTGGGATTTTTTTTTAGTCTGTCACATTTCAGTTTATTTCTTTTCCTTACAGTCTCCTAAACCAGAGTGAGGTTCTCTTAAGTTTCTCCCAGCATGGTAGGCAGAATATTCAGCTTTTTTATACCCTAGTTAATTAAACTCAGCCATATTTCTGCTGCTTTAACATCCATTCTCTCCCTTCTATAGGCAATTTCCTTTGAATTCATCTTTGCAGTTCCTCTCCTGTTGCTGGCTTCTGCACATTTGCTTAATTTACAGAGGCCACCTGACTTCAGATGATACAGATTCTGGCAGTCCCTCTCACATTACTAGGATATGAAGGTATGACGCCCAGTCCTTTTCTCATGAAAGCTGGTGCCAAACCTCTCATAAAATGTTATGAGAACAGGACTGGGCCTCAGATTCTTCATTCCATTCTCCGTGATGGCAATTAAAATAACATTAAAATTAGCAACAGAATTAGCAGGTGCCAGACTCTTTTGCTATCTTCCATCTTCTTCACTTGGTATGGCATCTTTCTGGTAGTGATTCCATTCACTGAGCTGATCTATACAAAATGCTCCAGGCTTTCCATAGTGTGAAACCCATGTTAAAGAAAATTGAGGACCTCCCTTCAGTGTACAATCTGCCTTTCCAATTGTAATTGCAAAGCATTCCCATGGCAAAACCAATACCTGCATAGATGGGTAAACAGTATTTGTGGCCTTTTACCTTTAGCTGGTATGAAGCATTTTGTCCTTTTCTAAAATGTTAATGACTGTCTGAAGTTGTTCCCCTTTTCAGCCCCACCCTGCACTTCAGATAATTCTACCCTTTGGGAAAACATTGATATCAAGCTCTCTGCACTTCCTTCAGAAAGTGCAAATGAAGTTGGATCTGTGCAAGTTGTTTCATCAAAACTGTCGATTGGTATCATTACATTGATGTAATTATTGTGGTGCTAGTATGCCCTAATAAATACAAGAGATAAAAACCCCAAAAGTTTTATAAGAATATTTATGCAAATGGTTTTATCTCAAACTGAGAAACAAACACAAAATCTGATGTGATTTTGTGCCATTTTGATGCACTTGCATGCAGGGAAGAATTGCAGTGCATTGTGAGATGCTCATCATGGAAAGTAGTCATGGATGCAGTCATGGAAAGTAGTACTGGTTACGCACTTGGAGGTAGCTGAGGTCTCTTTTCTCCACATTTGGAAATCTGAAAATTTTTCTGTCTTCCTTTGTCTTAATCCTGTAGTTTTTCTTCCTCTGCATTTCAAATTACAGAGCTGTGGTGAAGGGCAAGAAGTTTGTCTGAATTGTCCTGATGGGAGCCAGCGTGTGGCTTCACCCCATGTCTCCAGAGCTGTGGGGGCTCCCCTCATGCTGAGCAGTGTCAGCAACAACAGTTTTAGCCAAGAACTTCCTTTTCTTATACAGAATCCTTTTGGCTTTCCTTCATAATGCCTTTACCATACTATTTTTGTAAACCCAGGATAGCTTCTAACATGCCAGGTTAACATTAGTACAGGGAACTGAAAAGGCCGTATCCCTACACACCTAACCTTACAGATACATATTAACAAAAAGCTCTGTTCCTCCCATGCATGCTAAGAATACCATCAGCAAATGTCACCACAGTACATTCAAGAGTTGAAAATTCTTCAGATAAATCATGTTGGTAATTTTGTTCTGTGACTCTGGGCAGGGGTGGTTGAATAGCCCTAATTTGGAAAGTATTTGTTGGACTCTTCTGAAAGAAGGTTAGGTTCCAGGAATCAAGAGGGGCCTCCTTAGGGGCATCTTGTAGAGGCAGCATTTGAGGGGCTAGGTCAGCGGGTCCTGCACAGGTCAGGAAAAAATAGTGAATATAGATAACAGCAGAATTTGGACAAAGGAGTTTAACCATTTGTATCTGCTTCTATTTCACAGCCAGCAAGAGACATGAATTTGGGAAAGAATATATAAATACAAAGCTGTATAAACACACAAGTTGTCAATTTTCCTTACTGGCTCAGTCAGGTATGTATAACCCTCTAGTTCAGCTACTTCACTGTCACAGAATCCAGACTCACTACTAAAAAAGTGGTCTTCCTGTAAGATTTGCCTTTTATTTTCTACTCCAATATTGTTTGCTAAAAAACATTTAGAATGTTTTATGCAGCTGTGAAAAGAACAATGAAAAATGTTCTGCAGGACAGAGGGTCTGTAAATTAGCCCTTAAATGTGAGCTGATAAGGGCCTACAGGATTTAGCCTTAGAAACACAATGTGTATGGGAACTTAAGAAATGCAGTGCAAGAGTCAGAATGAATTAGCTGCCAAGTTCCCAAATGACTTGCCTACTTCAGATTTTTTTGCTCTCTTCTTCCATGATTGTTTAGAACCTGCATAATTCCACAGTGTCACTAATTTAATATATTCTTTATGCTTTTCTATATATTTCAGCTGTGAAAGGTCATGGTTTCTACTGGCAAAAAGGATGATTATGGTTAAAGTGTATTTATAGGCCTTGGAATTTTCCCCATCACTTGGTAACTACAGCTGCACATTCACTTTCAGAGGTATAATTAGTCATAAGAAAATAGTTTCAGGTTTTATTAGTTACATTGGCATTTTCACTTTGTAAATGATCATATCTAAGAAATGCTGTCATTTACCATCCTATTGGAAGTGTCACAACTAATATCAATCTTCAGAGCTCCAGATGTATATTTTCCTCAATGCCTCTGGGGCTATGAGGTTCTGACATGGATGTTTTCATAAATCCACTAAATCATTCCCAGGGACCATTGAATAAGCAGGTAACCTACCTACATATTTGCAGAATCAAGCCTGAATGAGTAAATGGCATCAATCTCAAGACCATGTGATAGAAATGCACAATGTCAGTGCTGTCCTCATGTGCCAAATATTCCTTAAAATCTTTGACCAGAGTAGAAAAATGGCTTCCTGCTGATGCAGAATGGAAACCTCAGCAGTAATTCACATTTTTTCTCATTACTTAAAGGAAACATTCCCCATTAATTTGCTGCCCATTCCCAGACTTCCAAGTTGAAAAAGAAGGAGGCTCTCACAGAGCTTCCCACATCTCCCCATACAACCGGGCCAGGTATCCTATGTTGTTTCTATCTTAAGGAATGTTGGGCTTCCAAAACATGGCAAGGGCTTCTGCCTTGCTGGCTGTTTAAAAGAACTAATCCACATTACCTTCCTCCTTTACCTCCCTTGCACCTTACCAATGAAATGAAAAAGCAGGGAAGAGCCTGCTTTGAAAGCATTATGTTTAACTGTAATGAGGTCCATGGGACTGAGGCTCCAGGGGGTCTCATGGCTCTTATCCTCCCAAGTCATCTTTCTCTGCTCCCACACATCTTGCTGCTTCTCTCTTGGGGTGTGTCACTGCTCTTTGCACCTTCTAGGCCAAGAGCAAGATTTTTTTCCCTGTTCTCACAAGCCTTTTGATTATCTAAGCAGCTCAGCAAGCAGTGGCAAAATAATAATGAGTTTCCATGAGTTGCTCCAAATGGATTGTGCTCTGATTTAATGATTTGCAACAATGGAGAGCAAGGTTCTGCTGTGTCAGCTACTGGATTAGAAAAGCAGTCATTCCTAGCACGTGCCCACAGAAGAATCTCAAAAGCAAAATGCTTTAATCACTCCTCACTCAAGCTGAGTAAACTGGACTCTGCAACATGAGCAGAAAGCTAGCAGCGTTTTCCTGCTCAAGCACAATTGTCTCCAGCCCCAGTACTTGCCTAATTTTTGGAAGAATTAAATTATAGAGATTGAAAGACTAAAGAAGGTCTTGACAAACCTCCCCTCTTCCTTTCTCCTTAACAAAGTTAAACTGCCAGTCCCTGCAGAAAAAAAAAAAAAAAAGGAGGAAGGGATCTTTCCAGCTTTCATCCCTCCTGTGATGATACTCAATTCCCATCAAGTGAAGCTATTAACATAATGTCTCCTCTAGTGCCAGGATCCCCAGATGGGTTGGTCAAGGTAGTCAAGCCAGTTTTGTCAAAATAGTCTCGATTAAAATCACAGCCTTTCCTTAATTTGGTCAGGTACAACTCATACCTCATGGCCTGTATGAGATCCTACCTGAAGAAGTAAGAAATATATCCTTTGGCCCACAGGACATCATTACAATAATCCCATGGGGTGTCCTCCATCCCCTGAAGTGTGTGGGCTACTGTCAGAGACAGGGTGATGAGATCAGCCAAAGAGTATTATTACCTTTCTGTCCTGTCTGCTGAGCCCATTAGTATTATCTAAGAGTTTTCATTCAGCCAACACTACTGACTTTCAGTGGCGAGTGAGTGCCTCTCATCTAACTTCTGCTCAGTAGACTGGGATAATCTCTGTTTAGCCAGTGTTTTCTATCAGGCTCTCCAATCAGGATTACACCTAGGGTCAGCCCATCCCATCAAAAACCACCCCAGGCCACAAATATTCCTTGGTTACCACGGGTTAACATGCCAGCCTGCTCCCCCTGTCCAGGTACCCATCCAGCCCTCTCCTCTCTTCTTCACCAGCATGGCCAAGCCAACGTCAGCTGAGTGGGCAGAGGTTGGGCAATGCAGGACAGTCACCCCCTCTGCTTTGCCTGGTTTGGCATGATGACGTTATTTTCTGGGGCAGCAGGAAGATCTGTGGAGCACCTGTGGTTCATGAGGGATGCAATGTCCAATTTTTTCTGCTGCTTTGGGTGCATGTCAGTGTGGTAATCTACAGTGTGGGGATTACTGCACTGACTCAGGTCGTGGGAAGCCTTCTTGTCTCATGACACGTAAATGTCCCCACTGAGTCTCTGCTAGACACGTATAGGTTACACCAGGAGAACCTCTTTCTTCATCATCTAGCAAACCAGTTTTTCTCCTAAGGAAGGACTCTTCCCATTTATCCCAATCTTCTGCCAAGCGATGAAGGGAGTCCTGCTTACCTTGTCCTGACAGTCAATCCCCTTTGTCACGTGCACTGGCTAACATCTCTGCAATTCTGGCACTCAGCAGTTTGGATGGTTTGGTTATTGTTTTTTGGATGAGAAAACATGTCCTGGCTACGATCTCCTATGGCTGCAAACCTCCAGCCTCAGGGGTGTTCTCCCACTGTGGGGTCTTCCTGACTCACCATGTAGAGCAAAGAAGGGAGATCACACTTTGGAAACAGCCTTGTGCTCTTTCTTCTTTCACCCCATGAAGCAAAATTGTTTTCCTTCCACCTTCAGGATCTCCTGTGGCTGCAGGGGAAGAAAGATTTTCCTCTTAGCCATGAAACCAGATTTGCTTTGGTTGTAGATTATGCTCCACCTAGTGAAAACAGCCAGGAAATTTGTTTTGGACTATAGAGTTCAGCTTCTCTGTGCAAGATTTTCAGCCACTCATCTTGGCTGGGATTGGAGAGATAGCAGAGAGGGGAGAGACTATCAACTGAATGGAGCCACCAAAGTGCCCCTGACATAAAACATGAGAAAACATCCATATGAAAGCCAAGTGAAAGGCAGACACAAAGATATCTTATACTGTGCTCTGTTTATCTGTGTGGTCTTCTGCAAGGAGGATAGAAAGACTAGAAAAAAGGGATGGGCAGGTATGAAATGGGATTGGCAACCATCGACATCATAACCAAAATGGACACTTAATAATGTATAGAAGTGACTCAGATTTGGATGCTGTCTTTTAATTTAGGATCGATGCCTGTGTAGATTACATGGCACATTTGCAGGAGGAGTTCTCACAGACTATAGATGTTAATAGAGCAGGATAATTATTTCTGTTTTGTGCCAAGCCAAAAGCCACATTATAGAAAGGTTTTAAATGCAGGCTTAACAAAATTATTCAAATGCAGAAATGAGAACAGGAGGGTTGATCAGTGCGTAAAGGATGATTCACATCTAACGCAGACTGCTTCTTTTTTTCATGTGAGTGGCATTAAATTTAACAAAGAAAATCCTGTAACAGTAGTTTTCAACTAGGGCAGTAGTTTTCAAAAAGGCTTCAGCTATTGAGAAACCAGTGTTCTGCACAGAAAGAATACGTGAATAGTCCCCACTGGGAATTTTGGAGGGCAAGATCCATTGGCACTTAGCCACATCCCTCTTCTGGTGTTTCCTCAGTCTCCCTGCACAAGATGGGGCTGCTGAAAGCAAGCTCTTTTCTGGGCTTTCCCTGTGCTGCAGGGCTGATGCATTGCCCTGAGGTGTTCAGGATATAAGAAGGAAGCAGGGTGCCTATGAAGCCTTTTAACTCTTCACAACCACAAACATCTCTGTTTAACTTTCAGAATCCCTCTTCCCTCAGGGGAAACTGGTGCCTGTTTCTCTTTTTCCAGTGGATGTGAGAGCAGGGCTGTTATTACTGGCACTCCCTTCCCATGGATGCATTTTTCTTGGTTTTAGAGACTCAAGTTTTAAAAGGGAAACCTAAGACTTTTTTGTTAAAACCTCCTGTACTTTATGTGAGCAGAGGAATTATCTGAGTACATTTTACATCATCAGGGCCTTGAGCATGAGAGACTTCTTCTTTATCTTCATTTACAGCTTATCCCTTTCTTCAGCCATGAAATAACCACATCAATGAGACAATAAAAGTCATTGCCTACCTATAAAACAAAATTAATAGTAAATTACCAAAACCGGAGTACAAGGCAGAGCTAAATAGCTGCTCTTTCCCTGATTTTATGAGAGATGAGTCTTGCACGCAAAATCCACATCCCAAATATAAGCAGGAAGGAGAGCTTCAAGGCACAAATATCCAGAGGGTTTTGGATTGTCAGGTGTTTCTGTGATGTTTCCCAGCACTTTTCATGTCCACAAAGGTGTCTCTGTAACTCATACCATGTCAGATATTCACAAGGCAACAGCATGATATGGGAATACATTTTAGTGTTGTAAAGGAGGTCCCAGATGGGATCCATTCCTACTCTCCCTCCCTAAGGGGTCCAGGCTGCCATTACAACCACATTGAGCAAGAAGCAGGAGGAGATGTCCATTAACCCCTTAATTAGATGCTGAGATGGCAGTCACAAGTCAGGGTGTGTCCAGAAGAGCCAGATGAACAGCTGCAAAGAGCAGAACTCCCATTTGAATACCACTGGGCTGGAGACAGTACCTGTGATAGCAACACTGAGTTTTGATGCAGCTTTCCATTTCTGGAACTTAAAGAAGCTGATGGTGATTAACCAGCTGAATCTGCCATCAGGAGGCAGAAATTTCTCTTTTGGATCATGGAGGAGGCAACCTGAGTGCCCTAAGATCAGGCAGCTGTCAGCACAGGGCAAGGAGATAGGCAAGCAGTGAGCTGCTCTGCCCAAAGTTGTGGCTGCAGGGGTAGACAAGGTCTTGTTTTCTCATACAAGGATTGAAGGGTCCTGAGAAAGGGGTGTTCCTCAGCCCAATGGGTTGCTTTGGCAGGCAAAAGGTACTTGGGCTGGTCACCTGCACACAGGTGCTGCAACACCTCCACTCAGCAATCTGTACCCAGATCTCAGCATTCCCTGTGGATCATTGCCAAGACAGCATACCATAAGGGGAAACTTGGAAAAAATTAATGGATGTACAGAAGAACAGTAAAAATGTAGAAACATAATCCAGAACTGGACTTCAAAAACCCTGGCTCATCACAATCCAAGTTTTCTTGAGGTCCTCACCAACAACCTTTCTCAGCATTAGCAGGAGTTATATATTTGGGAAAGAAGAAAACCAAATATCTCAAAAATCAAATTATCATACAAACTAGAAGGCAAAGAATATATTGCATGAGATAAATCTCCCTGTATAGAACTGTCAATGTGCAAAAGTGAAATAAATTAATTTTCTAACAAACATCAGTGCAAATTTCAAACAACATTGAGTTTTCACCTTTAGTTCTTTTTTCCTCCCTTTATTTTTTTTTCTTCCCCATTTTCCCATCTAAATTTAATTTTGGTAAATATTTCTCCCTGTTGCTCAGATAACCATATCTGATTGCAGAGACTTGAAGCGTAACCGATGATGAAAGACGACCTGAGGGATACTGGAGTGCACACACCACAGGGGTGTGGACATAAACCCTTGAAATATGCTGGCAGTATGACCAGAGTCGTTCTACCTGTAGGTTAAGTCAAGATAAGAACTTGCTTGATGGTTGCACACACAGGATTAGACAAACCAATTCTTCATGCTTGTTAAAAATCCACCAGGACTGTTGGCTTGAGATGGGGCTGAGCCAGCAGGCTGGGGGAACTGAGCCTCGTGTGTCTTTTGACACAAAATTTTATGGCGATCCTTTATCCCAATGGTGTGCTCCCAGCTGGGAAAGTGGGAGGAGAGGGTTAGCCTTACCAGCCAGGACCAGAGGTTTTGCCCCAGGTGGGCTTTTTAGCTCAGGGCTGGTACTGTTGCAGCAGGTCCTCCTGCATCTGGCTGGTGGGCACCTGTGCCTATTCATGGCAGGCTCCAATGTCACCCAGAGCACAAGGTGCCTGCTGGGCCCTGGGGTGCTGGGTGGTGGCAGGCAGTGGAGGTGGTGGCTGCCCCCAGCAGCACAGCCAGCCCTCCGGGTTTACACAAGGGCAGTGGAACGTGTCTGCTCCGGGCACACGCACTGAGGCATGTGGGGAGCGGATGGATGACTAATGGCCCCACACTGGCGTACTTAGAGCCAGGGAGGCTTCGCTACCTGCTGCTCTGGTGGGTCCCCACAGTGCCAGCGAGCAGGGAAGAAGGACCACTTCTTGCTGGAGTGGAGGGCAGGTGAAAGAAGCCTCCCCTCACTCAGAGATGCTGAGCAGGATTCACCTATTCATACGTGAGGAGGGCTTAAGTTTCACACAGGAAAGAGATAATCGGAAAATACTGCTGCAGCATGTGATCCAGTACTTCTCGTGCTTCTTCCTCAGCACCTTCATACAGAACCATCTTAAAAATCATTTACAAATACCAAGCAAAACTGAAGGCACAGCCATGCAATGGTGGTCATGGGTTTGGAGGATTTTATGGGTTTTGGCTGACTGTAGGTTACCTCTTCGAAAAGCAAGGGCTGCTTGAGTCACCTGGCATGTGTGACAATCTCTGCAAACAGCACAGGCAAGCAGAAGATGCCAAATCAAAACCAGCTCCCACAGCACATTTTTAATCCTGCAGATGGTGTATAGTGGAAAGAAAAGGTAATCTAAAAGTAACCAAATGCTCTAATATAAATAAATAACAACTATTAACAACAGAGAGAAAGTGCTCTGAACAATGAAAGCTTGCGTGATTTTTACCCCAGACCTCTGACTGTCAGATGCTGACAGTACTGGAGCAGTGCCAGGTGTGTGCATCCACTTTCCCATCACACAGCTCCTCCAGCGCAGCCCAGACAGGGTCTGTGCTGCCCCACCACAGCAGGAGTGTGGACAGGCACTGATGGAGAACATCTCTCCGTGGATAGCTTGTGACTTTGAGAGACTCAGGTGTCAAAGGGAACTCCCAGTGGAAAGCTATGGTCATAGACATGTTATTTTTAACCCTCAAAAGCTATCTAATATTTAACTCCTCAGTTCACCTCTCCCTTCGGGTCTGCACCTCTGGCATTAAAGCAGCTATTGTTCAGGTGTTTAAACTTTCTTGCTATCAATCAGCTCAGGAACCGTAAACACCCACATTGTGAATCCATAATACCTTGCTCACCATCAGATCTTAAGATGTCATGGGACAACTGCTGGGTTTTTTCAGACTTTTGGACCCATTTTTAATGCTGAAATTCTTTATGGTGAGGCTGTTGCTTGGGTCGTGCAGCAGGATAGCAGCAGGCATCTGCTGCCAGCAGGGACACAGAGGAGTGCAGGGCTCATCCACCAGAGCAATGGGAAGGGAAAGCTGCTCTAAATGGGGCCATGATTGTGCCACAGCAGTGGATATGCACAGCAAGGGAAGATTATTTTCCCTACAGACATGGGACCAGGGCCTTGGCCATAATAGCTTGCAGCTCCTGGCTTAGGAAGGGAGCAGGGAGTGGAGGATGACTCATAGCCCAGCCCAGTCCTCCCCCCTGCCAGCCACAAGTGCTGGGCAGCAGATTTCAGGGAGGAAGAAAGGACAAAGCCACTCATCATCCACTCCATGGCCTCCACTGATTCACTCTTTGCTCATGTAGATAGGGCTGAAAATAACAGCATGCAAAAGGAAGGGCAAGAGGTGCAGGCAGCCCAGGTGGGAGGTCTGAGCGTGCCAGAGTTTGGCTGGGATCACCACTGAGCCCAGTGTGGGCCATGCTGGCAAGGCAGCAAATCAGTCTGAACTGGGAGAAGACAGGTATTATCTTCACTCCTCTTAGAACAGAAGTAAGCATTGATATGCTGTGATTTATATAGAGGCTAAAGATCTTTTTGAATGAATTAAGTGAAGTGTGGGGTCCTGGTCTGGACACTTGCAGACTTGGTCAAGTACTTGCAGACCTGGACAAAGTGAGAAGCATTCAAAGAGCACAAGAATCAAGAGAATTATACACTAAGGGATTCAAAAGGAAAAATATGGCTCATTTAGTCCAAGGAAGATTATTAGGAACAGCGATGGAAACAATCCCCCAACACATAAAGCTTTCTGGAGGAGATGATTGTTTCATATTATGTCTGTAGACAAAGACATGAAGAAATTGGTTTTCCTTCTGCAACAAAGAGTCCTTTGACAACCTACTAGGGAACATTTCCAAGATGTACAAGGCATGGAGTGTGGGCAGAGGCTGGAGAATCCCTTTCCAGAAAGATTTTTCAGGAGTCCTTAGACAAATCTCCCTGTGATGTTTCCCTGCACTGAGGGTCTGTGGTGGGGCTGCAGCAGGGCTCCCTGGCAGGGGGATGTCAGAGCAGAGGGGGAACCCAGCAATCCTGCCAGGTCTCTTCCTGGTTTATATTTTGTTGCCTCAAATGTGGCATTAAGTATTCTTGGCAAGACTTGTGACTTGGCTTGAACAAGCACTTGATAAGATCCATAAAGCTAAACACAGATGACTGCTCTATAAGAAAGTGTTGAACAGCAAATATGCCCCACTTTCTATGATCTAAACCTTGTTAATTCTCTAAGCACAATTCATAACACATCTGGAGCCAACTATTTCCATCTACTTATAGACACTGTTAAGTGAGATACTGTTTTAATTTTGCTGAGCCAGACAGATATAATACCCCCAGGAAACAGTTTAAATCTGTGAAAAGTAAAAATGACAGTGTAGGTTGCTAAGTGATAATGATTTGCAAAACATAAATACTTACACAAAGGAAGTGATTAATTCAGGACATTCTTTATATATCACCACTATAATCTTTTCAGCTGCAGCTCATTATGTACCTTTATCTCATAGCATACTCACTTTGTTTTACAACCAATCCTTTTAATCTGCCCGGTTTTTTCAAATTTACATCTTTCATTTACCCAGCCTTTTGCCTGCTGCAGCCATCCTCACTCCATGGAATGACACCCACGGACCCATCACACACAGGATTGGACACACCAGAACTTGGACACTAAAGAGAGGTTCAAAGAATGATTCCATGTTCCAGTGTCTGTCCAACACAGGTGGCTGAGCAAATCTCCATTTGTCATTATCCATGGAGGAGTTCATGGTGCAGAGTCCATCTCCCGCAAAAATGGTATCTATCTGTTATTTATTAATTCCTGCATGACCAAATTCTGTCCTTTGCCTTAGATGAAGACACTGGAGATAAGAGGCTGTAAATCTAAGGTGGAAGAACTGATGTTGGCAGGACGATGAAGAGTTTTGTCACTAATTTAAATATGTCTGCTTATTTATTATTCATTATTATTATGTCACTAATTGAAATACTGTCTTACATGCAATGACCAAGGAACAGCATTCAGATCTTCCATGGGAATATTTCTCCCAGCCCCTAAATGCCAAATTGTTGCTCGTGGAAATGAGAAGCACAAAAACTCCACAATTCCTTGGCTGCCATTGGCATTTATCTCAGACAACGGCCTGAAGGTTTGCTAATTCTTGAAAAACTGCAATCTTGTTGAAAACTTCACTTTGTTTTATGACATGGCTGTCATTTGAGTATCTGCAAGACATTGTTTACCCTGTAAAGTCCTGCCTCTTGAAGCAGATGCCTCCTGCAAGGAATGAACATGACCAACCCATGGCACCCCCAGCTCCCTGCCCAGCTGTTGAGGTTGACTTGCTCCTCCTTGCTCACTGCTGCCTTTAAACTGATGTGAATCCACTGACAGCAACTTTGACCAAGGCTGCTTCCAATACTGACTCCCATCATATCCCTAAGGAAGCATTGAGGTGACCTTCCACAAAATCAGGAAAGAGCAGTAAAACCTGCCAGTCAGTACCTATTTGTACTCTCCTGGTTTTGCAGATTTTTTCTGATGCTCCAGTGGCCTTTCCCCACTAGTTTCACATCCATGTCCAGTTTCCCTCTTCTGTTCCCTCATCCGTCACAGCCTCAGTGTTGACAGTGATTCCCTCCTTCCCTGGTTATTTCAACACCCCAGTCTCTCAACTTTATTTCCTATTTCCTTCACAACTTCCCCTTTCTAAAAGTTAGGAGTATCCACTCTTGGGATTTCTTCATTACTTTGTGCAATGGTGATGTCTCAGCAGCCCTGGCTTGCTCATACCCTTCCAGAAATTATTGTATTATGTATTGTTTGTGTAGCTTTACCATGTTTCCACAATGCCCACCACCACTCTATCTTGGATTGCTTCCTTGAATATTTGTCTTGTTGCTTACAGTAAGTTTGGGTTTGGATTTTTTTTGGTGGTTTTGGTTTGGTTGGTTTTTTTTTTCCTTTGTGACCTAAAATCCTCCCAAAATATCCCTTCGGAAACCACCTTCTCAGAGCTAGACTTTACTTCCTGTGACCAAGTGTCACCCCACCTTTTTCTTCATCTTCCTCTTGGTTTCTTTAGATAAACTAATTTGTGACTGCATGAGCACTGGGAGTATGCTTGTATTAAGCATTAGGCAATGTTGTATATTTTAATTGTTTATAATTTGCATGTTTATAGGGATCAAGGATCTCTGATTTGTACTAACGATATTTGCATAATCTCCAAGAGATGTGTATCAATCCTTTCCTAAAAGACCTCTGCAACTGCTCTAAATAACGTGTTCAGTCGCTTAACTTACACTTGGGAAGACTTTGGAAAAAAATCTAAGCTGTGGATCAAACTCTCTTGATACTTATATTTTCAGCTAGGGTGAACTTCGTACAACCTCGTAAAAGCTTGAAAAATATGTTTTTAATCTATTTCATAAGCATTGAGCCCAAGAGCATAGATAATTATGTGAAGATGGTCTCCGTGCCCACAAAAAGGAGAAAAGCTCAAGACTAAGCAGTTAAAATAACTGTCAGCCCAAATCATGGGCATCAGAAGGAGGAGACGTGGAAATCTGAGCAGCAGGAGATAAATCTGCTTGGCCTATTGCTGTCTTAGGCTGACAGGGGATCGGATTCCAGTCAAGATTTTTTAACTTGCCATGCTCAGGGCTGAGAACATGGCTTGAGTAAGTGATCTCTGCCAAGGTGCTACCCTCAGATCAGGCTCCTGCGTAGCTCTTGCAGCTGTTCCCTCTGCCATCTCCAATCCTCTGCCATCTCCAATCCTCTTCCCCTGGGAGGGTGCATCACCCTGAGCACTGCCAGCCTCCACCAAAGAAAAAATGGGAATGCTGAGATGCAGTTGAGCATTAAGTGGGCAACTGGAAAATGAGGGAGACTATAAGGGACCTCCAAACAGACATGGATTAACAAAAATAAAAACGTGGGGTAGTAGGGCAGGAACTGTATAAAGGTACAAATGCAAAAAAAAAGGGCTGCTAGGAGAAGGCACAAGCAGAAAGAAACAGAGTGGGCCAGGACCATTGCCTGTCTTCCTGGGCAGTGAAGGGAGATGCTGACACAGATCCAAGGATCCCCCAGTGCAGCCTCCCTCTGTCCAGGCTGTGCTCAGAGTGTTGTTCAGCTCTGTGCTATCTGTTGTGCTGCCTATTAGATTATTGCCAAAGATGAAAATATACTGTCATAAAATTCTCCCTAATAAATTTACTTTCATTAAGTCAGCTTGCAATTTAATTGCAGAGACTATACTTTCTCCACCCAGAGATTGTGGTTTTCTCAGGTATGTAAACTTGAGATTTTAGCCAAGGGTGGGATTGTGTGAACTGTAGCTGGTTCCATTCCAAACCAAGAAAAGATTCACAAAAGTAGAAGCATGTATTAGGCATTTAATAATTTCCTCACAAAAGGAATAAAAAAAGAGGAAGAAATAACATAGATTTGCTGTAAGAGCTTTCTCCAGATTAAACTGTTGGATATACCACTAAAAAACACATGAAAATAATAGTTCAGGTAACAAAAATAGTAAGGTATCCTTGAGAAAACCATGACTGAAAGGACAATATTTGCCAAACAGGCCTGGAAACCAGCAAAAATTTATCCCATGGCTGGGGAACATAAAGAAAGAATATTAAGTGAAAGCTGGAGGGAATTGGGGCTCAGAAAAGTGACATCAGTGAGCACTGGTACATACAACACACCTCACCTGTGTGGCGTCTCTGCTTCTCAAGAAGGATGCAAGGAGTTGAACAGGCAACAGACAGGAGCCAGCAGTTGGAAGAGCTGCCCTGTGAGGCTGAAAAAGGGATATCATGTCCCACATTACAGGCACTATGCTGACCACAAGGGTCCTGCTTCTACTGCCTTGTGCCTTCCAGATCCAAACATAAGATCCCTGTGGTCTAAAACGGTCTTCTGCCAATAACTTTGTTTTGAGGCTCATAGAGCGGTTGATCAACAATGATCACAGCAGGCACTGAGTTGACAGATAAATACTGAGTCAGACATAAAACAGGGAGCAGCTTCACCTTGGAACCTATCATGAGATTAAATTGAAGAAGTCAAACGTCGCTGTCAGCAGAGAGGATTAGGAAAAGACTGCATTTGGCACTCCAGTACCTGCAGCACACAACACTGTTCTGGGAGGAATGTGAGTCCGAGGAGGTGCTGCTGATGGGCAGCTGGGCTGTGCCTGGGGAACTGCACTGTGCTGCTGGGAATGACCAAACCAGGCCCTTGAGACACCAGCCATGATGAAGCAGGGTCCAGATGGCCAGATCCGGAGTTTGGATCCCATCTACTGAGTGAAAATAATCAGTAGCCACCACAAAGAGTTGCTTGTAGAGGAGTGGGAGGTTGGTACAACATCTGGGTAGCAATTAATCCCCACATGTAGCTTTGAAATGAAAGATGATCCTCTGAGCAGCTAAGAAACATCAGTAATAAAGGGTCATCAGAAGAAACTAATGTGGAAAGAGAGGTGGATGGTGAATGGATAATTCAAAGAAAATCTAAAAAAAAAATGGAAAAAGGATACAACAAAGTGCAGAACATAATCATATGGCTACATGAACTTGGAAATCCTGCAAAGGATCATATATTTTAAAAAAGGGCTAGGAAATACAGGGCTCTGCTTCCCTCAGAGAAAATTCTTCAGAAAATGCACCCTAAAAGGATGAGAAGCAACCAGAATACACTATTCCAGTGCCACTATTGAATATAAGCTCACTCAGCATTGTCAAAAGTACAGGAGAGCTGTGGTCTTAGTGCTAAACAAACTAGTCTTCCCATGGTAGCTGAGTTTTATTCAGTTCTGGTCTTTGTGCTTTCCTGCTATAAACAAGGTGATCATATGTTGTTCCAGAAGTGTCTCAACATTGCCTTAACTAGGCAGCTTCCAAATTATCTGTTTTTTATATTACTCATAAATCATGAGCATGGCCATGTACAAGCCCTTCTTGTAGGCTCCAACATCCAGTGGTGATCACCTCTGCCTTTTAACACAAGTGTCAGAGCCCTTGATACGACCACCAGAAGAAGGTGGTCTTGGCAAAAGAGCCCCAGTGCTGATCACAGATGAATTTTTATCTCATGGAAAGTTCCCAAGCTTTCCTCACACTGAAGTAAGGCCATCAGGTGGATGGCAGCTGGCAGTAACCCACGTTAGGGAAAATCAGAAAACGTGCATCAAGGATCACAGAAAAGAGCTTGGACCAGCACACCACTGGGGCAGATGGATATCAGCTATCACAGATAAACTATCTTGGAAGGAAAAAATTGATTTTATAGGTGAGTAGTCCAATTTTGTTAGCCTGGAAAATGGGTGAATGAGGATGAGCTGGAAACATCCATTTCTAGCTCTGCAACAGGCTGTGGCTGGCTTCCCATGAGCTGGGCAGACTGGCTATTTAGGAAGCACAGCCAAAACCCCTTTGCTACAGAAACAGGGCAGCAAGCCACACTGGAGGCCAGCACACACTGATCTGGCCTAAGAACTGGAACAAACCCCAGGACTGAGGGCAAGGCTGCCCACACTGCCTGTTTAATGACCTGCACCAGCACGGCCAGCAGCAGGGTGTCCAAGCAAAGTTCTTTTGGAGACAGACAAGAAACTCACCAGCAGCTTACAGGAGAGGTGGCAGCTGGAAATGACACTTTCTTTTGCTCTTCATAGGCATGGGGACAGGGCTGCTAACAGGGTGGACATGGCAGTAACTACCTGAGGCTACAGGCAGTGGCCACTGTCTGGGCAGTGGCCACTGTCTGGACAGTTGCCATGGCAAGTCTCATGGCAGCACTCTCTAGAGCAGCCTGGACTGTAATTTTTGTAAGAAGAGACTTGAAACCAAAAGCTAAATTCAGATGCAGTATGCACTGTTCACACAGTGTAACAAAGATGTACCTCAGTTTTACTGACGATTAAATGTGTTTGTGCCACAGCAAGCACTTTTTTTGTAACTCCATACTATGGCAATGCAATCCTGATGTAACTATACAGGCACTGGCAGCAGATCACATCTTTCAAGAAACTGAGACTGACAATGACATCATTTTGTCTCAATATTATTTTTTTCTGTTTTTATACAAGCACCACAAGCACTTCTCCTGCTTCCCTAATGAAGCACAGTTCACTCTTTGACTAAAAGATGGTATAGATGGGATAACAGAGTTTAATACCATTCCAGTTAGTAGCAAACTACTGCCATTACACTCAGAGATTTAGGAAACAGAGGAATTGGACTTACCTCAATGAAGTAGGTGAGTATTTCCCTGCATCTGTCCTTTCTTCTAACCTCACACATAATAGATAGTTTAATGGCATTAAGTCAAAGGCTTTGGTATGACCACATTGGACACTGCTTCCAATAAGCAGCAGTAATTTACAGTAAAATACAAGCAATAAGGAAAACAATAAATGTCAAATTGGTGAAACAGAAAAACACAGTGCAACAAAGAACCTTAAAAAGCTCTATAGATGTAACCTGAATAAAAAAATACAGGATTTTAAAATATGCAATTGTGTGAAAAAGAAACCACAATATAAAGTACTCCAAAATATTCCATAGTTTACCATAAAATAGTTGTTTGAACATTTAACTACTGCTCATTCTGCTGACAATTAAACTAAATATTTGACTGTGTCTGGAGCAACATTTCTGATGCAAAATTGTCCAAAATCAAATAAAACTTGGAATCAGGAAATGCAGGCCAGGAGAGAGCTTAGGAGGTCTCTGCTGTAACCTCCTGCTCACAGCAGGTCAGCTCTGAGTTCAGACCAGGCTGCTCAGGGCTTCATCCAGTCAGGAGTTGAAAACCTCCAGGTTCAGAGACTACACCACCTCTGTGGCCAACCTATGCCTCTGCCTGACTAATCCTCATGGAACAAAAATTTTTTCCTGGAAGCTGGAACTCCTGCACAAATGTCAGCTAAAATACACTTTTTGTCAAGAGTCTCCCCTCCTCCTCAACTTGAAGCTGTAAACCTGTATGGGAATTGACATTCCAAGAGATCTGCTATAACCCTGTGGAGTAGCTGCTTACTGTACAGAAGTGCTCTATCTCTAAAGGATCAATCACACTGGAGTGCACAAGTTTACACCTTCCTCATTAAAATATTTTATTAATAAGCAAATAATACAGACGGCAGCAAATATTTCATGGCATGATTAAGTTTTTAAAAATCTCAAGAGTAAACAGAAGGAATGCAAGCTAATTAGTTATGACAATGTCATATGCCCACAAGAAAAACAGGTCAAACCTTGAAAGTAATCAGAACCTTCTTCAGCCTTGTCTGAAAGGCAAAAACATACACAAAATGACGAAGTCAACCTCATCATTAATTTACTATTGCTTAGTAAGGCCTCAGGAGTAAGGATTGACCTCTCAAATATCCAAATGCAGGTTGAGCCAGTCACTGTGGCAATAAAAAACAAGAAAAGAAACCTGAAAATTTTAAGTCTATATTGGGATAAAATATTTTGAGCTTACAAATTTCCTGTTCTCTCCACTGATTATAAAGAAGCACAGGACAATCTCTGCACTGTGCCTCCCATCCTATGTTTTACATCCAGAGATGTGTTCTTGGCCCATCACTTTTGTCAAGCAATACAAATTATCTTACGTCTCTTTTACTGTGACATAAGCACAAATAAGTGGTTTTGGTATGTTCATGCAGACACTTCTGCTGTTAAGCTCAAAATGGTAACTAGTAAAGTTTCAACAGCTTGTTTGTGTGCTGCATCCTCCACAAAAAACCAATGAGAATTAGCAAACTGACAGCTTAAAACTTCTACATCTGTGCTGTGAAGTTACATGACCAGTTAGCACAAATTCGGAATTGTGTAACTCAAGCAGGGTGGGTGCAATGCACTGTTTCAAGTTGTTCCTACTATCTGCATTAACAATAATGCCCCAAGGTTCCAGATAAGAGCAAAGTCCAGCCATATTACAGAGAACAGACATTCATAATAACACTTTGTCTGCACTGGACCAAAACATGCCACTGCAGTACATGAAGTTGATACTACTTCCAGGTGTATCCTGCATTCTTGTGTGTGGAGATGTTGTGGCTCCTGAGGGAAGGGCAGCAGGAAAGCATAGATGCTTCATCTAAGCCACTGCATCTTTCCCTCTGTAGAGGACCAAAAGAGCAGATCATAGAATCACAGAATGGCTTGGGTTGGAAGGGACCTTAAAGATCATCTAGTTCAAACTCAGGTATCTGTGTTCCTTCAGCTACAGCTGTTACATTCACTAAAGCTGAGTCCTAAAGAAGCAGATCTTGCTTCAGCTAATGTATAAAACAGATGTGGCAGCAGAGAGGTGAACTGGTTTCTCAAGATCATTTGAAAGGTCATGGAGAAAACCCAGACAGATGCACTATACCATACTGTCTCCCAGATTAGCTACTAAATCAAAATCTCTTCTTTCTCACAGACAAGCCTTAATATTGGGCACATACTTATGCAGCAAGGCCAATGGCCAGCATCAAACATTGGTGGGAGAAGCCATGGGCTCTCAAGGGCGTGGTCTTGAAGACCAAGAAGGTCTCTGGTAAGTCTTACAGAACCAGGGGAGGGCATGAAGAGGGAATTCTGCTCTATTTCCTCACATTTAGATCTCTATATAGGTACAGAAGTGCCAAGGGGAGGGAAAGGCAGAGCTAATCTTTCCCCTACATTGTGAAACAGTAACAGATATGAACTGAAGTGACCCTTAACTGCTGCTAAGGTCTCAGTCACCAGCCAGTGAATCCACACTTTGCTCAATACAACCTTCTCCTATCTGCAGTCAGTGCTTTACAATTTAACCTCACTGTCACAGTGACTGGCAGGGGAGGGCTTATTTTCTCCAGTGACAAACAGCTGATGTTTGCCTGTTTCAGATCCCTGCATTAGCAAACATTATTCAAGTGCTGAATTCCTAAGCAAGCTGAAAAATGCATTATTTAAAACATGATTGTATTCTGGCATTGCACAATATTAATGTTGCTAAAGCTACTTAATGCTTATACATCTACTGCATTTATATAGCAATTTGATAAATTTTAACTGAACTTTTTAATAACTGTTTCTAGTCATTCATGAATTTGGCAAATTTGGACCAAATGTTTCATTGGTCTCTACATGTGCTCATGTCATTGGTTGCCCATTCAGCCTCCTCTTCTGCATGACCAAAAATTTCTGCTTTTTTTGTGAAGGTCTGCTCTTCATTTGGTCTCTCCTGTTAGACAAGATGCACCTCAGTCAGATTTCATTTGTGTTTTCAGTTTGGCAAGACCAGTGAGACATTCATCTCTCCATTTTCTCCTGGCATCCAGGACTTTTGGAACAACTGGAATTTTTTCAGAGAGTGCCTGGAAGAGAAAATTTAAAATGGTTCAATTTCACGTTCTGAGTGAAAAGTTTTTCACAAGCATTGTTTTCCTGCTTTCCCTGTATCAGACCAAGTCACCATCCACACAAACTACAATTTAAGCTATTACAAGAAATAGGCCACTAATTCTTTACATGAGTGACTGGAAAGAAGCCAACCTCTACAGAAGAAAAATGCTCCCACTTGGATAAGGTTATCCTGAATGTGGCAATGAAGATGACTACAGAAACAAGAAAGCATCCGCCTCTTCCCTCATTTTGCTCCACACAGTCACTGTCTAGTCTCTTTGATGATAATCTAATTAAGTAGAAAGGAGGCAAGCTGGCCATTTATGTTGCTGAAAAATGTGTTCTGAACCATATTTCTGTGTGTAACCCCCATAAATGCAATGAGGGATATCATATTTTTAATAAGCATTTTGTCTTACACATACCAGTTATAATAAAAATGACAGGGAAAGACACATACTCAGGGAAAAAATAGTATTTCTGAGTGCACAATCAAAGTTGTCTTAGAAGTGTCAAAGAAAAAGAAGTTGTTTTGAAAGCGCAGATAGAGACCACAAGGTCATTTTTACCAAAAAAAGTAGCTGAAGTCTTAGGCTTAAAAGGCAGGTGTTGAGAAACTGGGTAAAACCTGGACCTGCTACCAATGATTGGCAAGCTACAGGCGCTCCAGAAAAAAATCAGAGGGAGGGACAGAGGAGTAAGATAAGAAATGTTTAATGATTTACACTAATGGAGGACCCCTTAAAGCCCGTCTTTGGCACTGAAGACTGAAGATAATAAAAGAGACACAGAAACAGATGCTGAAGGGGAACCCAGCCTTCTACAAAGAAAGCCAAACTGTTTCATACCAATTATAAGCTTCTGATTGTGAATGCCCCAAAATTATTATTGATTGTTATTACACACAGTTTATGTTGCTTAAGCATAAAAGAATTTCTTTTCTTAAATCGTAAATAGGAACACAAAATAGGAACACAAATCTTTCAGACGGACTGCCTCTATATTTGGAATTAATCTCTGACAGCTGATCAGAAATTATTCAACCCCTACACATGTTCTTTACTGAATCATTAAAAAAGGCAACTTTGAAAAGGCAGAGTTAGGAAATTACAATACTTCAATTGATTCCTATGGTCATTCAAAATGACTACATAGTAAGTATAAACAAACTGTGGGCTCAGAAATGTTAACAGACAAACTAGATCCCAATCCAGAACACTACTTAAACACATTATCTTTAAACATACAAGCAACCAGACTGCTCACATGCTTATCTTAAATGTGTATTTGCACACATTACAAAGTGGAACTCTGGTTTGTAAGGTATAAAAAGAACACCCAGAAGAAAAAAAGCTACAGGTTTATGCAGAAGATGGAGTAGGAGGAAGACACAGGAAGAACATTCATGAAGGAAATGAGGCTGTGCATAATATAATAAGAGGACACAGGAGAGAAGTGGTAAGAAATAGCATGGAGGATTTAATGCCAATAATTCACAGCTGTTAGCAGCTGACTCCTCTGTCTAGTAATAACGCTACTGGTAATAATGGGACTGCTAGGTCACTTTCCCATGATGTATGTCCAAGTGCTTTCAAAAGGGACTCATAGGCACGCTGTACTGATCTTTTACCTTGAAGTACACATTCACACAATAAATACAGACTATGGATACCTCCAGCAGTAAACTGAAATGGTACAAATTCCTAAATAAAAGCTAACATTCTTTGTTCTGAATGTCACTGTTTTTATCAACCCTGTATTTACCTGATTGACTTTCTGCACTGTTTCACCTGAAAATTCTGGAACTGGCCCAAAGGTGTTCAGAACAAGTCTCATTCCTTCAGCATATCTTTCACAATAATTTGAAACACCTGAAAATAAGAGTGAAAAGTTACACTTCAACAGAAATTCCTGGTTAAGGTCAACAAGGCTGCCTTGTGCTTAAGCATTGTCTTAAATCAGAGACCCAAAAAATGGTCTGTTCTTATGATTAAGACACCTAATTGTCATCAAGGAAAAAATGGATTCTATCCACTGCATTTCCATTAAGGTTCACAGAAAAATCATTTAGGACATGGCTGCATTGCAAAACCAATGAATGTCACACAACAGCAGGCAATGCTATGTGAGGGGTGTAGTGCACAACCATGAATATACCCATGCTTTGTTACTTGTGACCAGAAAGCTTCCCTGACCACTGTCCATGAGGAGAGTGCTCTCACCTCTCCTGTCCTGGTCAATGTGTGTTATATCTGTTGAAGCATTCCCGCTATTATTTTTATTTATTAACCTGGAGTGTATCAAGAACAACATGGCTCAGGGGGAAGTGTCAAAGGCATGGAGACACAGGTGGCCTCCAGTGAAGGAAAAGGGCTAAAGGAGGAACAGATGGATCTTGCACATCAATATCTTGTAGCCCCTAACTGGGGTTAGAGATGGGGATTTGGCTTTTATAACCCTCTCTGATGGTTGAGCACTTCTAGGGGAAGACAGGGTCCACCTGACAAAGCAGAGAAAAGGCATCTTTGCCAAAACCCTGGCCCGTCTGGTGAGAAAAGCTTTATATTAGGAGCAACTGAGTGTGTGGGGATGCTCACACAACTGGAGAGATACACATGCAGGAAAGACAAGGAGGGAGTGTGCTATCTCTGTAACGGGGCAGGTCAGATCTGTGGGAAGGGCAACTGGCTGAGTGAGAGCCTGTGGGTCAACACCTGTGGAGAGGCCAGTAAAGGACAGCTTCTTCCAAGGGCAAGAACAGTCCATCCTGGTATTCAGGAAGGCAAGTGCAAGTATCAAGAGATTTGCTTGGATGAGCTCCAGTGCAAAAAAAGTGTCATACAGCAGGTGGAAGCAGGGACAGGCTATGAAGAAGAAATTAAAAAACACTGCCTAGGCATGTAGGAATGGTGTCAGGAAAGCCAAAGATCAGCTCCAGTTGAAACTTGCAAGGATGGCAAGGGCAACAAGAAAGATTTCTACTGTTAGTAATAGCCCTGCTGTTACTAGCATGTCCTTGCAAGTCTGCTTTCTACTGTATTTTAAACATCATGTCAGTCAATGCACCACTGTCATCACTTGAGATCTTCAGATGACTGAAGGCAAATATTGCACCCATCTTCAAAAAAGGTAAAAAGAAAAAAATTTGAGTACTATAGACCTATCAATCTCAATTCTGTCCCTGAGAAAATCCTCTTGAAACAAATTCCTGGACATAAGAATAAGAGAGTGATTGTGACAATCAGCACATAGTCTCCAATGGGTACACCATGGTGTAAATCATGTCTGACCTTGTTGCCTTCTGTAATTAAATAATTGCTTGTGAAAAATATGAAAGTAGTAGATATCATTTACCTCAACTTAAGAAAGGTATCTGACATGGTCTTCCATGATTATCTTGTATCAAAGTTAGGACAATACGGTGTGTTTGGACAACTAGATGGACAAAAAAATGGGTTGGACACATAGGCCCAGAGGTAGTGGTTAATGGATTGCACTCCACCTAGAGGCCAGTAAAAATGGAGTATTGCAGGAATCTGTCCTGAGACCTGTACTGCTTAACAAAACATGCTCATGAAGTTTGTGAATAGTACAAAATCAGTTAGGGGTGGGAGCTAGAGGGGTATGGACCAGCTGATACATTGAAGGGTAGGACTGCCCTTAGAAAGGTTGGAACAATGAGCCAATCTAAAACTTTAACAAGGACATACGCATTCCTTCTGCACTTCAGAAGGAAGAGTGCCTTGGAACAACACAGGCTTGTGAACTCCAAGAACTCCTGGTAGTGGCAGGCAGCAAACTGCACACGAACCAACAGTGTGCCCTGGCAGTAAAGAGGGCCAGCAACAGCCTGGGCTGTGTTAACAGATTGAAGTTAATTAACAGTAGACTAAAGGAAGTGATTAACATCCTTTACTCAGCATTCATTAGACTGCATCCTTCAGAATACTGCATTGAGTTTGGGACTCTCCAGTACAAAAAAACACTGACAAAATGGAGCAACTTCAGCAGAGGCCACCAAAATGGTGGGGCCTGGAGCACTTTTCCTGTGAGGAGAGGCTGGGGGAGCTGGGCTTGTTCAGCCTGGAGGAGAAATGGTTTTGGGGGAACCTACCAGCAGCTCCCCAGTGCTGTAGCAGTGCCTGTGGAGAGGTCAGTGAGGGAGCTCAGTCACAGAGCCAGATTCTTTATGGTTGTTGCACAGCAGAAGAACAAGGGACAACAGGCACAATTTGATATGAGGGGTTCAGACTGGATACTCAAGCACTGGGACAGGTTGCCCACAGAGGTTGTGCAGTCTCCATCTCTGGGGCTTTTCAAGACTGGATGAAACCCTGAGAGCTTGGTCTGACCTCATGACCTGCTGTTAAGATCTTAAACACATGGTCAGAGAACCTGGGAACCAGCTAACTGGCAATAACACATAAAATGGCAGTCAAGTAGACCTTGGCTGAATTAGAGAAAGATGCAGCTTCCATCAGCTCCAATAGGAATCTAAAAAAAAAATATTGTTGAGGCACTAGAGAGGAACTGAAATTTTATATGCACCAAAAGGAGAAATGAGTCACTTCACCACACATACCACATCTAGTAGACTTTTTAGTGCTATTAGCTACCACATAATCAAGAAAGGATAAGGCAGCCTTTCCCAATCAGGATGTCAGGAACTGCACCACAACAGTAAATGAGCAAGGCTTTCTGGCAGTAAGCAAGCTGACACTGATAAGAATCACAGAATCAACTAGATTGGAAAAGACTTTGAGAACATTACGCCTAATCTATCACTATCCTGATGATTGCCCCAGATCTGAGAAGTTCTGGATATCCACTAAAGGCTTCTAAGAACCATTGAGACTGAAGAATTTGCATCGTTAATTCTACTTTTATTAGCTAGTTATCAAAGCAAAGAGTAGAAACGTACAAAAGACAAAGGCAAGCAGTCACAGTCACCAACTCTTTCACAGACTCAGAACATTATATAGACTGAGAAGTATGAACAGGAACTGCTCATGGTCTTATCAAACCACAAAATACAGGAAATAAAAGTGGGTGGGCCTGACCATCACACAGAAAAATGCAAATCAGGTAAAGAGTCATTAAGTGATCTCTTTCCTCAACAGTTCCCTGGAATGCAATACTGTATGATATCAATAACTTAGAAGTCACACCTGTCTAACCCTAAAATGGTTGAGGTTGAAATGAATGAATAGAAACCTCTGACTACTGCCAACTATGTATCATAAACTACAACACTTAGACAGCTCAACACGCCTGAAATAGCTGAAGTACAGGGCTTCTGAAAGGCCTTGGAGGTTGGTAGGAGGATGGAGAAATCTCTTGTTTCTGGGCCAAGGAAGAAGAACTTTCAAAGGACAAAGCCTCAAGGAAGTATTAAATTTCCTTCAGCAGTCTGATAAACAACTGAAAGGACAGAACAGGAGAACATGTCCATTGCGTAAGAGCAACATGGGGAGATTTGAGAGTATTCAACTCTCTTAAAAATGGACTAGAAACATTCTCCAGTATCCAAAGAAAGGAGGAGGCTCTGAGCAAAACAGCAGCCTTGTTAAGTAGCTTGAACCTATGTTTGGTGCCAAGAGTGTGACAATCAGCATACAGTCTGTCTGTTTCCTTATGTTATCTACCCATGGAACATATGTGTTCCTAGAATACAACCTGGCATGTTCTGGTCTTCCCCAACAAAAAAAGGAATGCCAGTGAGTCATACAGGTATATCAGTTCTCTAATTATACAGCAAATAAGTATTTTGTTCAATTTTCTTGACTGACACACAGACAGAAACCTCTAGATTGCCTAGTGGGCTTCAAAACATCCCTAGCAGGAAGTGAGATTCAGGAAGAGAAGCATTACTGTGGGATGTGGAACAGACTGATATCATCCTATCTCTTCACTGGGGGAAGAAGCAGAGACCACCATCCACTTCCATAAACACTCCAGAAAGGACCACTGGTTATCAGGATTTACTGACCATAGCTGGCCATTAGCGTGTTTGCCTATCACATTTTAACAGCTGGGCTCACATGCTTTGGCACCTTAAGCCAACCCAGACTGACCTACAGGGGATATGCTATCCATGTGGCAATCTTGGGAACCCAGGACAATTCTGGATGAGACTCATGCACCAGCCACAAGACAAAGATAGTTATATTTCAACTTGTTCATGTGAGCTTTGTCATCTAACAGTGAGGAGTCTGAGAAAAAAAGTTCCCACATCATGCAATATCATAGAACATTCCCAGATGTAGAAATGACTGAGCCTGAAGAGTGCAGATCTCTGTTTGGTACACCTTCCTAACTCACAGCTTACAGCAGCAGCTGTTGCCAGCTGGACAATGTCAAAATAAAAAATGGCAACTCAGTCAATTATGGCAATTCAAGCAAATTCCCATGAGCATCTGGCAACAGAAGGAATGGTAAACAGAGTAGTGTCAGTTACCAGTTATTCTGGTGTTTACCCAGCTGACACAGGTCTATTATGACACTTAGACTGAATAGTTTGGATTGGATGCTTTTCCAAAAGTCCATGGGAACCTCTCAAACATCTGGCAAGTTTGTGCAATAATACTATAGATCTGAGTAGTTTCGATTGTGGTAGTCAGGAGAAGGTAGAATAGAAGACTGTATGCCAGAAATCTTTTTCACAAGCCTCAAGATGAAGAGATAACATTAGTATCTTGGGAAAGCTGAATGCTTGGATATGGCTGAACCATTTACCTGCTGAATATGAACTCCTGAGCTGGACATGGCCTTTAAAGCTCACTCAGCCAGCTAGACCTGGAAATCAAGCTCCTACAGGCAGTTCACCTACTGCCTGAATGAATCAGAACAATTTCTGGGTGGGTGTAGCTCATCAATGCAGCACAGATGTGCCAAATGCAGGCTGGGTAACACAGTTCACCCATTGCGTGTAATGTTTGAATGGAAAGAAGCCTTATGCAACGTCAGCAAAAGAGGAAAAAGTACAAAAAAAGTTAGGGGTCTAGAGAAGAGCAGCAGCATTAGTATAGTTGATGTCAATATTGTGGCTGAAATGGTAACACACAGGCACATCTGCTGCATGGCAAGCAGGGGGTGGGCACTGCAAAATCTTTCAAGTCTCAAGTGAAGGAAATAGACCAAAAGTTAGAATATACACAGTCTCATGCAAGGATTAAAAAAATCAATAGTTCAAAATTAATAACTCAGGGTAGTTCTCCCAGTGTGAAATACAACTTTAAGTTGGTTTCAGTAATCAGGATCAACTGTAGGCTGCCAGCTTCAACAAGGCACTTGAGCAATGGGGAATATTGCTGAAAAAATCACTTTGCTTTTCAACTGCAAACTCACAGCAAATATTTGACTCCAGACCTTTAGACTTAGGAGTCCTTTGGTTCAAAGGTCAGGGCTATTGCAAAGGTGGGTGAGAAGAGCCCTTGGCTGGTATATAGGGACAAAAAGAAGGAAAACAAATATGACAGAATCCCTTTAACTTTAATCCTTGTAGATATTACCCAGGGAGCAGCTTAAGATGGAAGAATTAGCATTGGCAAACAGTGTGAGACAGAAGGGAGCACCCAGGAGATGGAAAAACAGCAAGATGGTAAATGGGGTTGATAAAATCAACCACCTCTCCTTGCATCCCACTGCTGTGCCCACACTGTGCCTCGCTATCTCCAACTGGAGAACAAAAATGACACAAGATGCATCTCGGACAGAGGAAGAGGATGATAGCTTCCTCTTGTCCATGTGGTTTGCTGGCTCCCTGGCTAGACCTTCATCTTCCTTGCACACATTCACTTTGCCAATACCAGAGGAAAGAGCCCATGGGAGAAGGCAGATGTTGCAGCAGGCAACTGAGAACTACGAACACAAAACAGAAACACCTCCAGGGAAGGTAGGAGTTTCCTGAATCTACTTGCCACCACTTAGTCAAGCTATGGCAGAGAGTGAAAGACGAGGAATGAGTAACAGAAAGTTCTTAGGGAGCAGCATATGCAGGATTATAGAGATGAAAAGGGGAATACTCTATCTTCTCTGAAAGTCCCGAACTTTCTCAGCATTTCTGACTCCTACAATATAGTTACAGGAACATGTTACCACAAGCTAGACAAGACATTGATTCAAGGCTCTTCAGCTGCCCATACATATCTAGGACACACAAGGATCCAATAATGGAATAAGCTGCTACTTATTCAGTTTCAATGACAGTCCAGGCATATTCCAAAATGACTAATGAACTGTCCCACAAAAATTTGTTCTAATAACCACACTTAAGGTTTGCAGATCCTTACCTGAGGACTTGCACTGGTGTGGTGCAAACGTGGTTACTGCTGTAACGCCTCTAGTTGCATCATCAAAGTGAACTAATTATTGATGAAGGAAAGAGAACACACGACCTTAGAAACATGCATAAAATGCTTCACTGCCCTGAAAAGTCACAAGTGAAGTTCATAAAGATGACTGTAGTAGTAGGAAAAGAGAAGTGAAAACACAACAGATTAAAATGTAGCATTTTCATGCATCATAGTTTGTAAGCATCTTGAAGTATCTCAGCTTCTTGTATGCTGTCTCATCCCCTTGTCCTCATAAGAAAGACAAGAGGCATGAGGGCTGAAGGATACACGCAAGCAAACTCGGTAAACCAGCCTGGCAAGGAGACTATACATGGGGCAGAACAAGGAAGGCACTGTGAGAGAGAAGGAGAGTCAGGAGCAAGGGTTACTGGCATGGACAAGGAACATGCCAAAGAGAGGGTGCTTCACAATACTGAGTATTAACTTGATGACTTCCAACCTGATGAGCAGCATAT
Source organism: Entomyzon cyanotis (assembly GCA_024500445.1). Classification (NCBI taxonomy): domain Eukaryota; kingdom Metazoa; phylum Chordata; class Aves; order Passeriformes; family Meliphagidae; genus Entomyzon; species Entomyzon cyanotis. Next base: position 71,731,877 of record JAKEPQ010001016.1, on the reverse strand, counting down.
TAAGATACTGTAGTGACTCAAAGAGAGTAGGCACGATGGTCAAGCCACTGATGTAACAGCATCAACAATTTGAAAAGACTGGGGTGGGGTTGACTTCAGCACATAAAATCTAAGAAGATGCTGCAATGAAAGATGAGTATGGATGATGGCAGAAAAAAAGGCATATTTTGGGAACATCATGGACGAATCTGACACAGTTAGATTATGTTCAGATAAACAAAAGCCCCAAACTTTTTTACTGATAGAGGGATTACATTTCCAGACATTACAGCTCCAAGGGCAACTTTCTAAATGTAATCCTATCTTCATCAAGAGTGTGTCTGAACACAGGTGCATGCTCTGAGTTAGGGTGTGAACTCACAGGACATTTTGTACATTACATTAATTCCCATATGAATTCACTTAAGACACTAGTTGCACAAATACTTGCAAGTACACTAAAACAGTGGTAGCACCAAAAAAAGTTTTATTCTCGTTGTACCAGTGTTACCATCTCAACAGCAATGCCCAAGTATTTCTGCAGGCCTGCAGTGAGCTGGATGAAGGAATTAAACTGAGTCATTATGAACTGCTTGTTTTGTTAGATCAGTTTCAAACCTGGGATGAATTCCTCAATCTGAGCCACCTGGTGATCATGCACATTCTTTCATTACCATAAGGCATGAGGATGCATCAAGATGTGTTCTTTGGGAGCCATCTATAATGACTTGAGGAATAAAGCTTTAAGAATTCCTGTGCAAAGCCATGTGATCCTTTCAGAAAGCAGAGGGTATAACTTTGCACCTAAGAGCCCACAGAAGGAAACTGGTGCACAGCAGCCAGTATCCTGAAAAATTCACCTCTTAACTCACTGCATATAAACTCTTCCATACAGAAAAGCCCTGCAGCTCAACAGAGGCAAACAGCATACCTAGAAGAGCTACAGACTGCTTTCTTCAGCCTACTGGGAAGGGAATTGATTGCATATAAAAACGTGTGAAATATATGGTGGGTTTATGAAAATGAAAAGGGTTTTTATGATTATATACTACTGTGACACTTCATATCCATGGTACCCTCTTACAAGTATCCCAAATTGGGCTGAAATATTTTTTTATCCTATAACATAACACATAGGTTGGACAGAAAAGGAAGCAATCTTCCTTTTCTTAGATGTTACTGTGTTAGAGGTTCTCACACATGCTGACCACCTTGCAGAACAAAAGTTCCTGAACTGGGTTAAAGCTTGGTTTGGTCCCTGTACAGCAGCACTGAAGTAGTGGCCATAACAATGGAAATAATCTCTGCTCTTGAGCCAGCCAGCATACCAGTTTTGAGTAATTCTTAGAAACCACACCTGGCTATGTCTTGCCCAACCAAACAAGAAAAATTTCCTCCCTTTGAACTACGACTTATGATTCCCCACTCTTTCCTTTTCATATTTTGTTCTTTTTACACAGCACAATCACTCTGCTCCTATCATCCAAAACCAATTCACCTGGAAGGTGCTTGGGAAATGCTTATTCCCATTTTCAGTAAGAGAAACACAGTTTTGATGGTGAAAACTAATTCCTAGTTTACTGGATATTTGTTCTTACTTTATGGGGACCATAGGTCAGCCCAATTTCCACATAACTCCTGTAGACACCTGTATGAATACCTCGGTGGGTGACAGGTAGAATATAACCCTGGAACGGTGCTCATAAAAATGCAGGAGAGAAAACAGCAACAAAGATCCTTCCACCTCCCCCCATCCAGCTCTTCTACTAACATTGGCAGTTTAGATCAAATTCCAATTATAGCTTGCTAAATAACCCACTAATAAAATAACTGATCTAAGCCAATTGTGAAATATATATGAAGAGCTTTTGCTGCAAACCTGTAAAACACAGGATATGATAGTCTAGCCTCTACTTCTACAGATGACTGCTTGCAAGAGCTTAAGAAAAAAAAAAGAAGAGATTTCTCACGAAACAAGAGATTCTGAAGATACAATCTTACTGAGGCTGGACCATCTTCACTGTATTCACAGATTGCCTGGTACATGTACAGGTGGGATGTTGTGTCTGCTAACATAATCCCACAATAGAAAGCAGGCAGACAAACTCAAAATCTGAAACACATATCAACATTAATTTTATTTGTTGAAATCAACAATCAACTTTATAATATTATGCAATTTGGATATGCTTTTTTCCTCCCCAAAGCAGTTTCCTCTGTCTACTGCAATTCAGTTCTCGAACTGTTATTGTTGTTTCTGCTCCTTTTAATGACTTGATGCTGTCATTTTATGCCATGTTCAAGGCTGTTGGCTCACTGCCATATAGTCAGCATTCCTAATACTCATGCATTGATTAAAGGGCAATCTAAATGGCCTAGATAATAGGTTTGATAGGATCATTTGTGAATATGGAGGAAAGGATATAAGAACTAACCCAAGAAAAAAGTGACATTAGCCCATAGGAAGTTCATGGGAGGATCTTGATGTATGCATTCCCACAGGGAAAGAAGAAACACTGATCTCAGAAAAAATTATTGGAAAAAGTTTATTCAAATCCAAACAAAAATGTCACAACACCTTAACAAAACCAAACTAAACAAAAAAAGAGACTCTCCCACAAATAACAGTATTTTCTCTCACATGCTTCCTTCATCCTTACCCTCCTTTCTCGCCAGTTAACAAGTAATTTAAGACTGTGGGCAACTAATATCTTATAGCTGAAAAAAAAAGGCAGCTGCTCTGAAGATGGTGAAGCTGATTGGCTAACAAACAGGACAGAGGCAGTTTCTTATATCTACCTCCAATTCCTTCCACTGATTTAAAAAAACAGTATTAGTACACCACATCAGAGCAGGCTGTCATAGAATCATAGTAGTTTTGTTGGAAAAGACTTCTAAGATAAGTCCAGCCATTAACCTAGCACTGCCAAGTTCACCAGCAAACCATATCCCTGACTGCCACATCTACATGTCTTTTCAATACCTCCAGGGATGGTGACACCACCACTTCCCAGGGCAGCCTGTTCCAATGCTTGACAACCTTTTTCATGAATATCCAATAATATTCCTAATATCCAATCCAAACCTTCCCTAGTGCAATTTCCTCTTGTTCTATCACTTGCTGTCTGGGAGAAGAGACTGACCCCCACCTGGCTACATCCTCCTTTCAGGCAGTCGTAGAGAGCAACAAGGTGGGGGACCTTGAGCCTCCTTTTCTCCAGGCTAAACACCCCCAGTTCCCTCAGCTGCTCCTCACAGGACTTGTGCTCCAGACCCTTTCCAGCTCCCTTTCCCTTCTCTGGACACACTCCAGCCCCTCAATGTCTTTCTTGCAGTGAAGGCCCAGAACTGAACACAGGATTTGAGGTGTGGCCTCAGCAGTGCCGAGTACAGGGGGACAATCACTGCCCTGGTCCTGCTGGACACACTATTGCTGATCCAGGCCAGGATGCCATTGGCCTTCTTGGCCACCTGGGCACACCTGGCTCATGTTCAGCTGCTGTCAAACAGCTCCCCCAGGTCCTTTTCCACTGGGCAGCTTTCCAGATGCTCTGCCCAGCCTGTAGCACTGCCTGGGGTTGTTGTGACTGAAGTGCAGGACCTGGCACTTGGCCTTGCTGAACCTCACACAATTGGTCTTGACCCATTGATCCAGCCTGTCCAGATCCCTCTGCAGAGCCTTCCTGCCCTACAGCAGATCAACACTCCCACCCACCTTGGTGTCATTTACTAAGGGTACACTCAATCCCTTCATCCAGATGATCAATGAAGATATTAAACAGGACTGGGCCCAACAGTGAACCCTGGGGGACACACTAGTGACTGGCCTGCACTTGAATGTAATTCTATTCCCCACCACTCTCTGGGTCTGGCCATCCAGACAGTCTTTTACCTAGTGAGCAGCCAGTTTCTCCAGGAAAATGCTGTGGAAAAAGGTGTCAAAGGCTTTACTAAAGTCCAGGTAGACAATATCCTTCCCCTCCTCCACTAAGCAGATCATCTTGCTTTAGAAGGAGATCAGGTTAGTCAAGCAAATCCTTGGCAATCAAGAGGAGGTCCATATTTTTCCACATTATGTGAAGCAATACTGGGCAACCAAACAGAAGTTGGCACTGGTATGGAACTATGAACATAAGCCATCACATGTCCTGACATCAGCAATTTTGATTTAAACTGTCTCTGATGAGAGCAAGGGCCTGAGTCAATCTGTGAGCACATAAACAGGAACAGCTCTAGACTTGGAGACAATGCATCTACATGTGCCGCAGTGAAGCAATACTTCTCATGATCCAAGTTATTGAACAAGCCGACAAGGTGCTTTTGTGGAAGTGACACTGGATTATCAGCTAAACTTTTTCAATAGTTTTTTACCTGACACTCAGATAGTCCTGAACTGTGGGTACAGCAATGCTATTGAAATACTGGGATGAATCTTGAAAAAAAAAATTATTACACAGCTAGTGTTTTAATGACTTGTCATCTTTCATGTGATCATTTATAACAGGATAGCCAATATCTATTTCCTTCCATTGACCTCATGCTTTAGATAAGTCTTCCTTTTCTTATTTCTTATCATTACAGTAAAAAAAGAGACAAGCCATAGTTGCAGCAATCCTAACCTGGTTGGTTAGATAACATTTCCAGAGTCTTGTGCAATGCAAGCCTTCCCTTCATATCCATAACATTTTACACTACCTACCTTCTGCATTAAGATGCATGGTTTCCAGAGGTCCAATAAATGCGTATCGCATTCCCAATCCATCAGACATCACAAGGTCTAGATCAGTAGGAGACATTACTCCTTCCTAAGCAGCAAAAATACAACAGGAAGGAAGACTGGTGAATGTCTCCCTTTAATGCAAAATTTTCCATTTTATGTATATAATTTAAAAAATTAGAGAATAAAAACTAAGGCTAGAAAGAGCACTTAGATTGCAAAGAGAAAAACAACTGTTTGCCAGAAATGTTCATCTATTATGCACGCCTTCTTAAGGTTCAGTATAAGCAGTCATTCATATCTCTAGGACTATTGTACTTTATAGTCCCAGAAATCGAGAATCAGAGAAGAAAGCAAGCATGACACTGTTAACAGCACACAAACAAAAGAGTTTATATCAAATCCAAGTACTATACCACCCCTTTCAAATACAGGAGTTTTGCCTAAATGTTAAATCTCCCTTCATATTCTCTTAGCTTTGGATTTTTGGGCAGAGTCCAAATTAGCAGAATGGTGGTACACCAGTGGGTACTGCTCCTGAGTCCACCTGCAAAAAAGACTGGATCCAAACACACAGGCAATGCAGTTGCCACTCCCTCTCACAAAACTCACCAAACATTCAGCCTACCCAACCTCAACCCGCCCAGGGTTCTCAAGTTCATTGCCAGCTGAACTGGCAATCAAGAGCTGGCAGGATATGGAACAAGCAAAATGAAGCATTTCTCATGTTAAAAGTCAAGCATTGCTATTTCACCCACATGTAGCACTTACAAGAAAGCCAATTCTTCCATCAGGTTGGGGCAAGAAAGTCTTGTAAAAAAATGATTTACAGTTCTTTACCTCAACAGATTTACTTGAGAAGAAATACTATTTATTACATGAGGTTGTTCTCCACCTACTAGAAAGATATGAATTAATGAAGACTTGTTCTAACCACTTCTATCAGATAAAGCTTAGTTTCAAGAACTTGTCCTCTTTATTCCCAGAGACACGAAAACATTTCCTTCTGGTTAGGAAGGTGGAAGAGATTATGAACTACTTCTAATTTGTTTTCACCCTACTCTGAGGTGCTCTCCCCACTCAGTGCCTCTTCCTTAAGCAGCTGTTTTGGGCTTCAGAATATAAGCACACATAGTCTGCTTGGCCAAAACCACATCATTTTCTGTTAAATTTCTCTCTTGCAGGGCCCTTTCTGAATGTCTCTTTATATCACGCAGTCATGGGCTAGAGTTACGAGCACACAGGACAGCTCTTCTGATCTGTAGTAGACATTGACATCTGAGCCAGACATTGAGACTCTTTATAATCACCAGGGAGAAAAAGGAAATCAGCATCCTAAAGCAGCCATCTAGAACAGGTAAGATGAGGTGTGTCCTAAAAGGGCCTAATTCTCCTCACTGATTGAAAGATGAGTAAGGAACTTAGATATCACTGTCTACACTGTAGATATCCCATCTTAAATTAGCTGAACCTCACCCACAGTGTCTTCCTGTGTCCATCACTCACATCATCTACTGCTACTATAAAAGAAGCTTGTAAGCCGTGAACCAGCATAACTTCTACAGCTGGCCACAGACATTAAGTTTCATCATCTCAGGCTTAAACTGAGACTTTTATAAGACAACCTCAATCCTCAACCTGTTAGTAGACATTGTTCCTATCAAAAACAATCCTGTCTGAATCCCTGTTGCAGAACTCTACCTTGAAAAGGAAACAGTGACATAATAATTAAGATTTATGTACCATATATGGAACACACAGTTCTCATAGCAATTTAATTAGCCATAACATGGCAGGGATGAGAAAGCATTATTTTCTTCAAATTAAAGGTAAAGCACAGACATGGTAAAGTAACTCATCTAGAGACAGAGAGAAAGGCTTGGATAAAGACAGGACTAAACAAAAACCTCAGACAGAATTCAGATTACAGACCAGCATCAGGGTAACTAACACAGGCACCACACATTCTGTGAAAGCTTTTTCCCCTGACAGGGCAACACAACTTCTCTGAACAACATCAGCAAAGTCAACAAAAGTGTTCTTCTGTTGGGAGTGCTTCATCCAAACAATGAGTTGTGCTGGTAAAGCTGTGCTTGATGAGTGGTTTCCCCCCCTGCCCCCCTGGTTGACATGGATTTGTGGACAAAAGACTAACCACAAATTCCAGACAAGCATTTGAACCACAACAGCAGTTAAAAACTCTAAACATAATGTTAAAAGAGGCTCTTGAAGCACTTCAAAATCATTGCAAATTATTTTTTGAATTAAAAACCTACTTTCTTTGGATACCATAGTCCTCAACTATTATATTGACATTTGAAGACCAGGTGCCCTCAGAATCATGAGATTTCTCATGAGCTTTTCTCTTGGCCTTTTGACTATAGCTGCAATTTGACATTTACAGCTGCTAAAAGGCAAAAATTGTTGCTACCAAAAGGAAACCATGACAGATCCCTTCAGTTGAGGGATATAGTATTCTATACAAATGAGCTCAGCTTCTTCCTGTCAAAAAGACCCTCCTAAAGAAAAGCTTTTTACTTCTTCCCTTCAGAAATTAAAAACACATAAATGATAAACAAATTAGACCATCCTCCCCTAGGGAATAACCCTACTCCCATTTATGACAAGGACATCATAAGCTGGTAGAATGATTCACCAGGGGGCAAGGTCAGCAAGGTGTTTTTCACAAGGATTGGTGTTTATGCTAAGAACTAAACAAGAAAGAGTTCCTATCCGGATTCATTAAGTCTAGGTGTGAAATAATCTTCCCAAGAGGATTTTTCATCCTGGATTACCCTTCTGGTAAGCCTTTGCCTCCAGCACTTTTCAGAGGGAAGAGGAAGTGTGTTAAGAGCTCACTAGAAGCTCTCACAGCTACAGAATTAATATTTAAAATAGATTCCACTAAAATCCTCAGTGATCCCAATGGCCAGTCAAATTTCAAAATCTAGACAATCTCAGAATCCTTCGCACTTCTTCCAACACCATTTATATACCACAATCTCATTTTCCTAGAGATTTTAACCTCCAGTGAAACCACAGGATTATCCTAATGAGCTTTGGTATTTCATTAGTGCTTCTCCCCATGCAGGGATCCTTTTCACCTTTCCAGAAACCCGTGGTGGTTCTGTTGTCTCCACCTTTAGGCTCTGACCCAACCTGCCTGCTTTTAATCACCAGTCTTTCCATCTGTGACTCACACCCACATCGCAACTTCAGTCACGGACTCAGTTTGTAATCATATCAAATGTAATAGCCAAAAAGCCCCACAGTCTTACTTTTTTCTCATTCCACCAATTCATCATGTTCTCCTACTCACTCCAGTGTCTGTTATAGAGTTATTTTGGACTCCAATGCCTCCTGGACCACATACTTTCTGTCTCCAAATCTGCCAACTTCAACCTCTGTATCTCCCAAATCCAGTATTCCTTTTTTTTTTTTTTTTCTGATTGCCACTAATATATGCATTCTCTCTCAGCAGTACTTGTTACACCCTTCTTGTCACTATCACTTCAATCAAGTCCCTTCCATCCACACCCTGATAAGATCTTTTTCCAGTCCTGTAATTTTGAGCATGTAATTGTGAGTTTTCTCCCATATCCCTCTACCACATTTTTCCATTTCATAATGTTTAAGAAACTTGTCCTACACACTTCACACCTCCTTGCTTTGCTGGCTTTTATCTTCCTTCTTCCATGGCACCCTCATTCACCTCACCCTGTAAGAAACACTTAGTATCAACATTGTTTTTCTTACTGTCCCTTTAAACTTCGTTTTTATGATATTCCCCCTTTTATGGGGCACTGTAACTAGATGTTTAATCCTATACCTTATCTTCAATCTTTTAGAAAAGTCCTTTGAATAACACTGTAATATAATTAATAGTAAGGAATTTGGACTTTAAAAAGTCTTGCCAGCATTTAAGGATTGCACTAGCTAGCATTGCTAAACTAGTCATAGTGAAGTGTTGGTGAAACTGGATTATGTCAATCAAAATTTTACCTTCAGAACAAGACAAAGTCAAGCTATTTAACACTCCTTTGTAACATAATGACAAACTACTCTAGAATACACTGGTACTGGTAAAAGTACCAAAGTAATGATATCTACAGTGCACAGCATGCTTCCCAGGCAAATAAAGGCAGTAACCTTCTGTGCCAAGAGTTAGGAACAAAATCAGACACACCAGTGACCACTCTCAATAGAGATGTCAGAAAGTAAATAAATGGTAACAGAGAGTAACAGAGAAAGCAGTTTGATATATTTTTCCTGTTACTGGTTGAATGTTATTCTAATGGTTCCAAACTCGTCATATCAAAATTTAGGGTCAATAAGAGGAGAATAAGGATCTTCAACTTCAACATCTCACAGTACATCTTTTACTCTCATCATTACCAGCTTTGTAGCATTTTTACCAGAGTCCTAAAAATTAAAAACATAAATAAGAAACCTACATGAATGCCACTCTCAGACAGGCTGTGAGGTCCTACAGAAAGTTCTCAGATACATGACCCTAAAGAGAGAGACTGGAGTGCTCCCAGTATCTGCTTTTTCATGGACTAAATGTGGAGCATGAGGAGACAGAGATAACTGATACAAAAAGCTCCTGCCATGAACACCTGCACTGCCCAAATGCTTGTGACTTGCAAGTCACAGCATTCTTTGAAAAGACATCTCATCACAAAAAGACTAACTCAGACCCAAAATGAAACATCTCTTTGTAGCAGTCTTGCCTCAAAGGGAAGCACATGCTCAAATTACATCTTTTAGACCCATAAATGAACCCATGGTATCTGCTTCTAAGTTCATGTAAAGTCAAACTTCTACATCCTGTAGTCTGCATTCCTAATTATCCACATAAGCAAAGTTCTCAGAATCTAACTGCACATCTCCAAATGATTTTTCTTTCTCCTACTTTCACACAAATCGCACCACAACTTTCAAGACTATCATTTTTTTACCACCTTAACTCCACACTTCCCACTCCCACATTTAGTCCAGTCCTGTATTTACAGCACTCATTTTGAGCCCAGCTTTAAAATCCCTAAAAAACCCCTAAAAATTACTCCAAGCAAGCAAACAAACAAACAAAAAAAAAAATCCCCAAAAACCAATCAAACAAACAGCAAAAAAAAAAAAAAAACCCCAAACAACTCCCCAGTGCTTCTTGGACTAATGGAAACATTTGTTCAAGACATTACCAATGTGAGTAAAACTTGATTTTTAGGAGCCTCTCAAAGACTGAGAGCTGGGGAGATTGATGTTTTCAACAGTAAGAACTGAAAAGTGACTTCACAATCAGACGCAAGAAGTATTCTTCCCCATTTGGAAAGTGGAATACATGAAAAGGACATGACTTGCAATAAAAATTACTAAGTTGGCAGAACAACAGTAGAAACACACAAACTGCTCCAGGCCTGCAGCTCTCATCTATCTGCAGTGATTCTCCTCCCATCAAATGCACTGTGCAGCCTGAAATCCCACAGCTGAAACTATACGCCTTTGACAGCTGCTATTGTTCAGGCTTCTGGAATGGAAATACAACCATCAAAGTTGTTACTGCTTAAATGTGTAGTTGCCTGAAACGCAGTAAAACTGCACAAGAACAGAACAACTTGGAAATTTTGATGTACAACAAAAGCAACTTTCTTTATCTGTCAGCCCTTCAAGCACTGTTTCATTGCTATTCACATAACCACCACTCCCACAAAAGCATCCATACTGGTTCACACTAAAGGTTTGCCTCAACTCAGTTCCTCCTTTCCAACAGCAGCCCATGAAGTGTTCTACTCCTTCCACAGCAAAACCAAACAGCCAATGACACTTCCACTGATATGCACTGTACTGCCTCAGCTCCCAGCAGTCCAGTCTTTGAGAATGTGACAGCTGGAGGTTGCTTCTGCAGAGTCCAGCATGATTGTGTCTAAATGATCCCTGCACTATGGCAGTGGCTCCCACAATTGAGTTCATGCTCTCAGAGATGTGAAAGAATCCTACTAGATTTTTGAGGCATTACCTGAATGCCTGTGCTGACCAAGGGTGTTGTATCAATGTGCCTGCACATTATCAGACTTACTGGTCCACAGCTTCCCAATGACTCTGAATTCTTTCATAAGAGGTAAGGTGTGCGAACTTCCATTTTTGCACTGTTATGCTAGATAGTGTATAAAAAGGTGCTTAAATTGGTATTTAATCAACTTGGTATTTCAGTTTTGTGATCCATGGGTAAGTTCAATTTCTCCTTCACAGTCATTTACTCTTTCCTCCTTCAAAAATCTTGTTCTCAGCATGACTTATTTTATATCAGATCTCTTTCTTTCAAAGACAGGTTACACTGTGGGAACCTCTTTAACAGTAAATGTTGCAGTTCAGCTAGCTTTTTACTCATGAACTTAGCCTGCCTTGCTCACAATTTTTAGTAGTTGTTTTTACATTTTTATTCTTGAAGATACTTTTTCACCACTGTTTTTATGATTTCTAAAATAATTTACAGGCCAATTTAGATAGGGCCAGACTCATCAGTGGTGCCCAGCAACAGGACAAGAGGACAGGCACCAACTGTAACTCAGAAAGTTACATCTGAATAGGAAGAAAAAAAATCTGCTTTGAGGGTGATACAGTGCTGAAGCAGGCTGCCAATGAGGTTATGGAGTATTCTCTGAAGTTATTCAAAACACACTTAGACAGGATCCTGTGCAACCTGCTGTAGTAGGGATGTGGGACCAGATGATCTCCAGAGGTCCCTTCCAACCCCAAATATTCTGTGATTCCATGTTACTGTCTTTTCTATCCTATGTCTTCCAACATGACTACAGCTTTCTGAAGGGGTTTTTCTTATCATAAACTTGAGACTTTGTATTAAAAGTTTAACAACAGAAGCCATTTTTAAAATTTAAATAAAAATCTCCAGTGGTAGATCAGTTCCTTCCTCACAACACTGTTTTACTTACTGTTTTTCACCACCTCCTTTATATTGTTGTATTATGTTGCTAGTGAAAGGTACAGGTAAGCAAAATCAATTCAGCAGCTATGTTTAAATACTTCTTTGGAAAAAGGGTTGCTTTGTTTACAATAATATTACCTTAGTTTTAAGATCTTTACCTATATTTGTGTGCATGGTTGTTTCAAACAGCTTGAAAAATCAAAACACTCCCCACAACAACAAAGTCCTATTAAAGCCCAGTTGAAATTCTTCTCAACAGAATAGCAACAGACTCATAACTCAGCTCCTGCTGATGAAAGATCAGACTTTTCAGCACAGAACAGGAAACTGTGGGAAAAGCTGAAGGGACACAAACAGATGATTCTCAGCTACGAGTCTGAATGGGCAGGAGGAGGAGAAATCTGTCTTTACCTACAAGTATCAAATAACAGTTGAACCTATGAGTGCAGTTCCTGAAAGGCCAAAGAGAAAACCATTTAAAATATTTTCATTACCACTGTACAGTAGGCCAACAACACTAGAAAAAAAAACAAACAGGAAATTATGAGACGCCTACAAAAAAAGAAAAATCAGTATTTTGATTCCTGTGCTTTTAAGATTATTCTATTGATTATCCTGAAAATAATAGTATTCTGAAAAAAGAAAGCAGGATAAAGAGTAATTGTTATGATCACATATCACCTTGTTTTTGTCAGTCTTTGCTTTTTATAGCTGACATCACTTCTTACTGGGTTTAATTTACATTTAAATATACATTTTATGTTCAAAAGGGACAATTTAACAAAGACAACACAAATTTATAGGAAGTTTAAATATACAATCTCACTTATCACATTTACAGAACTGATCAAGCACTGAAAAAAAAGATATACATACACCCACAAGTCTCCAAGCTTCACTTATCACTGCATACTGTAGTCGATTCAGAACAAACCCCTCAATTTCTCTGTTTAGTTTGACAGGAGACTGCCCAATCTTCTTCATCAGGGCATATGTCCTCTCTGTAGTAGAAGGATCTGTTTCTGGATGAGGAACAATTTCAACCAATGGCACAAAGTAAGGTGGATTTACCTCAAGAAGAAACACAAAAGAAGAATGTCAACCATCAACGGCACAAGTAAATATAAAGCATCTTTATAACTGCCACTAGTGGATGGCCTTGGATAATTTCCAGTGAACACAGTAAGTCTGATATTCAGACCTTGAAAGACTTCACCAAGCCAAAAAAAAGCTCGTGCATTAATTAAAATGAAAAAAAAACCCAAAAAACCTTGCACTAAACCAAACTCTGTTTAACCCCAGTAAAATTCAAGGAGCTACACCTGAATAGTACTAGAAGAATTTATATTGACTTGAGTAAACTTCTCAATATTCAGGCTGTTTGTTGTTGTAAGACATATGATCACCACCTGTCTTTCAAAATTAAGCAAGGCATTTCCTTTTAGACAGTTAGGAGCTTTAAAACAAAAGTATTGCTAAACACCACCTGTGAGATGCAACACTTAACAGATAAGCTGCTACTGGTCCAAGCCTGTAAATGTATGCTAAACACAGTAACAGATACCACATAAAACATTGAAAATGTTGCAGAACAGGTTATCTTCAAACACTGTACTTAGAAAAAAAAATTACCTCTCCCTGACTCTTTCCAAATGTAATTTCTCATCAAGTCAAGACCCTTGTGTAACGTATTTTTGAAGTAAAAACAAAAAAATCCTAAAGAACATCCTGGAAACAGCTGAAAGTTCTTCAGGTCATAGTGTTACAGACAGTAATGCTGCATGCATGCTCTTTCCAAAGAGCATAACTGCCTTTCAGCTGTACTCTTAGAGGTGTTAAATTCAGCTCTCCATCTAGTTCCAGGCATAGAACGAGCTAACATATAAATTACTACCAGGAATAACACTGACATTTAAAGGATGGTAATTAAATACTGATTCTTTCATCATGCTCCCTTATAGTAAACCACTCTTAACTGTGCTCCTGTAAATGCAAGCACAGGATTTAGTCACAGCAATGTGCAAGCACCCTTTCCTCTCTGCATGTTCTTTCTTTTCAGTATTTACATGATTCCCTTTCCTATAGGGTCTGACCAATCTGATGTATGTCACATCTGCTCTAACTACTGATGCAACACACTTCATTCCCTTTGGAGGGCCTTGTGTCCCAACACAGCCTCTCTCACATCAGTCTCTTTGGCAGTGCCACCACCAGTGGTGAGATCAGTGTGGTGGATAGACACTGTCCAGTGGTGCCAGGAAACTGAGCAAGACCCAAAACACTGCAAGCACCAAGACATTCTCTGAGGCTTTTCTAACCCTTGTGTATATCACAAGTTCCAATCAGAAAGAGGACAAGTTAATTGTTGAGAGAGACTGAGGCTATTAAAAAATTTCTTCGAAGATTAGTGTTGACAGTGATCTTATTGAAGTATTCAATTTCATGAATTTGGCACAGGGAGTATATGGGTGTGTTCAAGAGCATGCTGAGGAGACATAGGAAGACAATTTTTTAGGAGTGAGATAACAGATATTGGTGAAAATTGAAAGTGGTAGAACACAGATGAAATAGGGAATGGGGGAAAGTTCTTAAAAATGAGAAGTATTTCAGGGAACAGACGATCACCTTAGTCTAACAAAGTGACAGCTAAGAAAGGAGACGAGAAACAGTGAAAGCCCCAAGGCACAATGGTGATGGTGGTGGAGAGGTCCAAGAAAGGGACTGACCAAATGCTGTGACACTACAGCATTAGGCTACAGGTAGCTGTAAAGACATTACAGTAAAGTAGTGCTGTATTTTTGTGCTCTTGAGCATGCCCAGGGAATTGACATTTACTTTACACTCTGAGGGATACCCTGGGGAGACATCATGTAGTTACCAAATTGCAGAGACCAGAGCAGTACCTTTCTTCATGACAACTGAAGATTATCAACTTAGCAGATCAGCTGACCAGCAGACTAACACTGGGCTAACAAATTCATTAGCTTATTGAGTAGTAGAAAACAGAAGCAGTAAGAATCCCAGTGATCAAGACAAAATGCTCTTCCATGTTATAAACTGCTGTCTGGCAGTTCGAAACAGACCTCTACAGAAGCTCATAAGTGCCTTTGACCATTTTGAGGTTCTGCTGCAACCTCTAGTCATTCCAGTTTTGCATTGCTGCCCTGTCCCAGCTGGTCACGAACCACGCAAATTCAGCTCTAAGTCAAATTTGCTCCATTTCATCATTCCTTAAGTCATCTTTCAGGTATACTGCTTCTGCATCACAAGTCTGAAGAAACTGGAGTCTAAACTTTCCATCTTTTAGCAATATTACCTGACAAGCACATGCAGCTCAGTGTTTGGATTCTTACTGCTACCCAGCAGACGCTGAAAAAGGATACTAAAAAAAACTAACAATGACAGTAGAAGAAAGTAGCAATGTTGTAAGTTTGTACACAAAACACAGAATTCCTACATTTTGAAAGCCAGTAGTTTGAGAAACACAAAGTAATATGAGCACAACAGCTCACACAGAACATATCTTGAGCCAACACTATGAAACATGCTACATCCTCTCTATTTTGTAGATCAGTGCTGCTGCTCACAGAATAACCAAACTACAGCCTTTTTGAAAAGTTGGCCCCTGCACACTAACAACGTCACACAAGTGCCTCAAATACCCTTCTGTGTCTTTCAGTCTGCAGGAAGGAGTTTGGGATGCAGGATACTTACAGGATGTGACACAATGCACTGCTTAACATGTTTAAGGCCAGTGAATAATTTGCTGGGCAAGAGACAAGAGGTTGAGCTGCTCAAGATAACATTGTCACCCACAATAAGATCCAACTGACCGAAAATCTTCCTTTTCAGTTCCAGGTTCTCTGGAGTACATTCCTGAAATAAAACCAAAAAAGAGTATTAGGAGCCACGTAGTTCATGCTACATGTAGTCATGTAGCATCTATCTATACATTTCAGACTTCATTGGTCCCACCCTGACACCTAGAAATTCAGCACAAACTGTCTCTTTTAATCAGCCTAGATGTATCAGTGAGCCATTAGCACAAAAATACCTTTCAGTTAAAGAAATGGAAAGCCCAAGAGTTTATGTACAGCAGAAAGACCACCACACCCCACAGGAGATTTAACCCAAAGGAAAAGATTCTGCTCTGTCTAAAATACAGACTTTTACTCCCAGGGAGATAACACAATAATGAGGAGTAAGACCTGGTCTCCACTTTTTTTTTTTTTTTTTTTTTAAAAGAGAATCTCACATGATAGAAGGCAGTATTCTCTCTCAGTTGGAAATGAACAGATGTATCTCAAAAGAAGACAAACATACAATCTCCAGAATTATGGCAGGAGATTCCAAGGTACAGCTCTGTAAGCTGCACTGAAACAATTCCCAGAATTGAAATGAATGAAGATACGTAAGCATTTTAAGTGTAAGGGTCACTGAGAAAGATTTCTGAAGTAAAATGGATGCTATCAAAACTTCTCCCAAAGCTATTGAGCACGTTCAGCTGTACATTATTGTGTGAACTTTCAGATGTATGAGCCAAGACCCGCAACTTGCAGTCTGCTAGATTTCCAAAGTTACCTCCAGGAGCTGCCTGAAGGAGAGCATGCAAAGATCCACTAGCCTGGGAGGAGAAGGACACAGGATAATACCTACGGTGGATCCCACCGTAGAAAAGCAGAAAAGACTTTGGTCTATGAGAAGAAAATGGAGGAACAAGGCCAGCTTGTTTTCTAGGGTTTTTGGAAGAGTTTAAAAAAATCCAGACAGGATCCAAAAGCTGCAAAACCTCAGCTTTCCCCTTAAAACACACAGAGGATATCTGATCTTTTCTAACTCCAACCTTCTCTCACCTGTCAGTGAGAGAAGAACTTCAGAACTTCAGTGAGAACAGAACTTCATTCTGTTCTTCCTAATATGCTGAACTGCACATGGCGAGTTTAGGGGAAAAGGCAACACATTTGACATAATCCAAAATTTACATTTAATATCTTCACTTTCAGATAGACTCTGTGGCAGGAATGCCCAGGGCCAGAGTTTTCAAACCAATAAATGGGTTAAAAGTAATTTGAAGTCTTAAAGAATATGTTGCATGGAACAATACTAAAGGTTCCATGATGCAGAAGTGATAAACAGGGTCATTTAAGAACTCCAGATAGAGCCCAAAGTGTTAGACGGCCTTATCAAAACAAAATGATACTCTGCTCATAGTGCCAGAATCCCTGCTTGTTGGTTAGGTTTACATAGTTTCTTTTAGTGAAGCCAAAGATGACGAGAACTCTGCAGATACTGTTCAAGCTAATAAAAGAGCTCCTCTGAATAGGTTTGTGAACTTGAAACTCTAAGCCTGCTCTCACATCAGATGATAATCAAAAAGGTAAACTCAAATCTGCTGGAAACTCAAACCTGCCACGGTTACGTAAGGTTTCTGAATGGGCCTTTGCTTGGAGTTTCTTGTATAGTGTCACAATTGTATTCAGGTTGTTGGACCACTGCAATGAAGTTTCTGTTCTCAAGCATGCAATTATTTTCTCAGAGACACCAATTCCCTGAAGAACAGGGGGAAAATTAAGCTCTAAACAATCCATTAAACAGGAACCTCACTTGCTGTCAGTTATGGAGCCTGGAGAGGTCTGAAGCTATTCTGTTTACCCTGAGAAAGAGAAGATCAAACAGAGAGCAGATAAGATATGGGTTTAGAGCTACCACAGTTTCTCTCAAAGAATCAGTGCAAAAAGGTTAGCATGCACCACTACGCATTTTAATTGACACTGTATATTTCTGTGCCCTTTTCTTAGGGAAGATCATACTTCTCATTTGCAGTGAACAGTACACTTTTATTCCAAGGCCTGGCCACCTAAACAAGGTTGCTACTATTCTGTCTTCCAATTTAAACTTTATTAGACAGCATTTTATTATTTAGACAGCAAACTTTATTAACAGCCTGATCAGAACATGACAGCTGTTAATTTTAAAAATCCATCTCCTGGAAGTGTTGTATTGAATTAAAGGCTTAAAGGTAATAGGAATTACACTAGTCAAATGCATGTGCAGAGAACACATAGCAGCCATTTGGACCAGTTTATGAACACCTGAAAAACTACACAGAGATAAACACATACTACACTCCTTCCCTGGCTAACTGATATACCAACATGGTGATTGAGGTCCAGTTGCCCCTAACTAAAAAGTTGCACTCACATGACACAGCCCCTGAAATGCCAGTACATGGAAAGCCAGGGAGCTTGATCTGTTTAAATCCAGTGTCTCTGTGTTTTTGTATAGGCCTTTCTCACCATGCTATCCACCACCTGTGCTCTCACATGCATCCATGCTCATGTAAATGCACAACTTCATTTTCCTATATTTAAATACTGGCATCTACCCAGGTTCTTCCCATGCATTGTCAAATACGCCAAGGTAGCAACTCCTCTGTACCTTCTAGGAAAACACTCCCCAAAACACTATCTTGCAAAAGACCTTTTCCTTGTACTATCAATGAGAATCGCTGCTGAGCAATTTATTCATACTGGGAGGCAAAAGAAGGAAAATACAGCCTGCAGCAAAGCCCTGCAACACCGTGGTATGGTCCTAAAATAAGTAAACATCCTGAACAAGCTGTATAAAATGGCAGTGTAAGATGAAAGCTGATATTTTAACCAGCATGCAGAATGTCAGAGATTACAACCACTCAGCAACAAGCACTTTCTGTAAGATCATCTGGAGATGCTGTCACAGGGAACAGCATCAAGCCTTCCCAAAAATGAGTATGGAGTCTGATGGTAGTCACCAGCATAAGGAATTGCTGAATAAAGAAGTCTGAAAGCTACAGTTGCACAATAATGAATTCCTACCCGCTATCTGCTGCAAATCCAAAACATAAACAAGAAAGTGTTTCTTCCCTGGCAATCTTACTATGAAGATTTATGAAAATTTACATTCCTGTAAGTGCAGATAGATCCCATCTTGAGCTCTCCTAGACCCCTCTTCATTCCAGGACTGTATCCCATACCATGGGATTCGTCCAAACAGATTTTGGCCCATCAGGCCAAAGTTGTCTCTCCTGAAGTCTAGGGCTGTAATCCCAGTTTTTGCCTTGCTTCTCCTCTGAGGATCCTCAACTTCACCATCTCACGGTCACTATAGCCAAGAGTTCCCCCCAACCTCCACATCTCCAACCAGTTTTTCATTGTTTGTTAGGTTCAGCACAACATGTCCTCTCTTCTATTCCTCAACCACCTGCGTCAAAGTTACTATGAATACATTACAGAATCCTTCTGAATTCCTTGTGCTCTCTGGTGCTGTCCCTGCAGCAGATACTGATTTGGTTGAAGTCCCACTCTAAATATATGGGCCTGTGAATGTAAGCCTTCTTCCAGTATTCTGAAAAAGGCCTTTTCTTCCTGATCAAGTGGTCTGTAGCAGACATCTACCACAATTTCTCACATACTGGTGGCCCTTCTAATCCTGACCCATAGGCTCCCAACTGGCTCCTCAATCAAACCAAGGGAGAGCAAGAAACACCCTAGGCAGCCATTCCCCTCCTACCTTCATCTTGGACCACCTAACCCCCAAGAGCTGCATTTCACTGCCACGCTGCAGTTGATACAGCAAGAACACCCTGTGCCCTTTCCCAACCATAACTGAGGCAGAAAAGTATTTTCAAGAGTTCTGCAACGTCCCTTTTCCCAGTAAATTCAATGAGGTCTTAAGCAGCAGGTAAATTGTTTAGACGCCATGACCACTTTGACTGCAAGAACGCTCCTCGTCTTCTGCAGTTAAGTGAGGCTCCCCAAACATGCCAAAAGCCCCTGCTGCTTTACACACAAATAAAACTTACAGCATTTTAAGGAGTCTCAGCTTGTCAGTGCTGTGATTTAGCTGACGTTTTTAAGGCACTCCTGTAGAACAGCCCCAGAGTCAAGTGACAGCAATCCCCTCCCCTCACAGAATGAGGCCATAGCAGGAGATTTCAAAGCACCAAACTATCCCACAAGCTGGACCCAGACTGTCAGCACTCCTGCAACAGGAACCACATTATGTCTAGCTTTTTGTGGGAATATAAAGAACTTCACAGGATTAAGAGACAAAGAGTTCTGCACCTCAGAAAAGGAGCTTTTCTGAAACCTTAATGCCTAATACATTTCTACAAATACTTCCATTATCTTCTATAGTTATAAGCCACTAGAAAAATAACTTATCAGAAAAGACAGGCATAATTATTTTATTTTCAGTTAATAAGTCACTTCAGAATGTCTTACTTCTAAAACAAAACCTGATTAACATAAACCTACAAAAAGCTGGGAGCTGTGGATTTTTAGACACATAACCTGAATGCTGTTTAAGACAGACATTAAAAATACCTGAAAAGGAGACCTGCAAATTAAATTAAATGAAACAGAGATTTCAAATCACTATTAAAATCTATAGATAGCAACTCTACAGTCAAATATACCTATTCCATACAATTTTACCACATCTAAATAATATAATAAAGGATTCTTGTAAAAGCCTCAGTGAAAGAAGTACATATGCTAAAATAAGCTCTCTGCAAATTAAAACCCTGCAATTTGACAACCAGTTCTGTTTCCCCCAATATCACTGACAAAGTTGAGGTTACTGAAGTTACTAAAGCAAGATTCCATCTATTTGCTCCATTTTGCATACAGACTGCTGTCTTTCAGTCATTGCCATGATTTTATTGAATCCACATCAAATTATATTTTAAGCAAAAGAGTGTTTAAAATGCTCACTACTATCATTAGTATTTCAGTCCTAATAATTATAAATTTCTATTTAGGCTTTTATGTTGACATGCTAGTTTGTTCTGCTCCTGCAGGGTTTAGGTGTGTATTTCCATTCTGGAGGAGTAAGGATGCACCTTCTACTAAGGAAACTTAAGGTTTTTTCTATTGCATTCCGTGTCAGACAGTGAAGTGCACTCTACTTTGTAAACAAGAGTCACACACATGAACCTGGGGAACTATACCACCTGCAATTTAAAAATATGACATTTTGACTGCAGAGGCTGGGAGTTCAGTTAGTGAAACCAGCAGAGACATAAAACTCTATTTTTAACACCAGAACAAATTATTAAATTGGAGTATCAATTTTGCTTCTGATGCTATTGTTAACCATTAGAACTTAGCTCAAATATCTAATTTTTGCTAATTTTATCAAATACCTTGAATAAGTTTTGGTAATTTCACAAAATTCAAAATCATTACACATTTCAAATGCAAAGATTTGACTTCAAGTGTTTTGGACTTTACCATCATGCTCCCCTCAAAAATGGTTTTAGATGCATATTCTGAGGCACTTTAGAGATGGATAGTATCTGAATCTAACAGTATACCAAGACATTAATTAAGACAAGGTGACAAACAAAAATCCATTATTTCAAACTTCAAAGATGGTGGGAGAAAAAACATATTTGCTTCCGCCTTCTTTTATAAATCTTGCTACCCTCCTTGAGGGTAAGGGCAGGGACAGCAGCTGGGCAGGAGGCACACACAGTCTTGCATGGCTTTGGGATGAGACACACACAGAGCTGTTATTGAAGGAGGCCCCAGGCTGTTGCACACCTTTCAGTGCAGAATCAGGATTTTGATCATTTAAAATGAGGAAGGAGAAAAAAAAACAAACCACCACAAAAGCCCTGAAACACTTGGATGTGATGCAGAAACCCAACCCAGTGGGATATACACAAAGGAACAGGAGTTCATAGGGCTGTTTGCCCCTTTCCCACAGCAGATACTCATTCCAACAAGTGGGTACACGACTTCCTCTAAGACAGTTTCAAGCTCATAAACAAATACCACATTATTAACAAAAGTATTTTTGTCAACAAAAGCCTCCTTAGGTGTAAACCAGCTCTAGTTAGCCCAAAACAAACCACACAACCTTGGCAACGAAGATTTTATTTTGAACCTGAACTGCCTTACTGTTATCCTGCAAGCCAAGGGTAAGAAAACATAATAAAGAGAACAATTCCTTTAACTGAAAAGGAGACTGGCTGTTTGTTAGGAATGGCAGGACCACATTATCACTCTGTGACACAGTTATAAAAAATATTAATTAAATACAGGCATGCAGGCTTCACATCCCAGGGCTTCAATTACAGACTTTCTGTGGGTTATGTATGCACTGAAGTAAAATGCTAAACATGGGAGGAGAAGGAAACACACCAAAAGAGAATCTCAAGAACAGGTTTGCACACTGTTGACAGACAGCTGTCTAGGTATGACTGGTCCTGCCTGACTTTGGTCTCATCAGTAGATGAAGAAGCTTATTGTAAAAGCATCAGTTAAAGCACCAGCACTTTCAGGCTAATCTAATTAAAAAAAAAAAAAAAATTTAGGGCTATAAATCACTTTAGATCTAGAGCGATAACTTCTTATTTGTCTTGAACATATGAGCTCATACGAGTGTGAAATCTGATGCTTCACAAATCACTACCTCTTGAGTGACATGAAAGATTGTTGACTGCATGATACTGTGCAAGCAAAAAACACTGAGGTAAAATCCAGCATTTGGATAGAAACATTTTGTACTTTCCTACATTTCATAACTCTGTTAAAGGATCTGAGCAATAAAAATATCAAGTTACTGCCGTTTTATACTGTTCAGAATAAATGATTGAATTACAAGTGTCTGTTCAACCTTTAGTAGAAAAACAGGATTTGCAGCAGTGCTAGTTTTCAGAACTCCATTTTCTAAAATCAAACTTCCAGATTTGGGAGAGTTTGTAGGGTTCTGTCAGGGGCTTTTTGGCTGTTTTTTTGTTTAAAACAAATACCGCAAATGAAGACAAGTTTTGCATCATCCCGTTAGTATCACGGCATGAAAAGATCCATCTTGTTCTGTGATGTTCACATGTCTTACAAAACTTTCAAAGGACAGACAGACAAGTCAATCAGGCTGCTACAGATGAAGATCCTTCTTGTTCCCTCAGGAAAGGACAATAAGATCTCAAACAGCTTGACTGACATCCTTCTCCCCACATCTTCTCTCAAAGAACTTGATTTTCTTTGTTTCCTTCTACCCTGATCCCATCCACCTTGAAAAATAGGGAAAGTGATCTTGGAAAGGCAATGGAAACACAATACTGCCCCAGAAGAGGGATCAGGGAGCAATGGAAGTGACCCTGAAGAGCAAGATTAGTTGTTGGGTGGGATGATAGTTTTGGCAATGACAACTTGCTGAAATGGGGAGCAAAACCATATTCAAGACTGTAATGGTAGATGACACCAGCTGTTAAATGCATATATGTGTGTATGTGTATATATATATATGTATATATATATATATGTATATGTCTACATATATCTGTTATATATATATAGAATAGATGGGAAATGAATGTTAGAAAATTTGGAAGTATGTAAGTCCATTCAGCAGCAGCACCAGTGCAGTGACACTGGCAAGCTGTTTACCTAAACATCATCTTTCAGTTCAACTCAGACACTGACCTCATAAAATGTTTTACAGCAAGTCTTTAAGATCTGATCGTTTCAATCCCTAAAATGAGAAAGAATTTTCTCAAATCTTCTACAAAGACAGCAAGTCAGATCACATGCTTAAAACCTGTTCCCTCAGAATCCAAACCACAAATTCTGATGCCTCAGGCCAGTGTTTAAGCTCAGCAGGGTAAAACCAGGCCTAAGGTTGTATTTGCCCAGCTGAGAACAAACAGACCCATGTTTGTCTGTCCAGGGCTCAACTCAGAAGAAGCCATGTTACTGCAATGCTTGCACACTCTGCCTGCCAGCAGTTTTGTTTTTACAGAGGTATGTGACTAACACAGCCTCCAAACCAGTATGGTCTTCTAGCCTATGAGCTCAGGGCAGCTGAAGACATCTTCACTCACTGTCTGCAGACATTCCCTCATCCCCAGAAGTAAAACGGTTCTTAAAAGCTGTCAGGAAAGTCAAACAAAAGCTATGGGTAGAAACTGGTAACAGACAGTCAAAGATTAATTTTTCTGACCAGAGACACAAGACGCCTGCTGTCAAAGCTCTGAAGTCAATGCTGGTTTTGCACCCTGAGGCACCACCAGGCTTTTGAAAGCTTTTAACACTTTTTTAAAAAAAATATAGCAAACTAGAAGAGATGAAAAAGTCAGAGAGATCTAAAAGATTCCAGGCTGAAGATCTATTAGTGTCATTATCACCAGCTCAACAGTCTGTCTGCAGGTGTAATTGGGGGAAGAGGAGAGGGGGCAGAACACCCTCTCTTTTTAAAGGTGTGGGCAGGAAATGAAGATACTGTTCTAAGGCTTTTAGGCAGAGTTCTTTTAAAAGTAAAAAGGATAAATACCTCAAGAACACAAGGTATACGTTAAAAACTTAACTTTGCCCCTTGTCCAGTCTGCTCTGTTCAATGCCACAGCACAACAGATGCGTTCAGAGCATCTCTCAGTCATCTTCTGTGTCCATCTTCAACCAGCCCAGCCAGCCTTCACAACTCACCAGAATACATAGCAGCTCAGGAGTCAAGAGTAAGATCGTACCAATAGTTAGCCATCTGATCTTCCTCTGACAACTAGTAAACTTTATTGTTCAGATAGTAAATCATTCAACTTACGAAGCTCTGGTTTTGTTTTACTAGTGTTGTGGTAAGAGATCATACAAGTGCTGCACTGACTTCTACTCAGTTTATATTATTTATGAACTAGAAACATATCCACTCAAATCTGGTCTTAATATTCAAAGGAGTACTAAGACATTCAATACCCAATAGTCACATAAGGACAGAAGACAAAAGTCATCCCATATTTATGCAGGAAAGCTAACAGTAGTAAGAAACATTTAGCTCACCCATGACAGTCCTATGCCAGGGACATTATAGTTCAAAGATATCCAGTAATTTACGCCCATGGACTTTTCAGCTAATAAAAAAGTTATTTTAGAGTTACAGCTTTTAGTGACGTAGAAACTTGCAGTGTACATTCACCTAAATGCTATAGGTTATGCTCTTACTCTAAATAGCATAGGAAAGTTCTGAGAAGGGAACTTGTGTGAACACTCAGGTTGTGAGCAAAATACAGACTGATTTCCTTCTAAAGTTGATGCAAAGCACACTAATCAAGACAAGTTACTTCATGAAAATGCTCAGGAGAGGGAATATATAACCTTTTAAAAGGTTTCTGACATGACTGTTACGAATTTTCTTCTCAGTCCTTCTAACTATTTCTTGCATATTTTTCCCTTTTATATCTTCACTGATATAACTTAGGAAGTTTCCGTTTTTTACTACTTTATCCCATCTGTTTTAAGTTATGCCCTATGAAAATTACATAGAAGGCAAATATCTGAAGAATTTACTCACAGAGAGCAAATATCTAGTCCTTTTAAGCTTTAAGTGGACTTACTCTACAAAGGCCAAATTTGAAAAGAAGTTAAGATTTAACCAACTGAAATCCAGGGTAAAGAAATGCAGTTCTCATGAAAATTTTCAAACAAGCCATTCAGTAGGTTATATCATTAAGCATGAAAATTGAGTCCTCTACATTCAACTAACATTAATGCAACCAATATTTTATTTTTTAAGTCACTGAAAGTCAGAACACTCACACTCCTAAGTTACAATTCATACATTTTGTCCTTCCAGGGTCAAAGCTGCACTACACAACATTTCTTAAGTTTAATATGGTTCAGCAAGAAAGTACTCTGCTCACTGCTGAAATAAGGCTGTGAGCCTAGAATTAAGATTGTTTTATTTTACTCCACCACCCTCCTTTCAAGAGAAAATTAAAGTATTTCAAATAAGTTGCCTGCCCACTTCCACTGTGTATTTGTTAACACCTTGAATCAAACCAAACTTTAATGCTATGGCTTGATAAGCTGATACAAATAGTGCTAACCACATATCACACGTACGATTTGTTATCCGTGGGCATACTGTAGCTATTTAGTCTATTTCTATTTCTATACTAAACAACTACATGTTAAGAGACATCAAGAGGGCAAAGGGAACATAAAACAGCACCAGAAAGCTGGAGTTACCCCAAGTATATTGTTGCTGTTTGGAGACAACCAACGCAACACTGCTGTCTTCAACTACCTGAAAGGAACACACAGGTTCTCTGAGGTGCAGACTGGTAGGACAGAAGGCAAGAGACTGAAGTTGCAAGACGAGAAATTCCAATTAGATATGGGGGAAGAAGTTGCACAATGAGGGTAATCAAACATTTTAACAAGTTACCCAAAGAGACCAGAAGTGTTTATCTAAAACTCAACTGCACAAATTCTGTGCAGGTTGATGCAAGTTAGTCCTGCATTGGGTTGGGCCAGATGACTTCCATGGGTTCCTTCCAACATAAAATTACTTTGATTTTGCAATGTTTGCCCAATGCCCATTTTGTAGATTAACTGATAGTGGTGGGGAAGGATGCAGCCCTCGATTTAATCTGATGTGGCATGCATGACCTTGTTCAAAAATCCTACTGCCAAAGACCCTCTCTAATGGGACCAATAGCACAGTAAAACTCAACATCCCTACCAGAGCAACAAGAGCCAAGAATTCCATCAGAGCTGTGTTCAGCTTCAAAAGAAGATGGTAAAATAGAAGTCAGAATGCTAAAGAGATAAAAAGTTGGCACTGAGAAGGATCAGACCTTTAGAGGTAGCATACAGAGAAAGTAAAGACACTATACAGACAGACCAGGTAGTAAGAAATGCTTGGAACAGCAAAAGAAAACAAGCAGAACTATGAGAATACTGGAAACAAGAAGGCAGCCTTCACAAAGCTGATGTGGTACTCAAATGACTACAGCCATGTGTGACTGTTAATTTGTAAAAATAAGGCAAAGCAAAGGAGACACCACCACCTCGTCACAATTTACAGATAGAATAATTTAAAAAATATTTCTCTTCTTTCTTCAAAATGCTTGGAGAAGAATGCATATGATCAAAAGATGAGAGTACAGAAGGATTAGCTGGAAAACAAACAGAACAGTGATTTCTTCTCAACTGTTCTGCTTTGCCTTCTAATCCTTGTAGAAAACTGAAGTTTAAAAGTCTTGGAGACTCCCATGATTTGTCTGAAATTGAAAGAAGCTGAAGAACTCACAGAACAGAGGAGATGGGAAACAGAACTACAGTAGTGGGGCATGTTTTGATATGGTTGAAATACCCAACACAGTAACAATTATATACAACCACTCACTTGAAAAGAAACTGAATGTATACTATTTTGGTACCAAAGAGAAGAGTGGCAATCATGATTCAGCTTCTAAGGAGACTTCAGAAAAGATCTCAACAGTAAGCCTGTAAGCCTCATGACTTTATCAAGCAAGTTAAGAGAAAAAGGTAGCTCTGAATGAGTATCACATAAATTAGAAGAAGAATCAAAGGGAAGAAACATTAGGGAAGAAAAAAGGAACTTTACAGAGCAAATTTCCAACTCACAGACCAAGCAGAATTCTTTAAAGGAAGCAATAAGCAGAGGCATCATGCAGCTGATGCAGTTTGTGTGAATGCCCAGAAGTATTGCAACAAAAAAGACTTTAGAAAGTTAACTGGCCACATGACAGACAAAAGCTCCTATCACGCACAGAAACTTGCAAAGAGAGAGCAAGCAGAAGGTAGGAAGAACACTCAGTTCTTACTCACTGGAATAGGCTGGCCAGTGCTGTTTCACAGATAGCTGTGCCCTTTGTTACATCCATTCATAAATGACCTGAAAGTTAGCTCATAAAATTTAAGTTGGCCATCATTATCACAACCACAAACATTTGCAGAAGGACTTTACAGAACTGAGCGATTAGACAATAAATTTGCAAACTAAACTCAGTAGAAGTAGGCAATACATGCATGAACACAATACTATGAACTAACAAGTTCTGAGCTCATTAGTGATAAAAGAGTAAGATACTGGGGGTGACAATGTATAGTTTTGCGATATGAAGAAAAGGAAGTGATCAAAACCAGTGTACCACTGTAAAAATCTACAGTACATTCACACCTTGACTTCTGTGTGAGGCTCTGTCCTGCCTCCCATTCTCTCCTCCTCACTTCACCACACTGGGAGGAAGAAAAGGTCTGGAAGTCTGTGCTGTTTCAGTTCAATTTGTTATTAGGGTTGTGTTGCAGCTAATCAGACTGTGAGATTTACAGCCTGAAACAGTGTAAGTTGTAAACTCTTGAATGTAGTACAAATATATGTAGAGACAGCTAATGGTGCAACACTGGGATAATACTGGAGAGCCATGTAGGGTAGAAGATGCCAATCCTAATGAAAACTCATTCATACTTTATCACAGAAATGGTCCCAGATTAGCCTATTCTCTGCACTATGTCCAATCCAGTGAACATATTAAGCAGCCACAAACTCTCGGGTCTAGTAGTTCAGCTTGCTCCCCATTCCAATTTTACTTAGCAGCACAGATTCCAAACCTATGTATCAACCCTGGTTTTAATACTCTAACACTCTGGGACAGCTGTGTTTCACTACAGCTCACAATCTTCCTCACAGTCAGAATAGAATTCACCTCAGCCACCTGCCTTCTCTAGGTACCTGGAGAGGAAAAAACACATTTTAGACCCAGCTCTAGAGTATGTGGTGTTCCCTAAGTGATAATCTGTCATGCCCACCATCACATCACATTCACCTTCCTAACAGGTACAGTCTTTATTATACATGAAAGTCAGCAATTCCCTCCCAGCTTAGCTGCCAGCCTCTCCCCACAACTCAGAATAAACTTGCAAGGACTCAAGTGTAAGAAATCCTGCAAAGAGGCGTGATCCTGCATGTCAGGACACTAAGCTAGAAGGAACAAGCACGACTACATCCTTATGTGGTCAGGATGTTGAACTCTCCAGTGCTTACCTACTGTGTAGCCCAGCTTGTGATCATCTTTCTAAATTGTTTGCTAGGAGTTGGCAAATCTTTGCTTACCTGAATGAAAGTAGCACCCTCTACTGCTGCCTTCAGGTCTGTGCAAACGCTAATGAGAGCCAACTGCTGTTCTGCACTCAAAGCTCCTTTCAGGTCTCCCGACTTCTCCATCTCTTTCATTTGTTTGCTGACAGAAACAACATAGACACATTTAAACACTTCATCATTGTTAAGCCAACATTAATTTTAAAAAAAACCTTCTTAACAAACCATGTACTATACTATTTGCCATGCCACTGCACACATCTATATTCAAAAATATAAAGGTTAATTTCAGTCATTTCTCTTTCGTCCCCATCTTATCAGTTTTTTCTTCTCTTCAAGCACAGACAGCTCTAAGATCTATTCCTAGATGCAAGACTGTCATCACCTTGAACTTGTTCTAACTGGTGCACAGTCAGCAAGAGTTTTTCTGCTGACTGTGCACCAGTCTGCTCATATTTAATGGGAAGCAAGGTCCCTTTAATACACTTTAATATACTTCCTCGAGTTTTACAAACAGAAATAAATAAATACATTCAATACAGCCAACAGTCCTTCCTAAAAACCTCATGCCACTACATTTTGGGGTTTTTTGAATGACTACAGAACAAGTGTAAAAAAATTCAAGTAGCTACTAAACTTGACATGAATGCTCAAGTACACACCATAGCTGGGACTGGACATGTCACTTTCTCAGAAAAAGTCTCAATAATTTGAAGCCCTCAAACATCCAGAATAAGCAAGCTATTTTTCAAAACCATTATAAACCACTTAGAGGAACAATTTCCACAGAAATGAAGTGGGATTAAACTGTCTGATCACAATCAACCTAAAGCTCTTTTATGTAGCCATTATCATGTTAAATCTGTTCAGTTACCACAAACCTTTCCTCTGAGCCTTTGGTTATTATTCAGCAAAAACTGCTCATCCTGAAGAAATGAGGAAATTGAGCTAATGAATAGCAGCAGGGAAAAAAAAATCCTTTATTCTTTCTACCAACTTAATGACACAGCAAATGGATGGCTGAAAAGCACAGACTTCTACCTCTTAAGCAATCTGCATGGCAAGGAATAGGAAACAAAAATCCTCAGCTCCCTTTCCCAAGCTCACAGGGCACAGCTTGCTGGGCAGAAACTTCATCCAACATTTAAGGTTTCTAGCACTAAAGGTGCCAGTGCTTCAACTGTAAAGAAATAGGAGCGCCTCAGCTAGAATATCCAAACTTCTGGCTCCCTCACACCTTGCGTGAGGCAAGATAAGGAACCAATAAATCAAAAAGTCTTCATTATCTATTCATTAGAAGTTATCATTTCCCAGGTACTCCTGCCCAAATCCAGCATACTCTTGCTCACATGCTATATATATTGCTTAAGAAAAACCCAAACCAAACTAAAAACACCAAAACACAAAGTTACGTTTGAAGAGATCATATCAGAATTACTTCCTTCTTTGAAGAAGAGGGTGAAGTTTTGTTCATTCTCATTGCAATACTTTATTTGTCTCTTCCACCCTGGTCCTCCAAAATGACAGTACATGATCAGTAACTGAGAGATTCAAAAAAAGCTACAGTCATAAAGTAAGTGATCTAGCTTTTATTTTTCTTCCTCAAGCTCTTACAGAAGTCTGCAGCACCTGTTTCATATCTTTCCTCCTCTGCCAGTGACATAACC
The DNA here is from genome assembly GCA_024500445.1 of Entomyzon cyanotis. Lineage (NCBI taxonomy): Eukaryota > Metazoa > Chordata > Aves > Passeriformes > Meliphagidae > Entomyzon > Entomyzon cyanotis. Next base: position 71,701,687 of record JAKEPQ010001016.1, on the reverse strand, counting down.
ATCCTGTCATTTCCATTTTTCTGTCATAAACCATTAACAATACACTGTGCACTGAGAATACCATTTCTTAGTTAACCTGCAAAACTACCATCTTCATCTTTGGAACTTGAGGCTGGATTGATTTTTTTTTCCTCCTAAACAAAACCCGTTCCTGTTATCACAACCACTCTTCATGTTAGCCATGTATTTAAATCACTTAAACCATGGTAGGGATTATGTGCATTACTTTAATTTTGGCCTTCCTTCCTGAGAAATTTTCATCTTTCACACCCTTTGCCAATCTACTTATTGACATTCTGGTTGTTTTGTTCCACAAATAAATTTTAAGTTTTTAAAATGCCAAACCATATTTATATTCCCCTGGGGTATTAGATTGCTACAGAACTGTGGGGAAACAAGTGTTCCCTGATCCTTACCATACACTAAGGCACAAAGGTTTGTACATGCAGCAGTGCACCACTGACCTCTACTGGATGACTTTTTAGTCAAGGCAGCCTAAGTTTTTAGGGGATCATCGCTAGGATAACCCGAGACTGAGATTGTTGCAGCTATGTCCATAGCACACAGGGCTTCACTGTGCAGCTGTGTTGGGCGTGCAGCTCAGAGAGTTTCACTCAATACCTGTAAGGTCTTTGAAGAATGAAGAATTCACGTCCATCAGAAAATACTACTTCCTTTTTGAGCTTCTGTTTCATCTACCTCCAGAGTTTTACTGTTGTACCTGTCTGCCCATGTCAACACTACTCTGTGAACTGGGCTAGTATTTGCTTCAGGATAAGATATCCATTCTATGGGAACACTCCCAATCACATAAATTGCCTGGAATGCTTCTGGTTACAAATCCTACTCTAAAAGTCTTCACAGAAGGACCCTGAAAGCAATGCTAACACTTAACTCATCCTGTTCACATCCCACTTGCCTCACCTTTATCCACAGCTACTACTGGGCAGTCATCGCATTCAGCACACACTGTTGCAACAAGCAAACACTTAGAAGATTACAGACCTCTTAATCACAACCACATTGCCCACACCAACAAGAAGGGAAGGAAGAGAACACCAATACTATTATTCACAAGTTCAGACAGCACTGTAGCCCAAAGACTAGAACCATTCACCAGTCACAGCACTACCATCTAGTGCTGTCTGATAAATAAGAGGGTAGTTGGCATGGGGAAAATAGACCAACAAACCAAAATGTCACTGGTTCTATATATTGAGCCTGAGAGACAACAGACCAAGTGGTTTTGTATAGCCAAACCTTGAAAGCTTTCAGGAAAGGAGATTTTACAGCCTCCTTGGACAACCTGTTACTCTGCATACCAGGCAAACGTGAGCACCATAACTGTTCTCAAAACACAGCTTTAGTAATTACACAAATCAGACTTACTGAAATCGTATGTTCTACCTGCACAGGGGACTGGCTACTGCACAGGAATGAAGTGAAAAGACAACATTTCCTTATGGAGATGTTTTCAACTACAGGACAGTCAGACAAAACCTTTGGAAAGACAGAACCTATCCCTTCCAAAGCCTATCAGTATGCTCTCTAGTTAGTTCTGCAAATTGTGCCGTTTTGCCCAGCTAGTTAATTGAACTTTTTTGGAGGTGGGCAGAGATAAAAATTGAAAGGTAGAATCAAGCCTATGATTTAGCACAAGAGGTTTTTTGGGGTTTTTTTTTTTTTTAAAAAAAAAAAATAAGTTTGTTTTTTTAGAATTTCTGTGAGTGGGTGGGGCCCTGGGGGGGGGGGGGGGCCGGGCCTTAAAAATATTTAAAGAAAAAAAAAAAAAGTTTTTCCCCTCCCTTCTTTTTTTTAAAAAGGGGGTCAGTCCCCACCCAGCCCCTCAACAGCGACACACAAGCTTGATGTGCCAGCATCAGGCACTCAATAGCAAGCTATGCTCTGAAAAGGATCATCCAGTTAGAAATTCTCCTCTCAAAGGAAATATACAAAACTATCAAGGAAGACCTAAACCAAGCTCCATTTTGCCCTTGATATTTATACAGTATCCATATAATACAGCAGTATGTAAGACAGACTGGAAGAGTAAGCCAGTAAGCCCTGTAATTAATCAATCTTAATCAGCAGCATAATTATGTTTAGAACAATAGCACAGTAACTACTTGAAAAAGTTTACATATTACAAGAATCATAAATTTATTTTTGGCAGAGGAGCATGCACTAAAGCATTTTTGCATCCTATGTTTTAGGGCCACTTTCAGCAATAGGATACTACTTGTTTTTCTAATTTTCATTATTTCAAAATTTAGCAATCTTGCATTCAAACCAGAATCACACTGATGCAGAAAAAAGCACGCTGGATATGAAAAATTGCATTTCCCAAGGCAGGCTACTACAGCATGCATTCAGTAGGTTCAGTGTACTATAAGGGTGTTCATTAGTTTGTTTCTTCAACAGAACAAAAGGTTGTTCCACTAGAGCAGACACTGGTTTGCCATATCACTGACACATCCTGTTCAATGCAATGTGCAGTCATTTCATTTCATGTGCCCAGGCACTGACTGCTATGTGCTGCTCAACAGGTACCTCAGTAGAGTAAATCCATCTCACCACGCTAGCTCTTAAGAAAGACACTTTCCTTTTCTTTCTGATTCTGGGCTACTGATACTGTGGTAACCTGACACATATTTTCCTTTGTTGCAGTAGATCCAAATTCCATACTCTAATCTTAGCTTTTACCCATAACCAAATGTTTCAAGTAAATTTACAGAGTACATTTCAGATTTTCCACACAGATATGCGGAGGCTTTCACAATGATTTTATGTCCATCTCAGACTCATTCCAGTCCTCTTGCAGGATTACACACTCCCGCTGCCCATCTGCTGTTCTTTGAGACATGAATTCATTAAGGAACCCTGAGATGTTCTGTATTTATACAAAAGGCAATGAGTTATGGATCAACACACCAAGAGGCAACAACATTAAATAGTTAAGAATAATTTCTGCCATCAAAGAAGTATCATCTCCTTTTATTAGAAGTAAAGTGAGTTCTACTTACTGCTCAAATCCCACTTTTCTTTTGTTTGGAAAAGGGAAACTATAAATAGTCATCTGTACACTCCAGTTTCTCCTTAATAAGTACTATCTCCACACACTACAAGTTCGTGGACTGCAGACTAGAGCAAAATAAATTTGTTCCAATACTAAAACAAAATAAAGCACAAACTCCCTAAGCCTAAAAATTTCCCTTAAAGTATTTGCTATTTGAAGGGGAAAAGGAAAGCAAATTACATCAAGTTCAGAGAAATAGTCACCAGCTCTATCAAACAGCTCCAACAGACATTCCCTTGCTGCTCTCCTGTGAGTCCACTCATTACCTATTCAAGCTCCAACTGTTACAGAAGTATCACTTCAGTAATTCATTGTGATTTACTGCAGGTTGTGTGCTATGAAATCAGTGCAAAGGAGTTTGACCATATTTTGATAGATACAATCATTAAAATAGTTGTTGAAGAAACTGTGTAGCTTGTACTCTTGTCACACAAACTGTGTTCTCCCAAAACTAGGCTTTTTAACTAGAGTGTTAAAACAGACAAGATACACAAGTTAATTATAAGTTAAGAACATCTTATGTAAAAGGCAAAACCTGCCTTGAACTCAGCTGAACTTGCCTAGAACTTATCAACGACTTGGATAAAGGGACAGATGCCTCCTCAGTAACATTCACTGACCACACAAAGCTGGCAGGAATGGCCAATACCCCCGAGGTCTGTGCAGCCCTTCAGAAAGGCCTGGACAGGCTGGAGAGATGGGCAGAGAGGAACTGTCTGAAATTCAGCAAAGGCAAATGCAGAGTTCTGCACCTGGGAAGGAATAACCCTAAGCACCAGCACAGGCTGGGGCTGACCTGCTGGAAAGCAGCTCTGTGGAGAAGGACCTGGGGGTCCTGGTGGACAACAAGCTGTCCATGAGGCAGCAGTGTCCTTGTGGCCAAGAAGGCCAGTGGGATCCTGGGATGCACTAGGAAGAGCATTGCCAGCAGGTTGAGGAGCAGATCCTGCTCCTCTGCTCAGCCCTGGTGAGGCACATCTGGAGTGCTGTGTCCAGCTCTGGGCTCCTCAGTGCAAGAGAGACATGGAGCTCCTGGAGCAGGACAAACAGAGGACTATGAAGATGATTAGGGTACTAGAGATGACCTCCAGTGCTGCCTTCCAACACGACCCCTTCAGTGATACTGTGAACGCCTATAGAACACATACAGGCACAGGACAGCACAGACCCACTCAAATAGCACTCTATCCTATTACACATGACATTGTATGCTTCATGTTTTCAAGTCAAAAATCTTGGAAAGCTAAAATCCTCATTTTACTGTTAGAAAAAGAAAAAAATTAGGGCAAGTGCTGGCTTTAGTAATGAACACCACAAAACTGCCACCTAATAATCCAGAATCTCATTGTGGCTACCACTATGACAGCAACTCTGAAAAAAACCCACAAGTTTGTGTCATCTAGGTGTTGCAACAGAGATGTTTCATCTGACTAACATCTACCTGGAAAATAAAGAAAATAAAGAAAAAAAATTTCCTCTGCTTTTGTTATCAAGCATTTTTTAGGAAATCTAACTAGACAGCACATACTGTTTAACTTCTGAACCCCAACAACTGTACTGACCTACAAGGGGCTCCTGAAGTCACTCCTGTTTACTTCAATCCTTGTTAAAGAAAGCAATTAGGATGCAACATACTACAATCTTTATTTCAGGTGCAGCTCACACCCCCTACAGCTGACACACAAGCTGACATATGTCATTCCAAGGATCCATGAAGGGAGAGCTGAGGCATTTAGGTTGATGCTAATTGTGAAGTCATCTGAACTTCAGCATTAAATGCCAATACAGCAACATAAAGGTGTGCACGGAATCACTTTATAAATGTACTTTGACCCTCTCTCACAGGCAGATAAAAGCTGTATTTCCACGCCCACCAAGAAGAGGGTGCATAGCACCAAGCAGACATGTTCCTTCTAACACAAGAACTAGGGGTCAATCAAAGCAACTGAGAAGCCAGGTTCAAAACAAACACAAGGGAATGGCTCTTCACACAGTGAGCACTAAACCTGCAGAACACAAAGTCCTTTGGCAAGGGGGCCACAGAAAGATTTATATCAGTTCAAGGGAAGGTTAGAGAAGTACTTGGAAGAAATCTAGTCAAGAGTGACTGAATAGATAATTAACCAGTAGGCATTGAAGGCTGGGGGAGGGGAGCAGACAGGCAAGACTTGAACTTGTAGCTCTTGTAATGCAAAGGGCACAAGGTTTTACCCACAGTGCCATGGGCAACTGTGGAGAAGAGGGCTGGAGGCCTCCTGGCCTCAACCAGTGTGAGTGATGTCATGTTCACACCCTCAAATTGCACTCCTTCTAAAGATGCTTCCCACTTCAATGATAGCTGATCAATGACACTAGCAAGCTGTTCTTCTAGGACTCAAAAAACACCAGTTTAAGAATAACTAGAAAAAATAATTATAAAATTTTAATAATTGTAGCAGGACTTCTCAGCAATTCATCTTAACCTACCTCCACTTTGAAAGTCTTTGTTGCCTTTCTGTGCAAAAACTCACATTTTCTCATATATTTTAAACCTAGCTTATAAATAACCTAATGGTGACAAGCATTATTTTAAAAAATTGACTTTAAACTTAAGGTCTTGAATAACTTATTAAATTTCTCTTCAGAAGCATCAGTGACACTTGGAAGCACAGTTCTTCTGATCTTAACAGGACCTGTACTTCTAAGTTTAAGCCTTCTTCAAAGCCTAAAATCTATGCTCCTAGAAATAACAAGATATGGCTATTCATTCGTAATTACAAAAACCCCGCAATTCATTCCAACCCCAGTTATATCAAGTCAGGTGACCTACCGAATATTTTCCAGTGCACTTGTTAGCTGCTGTTGTGCAATATCATAAAGTTTCACTTTGAAGCCTCCAGCAGCAAACACCATGGCCCAACTGCGACCAATGAGTCCACTGAAAAGGAAAAAAAAAGTCAGCCAATTAATAAACTTAATTCAGGGAATTTAATTAGGGAAAGGAGCCTTGAAAGCATTGCAAAAATAAAAACAGAGCTTGGACTTTTTGATATTTGATAAAAAGATCAGTTACATATTGATAAGCAACAAATCTTTCTAACAGATAAATACCCTTTGCTGGCTTTGTGTAGCAGGTTCTCTGAGAGCTGAGAGTAAGATAATGGGGAAGAAAAAACCAAACAGAAAAAGGAGCACAGAATTCACATAGGAGGAACCTAACTTTGGGACACTGGACTCAATTACCAACAGTTCCGTCAGCCACAATCTTAAACTGGAGTTGGTGCATGGAATTACATTAAAGAGATTAAAAGAAAAAAAAGGAATCATTTGTTCAGTTCATAGTCTGAAGACAGGCAGCAGTCCACTGGTCCAAGAGTGCAGGATTATGCTTCAGAGATTATCAGAAAACCCGGGGCCTAGCTACTGAAGTCACAGGTTCTTAGCAATTCAGAATGTACCACAAGCACATGAAAAGGAAAAAAAAATCTCAAGTGAGCATGGGTTTGATACCATTTTTCCATCTAGCCACCTTTAGCACTACCTTTATTTTTAGATGAAGCACTTTATCATGCTGGATACACACAGGAACAGTCTGCCTACATCTTTGGGTGAAATCATTACAGACCAATACATAGAGGAGATTTGTAGAACTGACAATTTTATTAAGTCTCTTAAAGCAATGCAGGTTTTAACATCATTAGATCTGTTGCAGGCAGTGGTCTTTTTAAATGGAAGCATCAAGGCACAAGCTTAAGTGTCACAATCTTAAGTAGCCTGAAATCACAGAAAATTAGGGGGAAAAGTAATCTGTGACAGAGACAAGACCAGAACTCCATATCCATGACTGTTACAGTGGGAGGGTTGAAAATCACATGCATTTCCTGTCACTTCCAAGATCTCTGTATTTGCAGCACTGAACTTCAGTGATCTCCAGCAACTGAAAAATTCAAGGCCATTAGGGCATCAATAAAAGATTAAAAGGGGAGCAAAAGTCAGAGATAAGAGTAATAAGACTAATAAGAGTAATAGGGCAGATGAGAAAAGAAGGAAGAAAAAACAGGAACATATTCAGCCTATGGCTTCAGCATATATTTTAAAAAAGGATCAAAACAGGAAGTTTCAGGAAACAGCAGGAATCAGTGGAAATAACTTAATGAAGCTTTGCATTTAGTGTTGTTAAGCAGACAGTAAGGTTTCACTTGAAACATATAATTTAAAAGTAAAAACACACAACTTCTCTGTAGTAAGCCCAGACCTCATCAATTCTGAGGTAAGCAACAGAACAAACTTGCAGAATAGGCATGATCAAGGTTTGTTAGCTACTGTAGCCTCCTGGCTAACGAGTATAAAATAAAAGTATTTGAATCACTTAAACCTGACATAAGCATATCTGAGCTACCAGTATCTTTATAAACTAGCACAACCTCTCTAAATTGCACATTGAAAATAAATTTCCTTAAAACACACACACAAAAAATTCTTTCACTTTAATACAGGTTTTTAGGATTGTGGGGTTTTTCTTTTGAACTACAGAGCACACAAAGTAAGTCCATGTAGGTATCAGACCTGCACTATTACTCCATTGTATACAACAGCATCATTACGACCTGATGGTAGCATATTTGACACCAAGACAGTACTTTCTGACACTTTAAGCACTGCTCTTTTGGGCCCAGTGATAGATAAAGTCTTAACAACCAGATCTGCTCACACAACTACTGCAGGTGCTGCCAAAACCAGGTTTTTTTCTTCAGTGCAATAGTGGCACAGGAGCTAGAGTGGGCAAGAGCCCAACTCTCCTCATCCTTCACACACACCTACGGTGAATAAAACTTCCACGAGAGGTGACAGTAGGAGCCAGTTTGGTCCCTGTCACATAACAGCACCGAGACTCCCATCCTCAGGCTTCAAGTAGCCTTGCTAATGAAGTTTGCCTCAGCCCACACTTGTAGCACCAAGCAACAGCGCTGCACAGGGGAATGTTAGTGCCTGGCACGTATTTTCTCTCCACTCCAGAGTATAGTTCAAGTAAAGAACTTTAGGTTCAGCTCAGTGAGAGGATGAAACAATGCATTCCCACCCAAACCAGAAATACTGCTGAATTTTGTGGCAAGTATTACTTCAGGAGTGTCTGAGACTAACTGAGGAGTTTCTTGCCATAGTTGACAATCAGGACGTTAAGCTGCGCTTGGACTTCTCCACTCCTCTTGCACTGACACACGCACAAGGCACTGCACTGAAAAGGGGCACCAGTCTTTCAGACCTAAAGGGTAAAGATGTTTGTTTGCCGTTTGCTTTAAAGCAGCACAGAGCCGTCAAGGGCTTAAGCAAAGGCACTCTAAGGAGCCGAACAGGTGCATCCAGCAGCAGCACGGCCCCGCAGCTGGCCGAAACCCACCGCCCGCCCCGAGGCAGCACCTCGCTGACACATCCCACGGCGGCAGCAGCGGGGACACTGAGGCAGGGCCGTACGCGACACGGAGTCCCCAAAGCCCCTCCCGGCCGGGAGACGGCGCCCGAGCCCCTCCGCACGCCGCGGCATCCGGGCCGGCGCCTCCTCCCCGGGGAGCTGCACCCGCCCGCGGGCCGCCAGAGGCTTTACCTGCCGATGATGGCAACCTGCGAGGACTCCATGGCTGCGGGGGCCGCGATCGGGAGATGCGGGACAGGCAGCGGGATGAGCCACCTCTGCCCTGTGCGGGCCCGCCCCTCCCGCGGCTCCCGCCATGTCACCGCCGCCCATTGGCTCCGCGGCCGCCACCTCCCCGGCGGGGCCGAGCCTGCCCGGGGCCGGGCGGGCATGGGGCGGGGATGGGGCGGGGATGGGGCGGACATGGGGCGGGGATGGGGGGGGATGGGGCGGGGATGAGGCGGAGTGTCTTCTACGGCCGCAATGCCCGGGTGCCTCCCCAGCCGCCCCCGGGCACGGAGAGGTGTCCCCGCCAAGCCACTCAGCGCCCGCTCTCCGCTGGCCGAGACAAGCTCACCTCCTCCCCCGCCTAAGGCAGCGCTAGAATACATCAAACCCCATTGCTGGGGCTCAAGGGCACAGATGGATTTCAAAGTAAAGCCCAAACTTGAAAGCAATTCTCTCATTTCTTTCATGTTAAGCAAGGCCTTATTTTTCTCAAAAGTACTCTCTTCTTGAAATCTGATTTTTTTTTTCTGTGCTTGGTTTTCATACAAAATCTTTTTAAAGTCGTGCCAAAATGTGATGTTGCAATATTGACATAATACTTTTAGCTGCTCTATAACGTGTACAATTACTCTGGTCATGCTGCATTGCACACTTTTCCCAACTTGGTGTAGTTCTTACTCATCTGCATATTGTTCTGCAATTCAAAATGGCACGACTTGGCACATGTTCTAACTACAAAGACCTTTGTATAACCAGAGCATAACTGAAGCAAACAATGTATACTTATTTTGTGAACTTGGGTTTTTACTTCAAAGGAAAAAGCCAAGTTCCTAGAACATAAAACTAATGTCACCTGTGCTTGAGAAAAATGGTTTTCAGAACAGCTTTACCATCACTTCCATTTAGAAGTACTTATAAGTTATTTTAATACTCTTTGACCTCCTGAGATGTGTATTTATACCTTACTTGTCATCAGCAACAGACTAAGAGACAAAAGCCATCGCAGATATACAAATGGATTCAGAGAATTAAAAGCTCAGTTCAGGAGTGTTACTGCAAGGGTTTGAGAGCTAATCACAGCTAAAAGCTATTACATGGCCTTTTAGTTCTGGGGGTGAACAAATCTATGGCAATGAAATCAGAATATTGTTGTTGTTGTTGTAGTTGTTATTAACAAAACCCTATAGCTCTGCATTACTTAATCAAAATTAGGGTATGACAACAGCCATATTCCACAGCATCTGCAGTGACCAGACATGCTGGTAAATCCAAATTAGATCAAAAGAGGAGAGAGAAGTTTGCAAGAAGAAAGCAAAATAGAGATAATTAAATTCTCAGAAGTGTAAGTCAAGGGAAGAAAATATGATTTAAAAACAAAGTACAAGTTTAATTTTTGTGTACTAGCATAAGAGTTTTAGGCACAGTTCTTGCAGCCTCCAAAGGTTAGGGACAGTGATTCTCCTCCCTCTTCTGCAATTCACATGGGAAAGACAGAAGGTGCTGTAAGACCAGAAACATCAAAAACCTATAACCAACCAATAATATGGTGAAAAGACTTGGGTTTCATTAGGAAATGAAAAGTAGGGCTTGTATGGGCAACAGGAGAGACCCAAGTGGAGCAAATATGCACTCACCATCATATATATTCTTTCTTCAAAGCCAAATAGCTATAGAGGCAGATTTGACTTGTGTTGGGAGCTGCACAGTTGATTCCTCGATGCTTTTAGTCTCTTTCTATGGAGTGTGCTCCTCCACTGCCCCACATATGGAGCTGAAATCTGCTACTGTCCACAGAGGACTGGATTTATTGCAGGGGAGAAGCAGGATGGTATAAAATGGTCATGTCATAAGCAAAAGGAAGCAACTCTCCCTAACTCTGAGATACAGGGAAGTGGAATATGAAGGAGATGTTACTTCCCCCTTGGAGAAAATAAAGGAATGGTATGATTTTAAATACAGAGAGCTCTAGTGTGAGCTTTTAGTGTGGAATAAAAAGAGAGGCATAGTTCACATTTGTTAAGCATTAGATCTGTTTAATACATTACTTGTTCACCAGAGCAACCAGAAAATACGTTTATTTGGTAATGAACTATGTTCTTATGTTCGGGAAGTATAATACCTTAAAATGATAGCTTTAATTAATAACTTTATTGCTGTTCTGTTAGAGGTCCAACTAATGGTTTGCACACTGTGTTCTAACTAGTGGTTGTATTGAAATTACGTTACAATTAAAACTATAATTTTAATTATTGTTAGTAGTTATGTTGTTAATTTGGGTGGTTTTTCACAGTGCAAATGACCTGACATTGCAAATAATACTGATATTGTTACAATTGTTGAGGAAGCAATATGCAGGAATCAGAAAGTAAATAGTAGTAAAATAGATACTACAAAAGCACAATTCAGCAAAACTAGATAGAATTATATACTTCCATAGTAAAAAGACCTGCTAAGAAGATAATTTTCCCGTTGCAAATGCATTTTAATCTCCAACTACAACACATGGTACAACATATAAAACATACCATCCTTTGATGATCCTTGTGGATCCCTTTCAACTCAGATATTCTATGATTTTAGATACATAATTTGTAACATATGTATCATTCAAAATGAGGTTTTCCCATTAATTTTGTTTTCAAATTGTATGCTGACAAGATGCATTAGTTCCCTGAGAAGCAGTTAAATGCAGCTTCGCTGTTTGTCACAGTCGAGTTATTTGAATGATTTCTTCATGACAGCAGGAAATCCCAAACACCTGATCAGTCCAGAATTCAGAGCTAGAAAATTATTTTTTTAAAGATTATAATGGGAGTATTGCGCTTTCCCTTCAGACCATTTTCTAAAAACACCAATCAGTGCCTGATCAGATGAACAGTCCAACTGGCAGACCAAGGGTAAGGTACACACTTACAGCAATTATAAAAGGCAGACAGTGGCCAGTAACCCCTGAACCCAAGTTAGTAGGTCCTGGAACAGTTTGTCTGAGTCCTTATTTGCAAAGTTACCACTTGAAAAGCACAGATATACCATGTCTTGAAAGGCAAAGAAATTCTTATTTAAGAGTATAGCTTCATGGTCTCCTTAATCTGTCCTTAGTTTTCACTGAATTCACTGGATCAGGTACTTATGTCTTGAATGGTAACTGAAGGAAGACCTCATCAGATTAGCAGTTTGCTTCAGCTGCACAAGTACGTAACTTGATGCCAGTCAGAGGACTGATGTAGGGCGTTTAGTGTCAGTTCTGGCTTAATCCATTCTGAAATGATTAGAAATTTGCAGCATACAATGCTACTTGGACTGTATAGTAAATTTACTACACTTTTTTTCAGCAGCTACATGTTCCAGGGTGCCCTCTGGATTTAGTCAATAAAGACAATTACATCATCTTACACAGTTACAGGGTTTCTCCCTGTAGCATCATCTTCTTAGAGGATGTCTTATAATCACAGCCCATGAGTAAGGTCCCGTGTTGCCGCAAAGGATCCTGAGATTTTGAGGGTTTGTGCAAAATCTTTGTGCATGGTAAGGAAGTTTGACAATACAAACATGGTCAGATTCCGATAATGCCTTGGCACCACCTCATTTAAAAATTAGATACACTGCCTCCTTATCACAGTGCCTTCTTTCCACTCTTCTATATATTTGGGCTGAAACATCAGAATAGTGCTGGGCACTAGTATGCCCCAGGTCCTTGATATGGACAAGCTGGATAGCAGAGGTCTCTTACAACACAATCTACCTATTGCCCCAGTACATATTAATGCATCTGGGGACAATGAGAAAAATCTAAAAACTATAGGCTCAATTGTATATGAGGAGTAGCAGGTAGAAAAAGAAGTGCTATACATGTATATATATTTCTTATGGTGAAGTTCATAATTTGTGGCAAGTAATGCACCTGAAAACTTTTCCCAACCTACATCTGTTATTCTGCAAACTACTTGTACTCCAGAAAATTCAGGTATAAAGGTCTCAAGTCTGAAGTTTCTGTGCGAAAGTGGTTCATGCATGGAACCTGAACAGATTAATGCAGGAAGTGATAATGTCTTAATAGTTCTTTATGTTATCTTTGTTTCTCTTGTTAGGAGCCAGAGTAGAAGACCTTTCACTCATATCCTCTGCACTTATCTCTACAAAAAGGACTTTGAGGCTGAAAGGTGAGCAGCAGAAGTCCCTGACATTGCATAATGCGCACAAACCCTGACCATAAAAAGAGTCATGTATATTTTCTTTGCAGCTTTCTTATGCTATTAGCACATATTTTAGCATATATAAAATTCTGTGAAAGCAAATTGATTTTGTCTCTGCTCTGGAATGGGTCCCCAGTGCACCCATTAGTGCAGAAGCAAGCCTTGCCAAATAAGCACTGAATACCTCAAAGAGTCATCCATGATGTCCAGTCCAGCTTCCTCTGGTACTTGGTGGCACAGTGATTATGATCAAACTAGCCAATTTAACTCAAATTATACACAGCATGGAATAAGAACCTATGTTTATACAGATTTACTTGTTTGTAGAAGTGTTCCTGAGGTGAATAGAGAAATTTCCATGTGGGAGTTGGAGAGCACCGTGTTAAGAAATTCTGTTTCTCTGATTTGAGAACTTTTGCTTTCTGCCTAGATCACTGAGCTCTTGACAGACTTCTTGCATCCATACTCAACATTCTCACCTGTTCTTGCTACCCTCATGCAGACTTTGCTACCAAATGTCAAATCACAAAGTGCATATGGATGTCAAAGGAACCCCCCATTATCTCTTCTTTTTGTGGGAAGCACCACAGCTTTTACCCATGAGAAAGTCAACATACATCTCTGTTCTCCTCGGTATGTGGCAATAATGCAAATTGAGACATTGCTCATAAACAGAGAACTCTTTTGATGTTGTGCAGAGTTCATTTATGTCACCAACAAATGGGCAAAAATGTGTCATCTGTGCTCTCTTAGGTTGTTCAGAAGAGATGCAGAGTCTCTTTTTTCTCCTGTTGCTTGTTTTTACCTTTGTAATGTGAAAAATGTCAAGCTGAGCTGCCCTTGATTGCTCTAAATCTTTTAAGTTCTCAGGGGTGAACGAGCACCGCTTGCCTGTCTTGCAACTCCCATAGTTCGTTTTTTCATGTTTAGTCAGACTGTGGTCCCAGTTCCACAGCAAGCTGCCAGATGACAGTTTTGAGACCAGATTTCTCAGCCTGTTGGAAGAAATGGTAACTTTCTGGATTGCCACGGGGGAAATACAGAGCGTGTTCAGGCGTCTGACGGAGCTTTCCTACCGCTTACTCTCCCGTGGCGTGCTGAGGGCGGTGCGGACAGCTCTGTGCCGCCCCACGCCCCCAGGCCCGGCCCGCCCCGCCCGGCCCGCCCCCCCGGCCGCGGTGCATGCGGGGAGCGCCGCCGTGTCCCGGGCAACGCCGCCCGGCCCGGAGCGCGCAGGGGCTGTGGGCGAGCCGAGGGCGAGAGTCCCGGCCGTACCCTGAGCCGCCCCGCTCCGGGGCACATCGCCGGGCCCCGCTGAAGGAACCCGCGCCGGCATCACCGGGACACCGCGCACGGCGGAGACATCCTCGTCCTGCTGCTGCTGCTCCGGAGAGGAACCGTGCGCTTCGTCGTGACTGAAGCTTGCTGGCTGCAGGGCACGTATTTCATGTTCTCGATGAAATCAAACGTTGCCTTCTTGAGGTTTTTATGAAAATAGGTAGCCAGGCAAAGAGAGGCACGTTAGTGTCTGTGCTCCGTGAGGGAAAGGCCACCGGGTGATCACACCGTGTTAGACAGGGAAATACCGCTGGAGAAAGGCGTTGGAACCCGGGCTTTTTAATGCTAGCTTCTAAAAACCATAGGAATTGAAATGGCTTTACAACTGTAGCTATGTTGATGTTAGAGTGCAGGAAAGGAGGAAAGGAAAATTCAAAGCGAGGTGAAATATCTTCTCGTTAGACTTACTACTATGGTTTGGCCTATAAAGACTAACTTTAGAATGTGAGTTTTCTTAATAATGAGTTATCTGACAGTGGAAAGATACCGTTCTAGAAGCAGTAATGCGGTTACTTGTTCTTATAATTTGGTTTTAATGATAAATATCTTCAAAACAATTTTCATAACTAGTGTAATTACAAACAAAAATATAAATCCGTGAAATTGTGCCATTTAATATGTGTTTATAGGTGAGTCCTAGTTTTTATGACTAATCAAACTACTGCTGTTTATATTTTGCATTTTTAAATACTTATGTAAAACCACTGAGATAACATTTGGCATGTTAAATGTTTCACAGAAAAATGATGAAAAATGTGCTTTTGGCTCCTGAGAATAGTGAAGATGATCTCTATTCTGGCTACAATGATTATAATCCCATGTTTGACACAGAGGTAAAATATTTGCTGTTTCCCACTTTTCCCATATGTAGAATTTTGACTTAGAAGTGTAAGTTAAGAACTTATGGTGACAGTAATATACAAGTTTACAACTGCTTTGAAGTGAAATTTACTTTATTGAGCAAGTAACATCTCAGGATCTCTTTGAATAGTTAATTCTTTTATAGTTTTCTATTCCAACTAAATACTTGTGCAGATCTCAACAGATCTAAGATGATGTAATGGTTAGAATTTATGAAGTATAAAATCATAATTATGTGTAGGCACATTCAGTGTGGTGTTTCCCAGGTTGTGTGCAGCAGCAAGTTTTTCTGACAAGAGGCTACTGAGTGGCCAAGAGGTCATTGGTCTCTTACTGTGCTGCTTCTGGAGGAGCTCGCAGTAGAATGGAATCCTGCAGGTCTCTGTGCAATTGGGTAGAGCATCTGGGATGTCTTCAAGTAGCCCTGCAGACCATTTTTGGGTAACTGCTGGTGTGGTGGAATTGGGACAACAGTGATGTCATTTGGTCCAAACCCTCTAGCAAGACTTGGCATCTTGTGTGACATCCCAGTGCCCAATTCATGGGAGTTGCTGCATGACCTGAGAGACGTGAGATGTTTTAATGTCTTGCATGGCAGTTGTTAATGTCAAAATTCAGAAGTAGCATAAGGAGTAAGCATTTGGATGGAAAAAAATTCACGTTATATTTTATGACTTCAACTCTGTTTCTTCTGTGTGTTTTTAGAAAGTAATGAGTTTTTACATTTCCTAATCTAAAGTACAAAAAAAAGAGAGGCAAATAATACCATTGTAGTTTATTGACAGTAAAACCTTTTGTTCAGTTATCTACAGGTCAAGTATTTTATGAAGAATTTTTTATTTTTTACCTATCTGTTTTCAGTAGTCTGAGCATTCTGGAATTGTGACTTCAGGTGTGGTCATTTTAAAACAGTTGATGTCTTTATCTTATCTTTCCTAGGATTTAGAAAATGATGTAGCTTTTCAACAGGCAGCAAGAACAAGTCATGGAAGAAGACCTCCTGTAAGTACCTTTTAAAACATTTTGCATTAATGTAGATCTTACTGTGTAGAAACACTAATAATTGACACATACAGTTTTTAACTGGTGGGTTTATTTTTGTTTGGTTCTTTTCTTTTTCCCCACACAGGTGACAGCCAAAATTCCTGGTACATCAAGTCCAAGACCTCTAGCTACTGGATTGGGGGCAGGTTTTTGTTCTGTTGTATCCTTAATGAAAATGTCATTTACAAAAAATAAATGTTCCATTTAATTCTATGCACTGAGTGAGCCCTTTTAAATTAAGGATTTAATTTCATGGAACTGCATCTCTTCATTAATTTTAATTCATAACTCTGCACTTGGTCAAGGCATGGTTACTGGTTGTTTTTCTTTTATTCTGCTGCAAATGAACCGTGCTGCAAATCTTCTGTACTGCATAAGGCATTAGAGTCCAAGGTATTAACCAGGTTCACTTGCAGGGGGAATTTAATAGGTTATTATTTGGGCTTGGAAAAGTTCTCTGGAAGTTAAGGTGAAGGCCAATCTTGAAGAATACGGGCTCTGAAGCACCTCTAGTTGAATCAGAAAAAAAGTTGTTTGTGTTTTTGGTATACTTAGCCTATTGTAACTCTTAACAAACCAGATTAAAATGCCCTTTATTCCAATGAATTTTATATCTCTTAGCCTGACTCAATAAAATTTGAAAAAACAATTCTTTTGGTTATAATGTTCCTTAAGTTGTATGACAAAAAAGGGACAACAAATGGCTGTAGTTCTCATACAAGTTAGCTGGCTAACAATTTGAAGTTTGAACACCTAAATTCTATTACGTCACTGAATACAAGCTTTACTCTGAACCTTCAGTTACCTGATTTGGGTGTATTAGAATAATGGAATAGTTGGGTTGGAAGGGACCTTTAAAGGTCATCTAGTCCAATACCCCTGCAATGAGCAGGAACATCTTCAACTAGATCAGGTTGCTCAGGCTTTTGACACTGGCTTTTCTTGGCAGTTGTATTTGCAGATGTTTAGTGTAGTACAAAGCTGTACGGGGAAAAGCTGTCCTGTTAAATGAGTGCACAAAAAGGCACTTCCTAGGGATAATAAAGACTGAGATGTTTATCTGCAATAGCAGAGCTAGAAACTTGCAAAGCATTGTCCACTCTACAGCACTATATCTTTCACCCTGCAGATTTGCTTCTCGTACACAAAAATCCCTGCTAATGTTGGTTCATTCTTCGCAATAAAGTTAGAAACAATCGTGATGTGTGCAAATGGTGAATATAAAAGTAAACATAGGCCTCTGAGTGGGAATTAGGGGAATACTTTTTCATGGCCTGGAACCCTATATATTTGTCTGTTCGTATTGTATATTTGTTGCAAACTTAAGCGCTTAGTGACAAATATTTCCCATTTACCTCTTTACATTTTTAACACACAAAAGAACAGTATGTGACACTCAGGAAAGGGAAAAGATACCCATTGGCAGTTAGAAAGTGTATCTGTATCTATTGATAAAATAAATCTGCTTGAAAATGTAACTTAAGGGATTAATACAGTGACAGATTTTATCACCTCTACTCAGAATTTTACTGAGTATTTTGTATAAATTGTTCAATTTAAAGGTTGCAATTTCAATAATTCAATAATGGAAAGTACTGCTGCCTCAGATTATTTTCCACGCACTTCTTTTTAAAAGAGCTGATAGAAATATCCAAATGCAGAAAAAACCTTTGTGAATTTGTTCTGACGGAAGTGTTCAACATCTTTAATCTGCCAGGCACTGGCAGTATGTTGCATATCAGTAACATAAGTGGGAACTTTGCTATGAACTTATGTGAGAGTTAGCTCAACATTTAAAATTTAGCGTTGAGAAGAATGGTACATATGCTTGTTATGCTTTGTCAATAACAATTTCAAACAATTTACTTATTTTTGTAGTCAAAGGCAAGTTTACCTTCATCTATGGGAAGACCCATGACAGGAAGTATACAGGTAAAAGTTCCAATATTTACATTTTATATTAATTTGTAAGTAATATAAGTAAGTTTTTCTGGTGAGCGTTAGATACACATATTTAGAAGTTCATTGAATTAATACAAATTGCTACACTTTTAATTTGTCCTTTTTTGAATATAGTACTGTCAGAAAGCATGAGGGTAGTGATGAGTATTTTATTTGAGCATAGAGTTGGAAGCAATAACAGTGTAGTACTTTCTAACACTTACTGACATGCAATGAATAATTTGTCATTAAAATAATATATATAGAATATATAAAAATTATATGTAAAATTATATACTTATGTCTGTATTGTATACAAGATAATTTTTAGTGAGATGATTTTAATATATCTTCTTCTTCATTTGAGGATGGGGTTGCTCGACCAATGACAGCAGTGCAAGCTGCAGGTTACACTAAGGCAGCCGTGAGAGGTATGGTTTGTAGAAATTGCCAGCTGCCACAGGGAGATATCATTTTACAGTTTTCAGTACTCTGTTAATTTTGCAGGTTCTTCATTTGATCCTCTTGCCCAAGCAAGAGGTCCTGCTTCACCTCTGGAAAAGAAACCTTCAGACAGGTTTGTTCAGTTCTGCATTACATTCTTTCAGAGCATTTACAGCAACAGATAACCAACCATGCGTGGAGTTTAAAAACATCCAGGCAGTTACAAAACCTTGAGGGGCCAAGCTCTGAACTGGTGGAATAATGACACAAACATTTGTGCATATAGTTGGCTGACTTGCTGAAGCATTTGCACTGATTTTCAGGAGCATCTGATTTCAGTGATATCTGGTTCTGACTAGCTCAGCAGCCTTGGCCTAGCTGTTGCCACATGAATGCTGTGATACTTACATATAATTGTGCAGGACCATGAAAGTGTGTGTGACAGGCAAGGAACACCATGATTCTTGCAGCTCTTTGGGAAGAACTCAGGGGAATTTGCCTGTTCTTTCTCCTTGTTCACTCTGACCTTAGCACTTGAGCTGAAACTTGGTGCGAATGTTGTTGGAGTTCACTCAGAAAGCTGCTGAGCTTTCCAATACCAAAGTTGTGTTGCCCAAATGTAGCTATATAGGAATAGGGAGTCCTACTGAAATGTTGGGTTATTTAGCAGAGGAAAAAGTCTAGAAGAGCCACAATTTTTTGTTATAACCTGCATTTGCAAGCAATGCTTTAGAGTTATTTATGCAAATAAAGGTTCAATTAATTGCTTTTCATGTGATATTTCATTTCACCAGTGTTTGATATGAAAGCTCATCTGTTCTTTTGTCATTACTTCTCCTGAACAAATTTGGTTCGTGAAATTTGCCTGTCTATATTGTTCTTGTAAGAGAAATTATGTTTTCTTAGGTCTCTGTTCTTAAAAAGTGTGAATGTGATATCTTTGGACAATATTCTCAAGGCACAATTTCATGCAATATTTTCTTTCATGGGAAAACCAGTTACATGTCACTGTACTGTTTTATTGAGAATATAATGTCTGAAACCTTAGTGTTTGCAGTTACATTACTAGTGTTAATCCTTTTGATTGTTTTTTTTTAGTTTAGAAGAGAAGATGAAGCAGTTGGAAAAAAAAGTGAATGAACTGGTTGAAGAAAGCTGTGTTGCCAATAGCTGTGGAGACTTGAAATTGGTAGTTTTTCTGAATTTCACTTCATTTCTGCTGTTATGTGAAGAACAATTTGTATAGGCAGATATTTCAAACTGACTTGCAGTCAAATGCTTAAAATTATTAAAATAATTTTAATTCTAATTTTGTTATGACTCTTCTAGTCTAGTAATACCTTGCATTGCTGAATAAAAAGGTAGGAGCCATATTTCTGGCGTATATATTTGTTAAGATTTCAGTGTTACAAAAACTCCCTTCCCCCTACCTCCACTGACCTCTTCAGATGGGTCTGATTAATTAGTTGTACTGGTGCAGTTTTGGCCCAGGCTACCTAGCATTTAACAGTTCCTATGTATAGTCAAAGGTTACTATACGTAAGGAACTGTTTGCAATAGACAGTTTGAATGTATTTGTTTTGTTACAGAGGATACTAGAGCAGTGTTGTGCCAGTTAATAGCAGCTAATTAACAAACTCTAAATTTGATTTACACCTACTATAGATATAATTGGAGAGCTCAAGCTGTTTGGACAAGTTACCACTTTTCCTAAGTGTTGTCTTGACACAAAGTAATATTTTTCTATCTCTACCCTGGTTCAGACACTTTCAAACATCTCCTTAGGTCTTATGAAACATGGTGCATATAGCATCATTTTATCTTACTTCAGCTGTCTTAACGTGCTGGATCTGTTGAGAAGTCCATCTTGGGGTAGATCATCTTTGTTCAGATGTCTTTGCATTGAGATCTAGAGTTCCTTCAGCTCTCAGGAACAGCACTAGACCCAGTGACAGTGACTCTGTGTTGTTTGGTGCTCTCTGCACACTGTGAAGGCCTCCTTAGCCTCTTTTATGCAAGCTGATACTATGTGCATGTTGTATCCTTACAATCCATGTTAGTTTCTGACAAGTCCAGCAGAAAATCTGTTTTCCTGCAAAAGTCATCAAAGTTGCTGACTCATTATCTATAAAATAGCCAAGTTGGATTTGTCTTGTGTCATAAGGACTAGGAATCAAACTATATCTTGAAGTACTTCCTTCACCACTGGCTTCCAAGTAGCCACGTTGAGTAGTAACCATTACTTTCTTAATCATTGCACACTTGTGGAGGCACACAGGACTGCTAATGGCACTTGTTAGACCCAGAGCATTACCTGTACAAAGGGTATTGATGCCAATCTGCAGAGGATCATAATTGGGTATAAAATGATACAGCTAAGCAGACCTAGATAACTGTATGTCTGCTTGTTGCTAATTAAAACTTTTTGGTGGGTTATGGTGCTTTTTTTCAGGCATTTGGTGCAGTCTGTGCATCTAAAGAAAATAGACGTGGGCATATTCTTTTCATACTTATTTTGAATGTATTTTTGTTATCTTGGGTCAGTAAGATTCAAGGCACTGTTAAATTCTACTATTTTGTTTAAGGCTCTGGAGAAAGCAAGAGAGGCTGGAAGACAAGAAAGAGAATTGTTGAGACAACGTGAACAAATCACTCCTCCAGAAAATATCAACTTAGACCTCACTTACACAGTAAGTGCTTAGAAATCTTCTGACTGAAATGTTGCTAAAAAATCTCCTGAACAGAAATGTCAGTGTTTTCTGAAGTGTATGTTGTAATGCTCCTGGCAGTGTACCAAAGGAGATCCATTTATGTCATCAAGTCCATTCACATACAGTCTCAAAAGAAAGCACCAGAGAAACCATGTAGTCTGTTATGTGGAGAATTCCCATGAATATCTATTCCAGATACTTACTCACATGTAAAACCTGCATAGCAAAATATAGCAGATGTAAACCCTGTACTTCAAAAATAAATAGTCTAGAGAATGTAATATGCTGAGACAAGAAAACAGGAAAGATCAAATGCTGCCTTTATATTGAACCATAAAGTGACAGAGAATGTATTACATGACATAGGATATAGTAATATTCATGAATCTTTAAGCAGGTATCTAGACTTCCACTCTGGTTTTCAAATAGTAAATTTTTATGTTTAAATTAAAAAAAAGGGTACAACATGCATAAAAATACTTGAGGGGTATTTAAATTCATACCCCAATGTACAGACAATTATTAACAATTAATATATTGAATTAGGCAGACCTGGTCATTTATTTTACCATGAAGGTCAGACTAAAGCTGTGGAAAAAATGCAGAGGTATTTTACCTGACACCAACAGAACTTCTGTTGTGAAACAGCAGTTTGGAAAAATTCTTACCTTCTACACTGTGTGACCACAGGCATTAGGACCATTTTGCACATGTTGGGAGTCATAAATTACACACAGTCTCTGAGAATTATCTTGTATGAATATTTTTTAATAACCTTGCATTATAGCATTGTGTTACTTCGGTCTAAGACGCATGTAACGTAACTTTGAATGCTAGTAATTGAGTTACAAAAATAAAAGAATAACCTAGAATAAGTAGCTTTTAAACTAGTTTCCTCTATATCAATATGTGAGAACAAAGGAGCATTAAAGTTGGGAAGCTTACTACTGGTAAAGACAATAGTTCCAAGGTAAAATTAATTTGAAATGATCTACTATGAATTCAAATTTATTGCTTGTTGAGTGGGCAATTGTTGAGAGGGCAATATATTTGCTTGTACCTGTAATTCCAATTTGTACCTGTAATTCCAATTTTTCATAGGTTCTCCTCAATCTGGCTAGTCAGTATGATGCTAATGAAATGTATGCCGAAGCACTGACTACTTACCAAGTTATAGTGAAGAATAAGATGTTCAGCAATAGAGGTAGGTTATATTTCAAAGTGGATTAAAACTGGTAGTCAGGCATTGAAAATGAGGACTGTATCTGCATAGTGTTGATACACAGAGGACTCAACCCTCATGTCTGCCTGTCACAGTGATGACAGATATTCACAGTCTCTGACTTGGAGAGCCAAACCACATTAAGTTACACTGACTCATGAAGTCTTTCCATAGACTAAATTAAACATAAAGACAAATATATAATTTTCTTATGCCACACACACTTTGTGGTCTTTTCTAATACTAATTTTTTCTCTATTGACTTGGCCTTTGCCTCCTGAAAGCTTCTCTCAGTATTCTGGATATCTTTGAGACTCCTGCAGTGCATTTTCTCAGAGATGCTTATTTGCAGCTGTCTTCCTGGAGGGCACTATAAATAATCTCTGCTTCATCCCTCAATTCACAATCAAAATCAGAGTACAACTTACTTAATAGTTCTCTTCTAGGTTTCATCTCTACTTAATCTTTTCTGTCATATTCTCTTGAGTTAAATTCACAGAAGGCAGTTCTGTGCAGTGCTGCTTTAAAGGGACACTGCTATCCTATAATGAAGATAAATTTACTGAGAAGTTGTTTTACTCTGTCACTTTGAAACAATTTTAAAGTGTTGTAACTCATTGACTTCTTTTGATAGGTATACTGAAGGTCAATATGGGAAATATATTTTTAAAACAACGGAACTATTCCAAAGCTATCAAATTCTACCGTATGGCTCTAGACCAGATTACTAGTTCCCACAAACAGATGAGGTGAGGTTCTTCTCAGAGGCATGCTTATGAAATACAAGTTTTGGATACAATATGATTTGGTAGTTAAAAATATAACCTAAGCCTGATTTCTTTACTTAGGATAAAAATAATGGAAAATATTGGAGTTGCATTTATTAAAACTGGCCAATATGTTGATGCCATTTCTTCCTTTGAAGAAATAATGAGCATATCCCCAAACCTGAAGGCAGGCTTTAACCTGATCCTGTGTTATTTTGCTATTGGAAACGGTGAGCAAATGAAGAAAGCCTTCAAAAACCTGATTGAAGTTCCCTTGGAAGTGGATTATGAGGACCAATATATTTCACTAAATGTAAGTCTGAAAAAAATAAACGGTATATTTATGTAGTAATTTGGGAGAAAGAGGGAGAGATACTGAATATAAAAATGGATGTGCATTTAAGTCTCTAAAATAATTTCTTTACCAGCATGAATTTAGTGTGGCAGTACTGCTCAGATGTGTGAAATAATGAGAGAGCATTTGAATCCTTTTTTCATTCAAAGGATATGATGTACATAAAACCCATACCACATGATTGTCTTCATAATGATTTTGTTGAAATTCATTTGGGCTTACTTATGTAGCTCACTTACTGCTTTACCATATTCATTTATATAAAATTTTAATAAAGTATTTATAAGGTAAAATAAAGGGTGTGAAGCAATGAGTGAGTTCATGCAAGTTTCCTCAAGTGAGTGCTAATAAAAGTTGTAATACTGTAATGTTGTTTTACAGAAGAAAATGTAGTGACATTTACAGATGCTTATTTTAGTTTATTAGATTTTGTTGGAAAATGGAATTGCTTTGACTTTCCATGATGCTAAAGCAAGGAAAAGGAAAAAGTAATTAATAGGTTTAGAGTCCCTCTTAGAAAAATGCTCTATAGAAAAATCACACCTTTTATCTTCTCCTACCAATTATTTTTTCAGAGATGGAAAGCTTTCATTTTCAGTCCTAATGATCAAATATGTAACTAATCTTCAAACAGCTTAGGAGTAGCTGTTGTTTCCTATTGCCATAGCATAAGGAAATAAAATATAATATATGAAACATACAGATATATTTATTGATTAATATGTATATATTTTAATACTTTTTATAATTTCTTATATTAGAAATTATTTAAGAGTAAGGTTCATTAAGCCCTTGAATTAATTGAGGACTGTGTCAGATCATTCATTGGAAGAAAGCCCTGAGACTGTAGAAGTTATTTCTAAGGGTAGGCAAGCAATAGTTTTAACAGACATTCCAAGTTCTCTATTTTTTTATGAAGAGGTCAGAGAAAAGATCAGTTTCCTTCTGATCTTTATTTTGTATAAATCTGTGATCTGTCCCTAATAAATGAGGAAGGGGTGGCTACCTAGCATACCCTGCATTACTTCTTTCAGAACTAATAGAGATGTGTGATAGAAAATGTAAGATGATCATGCAAGTTATTGTAATGAGGAAGTAGCACAAGTCCTCATCTGCTGAATACCACAGCAGTTCAGCAAATGCTTATTTTTAAGCATGAGAATATTTTCACTGTAATTTGCAGCCTTCCTGGTCTGATACACATCACATGAGCTATATCTGTTAAAAACCTTAACAGCTGTGAATTGTGACAAAATACACGAGCAGAAAAACAGGATTGACGTAGTTGTAATGCAGAATTTCAGATTACGTGGTTAGAAAATTACTTCAAACTGAAGCTAGCTTTTTCAAGTGTGGAAAGTAAATGAATGACATTATGGACCATGTATTTGCATCAATTTATGTTTGCAGTCATATTGTCTATAAAACAATTAAAATATTTGTATATTGGCATAATTTGCAGTTGTTTTGTCCCCCTCCAGGATGATCTCCATACAAATCTACTGATTGAAGCCATAAAAAGTGACAGTTTAAGTCAAATAGAACGTGAGAGGTAATGGTGAACTCTATTCTTTCTTGACTATGATGCCTTGAATTTTAGCTCTTGAAAGGATTATTGGTCTTGTCACTTGTCCACAGCTCTTGTTACAAAAGTGTCCTCACAATTCTTGGGAAAGAACACACTCAGAAGAACCAGTTGGATTATTCAGTTTAGTGTACTGCCCTAAAGTAGAGTATCTAGCCCAAGTGTTACAGGTTACACAGCTTAAAACTTGCAGCATTTGAGCTTTTTAAAAGCATGCAACTGCAGTGTACAGTGAAAGGCAAACAGAAAAAACTTAAGAGCTTAATCAAGATACAGGGGAGTAGTGGTAGGAGGGAACTGGTTACATTGATTTCCTGAGTGCCGGAAGAAGCAAGAAAATGTTGTGTTTTGGTTTTTTTTCTAGACACGTTTTTGAAATGGTGATGTAGAAACACATGCAATCATAGATTGGTTTGGGTTGAAAGGGACTTTAAAGATGATCTAGTTCCAGCACCCCTGCCATGGGTGGGGACACCCCCCACTAGACCAGGTTGCTCAGAGCCATATCCAGCCTGGCCTTGAACACCTCCAGGGATGGGGCATCCATAACTTCTCTGGACAGCCTGTTCCATTGGCTCACCACACTCACAGTGAAGAGTTTCTTTCTTATTTTTCTGTTGTGTTTTTGTGGGTTTTTTTCTCTTAGGAAATCCTTGGCCGAGGAATACATCATGACAGCTGCTAAACTCATTGCACCAGCAATCGATACATCTTTTGCAGTAGGCTATGACTGGTAAGAGTCAAGTGGGGCTTCTTTTGTCTAAACTGTATGTCAGTCTTTTGTACTTGTTATGAAGCCAGTTCACAGAAGGAAGCAGCCTGGGAAACACATTTCGCATGTCAAACACAGCATCCAGGCCATTTTCATTTTGCCCCCAAACAAAACAAAGCATCAGAGCGTATTCTCTGTTGAAAAGTAATTTGTCATCAGAAGTCAGCTCTTAATTACACTTTTGCAGTGTTCTGAATTCACACAAAAAGAGCTTCTAAAAGTTCATTTGAATTTGAAAATTCAGTTTCAAAATTGAGAAGCTTTTAAAAGTCTCAATAGACAAATGCTATAGGGAAGGCAGTGATTGCTAGTCTTTACTGTAAGGTTGAAGATAGCATAATGAAGACTTGGGGTGCGTAAGAAGTTTCAATCACTCCACGGAGTCATTATATAAAACACTGGAATCTAAACTTTAAGAAATGTTTATTTGAATTTCATTTATGAACTTAATGCTTATAAATATAAACTTAATCTACCATTTCTTGAAACATTTATGCAAGTGTACACAGTGATAGGCTGCCAATACAGTTCATCATTTGGACTTAATTTTTCAGTTTACAACTTAGGTTTTGCTTTCTGTGGTATTTTCTACAGCAGAATATTCTTTTCTTTAAAACGAACTCAAATAGACACACTTCCTATAATGACAGTATAAAAATTAGTAATACAGCTTTTCCAAAATTTATTTTTAGTTTTTTATTATAAGGGCTTACTTTGATTTTTTTTCAGTAGCATTGGGAAATAACATGTATGCATATGAATGTTGTGTATTGCAGGCACAACATTACTAATATATATGTTAGTGTTTGGGTAGTGAAGAATGTTTGATGGTAAAAGAGCACTGTTCTTTACCTGGGGTTTCTGGCCTGTTAGGATTATTCTCAAATTTTGCACTCTCACAAAGACGTGTATTGTCTGCTAGAGTCCACAAGGTGGTGTTTGATGGTTTAATAATCACCATAATCTTACAATTTCCCTACTTCTGCCATTCTGAATTGTCAGAACTTAAACAGTATGTCTTGTGAAAAATCAGGTTGTTCTCTAATTTGTTAGAATAAGCAAGTCAGATTTGTTTGCTCTGTGTCTTGTTTTGTGTTCAGAAAAACTGGAAAAGGTTGTCAGGTACCCACTTTCCTTAGAGCTATCCACAGAATACTTGTCATGAAGTAACACTCTCTCATATCTATTCTGGCTAATTGAACAACTTCTGCTGAGATCTATGGGACTGTTTTTTGTGTATCAGGACAGATCTACTTGTTGTTTTAGGCTGAGGTACTCAAGCCCAGTGAAGAAGTTTAACCAGCAGCTTGAGCTTAATTTTTTGAATTATAAACCTTACTATGGATTCTCTGAGTATTAAATGTACTTTTAATCAAATTTATTTTATTTAGAGAAAAAAAGTGGGGACAAATAGTCTTCAGATTTTATAGCTTCTGTCTTGAATTTTGTCTGTCATGTTCCATAAAGAACAGATGGGTAGTTAGATCTCATTGCATTTTATGCTTGAAAGATGTTAAAAGTAACAGTTGAAAATGCTTTTTTTGAGGTCACAAAGACATCTGTAATAAAAAACCGAAATCACCATTTTTTTATTATAGCTTTTCCACTAACATGAAAGGCATTTATCTGAAGACTGTCCATGTGCCAAACCAATTATAGCAGGAGGCAGTTTGTTAAATTAAATTTCTGTTGGCAAAATAGCCACCTGTTAGAAGGAAAGAAGGTGGCTTTCAACTAGTTTAAAAAAATAGTGGAAGGGATTAAGGAAGCATCCCATGAGTTGTTAATTTACTGTGCCTATTTTCCAAGTGTTTGAGAGAACAGGATATGCACACCATAAATAAAGGTCTTATTTCAAGTGATCAGGCAGCTTAAAGTAGATCCCATCAAACCCTGGAAGACAGTGGCTGTGACTTAACATCGGAACTGCCTCTGCTTTCTGTTCTGCGCTCTTTTTGCAGAAGACCCTAAGCCACAAATAACTGGGGGATAACCAGAAAGAGACTTACTATTATGACTCTGTTATCGTGATGTAGCTCAGGGACACAATGTGCAGTCTCTAGCTTTGTTCACTAATCTTTTTATAGGTTTGGTAATCCATGCATCAGGAGATGAAATCTGAAAAACTGCCTTATAGAATGTAGCCAAAGAAAATGGCTTGAAAAATTATTTTAGTCAGTTTTTGACATCAAGTACTGCTTAGTGATGGAAAATAAAGTGATATTTCGGCAGCTGACTTAAAAAGAGAGTCAGCAGAGATATTATAATTAGGGTAGGTTATGGGACTGAAATATTCTTGCAAGTATTTTTAATCAGAGTGCTCTTTGCCACTGTGAAGAAAGATTAGCTAAGAAAATTAATCTCAGAAAGCAGATTAGCTGAAAAAAATATATAACTTGCAGGCATTTGCACAGATGCATTTTGTTTATCTTTCTGGCTTACTTTCTGTTGCAGGTGTGTTGATGTGGTGAAAACTTCCCACTATGTAGAGTTAGCCAATGATCTGGAAATAAACAAAGCCACTACTTACTTGAGGCAACAGAATTTTAACCAGGTATAGTAACTTTACACATTAGTACTTTTTAATACTGTATTTGCAAAGGTACCTTTGTTAGCCACAGCATATTTTTTGGCAAGGGAAAGTATGGTTTATGCAAACAATAATTATTTTGATGCGATCAGTAAAGTAACTTTATAAAAACACTGGCAAGAGACAAGTTTTATCTAAACTAAATTTCTGCCATGGAAGTTAGAGTGAATGCAGTGCATTTCGAAATCAAAATACCTAAATTTAGTTATCTTCACTGGGTGTCCAAGCTGTCATTGCAGTTAATTGAACTGAGGTCAGAACAGTCAATAGAGCCTAGAAAGCCTGATGCTAATGAGTGTAGGGGTGTTTTCATTAGTATGAGATGAATCTTTCTCTCAATTAGGTTGACTATAGTACCAGAATATATGCAGCTGCACCTGCTGTGTATAGTTACAATTTATGCTCTGGTATTCTTGCTGTTCCCCATGTACTACAACATTCCCTAAAATACTATAAATTGTCCTTATACTTTAGTTGGCTCTTCTGTCATTCCATTGAATACAAGGCTTGGTTTGAAATGTGAGTAGTTAGAAAACAATTTCATCTCAACAAAAACAAGCTCAGATCATCTCAACAGAAACAAGCTCAGATATCTGACAGGATTTGACTGGTTTTCTTCTAACAAGCACTAGCTGGTACATTCAGTTATAGGAATGTTGATAAGTAAGGAATATAGCAATCCCCAGCTGTGCATGAGTGGAGATCATATACAGCAAAATTAGAGTTGAAGGTGTCAATACCTGTCCTCTTCTAAGGTCATTCACCTTCTCACAGCTTGGAGGGATTCACACAGGGCCACATGCATAACTTCAGCCTGCTTTTACTTTTCATATTTAAGCTTTTCTGTTTTTCTGAGCAGCTCTTGCTCTTCTTGTCTGTCTTGTCCTCTTCTCCTTCCCTGTAGATACAGCACAAGAGTTGTCCTGTGTTATACTGCATGTCTGTCTGTTGGGGTTTAGCCCCAGCTGACAACTAAGCAGCACTCAGTCACTCACTCTCTCCCTGCCCCACTGGGACAGGAGAGGAATCAGAAGACTAGGAGGGAGAAAACTCATGGGCTAAGATAAAGACAGCGTAATAGGTGAAGCAAAAGCTGTGCACACGAGCAAAGCAAAACCAAGGAATTCATTCACCACTCTCCATCACCAAGCAGGTGTTTAGCCATCTCTAGGAGAGCAGCGCTCCACCATGCCTAAGGGTGACTTGGAGAGACAAACACTATCACTCCAAACATCCCAACCCCTTACTTCCTCTTCCCCCAGCCTTACATGCTGAGCATGACACCTTATGGTGTGGGACATCCCTTCGGTCAGCCAGGGTCAGCTGTCCTGGCTGTGTCCTGTCCCAATCCCTTGTGCACCCCCAGTCCACTCACTGGTGGGGTGGGGTGAGAGGCAGAAAAGGCATTGAATTTACTGTGAGCCCTGCTTAACTAAAACTGTTACCAGCAATCTCCAGCACAAGCCCAAAACAGAGCCCCATATGAGTTATTATGAAAAGAGTTAACTATCCCAGCCAAAATCAGCACACTGAAACCTTTTCTGAGATCAGGAAGCAGCTTGAGAGTCTGCAAAGTTTTGGGCAGATCTGGTAGCCTTACTGATGATAGATTTTGAAGGGTGAGAGTGTTACAGGCAGGTAAAAAGTCTTATGATCTCAATAATTTATTTTTTCAATGGTATTTTTTCGTGATTTCCAGTTATGTTCAGAATAGGTTTAAAAAACTAAAGCGAATTCTCAGAGGTAAAATGAGATACAGAGATTGTTGGTCATGTTTTGTGGAGTACTCCAGTGGAGGTAGAGGGAAGTGTGTTGGAAGTTAGGAGTAAGGGGAGAAGAACCACTTTTTATTTGGATTATGTAATAGAAGACCTTTAACCTGCACTGTAACCACTTAATGCAGAATGGTGATTGCAGAACATCTTTATGTTTGTTTTGTTCTAATAAAACTGCAGCTGACATTTACATTCATCCTGTCCATCTGTTGTTCATATACTTACTAACCCACCACCTGCTCAACACACCTTTGGCTGAAGAACAAGAATGGAAACTTTCTGAAATACTCAGTTCAAAAGTTTTATTGTGGTTTAAAAAAACCCCAAAAACCAAAAAAAACTGAACTAAAATAGATTTCTCCTGTTACTATAATGGACTTAAGTATGGGTTCATCATAATGAATATGTTATTTTAAAACAGTACTTGAATATAAAAAATAAAATAAAATTCATGGGGGAAATTACCATGTTATATTTAGTTTTGTATGTTACAAATTTTGATGTTTTTTAATATCAAAGAAAAACTTTGAAAATTAATTATAAAAAAAAATTCTGCCGGTTAACCGTGCAGTTCCTAAATATTTCTGGCACATCCTGCTAGAGTCAGGCAAGCTGCTTTGAAGTTTAGGTTCGGTAAGCAAATAATTTAGATACACTAGAAGCAAGTCACAAAGAATAGTTTGGATAGTCTGTGTTTTGATTGTTGGACCTAAGTAATTGTTATTGTTATTGTTATTGTTGGGATTAAAATGTTAGAAGTTCTTTAGAAATCTTTAAATGTGTAACTGATGATGCAGTGCTACTTTGCAAGGACAAAAGGAATATTGTCTATGTATTTTCATTATAATTGCTGAAAGTGTTCAAGAGACCCACAACATAATTTGACTGAAATGAATTGAGTTCAGAGTCATGAACTTTTCATTATACATGAAAAGGGCATTTCTCTCCAATCTTTATTATCAAAGGTGCTATTTAGCAGTATAAACAAAGGTAAATAAATCAGATACAATGGGAAATGGCTTTTCAGAAAGTAACTTTGAACTGTAAAGCTCTAAATTCACTAAAAGTTAATTTCTGAAGAAGCCAATCTTTGCTTAAGAGCAGAGTACTTTAGATGTAGCAGTGTTACATCTGGAAATATTTGGGATCATTCCCTTTTTGGAGAAAGTGACACACATATATATAGAAAAAAATTTAAATTATTGAAGTTACAATTCTTACATTTCTTTCTGAGACCACAAAATCTGAAGCCTGACTTGTGAAATGCTTTTCTTGATTGAAATTGGTGTATTTTTAAAGAATTTTCTATTATTAGGAGAATATTAGGATCATTAGTAGTTTGTAGTCCTTGGGTGGAATATAGTTGACTAAATCAATGAACTACATTTAGCTTTATCTAATTAACTACATTTAACTCCATTATTTTGTAATTTTGCACATGATTAATACAGTTGTGTTTTCTGTGTAGAGTAACTGTGAAAACTATGTATGAAAGTCAATTAAAACACAGTATCATGCATTTGCTTTGATATATAAACAGCAGCTTAAAGATTTCATGTAAAGGAGGAAGGAAACTTTTGAATTGCTAATTTTGATGGCTAAATTGTGGTTGCCACATCTGTGTTGTAATAGATGAGGTAACTGGGCTCACTGTGATACTCTAACAGTTTGTGTGGTTAATATAAATATTTAGCATAAGGAAGACAGATTTCGTTAGTAATTTAGTCTGCAGTTACAAATGTTATTCCATGGTCAATGACAAGAAAAAGCTGCCTTTTATTTCAGAGGGTTTTTTGTAGTTTATTTGCTATTAATATGCTAATTTTTTTGTCTATAAACATCTTTATTTTGGAGTTCATGTAATTTAGTTTTCATGTAAAAGTTTTTTAAAAAATCTTCTGGCCTCAAGCTTCACATTTGAGTACTTCCTAAACTTAGACAATTGTCGTCATCATACTACTCAAAACAAAGGCACATTGAAATCCAGTCATACACTGTGGTGTGTATTTTTCTATATAGTGTGTTCTTTTTCAGCCATTTAGTAAGGGGTATATGTCAATTCATTTGTGTTCACTTAAGGAACTAAAAAAATATAAGTATTAGAAAAGTATTAAAAAGTATGAGAATTTTAATTAGTTGACTAGATTAAAAGCAAATAATCTAACATTGTGTTTTGTGTGAATAGAATTGTCAGATACCTGCAGTTCACAGTAGGCATTTCTAATCTAAATTTTGGGCAGGTAATAATTAATGCTTTCTGAAAGGACTTTGGAATAAGCTTGCTTCAGTGTGAAGTAAGTTGTTTCCAAATTACTTCTAGGCACTGGAAACTTTGAAAATGTTTGAAAAGAAGGATAGCAGAGTGAAGAGCGCAGCTGCAACAAACCTTTCATTCCTTTATTATTTGGTAAGTTTTTGCTTCAACAAAACCAGTTAAGGATGCAGTTTATGTAACAACTTCTATTTGTGTAGCAATTTCTGTGTCTGCCCAAATAACATCTGTAAACAAGAAGAATATGCACCTTAGAATAGTTCTTCTGGAGCACCAGTTGAAGTTAGGATTGGGTGCTTTTGTATCCTGTTGATGGGAAGAAGAGTGAGATTGAGCCCCAGGCCACAGAAACATGCCTGCAGTTGGATTTATGCAGAAGTTCAGTGGCTGCATTTAAAACATGGGCCCTGGGGACCCTGGCTGAACTTCAGGAACATGTGAAGTGTGTGTAGCTTAGGCAGGTGTGTTTGTGTATGAAGTTTGTAGGGTATGGTGGTTTTTGTTGGTTGGTTGGTTGTTTAATAAATGCTACTTTATTACAACAAAGAAAACTTGCAGACTGAATGGGATAGAGTGGCAAACGTGTCTCAAGTGTTAAACTTGAAAGAGATCATCTACCTTATGCAAGTATGTAAGAAATATTTTAGGACTGAATGATGGAGTTCAGTCTTCTGAAATTCCTGTAAGAAGACACAGCTGCAAGAAAATTGACTGACAAATGATTAATACCATGTTTGTTTTGTTCATGTAGGGGAATGAATTGGAACAAGCAACTAACTATGCAGATTTAGCTGTAAATTCTGATAGGTACAATCCAGCAGCTCTAACTAACAAAGGAAATACTGTTTTTGCAAATGGAGACTGTGAAAAAGCAGCTGAATTTTATAAGGAAGCTCTCAGGAATGATTCCTTATGCACTGAAGCACTTTATAATCTTGGTAAGTCACAGGTGCCTTGGTGATTTAGCTTTTGACTAAAGATACCACTAATGTTTCTGAGAATCTGTCTTTGAAAGTTTTCTTATATAGAAATATGTGTGAATTATTAATATTTTATTGAGTAATTTATGTTATAGCAAGGTATTAACTTGAACTACCTTTTTGTTCTGTTAAAAAAACCCCCAGTGCTAACATCAGCTAATAATTGCAGATGAATAAGTTACTTTGAAGATTAAGGAATTTATACTATCTACTAAAAGTTTTAGCCTTATTAAACCATTGGAGTCATTCTCCTCTAAAAGCCTTTCCTTTCCCTCATTCATCTTGTTCAAAAAATGAGGTTACTTATGATTAGGAAAAAGAGGTCTCTGATTGAGTTCCCATTCATTGTGTTTATCAGTTTGGCAGGTCATGCTGGCTGGTAAGAATTCTGTGTGTGGCTCTCACAAATGGGGTCCTTTAAAGTCAAGGCACTTGTGTTGCCTCCAAGCACTGTGTTCCTGTTTTTCTTTTCTTGGTTATTCTTTCAGTTAATATGTTGAAGTCATCTGGTTTTCATTATATTAATACTGTAACCTTTATTTTTTAGGTTTAGTGTACAAGAAGTTAAACAGGATACATGAAGCTTTGGATTGTTTTCTGAAACTCCATGCAATCCTTCCAAATAGTGCCCAAGTCCTTTACCAGATAGCAAGCATGTATCTTTTTCTGGGTTATGATAAGGAATGGTGGTTTTAGTGAACTCATTTAATCTGAAATACGTGTTTCAATCATGACAGGGTGATTTAGGCATTTATTCTAGTGTCCATTCTAGTAAGAAAGATTCATTATCTGATGGTTGTGAAAATGAGACCAGAACTTAACCCTTCTTGAATATTTCTAGTGAAGCAAATGAAGAACTTAGTGAAGCAAATGTTCACATTGCAGGGATTAGATTTATAGTCAGTATTAAATTGTGTTGTGGAATATTTAAAATGCTGCTGGTATTAATAAGAAAATAATGTGGCAGATGTAAGCACACTTAAGTAAAATATTTAAGAAGAACATTATATAGCTAATAAATGTGAAGTTCTGTTCTGAAAGCTGTTTTGAGATTAGTTAATGTATGTGTAAGAAAATAATTGTCTCCCAGCACTGCAAAAGCTCAACAGATTGAAAAGCTGAGGGAAGGGATTGGCTTTGCACATCATCAGTGATATTCTAAACTGAATTTCTTTAACAATGCTTCTATGGATGTCCAAACTGTAATAAGATCCTCTCCAAGGCAGAACAGATTCCAGTTGATGTACTACACTTTTAAGAACAGTGTAGGTAATAAAAATGTATTTTAGTCAGTAAAATAAGTAACCTCCAAAAATACAGAAGGGCTCTGATTCCATGTATATGTAGCTCATTTACAACAGCATAAATGGCCCAACAACTCCAAGCGTCCATCTGGGGAAGAGCTTCTCTGCTCCCCTGGAATGTAAAACTGCTTTCCACCAATTCTCAGAAGCTTCTTCCATGACAGGTAGGATGCAGCAGAAACTGCAGAAACAGGTTGGGCAGTAGCTCCAGCTGGCACTGCGCAGAGCTCTGAGCCATTGTGCCCTTTGGGTGTGACTGAGGAGGGAAGAGCGCACTGCAGGCTGAGACACAGCTAAAGCTGCCTCTGTTCTCTATCCAGAATCGTCTGGGCTGTGCTTCTTAGACATACAGCAGAAACCCCCCCGCTGGCAAAAGTCTGTTCTTGGTATTTAGTTTTACCTAATCACTTTAGAACAAAATGCTGTTAGTATGAAAACTAGCCAAGTTGTAAAGGCTGCAAATAACGGGCCTGGTTCTTACTCTTCGTTTTATAAATGAGGAGGTCAAAGTAAATTTAGTGTCAGAGAAAGAGGACAACTGAGCCCAGACTTCTGTTGAGCCCAGCATAGTGCTAAGGTGAAAGAGCAGCCAAAGTCTCTGAATACTTTTCTTCTTCTAGCATAACAAAAATACTTTCTGATACAAATGAAATTATGTGAACAATGTGGAAAAAAGAAGTCATTGTATTTCCACACTGCAGTGACTGGTGTATCTGTTCAGCATATGGATTGTATTAGGTGAAGTAGTAGGGATTCTCAGTAAATCAAACTACCATCAGCATCAGTCCTTGACTGAAGAAAACTCAGATATGAGATCATGGAAGATCCCAATCAAGCCATAGAGTGGCTCCTGCAGTTGATCAGTGTAGTACCAACTGATCCACGTGTACTTTCAAAGCTAGGGAATTTATATGACAATGAAGGTGATAAATCCCAAGCTTTTCATTATTACTGTGAGGTACTTGCTCTTATATTGCTTTTTCAATGCACTTTGTCATAAGTAAAGAAAATTTTGCCATAGGTTCCTACATCAAATTAACAATTGATTAATTTAAACTTTTAAAAATGTCATCCAAAAAGAGGGAAACAAAGAGATATTGGGGAAGAGTTAACAAAATCTGATTTTTGTAGTCAGATCCTAAGCAAGCACATAGCTTGTGTTTCCATGTGTATTACTGGCCTCAGATTTTCCCTTTTTGTTTATACAGTCATTGTTTATATTGACTTCTAATAATTTTCATTTACAATATAGCCTGGGACAAAATAAAAATGGGATATAATAAATCTAATTTTAGAGGTGTGTCATGTGACTGACTTGATTGGATGCTGTGTCTGTATAATAGATATGGAGATACATATACACTGTGTTTTGTTTCTGTTTGGAGGTTTATATAAATGTTTTAACAGTATAGCTATACATTATGTATGCACAGTTGCCTAAAGATAGGCAGCCTCTTTAATTTCAAACCAGCTGTACTACTGTCCCTAGTTTGTAGAGATTCTTCTGTGTTAGAAACAAGAATAAGACAGGAAGTGTCTGGTGCAGTCTGAGAGTTCTCTTTATCTGTGCAAACTGAGGATAACCAAAGGCTCTGTTGCAATCTGAATTACTAGTTGAGTTGTGCTTGATGGTAATTGTACTGCCTATTTCAGTGGGAATTTCTAAAAATCTGAAAATGTTATTCATGTACTTATGTATAGAAAAGGATGCTTTTGGGTGAGTTTTCCATCAGACTGATGTGAACGTGGAATTGTGCATGTATTAGTTAGCATTGTTTAATGTTTTAGGTAAGTTATTAATACATAGACGTGATTTAAGTAAATGTTTTTGCTGTTGCAAGTCATTTAAAATAATGTTTCAAATAAGGCTAGATGGAAAATATGACAGACTCATCTTGGGTAACTTCTGAAAACCATTCTGCAATTAGAAAACTTGGCATGCTTCCCCCCTCCGGATCACTTAGTGTAGCACACTACTTCCATTCATTTATATTACATGTTTTGGGCATCTGGAGAATTAAACACTTGAGTAAGATATTCCAGAAGCAACATAAAGATGTTGTTTATCACTAAAATTGTGGGTTTTTTCACCTTTCCTATTTTGTCAGTCATACCGGTATTTCCCTTCAAACATTGAGGTAATTGAATGGCTTGGAGCGTATTACATTGACACCCAGTTCTGTGAAAAAGCCATTGAGTACTTTGAAAGAGCAGCACTTATCCTGTAAGTAGTTATTATTTTATGCTTCTCAGATTGCTGATTAGACATCCATAAGTTGGATAACCTATGGATAACTTTAATAAAAGTTGGGTAACTTTAATACTATATGCAAACACCAGGGTGAAGAATATTTGTGATATTATTTATTTTTTTCAACTTTCTGTTCATTTGCAGTGTGGTTTTGCTCTTACT
Source organism: Entomyzon cyanotis (assembly GCA_024500445.1). Taxonomy (NCBI): domain Eukaryota; kingdom Metazoa; phylum Chordata; class Aves; order Passeriformes; family Meliphagidae; genus Entomyzon; species Entomyzon cyanotis. Next base: position 71,664,427 of record JAKEPQ010001016.1, on the reverse strand, counting down.
GTGAATTTTCAGTGTTAAGTAAGATCCTCCATTGGGCACAAGATAGTGGTAGATATTAGAACCTATTTTTCCTGTTAACTGCCATTAAACACAGGTGTGAAGTGGGGAGCAGTTCTACAAAGCCACCAAGACTTCTTTCTCTACGGCTTTATGTGAAATATTTCCTTTCTATTGTTTTATTATGCGATAAGGATTTGATGGTTTAGACAAGTGCATGTTTTAGCTGATCTTGCTGCATTTCCTCTTTTCACATAACTTCTACTTCCATCAAATAAGACATATAAGTAAGGAAAAACATGTAGTGCAGAACTACCAATGGTCAGTGAAAATAAATTGACAGGCTAATTCAAACATCTGATAAAGATGTTTGAAATATACTGAGTTCAGTTCAACAACATAATTGCTGGAATTGTTCTTTAGCAGAATATAATGCACTTAGAAAGTATATAGGCCATATACTTTATTTTAATTCAGAAAGGGACCTTACTAGAGAATGGTTAATAAATAAAATTTGGTCAAATTTAAATTTGTAATGCAGAGTTCAAAAATAATTCTAAAAATACACATGAATGGTCTTTTTATATGAAAAAAAGTATTTGTCTATAGGTTCATGAAGAATTTTGTGTTGATAAACCAATTAAAATTCACTCCCAACAAGCGTGAATTTCTCTGTTTTGTGTTTTAGGAAATCTCTGGAAAAATTAGAGCAAGCAAAACTCTGTTATTGCTTGTCTTGTGATGATCTAAAATTTTACATTCTTTTTGTTCTGGGAATCTGAATGACATGTATGTTCAAGACAGCATGTGAACAAAAAGTTTCTACAGTATAATTCAAGGAAAAATCACACTGCAAATAGGTTGTAAAAAGTTCAGTAAAAAATCCTAATTCTGGCCTTGAGATACTTGGGTTAGAGTAGGCATTAATTACAGAAGAGAAAATCTAAGGTTTAATTAGGGATTAAAAGTGAAGACAAAAAATATAAGAACTTGGACTTCACCCAAATGGTGGTATAATTATAAAGAAATAGAGAAGTAGATCAGACAAAAATACACAGGAGATAGTTGACAGAAATCACAGTTCACAGTATTTTTTTTCCCTACAGATTCTTGCCACCTTAAAAATTGTATTTTAGTGGAGCTATGAGACTGCATATGCTGGCATTCATGGCCTTCTTAGAAAATTTGGAAAGAAACAGCTGAAACTAAAGAGATTTCATAATCTTGTTTTGGCAAAGATTTAAATATTTTGTGCTTCATGTCGCACTCATTCCATGCATAAAGTATGTGGATTGTAAAGTACTTATGAAGAATAAGCATATTAAATTCTTGAGTATTTCTTGTAATTGTAATCCATCTGAAATAGAAAAAAATATTTCTCAATGGGAGGAGATTTTTAATAGTAGATAACAGAGCATAAATGTTGTGCTGCTTATTTGGTATTAGAGAATAGATATGCTAATTGGTAAATATGAATGTAAATATAAATTGCTACTAACGTTAAATAAAGTTGCATTTTAAAGTTATATCTTTATTTTAACTGTGAACAGCATTTTTTAATTTAATATTTTTTAGTTGCTTTAGTGCATTCAGTGTTTTAATCACAATAACTGCTTTCCAAATTGCATTCTAAGAAAACATGTTAGACAATTAATTGGGAAACAGCTTTTCACTATTTTATTTTCACTATCATGACTATCATGGTCAAATCTACCATTAATAAAAGGAGTTAGTGCAGTTAGTGTTTATTGCTTACAATTTATTCTCTCTAGAATTGTCATACTGAACTGCGTAATAAATTCTGTTACGGCTTGTGCTTGGCTGCCTTTGTTTGCAGGAGATATATTCAGCTGAAACTAAAAAGGTGCAACATCTGTATTTCATGAACTTCCTTGGCAGCTACCAGGCAAACAGATTGCTTAGAGTTAAAAATGGCCTGTGGTATGATTAACGAGAAAAACTGAAGAGGCTAAATACAAAACTATTCTGAAAATGTTACTTTACAGTACCTTTTGGATAAGCTACTATTCAGTTGTAAGTCACATGTGGAAAAGTGCTTTGGCTGTCAGAGGATACTTACACTGTTAACATGAAAATTTCCTAATTTTCACATTATTTTGGTAAAAATGAGGAAAGAGTCCAACAGTTTTATTGTACATGCTCTCAAGCATCTCAAATATTTTCTCTGACCATACTGTCACCATTATGTGATAAAAAGAGAAGGACAGGCAGCAGCTAGGACATCAAGGTGATAGCACAGAGGAGAAGCCAGAGTTCAAAGCTGTAAGTGGCAACTGTGCTTCCTGGCAAAGATCCCTTGGGCACGCCTGAGACCCTAGTGGTGGGACCTCCTACCTCCTTCTCCACCTAAAATACAGTTTAACATTTTGTCCTCCCCCATTACATGTTTCTGTATCTCTGACAAAGATTAGTGGTTTGTGTGTCAGGTCTACTAATTGTGTCTGGGCACAGAATCATGAGAAATACTCTACCATGGGACTGAGAATGAGTGACATCGAGACCTGGAAACAGGTGCATGATGCAGCAGTAAATTGTGTGTGAGCTGAGCAGGCTACATTCTTTCTGGGAAGGCAACGTGCTGGGTGAAAAATTTATTAGTAGTTAAATAGTAGCTCTTTACCAGCGCTATGCAGATTATTTTGCTCATTTGCTGTTTGGCACTGTGCATGATTTGATTTTATTTATATGCAGGCCAACACAAGTGAAGTGGCAGCTGATGGTTGCCAGTTGCTACAGGAGAAGCGGTAAGTTCTGTAAATTTTTTTGTAATTGCTTGCAGGATTGTAATTTTTTTTTTTTTTAATTAATTGGGGTTGTTCAGCCTGGACAATAATGAAAGGAGTTTCTAGGAAAGGTGGAGACAGACTGGGATCTGCAGTTCCAGGTCATGGAGCAGTGGTTTAAACTGAAAAAGGGTAGACTTACACTGGGCATTAAGGGAGAAGTTCTTTACTGTGAGGATGGTGAGGCAGTGGTACAGGTTGCCCAGAGAAGTTGTGGATGCCTCATCCCTGGAGGTGTTCAAGGCCTGGTTGGATGGTTCTTGGAACACCCTGGTCTAGTGGAAGGTGTCCATGCCCACGGCTGGAGTGTTGGAACTCAATCTTCAAAAGTCCCTTCCAACTCAAATCATTCAATGATCCTGTGATTTGTTTCGTTTTGATTGATGTTTTGATTTTTTTTCTTCTTTTGATCTTTTCTGACTCGTGAATATTGGTTCTAAGTTTGTGTGAACACTCAGTTATGTGTTATTTTGTTATTAATTTTCTCTCTATATGATATAAAACATGGATTCTTTTAAGTCCAGGAAGTGTGCCTTGCACTTATACATGAAACATTTCTTGTGCTGTTAAATAAAATAAATAGTACAGCATAAATGATCTGATAGAAGGGCTTTTAAATGTAATTATACTACCAACTGATCTAACATAAGTAATTAGCTTTTCAAGTTGCTTAAGTCCCTTTATTTTTCAACAGCAGGTGTATTTCTTTGATATTAAAATAGTATTTGTGTTGCACAAACAAAAGAGAGTCTTAATGTGCTATATTTTCTTACTGGGAATGTAATACACTGATAAACAAAATGAAAAGAGACTAATCGTTTTGGCTTTTTTCACCACCTAAAATGCATTCAAGATACTTGATGATGTAAATTATACTCTTCTTTCCTGCTGTTCCATTTTGTCACTCTTCTTTATGCTTCTTTAGAATTTTACAGAGAAGTCTTCCATAACAAATAAGTGCATTTTCTCAGCTCAGTTATTTAATACAACAGTGAGAAAAGGAACAGGACCTAGGGGAGTCAGTGAATTAAGAACAATCAGCACGACCCAAAACTAGACACATGAACTATTTTCCCATCAAAGAAACACAATGGGTTTGTCGACTTTTCAGATTGTGTATAATTTATTGGTAAAATTCCCAGCTTATCATGTTAACATGTCTCAACAAACTTTTTTGTCAAGTATATTATGAAGATGATGTTTTCAATTCATGGGTCAATCAGTCCTTTCCATAGTCAGTCTGAATCAAAATTGAAGGCAAAAGTCTTAAGGAATAATTGCTTTGCTACCAGATCGAGGCTAAGGAGAGCCACGCAGTTTGTATTTTGATGGGAGGAAGGACATGGTGAGTTCAGCTCTTAGATATTTCCATTTGACCAATCCATACAATTGCAGTCTCAGATAAGTCCTGTTAGGCTGATACAGCTCCTCTAGTAGTTTTGTAGAACAGTGGTGTCATAGAGGAAGGTCCAAAAAAAAGCAAAAATCAGGAAACTCCTCCTCATTAATTCTGTTATTTACGGAATAATTTGGACTGTTTTCATATGCTCTTAATTTTTACTATTGATTAATAAAGAATGTTACGTTTGGTCTTATCAAATTCGGTCCTACAATATTAAATCATTTAACTAAAAAAATGAATTGATGTTAAAGTTGTCCAATTTCTCATCAAATGTTCTTTGAATGTGTGGATAGGAGATGTTTGTTTTGTTTGCAGGTAACTACCAGAAAGCTCTGGAGAAATACAAAGTCATTCATAGAAAATTCCCAGAGAATGTTGAATGTAAGTAGTTTCATTCTGTGGTGTAACTATCAAAGGAAGCTTTGTTGCATGGAATAGGTGTGTTAGTAATCATATGATAGATTTTTCATGTGAAAATACTCCCATTAACTAACATTTTTATTCATGCTAATGCTGCATGTTTTCTGCGACAACACTGGAGGGTGATTTAAGAAATATGAGGGTAATGCTGAAGAAGAGCCATGAAAATAAACTTTAACTGAGTTACACTGCTTTGAGTTCTTTCTCATACCTACATCCTAAATTTTATGTTACTTATTTAATCTTTCTTAGGGAAAAATATTTGTATTTGTACTTCTAGTTCCTGCTAGTTGAAACTCCTGCTGTAAATTTCTAGATATGAGAAAAACTTACTGCTAAGTTTTACCAAAGTCAGGGTTTCCAAAAAAATTTAGAGGGTGAGATTTTGTTGCTGGGTTTTTAACTATAGTTGGTCAACCAGTCTCTCGAAAATCCATAGCGGATTTCAAACTAAACTATGGGAAACATAACTTCGAAGAGTAAGACATTTTTGAAAATCAGTCACACCTGTACTCTAAATAAGGGTTGCCAGTGGTTGTGCAAACATTCTCTTCCATCCCACACTGTGCCTCACAAATTCCAAAATACAGGGTTGTCGCCAACAAGTCTATGCTTTCAGATGCAATGTGGGAAGAACATTCATTGTATTTTATTTTTAAATCGTATCGTTCTGCTTTAAGAGATGTATTGCTTTTTTAAAGAGGAATCACACAGCTCTCTTGTACAAGTGAAATTCAATACTATAACTCCTCAAAGTTATAAATAAAATATCATCTTCATGTTGGTCACCCATTTCAGAGGGGCATTTAGTAAACCTTTTAGAATGCAGATAGTTTCTGAATGTAGTTTCTACAAATTTCATAAATGAAGGCAGGAGTTAGGCAAGACAATTAACTGATTTAAGTTTTCTACTCTGAAACAATAGCTCTTCTTCATCACTCCCTCATCATGGGCTCCCTAAATCAGCAGAAAACTAAGCACAAAATGAAATAGCATGTTTGTGAAAGCAATCAAGAGAGAATTGATCATGTCCTGCTTGTTTCTGCTTCAGTTTTTTGAAAGGAATGTTGACAAACACACAGGAATACCAACAATGTTTTCAGAGTTTGGTAGAGTATCTCAGGAGAATGTTTTTCAGGGGTTCTTTTGGCTCCATCATACAGTTACTGGTGAATTTAATCTCAGCTTTGTTGGGGAGTTTTAATTCTATAAATATTAGTCTTTAAAAAATCAGCCACAGCCAGAGGAATTCTTGATTGACTTGGCATTTGCAAAATTGTTTTCAACAAAATTCTCTTGATAGCAGCTCCTCAGTAATATCTTAGTGTCATTACTATGCTTTCCAGCTTCCAAAATATTTTGCAAATGTCAAGAGTTCTGAGCCAGATGAGTTAGTACGTCCTGTGCCTTCCACATATATTAATGGTATTTGTACTGTTAATGGATACAGAGAAAATGTTGAATCACTTGCAAAATATCACAGCTTGTATAGTGATACTGGACTGCAGTCACCCTGTTCGTGCAGTTATTTGCACTGTTTGCCATTCTGCATGTCCAGTTCTGCCAGGGTACACTTGTAGTTTGGCCTGCTTGTAAGTCTGTTTTTAACAATGCTTTGCTTTCCAATTAGGCCTCCGATTCTTAGTTCGTCTCTGCACAGACATGGGGCTGAAAGAAGTCCAGGAATATATAACAAAGCTCAAGAAAGCAGAAAAATTAAAAGAAGTAAGAGAGCAGGTAAGTCTGTTTCTCTGGTATTACACAGTATAGCTACAGATATAGATGAAGCCAAAATAGTGATTTTGATACTTCGAGATGCGTTGGTAACTTTCTGGTTTACAGAGACTTGTGTTTTGGGAGGTTTCCTTTTAAGTTTATGATCAGCCTTACATCTGTCTGAATAGTTTCTGAGCACCAGATTTTCTGTGATTTTTAAATACTAGTGAAAGATGGATTGTGTGGACATGATGGGAATGCCGGAGCCACTTGCATAATTCAATGTCTCTGGAATGTCGTCTTTCCTACTTACTTGCCAGATTTTATTTAATACTTTAGTGTATATATGAGCCAAGGAATAATGCAACTATAGGGAGAGGTGGGAAGCCTAAGAATTTGTCCATGTAGAAGAACTCCTTTTTGTAATATACAAAGCTGCAGCATTGACACGTTATATAGGTAGAAGTAAGCTATTCATGTGAGTGCCAATTTTTAAACTGAAAAAAATTCCATGGAAAAATAACAGGCTGTGAAAGGTATGAGATCATAGCTTGTGTTCTGTTCAGAAGAGTGAGCTCACATTTGTGTGTGTGAGTTTGTGCACTCGTGCATTGTTTTCTTGCTATTCTGGTGATAAAGTAAGATTTTAAAATTAAAACCAGCTGCTTGTTTAAAAAGCATTATCCATCCTGTTGAGCTGCAAAGTATTCAAGCTTGCTTTGCCTATCCAGAGAATTACCTCAAAGGTACATACGTTAGGATACGTTGTCTTAACGAATTTACTCTGCTCTTAGACTTACTGGTCCCTTTTGATGCCAGATGATATGCACATGCATCTTTAGCTACTTCTACTTAAATTCCAGGGAGTCTGAGTATGCACATGAACATTTTAGAAGATTTTAAAAAGGAAACTCGCAAAGGGAAACACTTACTGAAGGATTCCAGCCTCATGCTACAACCATGTTTGAGGGGCTAGCTGAGGTGCATTGATTTGGATTTTCAGTAAATGTAAAGTTTAAAGCACTTGGGAAAATGGGCAAAAGAGAGCAGTCCACAGCTGTAGTGGGATTAATATTCCTTCATGTCTTCTCATAATTGTATCAGTAAGCAAAACAGATGACCAGGTATAATGCTCCTAGTCTGCAAAATTCATAATTAAGAGATTCACTGAAGTGTATTAAACAGGGTTTGCTTGGTTTCTAATGAGTTCAATGTCAGTGGTATACATAGTTCATTGCAGTAACTTTCAATACCTCAGTGCTTTGCTTGAGAAAGCTCACCAACAAAACCAGTTGAAGCTGGATTATTTTATAGGTGGTAAGAGAGAGAGAGAGAGGTCCCTGGAGATAGAAAGGCTATTTCCTTGCATGTAATTCCGGCCTTTTTTTTTTTTACACTGAAGGCATTAATTATACATGGGCAAATGTCAAGGACTTTAAAGAAAACACCTTTTTTTTTTTAGGAAAGTTAATACTTGAATACAATAAAAAAACTCCTAAAAATTGTCATATTTCTTTCTGTTTATTTCATATGGGAAGTGGGAGCTTTCCCAAACACATTTTTGTATTACCTGGTGAGGAAAAAGCTACTGATAGAATACTTTACAGTTTAAATTATCTAAATAACTTAGGATTTTAGTAAAAGAGAAATTATGTTTAAATTACAGGTTTTTTTCATTCTGCCTTCATTGTGTTAAGGGAATTCATTAAGTCATACCTGAATGACAGAAGTATCAGTGGACACAGACTCATGGTAGCACAAGCTATTGCATAGTTGGTTTAGACTGTTCAGACTTTAATTATTATCATAATTCGGCCATGATGTGGAAAGCTCATTCAGTGTCTTGCATTTCAGTATTCCTTTTTAGTCTGTTGACTCTAACTTGTCATAACACTAACCTTTCAAAGCAGGATCATGGAATGGTTTAGATTGGAACAAACTTTTAAAGATCAGCTAGTTTCAACCTCCTTGCTATGGGCAGAGACATCCTCCAATGTTCAGGTGGTCAAAGCCCCATTGAATGTGAACATTTCCAGACATGAGCATCCACAGCTTCTGTGGGCAACCTACTCTAGTGTCCCACTGTCCCCATCATATTTTTTTCTCTTTCTCCACCCTTTTTCAGTTTAAAGCCATCACTCCTTGTCCTGTCACCACAGGCCTTAGTAAAAAGTCAGTCCTCATCTTACTTGTAAGACCCCATTAAGTATGGAAAGGCCAAAAGACTTCCCCAGAGTCTTGTCCAGGCTGAAGAGCTTCAACTCACTCAGCCTGTCTTCACTGGAGAAGTGCTCCAGCCCTCTTTCCATCTTCATGGTCCTCTCCAGCAGGTCCATGTCCTTACACTGGATGCCCCAGAACCAGACACAGAACTCTGTGTGAGGTCTCAGGAGAACACAGTAGAGGAGTGTTAGAACAGATCTGTCTAGAACAGATAAGGTGTCTATGGTAGCACTTTTAATTAGTCAAAGCTTTAAGGTAGATCTGCTTAAATATTTCCTCTAGTGTGTTACCCAGGAAAGAAAAGGTTTCTAATTCAGCTTTTTAAATATGCCTGATTGTATTGAAATTTAAAATTTAAATTTTTAAAATCAGTTTTCATTTAAGCAGATAAAAATGAAATGCACTAGCTTGAAAAAACCCAAACAAACCCCAGACAAACACTCCCTCTTGCCTTTGTGCCCCCTCAAAACCACCAGCAATAATAAAAATAAAACAGGTTTCTTGTCAGCTCTGTCAGCTTCATTCCTGCAGACAAGCCAGTGTTTCCAGCCTGACTTAAGCTCTGAATGGCATTAAAATTCTGCCCCTATGGTTCCTAGTATACTCTCTTCAGAACCTTTGAAGTCTGATGAGTTGCTTTCTGCTCCTTCTTGCAGCTCCTTGTCTTGGCGGGACCTGCTCCCGTCTCCTTCTTCTGTCTTGCTCCTCTGCCACACTCTGAAAACTTTCCAAGTTCCTCCCGAAGGAAAGGAGCAACTTCTTCTGCCCCCAGGGATCCCACTGACAGAGTTTTCTTAAAAATGAACACCGTTGTAGTTGGTAAAGGAACAAAGACTCTAAGAAAAGATGTTTCAGGACACGCTGCGATTTAGTATGCGGCTGTCCTGCATTAGAAGTGGAGTATCTTTCTGTGACAATCTCTACATCACTGCTGTCTTACAAACAATAGCCCTGCAGTTCCTTTTTTAGCTATTGATGTTACATCTGGGTTCCCATCCTCTGGTTTTGGGTTTGGGAAGGTTTTTTATTCATTTGTTTCTTGGTTGGGGATGTGTGTGTGTGTGGTTTTTTAGTCTTCTCTCTACCATCTGGCTTTGGAAATTACTAGGGTTTTTTCCCCCTAAGAAGTTCCTTCTGTCATCCATGACCATACAGTCATAAACTATACATTCTAGTTCTAAAATTACCAAATTTTAATATTTCACCACCTAAGTTTCCAACAGGAATACTGGTTTCAGTTAGCAGTACCAGATACAGTTCAATTCCTGCTCCCAATTTCAGACTAACCCTTGATTTCCCAGCTGCGCCCAGTAAAGACAAAATAGGCAAAATACCTGTAGTATACCTGTGTTTGAAAGTCTGCACATAGACTTTGTCTTCCTGTACAAATTTATCAAATTTTTCTATTTTGGCATTGTTTTTCCAGAATAAGTATATCCACATGGAGTTTATACCAAAATAAATATTCTGGAGTATTTATTTCCCTCAGTTCTCAAATATGGACAAGTTGTTAAATACTCCTAGCCAAGAATCTGGGAACATCTGTAGAGTTCATTCCCTGTAGAAATTTTTCTCCCTGTTTCTCACAGCATTCAATTTTTACTGCAACCTTCATATGTTGGAGTGTTTGAGGGGGGAGGGTGGGTGGCTGGGGTTTTTGTTTTGTTTTGTTTTGTTTTTTGTTTTGTTTTGTTTTTACTGCATTAGTCTTACTTTTTCATGTTTCACTCTAAACAAGACAGGTAATAGTGTAAAAGTTCACAGAGCCTCCTTGGCGCTGCTGTGTACACACATTACTATTTATTTCCGTTTAGTGAGCTTAATGACTGGGAACGAGGGGCGATGGGGTGTGGTGTGAAGCAGTGATGAGAGGTGCAAATGCCGGAGGGGCCTTACTGCCTTCACCTTCAGGCATCCACATCTGGGCTAACCATCCTAAATGTCTTTTGCAGTCATGGGAGAAATAAGCAGTTTTAGGGTGGAAACCCATCTTGAATGTCTGCTTTTAGTATGGGATTACTTACGAACTAGTCACTTGGAATTTTACAGGAGTTAATCATATGTTTAAGCTGTCGTTCTTATGTAATATTTTGGGAGGAAAGCTGTAGGGTGTAAATGCCAAGAGGGCACAATCACATAGGGACTGCTTCCTTTGGGCAGACAGAAGCTGAGCTTCTGCTGTCAGACTTGCTGTCAGTCATTCAATGGTTGGAGAGTCTGGACAGGCTTCCTGAAGGATTGATATAAGCTACTTCACTTGGCTGTGAAAATTATATTTAATCTAAAATTCAGAGAACATATTTTAGACTTGAGGATTTCCCAAAACAAATAAAAAAGTGTGAGAAATTCTGGTCCCAGACTGAATTGCTCGAAGACCAGTCCTGGTTTCACACTAGGCTCAATACTTTCCTGTCTGACTCCTGTGGGTTTTGATTTAAGAGTTCTTCCTTTTTCTGTTGGCGTGAATCTTGAAAGTTCTTTCACTTCTTTGGGATCATTGCAACTTTGCCAGACTCCATGATATTTTTCTGGTGAAAAATAATGAGTGAAGAAGTTACAGTAATTGACTAAAAACATGGTTAGGTAGTGTGCATGTGTGGTTTATCAGATCCTGAATCCGTATTTTGAAATAAGATGCAGAGATACTTTATGAATAGCTGAGTGATTTAAACATCAAGTTTTTGTACCTACCTATCAAAATTACCTGTCTGAGGTGTCCCTTCTTATAATTGGCAAGATGTATGCATAAGAAATTTGGTGTTTTGCCAGAAGAGCTAAGTCTGCCATGTCATACAAAGGTATTGCTTTGATACACTGTTAAAGTTTTCAAATAACACTCAAAAAAACACAGCTGGAAGATGTTTATGGTACCTTCCCCTGTGCAAGAGGGCTGACTTTTTAAACACAGCTTTTAAAGTATTTACCTTCACCTTTATCTTGCATTTAACACTCAACAGCAAATTAAATTTTGCTGTGAAATACAGTGCTGTGCCAAGAATTCAAGATCTAAGATCCATAGGGTGAATAGTTCTTTTTATAGATTCCCCCACTTCTCCCTTTTGAGTCTTTACAATAACAAAATGCTTGTGGCATTTACAAGACGTTAATAGGCAGAGGCTGCTTTGAACTCCTGCAAGGAGGGCTATGTTGCCTGTTTTTTCAGCTGTACTTTTCAAAGGAACATCTGAACTATTTTTATGCACATTCCTTGTATAAATTTTATCTGAAGAAAAATAATTTATTGAGATATTCTATTTGAATTTCACAGAACTCTTGTTTTATATAAACACTGGATTTAACCCTGATTTTAAGGACAATTTTGTGTGTTGAAAAACTAGCTTTAGTAGTCACAGTGTAGTCAGTCTAGTTTAACATACTTCTAGTGTTTTGTTAATAAGCTGAGTTGAATTTGCAGTAATTATCTGTAGTATATATTACTGAATGGGTTTTTTTGTTCTGTTCTTTTCAAACCTTTTCCCCTGTTGCGCAGCGCATTAAATCTGGCAGAGATGGCAGTGCGCGTAGCCGCAGAGACGGAAGTGGTGGTAAGTAGTCAATGCCTCTGCTTAAATATCAGTTTTGACAGGATCCTAAAGAAAGCAGAGTTTCTGAAAGTGTTTGTAAAGCCTCCTTTAATTCTGAAATGCACACAAACATGCACTGACTAATACAACTACTTCACAAATTTTATTTCATACTTTTTGATTCTCTCACTGCTGTATGAAACGGCAACCAACAAAGTAGCATAGATTCGGTCTAACATTTGTGTTTTATATACAGATCTTAGTGTATTCCCAGAGCTACATTTCTGATTGTTTTCAGCACTGTGGACTTGAACATTTTTATTCCATTATTTTAGTATTTGAACATTTTTAACTTTGGAATATTTACTACAAGGAATCATATATTAAGACAGAACATGTAAGCCATAGAAAACAGGAATTCATTGTTTCTTTATTTAACATGAAGGAATTTTGTGCCCACCATGTAATCTACTATGTTAGGTGTTTGCTACAAGTTCAGCAGATTGTTCTGTGTAACCAACCCTGTAATAAGGATAACATACCCTTAACTATCCTTGAGGTCCTCCTCCCCTTTTCTCTTTATAGCAGAACTGGAGTACTGGAGACTTCCCTAGAAGAAAGCTTCCTCTCTGACTACTCAGTCTGTGTGCTTCTATAGATTTACAGTGCTGATTTCCACAAATATAAAACTCTTGCAATGTAAGTCAGGAAACTGCTCTGTTTTGTTTTGTCTTCTCTGCACTAGATAGCCTGCATACTGCAGAGCTAATGATTTTTCCCTCCCATTATTAAATACACAAAATTAGTAATGTAAACCTAACAGTCCCCCATTGCGGCTCTAAGGAAACTAGCAGACTTCAGGCTAGTTCAGCCATGTGGGAAAAAAAAATCCATGTTTAGACCCAAAAAGGAAATGGTTTCTTTATATTCTGCTTTTGGTTTATCTTGATTTCAATGGTTCTCATTAGAAGATATCTTCTATAAATTTTTGCCTCTCTTCCCTTCCTTTTACAGAGAAATAATTTGTGATTTTTTTTTCTTATTTGGTAATTTTATTTCTCCACCTACATAGCTGATATTTTACTATACTTAGCAAATTCTATAGGGCCATGAAAAGTCATGGCAATTATTAGTGTAATCTGAAGATGACCTTAGAATGTTGTTTCATTTATGAAGACTGCTTTCCTGGATTCTTTAATGGTTAAGAGTGAGTTAGGTGCTTGAGAGAGATCTTACTCCTTTTTCAGCTCAGTAGTTTCACTAGAGAAGCTTTTAAATAATTTCTTGATGTGTGGAAGAAACAGCCATTCACCTAGGATTGAATTTTACCTGTTCTGGGCCTCAGGCCAAAGTAATTCTTTATTTAAGTAACAGAGAGGGATGGAAATGTTTCTGTGCTCTCCTTTGTTATATAAACCCTATGATCAGGCAGCCAGCTGGAGGTGCCAACAAACAGCAGTGTGAGACAGGATTGGTCCCTGTTCTCTGTCACAAAGTGGAATCCACTTTGGCATACAGTAAGTAGAAATGAAGAGCAGCATTGGTAGCAGGTAAGGGTATTCACAGCTGTGCAAAACTTTGCAGCAGGCATGTAGGCAAATGGCACAAAGGGTCTCTTTTCTTCCAGCTCTACTTTGTAATTATCCCTACCCCCATTAGTGAAAAGGGGGTATGTTTCAGGAGGGACTGAGTCAGTAATTTAGCAAAATAAGATATTAATAAGGCTTTTGCTGAAAGGATGCTAAGACAATATAAATCCCCCAAACTACCAGTTTGTCAATATTTCTTTTAAAGACAGAAGTATCTATGAAAAGTGGTCTTCTCTTTTCTTCGATTTAAAAAAAATAAGAAAGAGGATGAGAGGTTAAGCAGGATCAGAATTGACCTCAGATTTGCCCTATCAGTAATTCTTAGATTGTTGCTCAAGATATTATGTCAAATACATGAAAGAACGGAAAAAAACAGAGTTTGGGAACAAGTCTGTATAAGAGCATGTTTGAGAAGTCTCCGTTAGACAAATGCAGTGCCAAAGATCCAGTCTTTCTGGAAATGACTTGGCAAACAAGCAGAGGTACAAAGAAGGTCCTGTACTGAGCCCAGAGTTAACTTCCTGCTGGGATTCTTAATTAAAAGTTGTGGTGAGCTGTACTACTTATATGTATTTTTAGAATGAGTCAAAGGCGCTGGGCACATTTTAACTGGTAACGTTGACTCTGGGGAGCCTTATCAGTGAAGAAACCAGACACTCACAGCATCAGATGTTAAGGACTGTGCAGTAGTTTGTCCACATTGTACTGAGGATGACCAAGTGAAACCTGAAGACCCAAACATTTTATTTTGTCCAATGCTTGACATTATTCACCTGGGGTTATGAGCTGTAATTTGGAGTTTAATAAATTTCTGTGCATGGCGTGTGTGAAGACACATGAAATATAAACATAGGTTATTTTATTTCATAATATTAGTATGCTTTTCATAAATTGACTTCAAAAGGAGGGAAAAAAAAGAAACATTTGTATACATTTTAAGGTTAGTCTTTTCCAGTGGTGTTGCCAAGACCAAAAGGGATTATTTTCCTACTCTGTATGAGGGATTTGCCATCATTATTGAACCCATCAAAGCATGGACTCCTCCTTAGTCTAGTACTTCCCAGCTAAATTAAAGTACTTACTAGCTAACTGAAGTCTGTATGCATTCCAGATATTTCAGGTATGATGCCTGTTTTATTTCTTTGCTCTTACCAGCTCACTGTCTCCATGCTTGCTGGCATTCCTAACAGATTTTTTCCCCCAAGTGTTTTGTCCCTATATAGTTTTTTATATTAAGAGTATTAATATTTCAGGTTTCCTTGTCTTAGGAAATATGATCTAAAATTGCTTTTAAAGAGGAGATTAAGAAGGAGAACTAAACCAGCAAGGTTTGTACTTTAAAGGGTATCCAGTACTTTGCCAATATAAATTAAAGCAGAAGGTGTATTAGATGCACCAAAGTACAGTTTCAGCAATATGATTGCTGTGTGCATGAATGGTAGACAGAATGGAAACAAAGAGATCAAGAAAACTGACATCTATAAGAATGTCAGTTAAAGTCTTCTCTTGTCTTGTCAGAAAGACAAGCATTAAATCTAAAATGCCTACCCAAAATTGAACGCATTTGCCACTCATTATAAAAAGTGAAGTTTTCTTCTCCCCACAATTACCAGATTTTTGGTTTTTAATCTTACTTGGGTTATTATGTTGGAAGCAGATTACATTGATATGGTCCTGTTAAAATTATTCTTTTTAATTTTAAGAAAGGAGAAAGAAAAAACCAAAACCACACCACCACAAAACATTGAAGGGAGCTAACAGTACATCTGTTAGCAGTTCTCAAAGATTTTTATTTCAATTATCTTTTCTTGTTTTCATTCTCACTTTTTTGTGTTTTGCAGATACATGATTGTAACATCCAGAACTTATAATTTGGTGCACTGTGGTGCAAAACACTGTGGTGTTTTTACTACCATAAAAGACTTTTCATGTTTAATAGCATAGTGCTTTTATATATGTAGATAATGCAAAGTATGATGTTAAGGAATACATTCCCATGGCAGTGTTTACTTGGTCTCTGCATTTGCCCAGCTCTCTGAATGGAGAGTTTTGTGCTGCATGAGAGGAGCCACGCAGTCTCGGACAGGAGCCCAAAGAAGCAGTGTTGAATTCAGAAGATGAAAGGCTGACTACTTTGCATTCTCCTTGTTACCTAAGCCTGTCAGGGTGAATTTGGAAAATAAACCACATGGGAATAATTTAGGTGTCTTTTCCCTTTTTCATTTCACTGCTGACTGTGTCAGTTTGTCATCCCCAAAAATTTCCCATCTTCAAACACCCTTTACCATCCCCTAGGGATCTCCTCATATGTTATGGAAGTATGGTATAGATGTTAGAGCTGTAGACATCCCAGATAATCCTGACTGTGACAGAGACAAGAGATTTCCTTGTTACCCTGCAGCCAGGACATCACAATCATTTATATTTTCTAGGCTTTGTGTGGCTGTTGATGCCTCATTAATTACAAGTCATTGTGGGATGGTCCATTGGCTGTGTGTGCAAAATAGAAAATAGTTTTCTTAATTAACAGAGAAGGGAAAAGATGTTGAAGTGAACATCTTAATCTGTTTTCTTCTCTGAACTCACCTAAGGAGCTAGCTGAACTAGCACACCACAAACAGTTTTCATTCAACAGAATTTCAAATCAAAATGAACAGCAGAGAAGTTATAAATTGCATCTACTTCCCATGCTGTTCCACAGTTTTAATACAATATCCTGTCTTCTACACCAAACTTACTCTTTTCTTTGGTCAATCCAATGCCCATTCTTCTCCAAAGATGGTGTTTTCATCCCAAATATGAAAGATACACAGAGCTGCACTTAAAACACATTCTGGATTTAGGGGAGCATTACACCACTGTGAATTTAGTTACATAAACATTTTACAGAGAACATAGATTACCAAAGTCTTACCCTCTGATGTCTTTTCTTGATGAATAAAATAGCACTGAAAATTCTAATTTACATCCTTTGTGATACTGGAGGAATTTCCAATGCAGTAGTCTCATGTAGCTGCTGTAATTGCAACTAGTTAGATTCCTCTAAAAAATAAATACAAATACAATGGATTTTATGGGTTGAAGTATACACAGGTATCATGTGACATAGGAAGTACAGAAACACATAAAAAGATTGAGAATCTTTTTTGCTAGATATAAATACTTAAAATAGGGCAATTACAAAATATTATTACTTTGGCAGTATGTTGCATTAGTCATTGTTCTGCCATATAAAATTAGCCATTTTTTAAAATTACATTTTATACTTTGATTCTTTTTTATTCCCATCCAAATTCTATGTGAAGGAATTAGTTCAAATTAGTTTTTGTAAGGCATTGAACAAATCTAAATGACTGAAACAATTCTAATAGAATAATTTAAATATCCTAAATATAATGGTATGGCCATGACTTTTAAACAGATGAGAGGAAGGAATGCACTGTAAAAGATATCAGCATGCAGAGTGTATTATTTATGTCTCTGTGTGCATAGTCCTCAGTTAAGGCTGTTGAACACAGACTGTGAGGGGAAGGTAATGTCAGCATGATAATCCAAGTCTCAAGTATAATGATTTTACAGAGTAAATGTATTTAGCAATCAGATTTTAAAAATATATTGACCAGCTCTGCTTAATCAGTTCCTGTTGCTTTTTCAACTGAAATCTGGAGCTTTGTTCCTGCAGTCAGTTCATGTAGATGTGTCCACACTGTCACCCCAAAGTGAGTACAGTGGGGCTGCCCTCCACATGAACTACAGTAATAACTTATTTAATAAAAGCCTAATAAGTTAATAAATAAGGAGTGGGTATTCATTGTGGTGAAGATTTCCTTAGATATAGGGAGCAGTTTTGTTCAGCAATGGTCTTCCATTATTCCAAAGTTGCCTTGAATTAGGAGCAGGTGTTTGTACAGGTAATACAGTAATATAGAGAGAATGAATTTGCAGTTTCAGAAATATCTACCTGTAGTCCTCTGATTGTAGGTACAATCAGATGTTAAGACTCAAAGCTTGCTCATAGTAGAGAAAAGCTGCAAATAAAGCTTTTCATCCAGTTTTTATTATTATCCCTTGTCCCAGTGTTAGCTTTGTTTTCTTCTGTGTATTGCTTTAGTGAAAGCTTCATTCCCATAATTCAAAAGCTGAAATATATATTAAACCTTTTTCCTAGAAGGGGTGAGAGCAGCAGGGAATGGTTAGTAGAAATTGTAAAATTAGCTTCCCAAAAATATGCATGTCTGTGATAAAATGCTTTAAACACAACTCCTTCCCTGAAGTTCTCTTCACTGGAGGATACCAAAATCCTGAAGTCTACACTGCAAACTTATATTCCTTAATGTTGCCAAATTATGTGTGAATGTGTACTGAATAAAAACATGTAGATGATTCGTCTGCAAACAGAACTACAAAAAGTAATTTCAAGCTGAGCTTTAGACTTCTGGCAGATCATGTTATATGGTCAACAGAATTTTTAGTAGCTGCCATGTTGGCAGCCAAATTCTGTATCCCATGGCAGAGTGTCAAGAAAAGCTTACCCCAAATGGCTCAACTGCTAGGACATTCCTTCTGAAAGCTGTGGGTTTGAACTCCCTCAGGTGAAGGAAGGCATTGAAGCCAGACCTCTTGCTTGCTGAGCTGCTGTCTGACATCTCCATGTCATGCAGATGGTGTCAAGCACCTCTTACTTCCTTCTGGATGCACTTTAAAATGAAAGGTGCTCCTCTTCCACGTTTTTAGGTATGCTCAGAGCATACTGCAGTCCATAGAGACTTGATGTGGTTTTGCATATTAGCCTAATTTAAACTAAATGTGAAGAACTAACCAGAAGAGTTGTTAACCTTTCCTTCACTCTTGCTAGATACAGTGGTCATGTCCAATAAGGTGAGCTGTGTTACTTTGCTGATCTGCCTGAGAGAAAGTTTTCATTAGGTTAGTTTTAAATTTACAGGAACCTGCTACAACTGGACAACATGTGGAGGGGGATATGACACAGGGAAGAAAGGGCAGGAATGTCCTTTCTGTGGTGAGGTGGGGCTAGATAAGTAGGTTCAGAGTAAATGAAAGGGCTTCAAATTTTGGACTTACTGCCTCATTCCCTTCTTGGATGTAACCCTAGTAAAACGTAAAGGTCCTAGAACATCCAAGGAAGCTTCTGTTTTCAATTGTATTTTTTTTAGGGCAGTAAGATGTGCAGGTAACTAGTGGGTATTATGTTGATCCCACCCAAACTGGTTTGTCTACCATCCTTTTCTTCCTTATTTCAGTTAATATAAAGTCTTTCACCTTACTCCAGTATTATCACTAACACCCATGTGTTTTCCTTCTTCACAGCTGAAAACATTTGCTATGCCATCTTCCTCCTCTTTTATTGTCATTCCATCCAGTTCTTCCTTTCAGTACCAATCAATTAAACCTGTGGCATTTCTTTGACTAGTTCAGTCTTCCCCTAGTATAGTTTGCTGTATTGTTCCTGTCTTTGCATCTCTTTACTGCTCCTTACAACTTTATTTATCATCTTGGAAATTACTTGTTCTCCATTATGCAAGACTGTGCCTACTTCAATCCTACTCTTTTTCTCATTGATTATTTTGTATTTCCCTGACAACATTTTTATCCACACCGTCTTTGAAGCCCAGCTCTCACCTCCTTGTTGCACAGGCCTGTCCAGAGCCCACTGAAATCAAGGGGAGTCCCTTTTGCAATTTCACAGCCCTTTGGTTGAGTTCCTCCCCAAGCAAACCTATTGTTTCCCCTCATTTCTTCAAATCCTTTAAGTATTCACTTCTTTCATTAAACCTGTCAGGGAGAATTGGTCCAAGGGAAGTGGATGTACATTAAAATACATTTTTCTTGCTTTGAAATTTGAACTGTAATCTGTGTCTTGTGAACTTACTAACTGTTCAATATGTGACTGTATGTATTAGATCTTTCTTGGAGTGGAGATGTTGTCTTCCACTTTAGGGCTGAGCAAACAGAAGTAGTATTTGTAGAGGAATAAAAATTTGTCATCTTAGTAAAAGTTTGGGGGGTGGTTTCTTTTCTTTTAATTGTAACAATATTTATTTAAATAACATACTAAGTAAGACAATGGAAATATGTTGCGAAGTCCAGACTTTGTAATTAATGTTTGCTGAATGAAACCCATTATCCTCCTTACATATGGAAGACTTTTAATACCCACATTGTTTGGTGTTGTAAATGAATGTGTCTCCATTTGGCTGCATGTCCTGCATTGTATATATACCAAGTCAAACTCAAAATGTTTTCTCCTAGGAGAAAAAATATTGCATAAAAATTTGTTGTAGCAGATGAGATTGAAAGCTTGCCATGAATGTGAAAAAGAGATTCAGAGGTGAACAGAATATTTAAAGTGTCTGGAATACTGCTGTGGCAAGAGAATGTTAATCTGATGTTGTCTGGGCAGGAGGCAGCCCTTGGAGCCGACACATTCCTTGGGGCCCTGCTGCAAACTGAGCTGCCAGCGCAGTGTTTACAGCGAGATGCAGGGCCAGCGTGCTCTGTACACATGAACTGTGCCTGCCATGCACACAGCACATGGCAAATATGCTCTTCTAACTAACAGCAAAGTTAGTGTTGCATTTCACCTTGACAGTACTGAGCAGGTGGATCACACTGATATATTAGTAAGCACACAAACATAGGAAATGTCCTGTGGACATTGTGACAGTGTTTATATTTATCATGCTTATTTTAACTCCAAAATGTGACTGTGATTTATAAGCAACTGAAATGTCAGCAGTCGAAGCAGAAATATTTTAATGTGTTTACTCCAAAGTAATAAGGCTGTATATATTTTTTAAAAAACATTAACACACATGTGTGGACACAGTGTCCACTGTGTTTTAAAGACCGCTATTACAAATGAGTACTGTATCTGTCATGAAAAGATGGTTTCATCCAAGTCTAGTTTGACAGATAGTAGTAGCCAAATTGATGTTGTTCTTGTATATTGGTTTCACAGAACATAACAGCATGTTATTTGTCTTTTTTTTTTTTCCCCAGATAGTGGTGGTACCAAAGGGGAAAAACTGAGTGCCAAACTAAGAGCTCTGCCTGGAACGAGTGAACCCTATGAAAGTAGCAGCAGTAAAGAAATAGGCAAGTGGACATCTTATACCTTTTTTACTTTCATGGTTCTGAGTGAGGAGAAATAAGGAGAGAGGAAAAAAAATAAATTATTGGAAGAGTATGTAAAATTAGATAATTGGGGAAACATCATCCACATGAAAATGGGGCTTTAGCTTTATTGTTCAGAACTCACTATAAAGTAATTGTAAATATTAAGAATTGTGGCCCATGTTAATATTACTTTTGATATCTGTCTGCTGCATCCTTTAAGTCAGTTCTTGCCATTCTGCAATCATAAGTTCTTCAATAAGATTGAATTTTCAAAGGGGTTTAAAAACCCATATCCATGTGGAATGTGGAACTTCCTGAAAAGCCATTCCTTAAACAAGTCATCAGTCTTGCTGTTCCTTACACTTTTCCAAAGTCTTTTTGGACTAAGAAAGAAATTAAAAAAAAAAAACCCACAAAAAAAAGAGGCTTCCATCAGTAGAAGTCAGGAGCTTTGCTCTTGTGCCCTGACTCAGATCCTAAATCAGTATTTTGTTCTCCTTCAGTGTTCATATGCTCTTTCTGGTCTTCATTTCAAAGACACAGATGTGTAGTGATAAATCCTAACCTTGTGTTTGATTTTGTATGTTTGAAACAAGCTAAAGCTAAAATAGTTTGTAACTGTTTCACATGTATTTATTTAAACTCTAGATGCCTCCTACACAGATCCTCTTGGCCCACAACCAGAAAGACCAAAAACAGCAGCAAGAAAAAGAATGGAGGAAGATGACTTTGCTGATGAAGAACTAGGAGAGGATCTGCTTCCAGAATAGCAAATGGGCCACTCATCATTTTTTTAATCCTTGTAAAAGTTTTAGCTGAAAAACTTTTCATTCATGATGATTTTGTAGTGGATTTTTATAAACTATTTGTGAAATACTTGGAACATGTGGTACCTTATGTTAAAAACATGGATTTGTAATTGCAATGTCTTCTGTAATTGATTTTTAAAAAACAGTGTTGAGGTTATTTTACTCTACACAGGTACTCAAACACATTGCAAGCTGTATCAAATGTGTAAAGCTTTTGCTTTGAGAGATTAATACAATGATAATATGAAACAGAGAAGCCTGCAAAATTTTCTCCTTCAGTGCAAAATACCTCAGAGCAATGCTTGTAAGGTTGAAAATCCCATATCCTTCATCCAAAGCCAGAATTTATTTAAGGCCTCTCAACTGACTTTCTGAAAATGTTGGGTATGACCTTGGTCTTCTTAAGGTCCCAATTCAGCAAATCACTTAGCACTGATACCAAAGAAAGCATCTATATTTTAGTGTATGCTTAGATGAACTAGGACCATTTTGCAGTCTCTTGGCAATGTCCTTATTTTTGGTTTTTCATTCTGAGTGGTCAGAGTTGTCAGGATTTCAGCCTGGTTTGTCAGCATTGCTAATTAGATTGCAGCTTTTGTGTCTTGTGTTGGAGATTGTGGTATTGACCACATAGTGGTAGTTTTCTACAGCCTAAGCTGAGTATGGGTCAAGAAGTTAGTTACAGAAATCATCATTTTATAGACTGAACAGGTTTGATCTGAAGTTACTGAGACATGTTAATTTCCTGTAGTAGGAATCACTTTGTGGAGATGAAAAATACTAGTCAGGTGTTCAGAATTTCCTATTAAATACTTGCAAAACTAGTCCACTGAGATGACTTGGTTTTGGAATGCTGGCAGGAGTTTGGTTTAATAGTTAAACTTTGGTTATTGCACTTTGAAATGTGAGGACTCAGTCTTCTAAAATTTTTGATGCTCCTTCTCAGCGTTGGTGCTCAGACTGTTTCCCAACCAGTGACACTGGAGAGGTTTCTTCATATTTTCATGAAATGTTTTTCCAGGTTTTAAAAACATCTGCCCAGTTTCATAAGATGTCTGGAAGCGGTCAGAAATGTCCTGTGGGGTTTATGGCACAGCTAATGAGCTGCTCTGTGTGTGACGTGCTTCCCACGGCACTGGAGCAGCGCTCCATCTGGGACTGCACCGCTTCTGCCTGATGGTACGAGCAGAGATTTATCCCAAGGGGTTCACCAAAGAAGAAAGACACAGTAAGTTCTGGGACCTCATCCTTCTAAGGGATGGAAAAGAGCATGAGAAGGAAGTGGATGGCACTGCCTTAGTTCTGCAAGTCTTTCTATTGCCTGTTCCTCAGTCCTGCTGTATCTACTGCTCTGGTCAGAGAATGACATATTCATGGATGTCATGGTAGTTTTTTCTGTCAGGCTTAGTCTTGGAAGACCAAGACCACCAGGATGCAATGTGCCCTGCAGGAGGGAATGTTTTCATCTGCAGACTGCAGTGGCATGAGGTATCTGACTTAATCCTAGTAAGAGAGAATACTTGGGACCATGGCAGGGAGTGTAGATAAACCTGTGAAACAGTGCAGAAGAGAAGGCAGGAGAGACACTGTCATGGTCTTCTAACACAAAGAGAAGACTGTAGTGGGTTGGCCCTGACTGGATGCCTGGCACCCACTGAAGCCTCTCTGTCACTCCCCTCTACAGCTGCGCAGGGGAGAAAAAATATAATTAGGGGTTCATGGGTTGAGATAAGACAGAGATCACTCACCAAATACCATCATGGACAAAACAAGCTCAAATTAGAGATATGAAGTGAATTTAATACTATCAAAATCAGAGCAGGATAATGAGTAGTAAAATAAAATCTTCAAAACACCTTTCTCCCCACCCTTCCCTCCTTGCCAGCTCTACCTCCTACCCTAGTGTCCAAGGAGGCAGGGAATGGGGGTTATGGTCAGTCCATCACCTGTGGCTTCTCCTGCTCCTCAGGGAGAGGAATTGCTCTTCTGCTGCACCATGGGGTCTCTCCCATGGGAGACAGTTCTCCATGAACTCCTCTAATGTGAGTTCTCTGCAAACTGCTGCAGTGTGAGTCTGTCCCACGGGCAACAGTGCCTCTCAAGTTGCTGCAGCATGTGTCACTCTTCCACAGATCTCCCATGTGATCACAGCCTCCTCTTGGGCATTCACATGCTTCAGTGTGGGGCTCCTCCACAGACTGCAGGTGAATCTCTGCATCCCCATGGATCTCCATGGGCTGCAGGAGCACAGCAGCTTCACCATGGTCTGCACCACAGGAAGGGGGGAATCACCATGGGCTGCAGGGGAATCTCAGCTCCGATGCCTGGAGTACCTCTTACTTCTCTGCATTCACCTTGGTGTCTGCATAGTTGTTCCTCTCACATGTTCTCATCCCACTCTTCTCTGGAAGCAATTAAAACTGTATGATACCTTTTTAAAATTCTTAAATATGTTATCACAGAGGCATTACTGTCATTCCTGATTGGTACAGCCTTGCCCAGCAGCAGGTCCATCTTGGAGCTGCCAGGGATTCACTCTGTCAGACACAGAGGAAGCTTCTGGCAGCTTCTCACAGAAGCCACCCCTGCAGCCCCTCCACTACCAAAGCTTGGCCATGCAAACCCAATGCAGCATCTAATCAAACATTGCAATTGCACAGACATGTCCATGAAAAAATAATAGGAGGTACCAATAACTTGGGGTATGGTTCACAGCTTAGTCTGTAAAAAAACTCTTACGGACATCAGAGAGATTTTTGATCAGCAGCAGTTTCTTGATTTGGTTTGCCCAGATGCTTAACTGTACGTTGTGTAAAATTCTGTAGATTACAAACAATTGCACTTTTGTTCCAGTCCTGCACAAACTCGCAGGCACTTCTGGAACATGTTGTTTCCTATGTACAAACTCCCAGGGACTTCTGGAACATGCTGTTTCCTACAGCATGAGGATCTGATTATATAATGCTCTGGGTTATGATGTATTTGCATGTTATTTTGCAAGCACAGTTGAGCTTGTTCTGAACTGACAGAAAGCCATGTGATTCAGCTCCAACACCAAAATAATGAGTACTGCTGACAGTCAAAATTACGTAGCCCAGGTTCATCTACTTCAAAACCATGTTCACTATGGCTGCATCTCTACTGGAACTGCAGCTTTGCCAGGGCAAGCCCAGGGCAGAGGAGGGGATGTGTAACCAGCTGTTCTGTAACACCAGTAGTGCAGTAGTGCGCAGTAGTACAGTTTTGAACCATGACAGTTCATCTCCTAGACAATGCCTTGCATGATCCAAAGGTAAGCCTGGGCCAGGAACCATTCTTTGGAAGCAGCTTCAGTGCATCATCCCTCTTCTTTGGTGCAAGATGTTCTGTGTGAGGAAACACAAGACTCAAGGACTGGACTCTCCCTGATGGAGATTAATACAACGGGAATCTCTTGAGAAAGAAGCTGCATGCATGTCTAAAGTGGTGTGTCACCATGTTGTTGGAAGGACTCAAACTGTCGGGAGGTGAATACAGCTGCGCAATTCAGGCAGCTCAGGTCTCCAAGGAAGTGACCCGGCTAGTGGAGTGCTTGTCTGAAATAATTACCTGGGTTATATGGGATTATTGTGCTATGCTGATGTGACGTCCCCGACCCTGTCCCTGTCCTGGAGGTTGATTGGCATTTAGCTTGGGTGCAGTGAGTTATGTTCCCTGCTGCCATGTAAGATGCCCTTTGTCCTGCAATAGGTCTTAGAAACCACAGGAGTGGAAATACTGAATGAGCTAAATAATTCTATTTTTATCTGAGAAATTCAAACAGAAACTTTTTCTCAGGCTTGGTTGCACAAAATAGACTCAATCTCCAGAAGCCACACACTGCAGGTATTTGCTTCAAGCAGCAAATATAAACCCCAATCTTGTGTTTATCATTATGGAATTAGTAGATTGATCATTTAAGATTCCTGCTATTAATTTGTTGTTGTTGTTGTTTGTTAGCAGAGCAGCAGTATTAAACCTAGGAAAATGCTGATTCCCTTGAGAAACTGACTTATGAGGTATTTTAGCTTCTATTGTCATGAAAAGATATATTATACAATATTAAACAATCCTCTGTTGACCTCTTAGACTTGAGATTTTCCTCAGGATGTGCTAGATTCAGATACATACAAAGTTATGTATGTAACTTTCTCTTTATGTGTATGAAAAATATCTCATTGTACAGTAGCCAAATATAAATGATTACTTGAGTAGTATTTTATTTATTGCTGAACAAGCCTAACTCTACAGCATCAAAGCATCCTTAATCATGCATTTCATGTTTTTATCTGAACATCCTTCACTAGAGATTACATCTCATTACTTTTAAAACAAAGCTATTCTAGAGTAAAATAGGGATTGAAAACTGTACCAAGATAAAGTTCATAGGATGGTTTGGGTTGGAAGAGACTTTAAAGATGACCTAGTTCCAGGCTTTTTGGCTTTCTGGGCTGTGAGTGCACATGGCTGGGTCATGTTCCACTTATTTCAACCAACACCACCAAGACCTTCTCCTCAGGATTGCTCTCAATCCATTCTCTACCCAGTCTGTATTTGTGCTTGGGGTTGCCAATCAAGAGTTTTATGATAAAGTTTTATGATAAAGGGCTCTTTCTCTTGGTTCCTTTGCAAGTGTAGTATGAGATAGTAAGAAATTAATCTGATTTGCTACACTTTGATTATTCTTGATGTCAAGGACACAGATGCTCAACTTTATAGTGAAAAGTCTATTTTTAGCCTGTTTGCTCCTCGGACTCCACCTTTGCAAAATGAAGTCCTTTGAAGATTCTCCACTTCTCAAGAATTCACTTTTGCAAAGCTGAATTGCCTAACAACTGTAACATATGCTGAGATCCTGCTGTAGAAGATGCTATGCCATGGAAGCTGCAAAGTGGTATTACAGTGCTTCCAACTGCAGGGAAGATGAATGGGAACAGAACAGTTTGCGTGACAGGTTATCTGCAAACAGAATGTGAGAGAGAAGGACATCTCTGGGGAGTAATTTAATTCTCTCTCTGAAGATTTATACCTGCTGGTGATGCCAGCTGAATGCTTGTTCCACCCGACAATATGAGCTGTTCAACTTAAAGATCTGTACAATGATTTTTAAAATGTTTTTCACATCGTTTCAGATATAGATAGGATCTCATTCATGCTGTAGCAGGATGGGAATAAGCATTTCAGTTTAGGTCAATTCTGCCATTGTTGTGACAAGCACATTACTGTGGTTTCATTAATAATGCTTGTCACAATAATGTGGTTTATTTATGTGTGAACCACAGTATCTGAAACCAGCTGTCATGCCAGAGCAGCTACGGAAGACAACAAACCCAACCAAGAAAATGTCCTGACAATTGCTACTCGTGGGGGATTAATGTGTCTGGGAAGGGCTACATTCTTACATCTACTGTCAGGTTTTCATGATCATTCAAATGGTTCTGAAACAATTTGCCAAATTATCTTAATAGTCTGATGATAATAGTATTTTTTTTCTCCTGCTATGACACATTTTTTCCAGCTGTTGGTAACAACGTAAGGTTGAAGAAACAAACCTGGTGTGGTTTTTGTTAAACACATTTCAGTGTTTAACATTGCATGAAATGCTCTCTGGTGGAATTGGGTGCAGAAGATCTTTCTTTTTTTATATGAACTCACTAAAAATGTCTGCCTTATTTTTGCACAGCTTAGTTTTCTTTTGAACATCCTGACTTGCTCATAGCAGAGATTTGTGGAATGGAGCTTACTAGCTGGCACTGATCACTGTGACGATAATCTCAGGAGAGAGGTAAATGCCACTCCCAAGTATAAATGTTGAATGACAATCCCCAGAAGGAACATTTAGAATATTATGTAAAAGTGAAAGACATACTTTTGAGTTCATTGATTGAAATATCATATACTACATCAAATTCAGGACAGATTTTGTATTACTTTTTTTTTCAATATTTCATTTGTTTAGATGTTTTAAATCCCCCTCAAATTCTAAGAAAACTATAAATTAACACCAATGATGATGATACTGCTTGGTAATTTCTTAAGCGGTGAAAGAACCTAAGTTGACAAAGTGTATTAGTGAATATTTTATGACTCAGATGTCTCTGGTGTAGACTGTGCCACAAGAACTGGCATAGCACTCTTAGTTCCCATGAAATGGAATCTCATTTGCTGCCCTTCTGTGGTTATTATTTGAATCAATGAGATTTTTTGTAAGACAATACAAAGCAACTAATGTATAGAATTAGAATATTGCCTAGATAAGACACAAAGCCTTAAATTTAATGGCAATTTAATGACTGTGCCATTGTTTTCGCTTCATCTGCTCTGGTTTTTTGAGGCAGACTTCTCCCAGAAATGGCAATGCATATAAAGGAAGCGCATAAAACCCATGTTTTGCAAAGCCAAGTGTGACATCCTCATGCTACTCAGAAATTTCTCAAGATACTGGTTTATCTTAGGAAGAGTAATATATCTGTCATGATAAATATTTGCTGTGTTGCCACATACACCACTTGAAGGTGGCAAAGTAACACGAAGCTGGTGTGTGTTCAGGGGTCACACTGGTCTGGGCTAAATGGACAGGTATCTTGTCCCAGTCTGTCACCTGAGGATATGACTGCAAAGGGGAGTTTTCAGTTCAATTGAAAAAGACAAAGGCTAATATACTGCTAGTAAGTGATACTCACCTGTGATGCATATGGTACCAAAACCACTAAAAATCATAGTTAGATGTAACTCTATGACTTTTCAGAAACCATTAAATCAAACCACTTCATCACATTATGAATGCCAGGCCATTCTGCTTCAATTCCAGCCTGTTTGGTGAAGGTGATACCTTGTATTTCTGTGGCACCAAGCTGGGTTTTCTCAATCCTTCTATGATTTATGATCCTATTTTCCCCTATACCTAATTAGTATTTTCATATTTAACTATCTTTATCCTAAATGCCTCAAGAGACATGCAGGACTTAATTATAGCACATGAAACATTTGATTCAAGAGATGAATTTTAAAGTCACACCATTTCAGTGGACCACATCCTTTATGACCCAGAGTACTACAGGTGCTTATTTTTGTGGATTGTACCAGAGACCTGAGTATTTTGCATCATGTGTTTTTAAAAGTATAGAATAGGTGGAGAAGCCATTAGAGGTGAGACTCACCTCAACCTCTTTAGCTACTTACGATGCAAATTTCTCGTCTTCTGCAGAGGCTTCTGTTGCAGCCAGCAGAGTGACCCTGCAGTGGGTTCTGCCACAGGCCGCCTCGGCAGGAGGACAGGGCGGATCAGGCTCCAAGCGGCCTCACGTTCACCAGCCCCAGTCCTCATGAGGGACATCAACCACCCCGGTGCCTGCTGGAGGAACGACACAGCTGGGACGGAGAAACATGCCAGAGGTGCTACCTGCAGTCGGGCAAGCGGGAAATCCCAAACCCCTACGAGGGACAATGCCAATTGCCCTAAAGTGACTGGGAGAGTCCGGCTAGAGCAGTCCCGAGCGCTCGCCGCCTCCGTGAGCGCCGCCGAACATGTTCCTGGCAGGCGAGGTCAGGGGAGATGCAGTGAGGCGCGGGGCACTTTTCCAGCAGCTCCTCCGCCGGGAGAGCCAGTGGCACGGCGCGGCGCCGCAGCCCGCCGCTCTCCGCGGCTCCCTCGAGGAGAAGCAGCCCGGGCGCCATGCAGCGAGGCAGAGTAAGGGGCGGAGGGGCGCGGAGGGGCGCGGGCGGTGCCGGGCGGGCGCGGTGTCCCCGCGGTCCCCATCCCCTCTGACGGCGCCCTCGTTGCAGGTGCGGGCGGCGCTGGCGGCGCTGCTGGCGCTGCTCTGCGCCGCGCTGCTCCCGCTCCGCCCGGAGGCCGCCAGGGCGCCCAAGCAGCGGCCGGCGCGGACCCGGAGCTGCGGCGAGCGACCCGAGGAGCTGCTGGAGCAGCTGTACGGGCGGCTGGCGGCGGGCATGCTGAGCGCCTTCCACCACACCCTGCAGCCGGAGCCGCCGGGCCGCCAGCACAACGCCAGCTGCCCCGCCGGGACACGGCCGCCCGCGGACAAGAGGGTCCGGCTCCCCGTCAACCTGCGCAGCGCATCGCCCTGGGCATACAGGTGACTCCGGGGGAAGGGGGTGCGGCCGTGCCAAGGGGTCCCGGCGGGGAGAAGGGAGCCGAGCCGGTGTCCCCGCGTGGGGCTTTCCCGCGCCGTGCTGGGGGACGCGAGGCGTGACCGCGGAACCAGGCAGCAGCCTGCAGGAAAGGTGCTAAAGCGCACGTCTAAGTAGGCGATATAAGGTAATTGTGTGAAAACAGCTTGTGGGAGGAATATGTTTAATGGGTAAAAAGAGAAACGAATGAGGGGGAGTAAGCCGTGAGATGGAGCTGACAGCCACAGCCACCCGGGAGCACAGACCACCCTCAAAAAGTCACTTGGGCAAATTGTCATTAGGTGGAGTTCACTCAAAGGACCACCACCAAAGAAGCACCTCCTGACTCTGCAGCAGTCACTGAGGGGCTCAGATGCTTTCCCCAAAAAGTGACTCCAGACACTCCACTGTTTCTAAAATACATCAGGGTACAGTCTGTGTTCAGGTCACCTACCAACAGAGCCGTAGCTGCACCTACCAAACACTCCCAAGGGCTTGATGTAGAAGCATAGGCAAGGAATGAGTACAGCAATATTCTCCACCTGTGTTTTCATCCTGTGCTTTGCAAACCTCCTTCCCCTGAGGTGGAGCAGAAGCTCACAGACTATTTTTAAGGGAGCATAAAAACAACTAAGTAAAGTAAATTTGTTGTGAGGCTGCTTAACACATGAAACAAGGGTCTGCACTTCTATAGGAAGCTCTGGAAAAGCTTGGAAACCACTGACCTAGTACACTGGGACCAGTGTGTGATCACATTCCCAGAAGATTATCAAATCTTCTGGTGGTTTGAATAAGACTGAGTTCTATTTTCAGCTTTCTGTAAAGGACTGCAGACAACAGGAAGCTGAAACATGCAAACTTAAAAGGAACTGACTTTCTTGCTACTTTTTATACATTATCCTTGGTATATATTTTGATGCAGTTCCTGTGTATTCAGCAAACAGTTATCTCCTTGTTAGTGCTCTCCAATAAACATTTATTTTATGGCATGGGTTTTGCCCGCTTCTAGTGTAAGAAGAAATCCTACTGAGAGAAAGATGGTTTATTTGCTCAGTAAGCCTTTCATAAGCCAAGTATTTTTAGCAATACATTTTCTCTAAGCAGACTGAGGATTTTTAAGCTGCCTAAGAATGCACAAAGCAAATACCATCAACGAAACACCTACCACTGGGCCCAGGTATTTTATACAGTGGTTTTGCAAAATACTAGCGCCATCAGAAAATTGTTCCTCTGGTCTGAAAACAGTGCCTTCCATCCTTACATCTTGTTGGGCAGGTATTTATTTTCAGATGGAGCTCTGTATAGCCTTACTTCTTCACAGAGAACCAGCTGCTTTTTGGGGCCTGGCTTACAAAAGGTTTATTAAGAAGCTGTAAATCCACTGTACTTTTCATCAAAATGTTTTCAAGACAGACCACTAACCATTCACATAGAGGTAGCTTGATGACATCTCCAAGCTAGGAATTTTAAAAGATAGTGGAAAAAAAGTATTACACCATTAAAAGCAAAATCTAGAATTATATTCAGGGGGAAAAATATTTCTCTAGGGTAAAGAGCCCTGAGTACACTGTCTAGTTAACAGATCTCATTTACAGCTTTTTCTGTGACTGCATTTTTACTGTATCATTAGTGTGCAAAGAGACAACAACAGATATCTCAAGATGCGTAATTGAAGTGTAAAATATAAGATTACTAATGTGCATTAGCTATTAGCACCTGCTATCTCATAGACTTTTGAAGCCAGATGTGAAAATTTGTTTAGTTATGTGGCCTTCAACTGGGTACCCTGGAAGCTCCTTTATCCCATTAGAGCTACTCCATATCTTTGAGAAGGACACACAGTTCTTCATTAAAGACTGCAAATAATGTCCCATTATGCTTTGTCAGTGGTTAACCAATTTCACTTACACAATCCCAACAGTTTCTTCTCCATGGCTGGAGTGTTAATCTGAAAAGCTGCATACGGCTCTCTTCTGTACTACAGAACTTTCTTGACAAGCTTACTTGCATTTAATTATTTTCCCTCATAAATTGCTCCCCTTCACAGATCCATTGCTGTCTCCTGAACTGCCTTCTGAATCACCAAAATTGTTCTAGAGGTGAATGCTCATAAATAAATTCACTGTAGGCAGACCCCTCTTGTATGCCCTGACAGGACACTGCTCAAAGGCTGAACTGGACTACTTGAAATTTACATCAAGATGCCTGTCCCGTTCCCATTCCAGCGTCTCACAGACATCCTGCTCTTTGACTTCTCTTCTGCACCTAAAGACTTAGAGTGCAATTCATTTCTGCTCTGTGCATAAAGGCTCTTTTTTCTTTTTGACCTGCATTTTAATGCCTGAGATACCTCATGCTGCTTTCTCTGTCTTCGTTGGTGTTGCAGCAGTTCCCATTGTTACCATCTGCAGATTTCATTAACATACTGTTTATACTCCCTATTCCAGGTCATTAATAATAAAGATATTAAGTCTGGCTCTACTTACTTTCCCCCGTATGTCTCCCTGGGCACTTGCTCCCAGCTGTTTAATGCTGCTGCTTGTAATTCTTCTGCTCACATGACTGTTCAGTTCAAGTCAACTGAAATTTCTTCATATCAGCATTTATGAGAAAGCATCAAATATATTACTTAGAGAACTGTGTATAATGTTGACCCTACTGTGCTGCCTGTATCCCAAGCCTGTCATTCTATTTAAGTGTGGAAGAATTAGGTTTGACTGGCTCAAAGCTCAGATAATCCTTGTGTGGCTTCTTTGCTCATCTTCATTCTGTGCATACTATTTATTTTCCATTACTTGGTCTTTTAATTTGGTTATACAAAAATCAAGACTTACATCATTTTTGGCTTGCTATGACCCAGAGATACAGGAGTTGTACATGGATTGCACCACAGAACCATCTGGTCCTTGACCCTGCTGCTAGCAGCAACCAACAGGTGGTATTTAAGGCAAAAGTTAGGGGAAAAATACTAGTTTGTGTGTCTGATACTGAAATTCCATCCTGATGGCCACAGGAGATCAGTATATAACTCAGGGCACAGAGTTTAATCAGTGAATCACTCTTGCTCTGCAGAGCTATAAAGAGGCAGCAGGGTTCCCTGAAGTCAGTTGAGCACACTGGATTTGCTCAGTAGGTCAGGTAGTTGGGCTACAAATTACCCAGCTTTTTTAAAAAATAGAGCCAGCACCAGAAGCTCTGCCATGAAATTGACCTTCCATGAAATCATCAGGCTGACTGTGTGCCAGCTTGTGACATCTATCCAGGGGTTGCCTGTCCTTTTTAGCAGTATTACATGGACAATTTATGAAATCCAGGAAGCCTGCTTGTACATGGAGGTTCTGGCGAGGGCCACTTGGCTACTGCTGTGGTTCAGAGTTGCTTAACAAGAATTAATGATATGGTGAACCTGCAGACCCTACTGACAGCACAGGATGGGTGTTCTTGTTAACATTCACAGTCATGGTGTATCATTACCAGTGCAAGGACAACTCTGGAGATGCACAGACAAGTTGCTCATGGACAAAAACCATTATAAAAAGGATTAATTTTAAATGTCTGCCTAAATGTTTGTGGGGTCTGATCATAAAGCTCAGACCAATGGTTGAAAAATCTGATCCTGCTGAAGTCAGCAGCACTTTTACAGGTAGTGTTGATTTGTGATTACATTCATGGTGCTGCAGAGCACAGATGCCATTCATTAATCAGCTGTATATATCAGCTCTATTTTTATTTTCTGATGTCTTAAGGCTATAATAACAATCATAGCTAGTTTGCAAACACACTTCTGCATGAGTGTAGCAAAAATTGCTTATGTGTATTCAAGAAATCATTCATGTTTCTGAATTTCCAAATCCCGTGGCTTCTGTTTCTGCCTCCGGGGCCTAATCCTGCATTTACTAAGGGTTAAATTACAGAGATTTAACTTCTGTTGGTAGCGTTGCTCTGATGATAAAATCCCAAGTTAGCCAGTCCCTCTCTCAACCATTGCCTAGCTTTTTTTTTCTGTTTTTCAAAAATCAATTTCCGTTTATATAAACATCCTTGGTTTTGTGCTCATTTACGTAAAATCTTAACAAAAGTAATACAGGCAAGTAATTTTTCACTGGTAAAAACCAAGCTTGTCTGCAATGTGTTTGAACAAAGTCATACAAGACAGCTTTCCTTTAAATAATACTCCAGTGATTTTCTAGAAGCTTATCCAAGACATTTTCCAGGATTTAACCTTACCATGTGGCATGGTGTGCATGTCCCAAAGATGCAGCCAAGGGAAAGAATACAAGGGGATGCTGCCATCCTTTTTAGTTGAGCACATGTTTGTACAACTCTTCAGAAAATCAGCACTGGGCTATTTTTGTGCAAGCACTGTATTACCTGTAGTAGTAATACCTATGTTGCTGCCTGTATATAAAATAAACTAAGCATAACATGAACAAAAGAACACCTGCTATAGTGAAATAAATGTCTTGGCAAGGGAGAAAAAAAGCTGTTAGCTCTTAATCCTGTAAGTATTTGAGAGTGAGAAGGAAGGGGATGATGATCTGCTTATTAGACTTCTGATAACATCCAGCTGTTAGCCCAGTGCTAACAGTGATTTTCTGGAGTCGGCTGCCTGCCCCAGCACAGCATCTGACCCCGTGGAATCAGAAGCTTGGAAATTATGAAGTGACAATATTATTAAAAATACTACATATAAAAGTAGCAGTACAGGAGAAGGCAGATTAAGTCTCTGCAAGAGTTTTACTTCTGACAGAGTTTTCTCTTGAGTTTCCAGGCTTAGTACGTAAATGGCAGGAAGTTTGTTTTTCACTGGGAGCTCTCAAAGCACTCATAGGGTCATAAGGAAAAACAGCCGAGTCACACTTCATTAGCAGTTCCAGTTCAGCACAAACCTGCTTCTTGTTCCAGCAGATGGGAATAGAGCAGCCCAGCACAGCTCATTGCTCCTGTCACTTGTGAACCAGGAATGCTGGCGAGGCAGAGTTAGCCTTACACAGTGGTGACCTGAGTTCACAGGACAAGGGCAATGCTCATCAAAGTCTCTGGGCTGTCTGGTTTGCAGCAGTGGCCACAGCAAAGCACACGAGGCTGCAGGGGACACTTGAGTACCAGTGGGAAGTTGCACTTCTCTGGTTCTCCACCGCTCTTCCCAGCTCCGTCCATCTCTTGGGTGTGCAAAAGACGTAGTGGGAACTTGGAGCATGTGTTTTTACCTAGCTAATTAACCTGATGAAAAATGTTTACCCTCTTCCAGGAGAAGATGTTAAAACATGACTTGTAGTGGTTGGAGTAATGGAGAGGAATCAAACTGAGGCAGTGGTTATTCTCTGCAGAGTGATTATGCTCAGTTCATATGAACAGAAGGAAGCAGCTCCAGCTGCATTTATCCAGCTGAATGCTCCACATTACAGCTGTTCATTAGTGGTTCAGACCCAAGTGGTCTGAACCTAGAAAGACAAAAATGAGGCTTTGTTTATATGGCTTTTCTGAACAGGCTTGAGCTGAAGATGCAGAACCTTGTATATGGCTCCAAATTTTAATGACATTTGAGTTAAGGTATTAATTTCAGGAGGCATTACTTAGAGGCTACAGCCATGAAGTTCTGGTCTGGATGCAAAACCACATCAATTTTTTGAATCCTTCATTAAGTTTGGAATCCAATTCCTTCCAGTCTTCACATGATGTATTGACATCGATATTAGTAATAAAGAGATTTTTTCCCTTGGAAAGTAAAAAAACCATGCCACAACCACACTGTCTTTCAAAAAACCCACCCCATTAATACCAGGTCTTTTCCATGTGGGAGTTTGGAGGAGACAGTTGATTGCAGACCATGATTCCAGTGACAGTGTTCTCCTGTTATGAGTGAAACCTCTTACGTTTGCATGCAGAAGCACGTTCATGCTTTCCAGTAACATCATAAACCAGGTGTTAGAGATAATACAGTAGAGGAAATACCAATGACTTGACATGTGGTGTGTTTAACAATCCACCACTGAACTTACTCACACTTCAGCTTGAAATGGGAATGTATCACAGTAGAAAGGCCTGTGTTCCGCTTTCGTCCCTTCTGCTGGCTACCAGGCATTTTATTTCACACTGGTGCGAGATCCTGTAACATGAAGGTATTTCCTGGGGAAAGTAAGCGAGTATAAGTGGGACAGAGGAGCATTGCAAAAAATATCTGCAACATCACAGATGTCTGGCTAGGAGAGAACTGGTCAGATTTTTTTGTGAGGAAAACAAGTTCTTTAACATTTTAGACAGATACATATATATGTTATGGTCATTTTACATATATTAGAAAGTCTTTTCCTTGATAACAGGATAATCAAGTTTGTGTTTGGCAAGAGCTGTGATTCCAGATTTGCTTTAACCTGATAAACTGTTGATACTTCTGAAAAAGGAAGCTCCCTTCTGTTCCTGCCTACAGCCACTTGTTAGCTCTGGCTCGTTGGTGTAGAGCTCTGTGTACATGTGTGGCAAGACAGTTGACAGACCAAAATCCAAGTTTTGATGAAGTTACTCCTCGGTTGAATGAATTCCTTGATCAATCCTGTGACCAGAAAAAAAAAATGAGTGTCAACCCAGGGGTGGATGTGAGAGGGAGAGCCAGTTTGCCTGTTCTTACAAGGACAGATTTTGTTGACTAGCAGTGACTGCAGTCACAGCTTGAGGCAGACTTATGCTGCCTCTTCCAAAGCTGGAACTTTTCTCATTTCATCTTCTCATGGCCTGAAGAGATAAAGGGGGAACACTTTGATACCCAAAGAAGTGCTGCAAACCTTGGGAAAAAAAATTTAGAAATTGCTTTAAATCTGGTAAGATTTAAGATCATTTTAAGATCAGTTAAGAGATCCTACCTGGACAACTGCATACAGCTCTGAGACCCTAAACACAAGAAGAACATGGACATGTTGAAATGAGTCCAGAGGAGGCCATGAGGATGCTCAATGGCATGGAGCACCTCTCCTATGAAGACAGGCTGAGCCTTCCAGTGTCTAAAGGAGGCCTATAAGAGAGCTGGAGAAAGACTCTTCTCAAGGGCATGGAGTGATAGGGCAAGGAATAATGGCTTTAAAGTGGAAGAAGGCAGGTTTAGATAAGATACTGGGAAGAATTAAGAAGTGAGAGCAGTGAGACACTGGCACAGATTGCCCAGAGAAGCTGTGGATGCCCCATGCCAGGAAGTTGCAGTTTATCTCAGTGTGGGCATGAAAACGTTGCTCTTCTCTGGTTAGAGGAAGATACAGTAGATATGAATTAGAAAAAGCAATACAGAGTTCTGCTTTCAAGGGGAAGGCACCTTTATGACCCCAAGTGCACTAGAAACTGCTTAATATTACTAGTATATTAGTATATAATAGTATACTATTACTGCTTAATAATAGTACAATTCAATTCTATTTAAATTACTAAATTTTAAAACATCATATCATGGCTTTAACAATAATTAGTTAAGAAGGATTTGTACCAGTTTTTGAACAACTCAAAGCAGATAAATTTAGAAATGTCTGAGTGTCCTTTTTAATGCTCTGTTTACCAATTCAGTCCAAAATGCAAAACTCATTCTGTTTAAACCCTTACCTCTCTTAATTTAGAAAGCCAGATTGTTCATACTTCATGTGCACAGTAGGACCTAATCAGTTCTGTAAGCTGTTCATATTTTGTCTTTATACTTTAAAAATTAGAAGCCAGGCAGCAACAACTACAGCTGTTTTTCCTGGCAAAGACAACAAAACCACGATATAATTATTCTAGTGATTATATTATTATAGTAATCATAATAATATATAAGATTCTAGAATTCCAGCTGAATATACCCATTTTTTAGAGGTATTAACGAATCTTCGATTTGCTCCCCTCTAGAATTTCCTATGACCCCACGAGATACCCTAAGTACATTCCCGAAGCCTACTGCCTGTGCAAAGGCTGCCTGATGGGGATCTTTGGCGAGGAGAGCTTGCACTTCCGCAGCACCCCGGTGTACATGCCCACCGTGATCCTGCGCCGCACGCCCGCCTGCGCCGGGGGCCGCTACGTCTACACCGAGGATTACATCACCATCCCCGTGGGCTGCACCTGCGTGCCTGAGCCGGACAAGGAGGCGGAGAGTGGCAATTCCAGCATAGATAAGCAAGAAGTGAAGTTGCTGGTGAGCCAGAGCAAGCCCTCATCTGAATGAAGAATGTGTTAGGAGTTGTGTTTTGGTACTGGCCTCACATCACCATCTCACCACCTCAGGAAACTATCGCAGCAGGAAACACACTCGCCCTCTTTTTCTGCTTACAGTAATTTCAGATATAAGATGGAAAGTCCAGTCTATCAGATCATTAGAGATGGCAATTCATTCAACTTCTTTAGTTCATGTAAACTTGTTTAGTTCATTATTGCAAACTCCAAAATAGCCTTTTTTTCCTTAGAGCAGAACATTTTATCTTTGTTTATTCACAGTAAATTTTAGAAGATGATGCAACTGTAAGACACAGTAGCTATTACTATAGCAGGCTACTGGTTGTAGATATTTTTAATGAATTTCTTATACTCTACTTTCAAGTATCCTTATATAAAAATCTCATACCTGTCATACATATGCCGAACCAGCAGTTAAAAGGATAACTTCTCAGGCTGGGAGAGCCTTCCTTTATATTGCATAAACTCCAAGCTTTACCTCTGAGCTGTTACTTCTTTGGCTAATTTATACACTACAGCAAGGAAACCTTTGCTGATTTGGAGTCATTCATGAAGCAATATTCTATTTGCTTGCTGTTTTTAAGCTTGCCAAATTGCTAAGGGTACAAAGGTGTTGAGAAAAAATATGCTAGTATATTGTAAAAATGCACTGGACTTTCTTAATGTGGACTAAGTCTAATTACACAGAAAATATCAATTAGAAAAAACACAGTCTGGGTTCCTAGAATTCTGTATTTGATTTCATCCATCACTGACTGCTTAACTGTTTCTTGTGATAAAACTGTATTCCGTGCAGTTGAAAGGCCAAAACCTTTTTCATTTTAGGAGAGGAGATTCCCCATCAAAAAATAAGTACCAAGGATAGGCTTCCCCTCAGCTGCACTGCAGGTGAGTAAGCAGGCTAGGTCTTAAGTTCCAGATGCTCCAAGAGGTCACTGAATTGAGTCCCAGCCAATCCAAACTTGTTAAATCCAACTGATTTTTACAATTACTGTTACTCATTTCTGCCTATGCTACACATAACAGACAACCACGTGCAAAAGCTGTTGTTCTGTGGATGCACAGCCTTCTATCTGTGCAGCCTACTGCTGATGGAACTTGATGGCAAGCCCTCACCAGAAACCCTGGACACACAAAAACTTGAATTTCCAGAACAAGAGGCTGAAGTTGACTCAGCCTAGTGGATGAGAATGAGGAATGACCAGGCATGCCTTGCACAAACATGATTCCTCAGAGG
Source organism: Entomyzon cyanotis (assembly GCA_024500445.1). NCBI lineage: Eukaryota > Metazoa > Chordata > Aves > Passeriformes > Meliphagidae > Entomyzon > Entomyzon cyanotis. Next base: position 71,625,231 of record JAKEPQ010001016.1, on the reverse strand, counting down.
GCCACACTTGCCAAAATGGATAAACCTCTGAATGTACAGCAGAGAATCTCTTCTACAGCTGAAGGATCATGACTGCAATATCCTTACAGAATAAACATTATGTGCAGCAATATATCTGCTACATCATGGATCTCAAAATTGGCCTTAATTCATAGCAGAGAAAGCCCCTACACTACACAAACACACACATCTTTGGAGTGTCATTGGATGAAGAATGCCAAGACTATGAGCTAATCACAATTAACAAGTTAAAGAGAGAATGAAAGTCATGCAACAACTCCATGTCTTGGTGCATAATTATTGACTGTGCTCTCTCTGACTCAGTCTAGCATAACAGTATTTTTATATTTTTACGGTGCAATCTGTGTAACTTCTTACAAAGCCTAAAATAACTGTAAGAACTCCAGAAACAAATAAAAGATTCCCATCATGATGTCAGATTGAAGTTTGTAGCTGTGTTTTTTGTGCACATACTTTTCCTCAATTCTTGTCTTTAGATCTGTGTTTCCTCAGATTGTGATGCTTCTATCTCAAGGGGATCCTCAAGGTGAGTTCAAAGATGGTCATAAAATGTTTACATTTCTCAGAGAACAGCTAATTGCCTGGCTGCTGCCAGCAATTATAGGTAGTTACCTGTTCCCCAGAGAATATAAATACATGCAGCAGTTACAACCTCTTTTCCTTCCTCCTGATGTAGAGGAACTTCTCACCTTCTGAGCAGAGGGAAATGGTAATCAGAGGGGCTTAAAAGGGAGGCAGATCCACAAAACTGGAGAAACACTGCACTAGGTGATGTTGCAGTAGCCTGATGCCTTACAGTTTCACCATTACATTGTAGAGTTTTTGTCTATAAGTACATTTAAGGCAGTGCGAAGGTGAACCTTCAGACTCCAGAGCATAGAACATAAAGTCTTCACACTAAAAGGCAATAAAATTACCCCAAACAACAGCAAAATGTCTAACCATGCAGCCCTTAAAATTTAGTAAATACCCAGAGGGGCTACCAGCTAAGTCTGGCCAAACACTGCCCTCCAGCAGAACTCATTTGTCTGCCCGAACACTTTAGTTACACAAATTTGTCTCCAACAAATCAGTTATTAGAGCACATGGATATATTTGCATGATGATGAGAAAAAATAAATCTCACTTTTCGTTGCAACTCTCTTGTACTGCAGGCATTAATTTTGAGGTTTGCAAGTAAATAGAGCACGTTCAGGGAATTCCTGGGAGTTGCAAGCTAAAATCAGGTAAATTGAACATAATCAGTTTCTCCAATCTAGAAAAACAGATGCTTTAGCTCATATAAAGCTTCAGAAATTGGATGACTGAAAGTACTAGAGAACTGCAAAACCTCCATGGATGAATAGAGCACACGTTGGCGACTTCCTTCTTGTCACACTGCACCAAGTGCAGAAAGCTTCCCACGGTTACAAGCATCTTTATGGTATCTTGTTCAGAAGCCCATTTTCCTTTTTTAATCCTCCTCTTCTTCTGTGACAGACTTTTTAACAGAGCCAGTTTGCTTCCTGATCCAGCTTTCCAGTTAGGTGTCTCTTAAGAGCTGTTTAGGTTTTAGCACAAGCAACTGTTTGATATTTTGTTAGTGAACAACTGTTTGTTAATATGAAACATTAAGAACTATTAGCTACACAAACACTTGCTGGCCTTCAAAATATCCTTCCATATATCCTTTCTCTCCACATTACTTATGTGGGAAAGGTTGAGTGTTAAATGTAGTTTGCATTTGTTTGGAAGTGTTTGGTTGTTTTTTTTTTTAACGAGGTCATCACATCATGGATTTATATCAGTTTCACTTCAAATGTGGTGTGACATTTTCCAGCTTCCAGCCCTCTGGTTACAGCTGCCACAGCCTTGCCTTTAATTTGCATGGGGGAGGGAGTGTTCATTGGAGTTGCTTCAAGGCTGCACAAACTGTTGACAGAAGGCAGACATGAAATGCCTCACTGAACCAACTCCAGGCCCAATAAATGCAAACAATTCAAAGCTAGAACTATCTGGCAGCTGCAGCTGATTTGACAAAACTTTTTGTTGTGCCAGGAAAATCTTTTCCTTCAACGAGATTGTCCCTGGAATACATTAGGAGCCACAAAACACAGAACAATATCCCCAGTAAAGAGATTATTTTCTTCTCTGTAGTAACGCTTAATGTAGGTTGGAAAATTCCTATCATTCAGGAAGACTCAGAAAAGCCTGAGATGCTAGTTTGGGTTTACTGCTAGTCATCACCTGAAGGTGTCTGTCTGAATAGATGAAGATCTACAGCTACAAGTAAACATGGAATTGCATGAGGTACATGGACACAAAAGCATCAGGAGGAAAAGGGAAAAAGGCTGTGATGTGTTCAGAAAGTATAAACACCCATTAATCTCACTGGGATTAGGGAACAGCCATAACTACCTGGACTAGGGTAGCTAAAAGAGGCTACTGCACATAGGACTGTGCAGTCATGAATGCCACTGGAAAAGTAGCATGGTGCTAACACATCACCACAGTCTGCTCCAACAGAAAGTCCATCCATGAGACATCCCCAGTAAAGTCAATCACTACTTGACACTGATATTTTTATTCATAATCCTGTTACAGAAGAGGGATTTTGCTGTCACATAATACTTCTTAAAGTTACCATGCTGGCACAAAACACAAATTCATGATGAATTTTTGTGACTTGTATCCTTCTCAGAAAAAGCGACTTCCTTGGAATCAAGTATGACAAAAATAGTTTACCTCCCATCACTGAGGAAGGCTGTAAATGCCACTAGTCAAGCTCTGCTTGGGCAGCTGCCTGCACTCCCCAAGCTTTTAAGAAGGAAGCTGGTGGACAATGGGCTGCTCTGTTGAGTGCATCTGCACAGATTTACACGTACCCTCAGTTCATAACTCTGCATCTTCACAGTGCCCCTTTTCAAAGCCGTCTGACCTACATGTGAGAAGCAGCAGTGATTTTCTTGGAAGTGAACTTCTTGGTACAACTGAATGGTGCACTTTTATCTTGTTAAGAAATATCTCTGATGAAGTTAGCAAAGCTGTCTTTTGATTCTGCTGTGGAGAGCCCAGTAACATACATTTACCGAATGAAGCAAGCAAAGCAGCAAAACAGGTGAAGCTTCAATTTGAACAGCACATTTTAATTTAGGTGGGTGGCAGGGGAATAGTATCATCCCTTCTGGCAATCATACCTGTCCCACTTGAAGACCCTATGTAGTTAAAAACAAAAGTTTCATGAGTTACTTCATTGTCTCCATCTGCTTGGTGTGCAAGACACTGAGGTAATAAACCAGTTTAAAGTACAGATTTGTGCCAACAGCTATGCAGTTAACATTCTGGTTTGCTTTATTTTTAAACTGACTACATAAAAGTGATGGTGTAGCCACCTGGAAAACAACTAAACCCAGCTGTATTTCACCTGTGGACAGTGATTTTCAGGGGAATTCTGGCTCAGCAGCAAGGATGGCATCTGGTTTGAAAGGCAAGACTCTATGGGCCCTGGGCTCACAGAGCCTGTCAGGAGAGGTCAGTGCCTGTTCTCCCTGTGATCCCTTCCTTTGCTGCGCTTCCCTCATTTTAACACCACCTGTGACCAGTCTGACAGTAACCAAGACATGTGAAAGAGGAAGAAAATTGTTACCATGTAACCCAGGAATACTACATGTAGGGAGGAACCAGCAGGTATAAAATGTGAGGAGGAAAAAGCCTTAGGAAGCAAACAGATCTCTTGGAAAAGGGGGAAGAGAGCTACAGTGGCTTCAGCAGGTATTTATGAACCACTGTTGTGTCCAGCTCAGAGAGCACCATTCTCTGAGCACTGAGAGAGGATTATATTCAATCTACATTATTACATTATTCCTGCTCTGTTTACTCCACCACATGGGAAAATCTGCATTCAAACAGCAGAAATGCACAGAAACATGAGTATTATCTCTACCTTATAAAAAGTCTCATCTCACAAGCTTAATTAGGTTTATTCCCACCACAAAATAAATTTAATACTTCATTTTAGGTGATTCATTTTGTAGATGCAGCATTTCTGTTAGCCTTTACACAGTATGACATACAAAGACAAGTGCTTGTGTTTTGTAGAGTGTATTTTGAGATTATAGAACACTTGAGTCCCTTGAAATTTATGAATCAACTTCCAACCAAATACTTCAGTAGTGTAGTTAACAGGTTTGTCAAAACTGGCTTAAAAATTCCCAGTTATCAAAAATCTCTACTTACCCAAAGTTTTTCCAATGTATCATCTATTTTGACTGAAATATAGTCCAAACCTCGAATATAAAATCTAACATTTTTCACTTTGAAACAGTGGGAATTTATCAATATGTTATTCCTCAGTAGCCTTGTAGGATTCAATGATTTTTAAGATGCTTCTACTTATCTGCTGCTGTCTGTGGAACAGGCGATAAAGATAAAACCAGGCAACTGGAAAAGAAACATAATCATTCTTGTAACTATGAACTTGACATACCTGTAGATCATCTTCAGTTTGATATTGAAATTATTAAAAAGCAGGCACTATATTAAATCAGAGCCATTATGATTCAAGATTTAAGGGACATGGGTCATGTTACTACAGAAGTATCAAGTTCTTTGGCAATGATGACTCTGAGGCCTGCAAGACAAACACTTATGTGTTGTTATAAGCTGAAGTCACTTCAAAGAGGTCACTAATGGTTCTCAAATGGTAAAAGCTACCAGTTAAAATGAAACTCTAACAGAGAGGTTCCCATTACAGCACCTGCACTGCTTGGCCCACATTTACCTAGTACAAAACACAGCAACTGCAAATGCTTACTTGTTTAAAAGAGAAGAGGCTATCACACCTTGTTGATTCCAGCTACCTCAGAAAACTGTACCTGGAGCTAAATATTTCAGCACTGATAAATGTGGAATAACTGATAAAAACCCAGAAATAAGCTTGACTGAAAAAGTTGTAGATTTGTAGATGATCTCAGGAGAATCAGTCCAGTCCAGAAGCATAGTTCACATAACATCGAAATTCATTGGCTAAATTTCGTGAGTGTTTTGGAATAAACTTGCACATCTTCACACCAAGATGCTTTGCTGCCTGTTCCTCCATGACTGCACCTGCGGCAAAAATAATTGGTATTCAATAAGAAAAAACAGTAACAAAATGTTTGAACTTTTTTAATAGCTTCTCCCAAATGCAGGTAATAGAGAGCCTGGGTTTTTAAGGAAGACAGGCTTAAAGCAGCTACACTCTCAGCCTTCCTTAACAACTGAATGTATTGGGAAATTTAAAATAAATACAGAAGAATGGAAAACATCCCAAGGAAATGAACATCCAAGAAATTTCATAAAAATAAGCAGAGGGTTTCAGTGCCCTTTTTACAGAAAACAAACTTGAACTCAGTCTTCTTGCTACATTCCACGGAAGTTAAATGGTAGGGAGCCATGGGAAATGCAAACAAATTACATCTACTCTTCCACTTAAATAAACCACAGTGTGATATTTGCAGCTACACACTGAGAAATCACTGCCTTGAGCAGTAAACTGAAGGACCACCTATCCATTTTAGGGAAAAACCTACTGACAACCACCCTTGTTTGTGACTGCCATGTGCACTTAAACCAAGGAGCAGACTTTCTATGGCCACATTATTTTAATTTTTCTTTATTTTGCCTGCTTGATTGCCTTCCCTCAAATTGTACATACAGAGGGGTTTTGTCCTTTGCTTTCTGGAAAGGTTTCCTAGATGTCTTGTAACAGCAATACCAATTAGGCAGACACACATCACTTCTCAAACCAGCAAGTGCATCTTCCTAAAGAAGAACCCACAAGTACAGCTATCTAGTTATCTGGTTTTGCTGCTTTTATCATTGCCTTTTCATTCCTCCTGCTGTATTTCAGTGCCTAAGATATAAAAAATAAATTGCACCTATGGTTGCCATTCCCAGATTTCAATCATCGCAATTACAGAGAGCAATCCTTTTAAAAGAAAGAAGGTATTTCTGGAATTTTACAGGATGAACTTGTAAGTCTTCAAAAATTTAGCAAAACTCATAAAGCCATAGGAAAAAAGTACTGACTTGAACTATTAAGACCTACTTGCCTTCTGTTTAAAATAAAGGTTGAACTCAAGCATTCAAACAGAAAGCTTAGGATACATATTCCTCCTCAAATTAATGATAATTCAGCATTATTGAGTCAGAATTTGTCTCATGTATGTTTGTCATTAGAAAGAGAGGAAAAGGTACTTAAGGGGACCTAACATTTTTATTAGTTATACCTGTACAAAGCAGAATCTTTCCTTTTGTCAGATATTTGATGGTTTCTGCAGTCTTTTGAAGACATTCCTCAGACAGGTAGGGTGGATCTGCTATTACGACGTCAAAACTGTGTGGCAGGAGATTTTCAGGTAAGTCCAAAGGGTGGTTGTAATCATAGAAGATAAATTCTTCTCCATACACAGAAAACCTTCTGTCATACTCCAGTATACACACAGAAAAATCTTCACCATCCTGTTCTTTCAGTTTCTGGTACACACTTGGTGCACTGATGCATGCTATCCTGAAAAACACACAATAAATTAAAACAGTAATTTTAAAAGGCAAACAACAGCAACAAAACTCTACATCAGTCCTCAGAGTGGCTTTGGGAAAAACATTTTAAATACTAGTCCCAAAAATGTAAGGTATTCTTCCTCTATTCTAACAACCAATTACTTTAATAACAGATTCTTAAGCATGAAAGTCATTACCTATTCAACCCCATGCTACATAAAGAACTTACACATAACTTCTGAGAAAGTCTTGCTCAAGAAAAGCAAGGAAGTTTAAAAATGAAAAATTACTCTTTACAGAAATAGGAAGAAAACCAAGTTTTTTCCATCTGTTCTACAGAAACACTGTATAAAAACTAAGAAAAGAATTACAAGTAATTTATATGCTCTGGAGCACTTTGTATTTCTCAAAAAACAAAAAAGATTCATTGTAAACTTTTACAAGGCACAGCCTACAACATTCAATGAAATGATAAACAGGAAGATCAGTATTAACTATTAACTAACATCAAAGCAGTTCTGCAGTATCTCAGCTGAATAAAAGTGATGTACAATGAGTAATGAATTAAAGTGCATGCTCTGTCTAAACAGTAGAAACAAAATATTTACAGAAAAGACATGTTAAATCTACAAGACAATTATTAAAAATTAATTAACTACCTGCCACCTTTTCCAGCTGCCAGAACTGCTTCCTTAGCCAGGCACGATGCAGTTTCATCACTGTACCAAAATTGGCTCAGTTGCTGAGAAAGATAATGAAGAATTACAAACAACATCAAATCTTCTGACTGTGCTACGTAGTTAGGTGTGGTGAGCCATAACTGAAGAAAACCAGAATCCATAGCAACTTCACAGTTCACAAACTGTAAAGCTGGAAAGGTGATTCTTTTCCTGGCAAGTCTTTCTACTTCTGTAAGCTAGTGACATGCAGCAGGTACCTTACACCACATTTCCAAAGCATGAACTGCAGTATCAGGAAAACCAAGTAATTCAAATCAGTGACAAGGTATTTCAAAGCCAATGTGCTGATGCACATTATTTATGCGCTCTTAAAAGGAGTTACTTTAGTAGAAGAGGAAAAAGGAACTTGAAAAGTGATAGGAAGGAAGCAAGGAAGCAAGGAAGCAAGGAAGGAAGGAAGGAAGGAAGGAAGGAGAGAGAGAGAGAGAGAGAGAGAGAGAGAGAAACTACTAAATCAGAAGGGATCAGAAAAAGGAAGACCAAAAAAAAAAAACCCAACCCAGAGACAAATCAGAAATCAGTCTGCCACAAATAAAAACAAGCAGTAAAACAGCCATCCACAAAAACAAAGAAATAAAGCACAGAAAGAAATATGATGTGGAAGGAAAGACCACTTGGTCTTCTAATAACATGTTTGTCTCAGACTCAGGGAAGAGTCTTTACTACCTTCACATGCAAAGCTGGACTCAGAATTTCCAGAAGGGACAGATGCTTCTGTTAGCAGTTTTATTCCCTCTCAATGTACTTTCAGTTTGTACCCTCCATGCATATCTAGAACAAACAACTATACTAACAGATTTAATTCTAGAGCAAATCTCCCTATGGTGTTGCCATCCACAAACAGGAACATCTTGTGTGTTCCCCTCTTTCATTTAATTTCATTATTCACAAAAGACATTCAGTAAGGGCTACTCTTCTATCTGTGCTTCATTAACTGAAATTTATAATTTCTTACCCAGTCTTCTTCTATTGAGCCAATGGAATATTGATTAAATCCCTGGGAGGTCTTCATGCCCTCTCTCTGCTGCTGTTCTAAATAAAACTCCTGGAGGGCAGCCAACGTATGGGAAGAAAGCTGGGGAATATCATCATCATCATCCATTTTGCTAGACATCAACCAGAAAAAAATTAATTAATTAAAAATAATTTTAAAAATAATTAAATTTACCCTTTTCAATAGTGAATGTTTTTAATAACGGCATAATCTCCTGAGGTAGAACAACTCCCACCATGAACGCAGCTAACTAGGAAAAGCCTCCTAACAAAAGAAAACTTATTACCTCTACTTAAGCCCACTTAAAACAGTGAGAGGCCGATTGGAAATAAGAAGTCTCCACAGAGAATTCAGGAATAGCAGCAACACTGCTCCCTTTCTATATAACATGGATTTGGCTTGTATTCTTACACAGAAGTTGTCATTACACCTCTTGGTTTCCTGAGTCCATACACGTCTTTTGTATCACCTTGCAGAAAAAAAATCCTTTAGTGGATCTGGAAAATCCTATAGAAATTATTCCCTTCCTTCCTAGAAATAATGATAGCTATTGGTCACTCCTTCAGATGTTCAAAAGCCACACAATTTTGACTCCAAACGAAGTAAAAAAGCATTCTAGCTCAGCATCACCTGGCTTTAACCTCATGTCTTAAAGAGTCCTTTAAATGCCACAAACCTACAAAAAGAAAAGACAAAATCAGGCAAGAAGCTCCAAAAAAAGACATGGTATATACCAATGGAAAAGTACAGCCATTTTCAGAAAGCTCCTAAGGCAGGTTCTGCCACGCAGCATCCCTGAGCCCTCTGACCTCAGGCGGCGCAGCAGCTTCTGCCCAGGGAACGGTGCCACCTCGTGGAACGGAGGTGCCAGAAAAGAGCACGTGAAAAGTACTGGAGAAAATGGAGAAAGATTCTTTTCTCAAGAAACGCGTTTTCTCTGCATCTGGCCGTAACACCAGCACTGCCTGTAACAATGCCTGTAACAGAGCTTGGTGACAGGACTATGCCTGCATGTGTGCAGAAGTCACCGAGAACTGCTGGCCACCTGAACAGTGCGTGAATATTTGGAGTAATGTCAAGTAGAGCTGCTCATGGTTTTTCTTCTCCTTATTCCCTGCATTACAAGGAGAGCTCCAGCCTCCTCCCTTTCCACCCTTTCTTCCACTCTAGCAGAGCTTTCAAGATGAAGTTTCCTAAAACAGCTTCTTCCTACTTGCTGGAAAAATGGTACCTTATCCTGCCACTGTGAGATAACTCCCATAGTTACTCTGCCATTCTACTGACATGTATGCACCAAAGGAAAGCTCTTATCTGGAAAACCTGGCTTTCCCGGAGTAAAATTTATTGACTTCCTGGCTTCTCAGGCCAGGCTGGCCAAACAGGGAATTGTTCAGAGCCCAAAGACCCACCCTAAGGCATTAGCCTCACACAGTAGAATTCCAGAGTCAAGATACTTAGTGAAACCAAAATAATGATTTTTTCCCTAGCTTTTTGTTGAACAAAACAGAAAAGCTTTAAAAATATTTACATTATTAAATTATTTACTATTTAAAGTGTTATAGAAATGACTGGGAGTCCAGACAGATAATACAGTTTCTAGCCACAATGCTCTAACAATACACATTACAATCCATTTTAGGCCCTATACAACAATTTATTTTTGTTAGGATGTGATAAAAATTTACAATCACTCCTTAACTCACAACGTTTTTTTATTAACTGAGTGATACATGTAGTAATCTGGTTTGTTATTTTCCCCTAAGCAAGGACACATCTATGCTTTGACACTAAGAAACTGAAAAGGGTGCAAAGCTGCAGTTCTTAAGTCAAAAGATGAAATTTTTTGATTTTCTGTTCAGCGAGCCCATACTGGCATTTGCAAGGACTAAACCCATGCCCACAAAACAAAACCCTCGCAGATAAAGTTGCTGAAGAATTTTCCATTGTTTCAGAAGATAAAAAAGCATACTGCCATAGACATCTTTTATCTATTAATAATTTTAGTTGATTTTTTTATAGCCTTCCTTTTTTGTTTGCAAATTAAAGTCTTAGGAACCAAGCAGTAATTAACTGTGAGGTTTTGCATGGAGAGGTAACTCAGAACATATGGTAGAAATATTATTTACATCTACTGCAAATGCCTCCAAAATTCAATATATTTCTCTGAATGCATATACTGACTTAGATCATTAGCATAAAGACATTCTCATGGTCAAGAACTACATCAGAAAACTATTAAAGTGAGTTTATGTCAACAAGACATAAATTCCTTCAAGGGAGACAGTTCTAGTGTTTGAATGCCCCTTTATTACCCCTTCCAGAAAGTTCACTGCTCTCAAGTCCAGAAGCAACCCTGAAAGTTTTGGGAGAGGATGAGAAGCACGGAAACCCACAATGCCTCTGGCACTTAGGGAATCTACACTCTAAATTCCCAAGGCCCCTGAGGCTCCAGTTGGCCCATCTGTGCCTGCCCCAGACCCTGTGTCCCTCAGTTTTCAGACCACACTCTGTCCTCACACAGATGCTCTCTGAAAGCCACACAGGGGGACAGAAGATGCATTTTAGGAATGACCTGGGAATAGAATATTCATAACACACACAGTGCTGATTCAGCCAATCTAAATTCAACCTTATTCAACCTAAACTAAACCCTTGTATTAATAGGAAAAGAAGGTTTAAAACTGGAAATGTGACAGATCTTCTTTACTATTAATTCTTAGCTTACTTGCTGCATTTGTACCTAACTAAAGAGCAAAGCAATAGAGAAATCAGATCTCCAAGAGGAGCTCAAGAACTCTGCATAAAGTTTAGAAAAATAAGACAGTGAAGTCAAAGTTCACCTAAAGGAAAACACAAGAAAAGAAGGTAAGTTTTCTCAGATACTTCTCTTCTCAGTGGAAGAGAAACAGGCAGGGCTGTGTTCATAGCATAAAATGGCAAATTTGAATGCTACTGTTCCCTAAAGGGCCAGAGCTACCCATAAAACAGGAGAAATGAGGTGATGAATTACACTACAGTGCGGCAGGTAGGATGAAGGGGGTGGAGGTGCCTGCAGACTCTTTAGTCCCTTCCACTGTGCACAGCTCAGTCCCTCTCTTATTAGCTGATGCACTGTTCAGGCAAATGTCACCACTACACAGTGACAGCTCCCCAAAGAAAACAAAAAATAAATCAGAAGAGATAAGAGTGGCACAGGAGACTCCAAGGCTTTGTCCACACAAGAATGTTTTAAGTATTTAACAAGTTTCTGGCTGTCATGTATGAAAACTCTATTTTTATGTAGCAAAATTCTAAAACAGAGGGAAAAAAATACCCAAAGTTAGAAGAAACACTATGGAAAAACTAACAGTCCTTGGGCCCCAATACATTTGTTTCACCTGCAGTTATGACCACCTGGAGAACAGGTGATAAGAAAACAGTAGGAAAGACTGTTAAAAGGCTACAGAACAGAAATACAACTGGAAAGCCATGGTGTTCATCGCTGGAAAGGGGGAGGAAGAGGACAGTGTTAGCCCCTTAGATCTTTTACTGACATTATAAAAAGCACATGTGCATCTTCAGAAAAGATCTTATTCTAGAATAACTTGGATCAAAAGAGAGAGAGCATGAAATGGAGTTAAATCAAGTTGTCTGTATTTTTTCCAAGCTGCCAAAGTCAGTCTTTGAGACAAGCAGCTAATCATCCATGGTGTTTGTAGCACACACCAAGAAAAGCTGGCCAATGGTGTGCAACCATAATGAAAATCATCTGGAAGGGGCTGCAACCACCTGCCTGGAGGTAAAGAAGTCCTGATCTGAGTGACTGGAAAGTTCCTACATGTCTGGACTTGTACCCTGATACCTCAAAAGCCGGAAGATACTGCACTCTGCTCAAGCTTCATCTCATTATCAGGTACAGGAATATGAATCCTGTGTCCTCAGACAACAGCCACAGGGGTGGCCTAAGTAGCTCACACAAAGGTGTGGACAAGGTCTGTCCCCACCACAGTAAAAGCCTAGACGGAGAAAGGATCTCTCCTGTTGAAAGCAATTTTCCAGATCTTTAAATCCTAAAAGGAGTTGATTGTCAAGGATTTGACAAGATACTGGGAGTATTGCCAAATGCACTTTGACAGGAATAACTGACAGAATAAAGTGTGTGAAATGCATAATTCTAAAATAATTTAGACAAAAAAGTCCTCCTGATAGCTAGCATGTCTAGCCAGAAGAAATGGAACATTGATAGGCCATACCTACATCTATTATGTAGAGTCTTCTAATTAAAATCAGAACTTCTCAAACACCTGAGAGGTCACTCTCAAGCACAGGCAGGCAGCTTGCTCCCTTGCACTCAATCAGGAAGAAAGTCAAAAACTCAAGTATTTGGAGACAGCCACTGAAGAGAATGTCAAAGGATGTTAGAAAAGCAGAGCTGACAAACCTGAAATAGTTTTCTTATGTCCTAATGGTTTTGTGGCGTAGGGAGAGAGGGATGATCAGGATTTGTGGACCAGGAGCAGCTCATCTGCCACAGATCTGAGACAGCTCCATTTCAGGATTAAGTCTGAATAACTTTTTATTCATGTCCATGGCAAATGGTTCAAGAAAGCTGTACTAGTTCAGGTCAGGGGTTGATACCACGCATTCTTCTGTCCTGAAGGGTTGATACTGATGGTCATTCTATCACGAAGACAGCCAAAAGTAGCTGTCTCAAAAGAACTGAGATAAGGCAAATATATGTGACTCCTCCACAATCTCTTCTCCCAGGCTTTAACCATTCTACTAAGGAAGTATTTTCTGCATCTGAAATTATTTGTTCCATGATTGCAGTCCTCTGAAACACTTGTCCAGTATCCCTCAAATTCCCACAAACATTTTTAATCTACAATGTCACCTGATAAGAAGCTTAATTCAATCAGTTGCTTCATGAATAACTCCCTCTTCTTGCTGTGACCATGGCTACTTGCTTCACATGGTGCAGGTGTGTCAGAAGAGGAAGCAAGTGCTTGAGTCCTACTCTTTCTCCACATATCATTTCACAGACACCTCTATGCCACCCCCCTTCCCTCACTCTGCAAATTGGACCTTTCTAGCCTGAAGGGTCTTAATCCTCTCTGATAGATTGACTAAAGTCCTTCCATGCATTCATCCATGCTGAAGCTAACATACCCTTTTTTGAGACTTGAATGCTACACAATGTCTAAGATACAGGTGATCACACATTTATGCTGTCACTTTATGAAGTTTTCTGTTACACTCTATTTCATTTCCTAAAAAAAATTAACATTTCATGTGTTTTTCTTGCTGCCACCAAATACTGATATGGTGTTTTTATTCGGGATCATAATCCCGAATCTCCTGACTGCGTGTGAACTGTGTCTGATAACATGATTATGTAGAATTTACATAGAAATTTAAAAGGAACTGTCAAGAGGTCCACATTACCAACGCACACAGAATAAAACTAAACAGCAGGTGTGGTCTTTTTATCTCAACAAATAGCAGGGAGATTACTAGAACTAGAAAAGGTTCAAGCAGGGTAGTTAAACATCCAAACACTAGAACAGGTTTTTCAGGGGAATGAGTACAAGGAAGGAGTAACTGAGAAGGGGTACCTATAATCATGACTAACATAAATGCCATGGGCAGAGATGGAATACAGTATTCCAAGGAAAGAATTAAAGAATTAAAAGGCCAATTGTAGGCTGCAAGGGCTGTGACCAAAGAAAAGGAGCTGCTTCATCACACAAGGTGTAGCTGAGCTACAGAATGCCTAGAATCCCTCTCGGGGATCAGAGTGCATCAAAGCAACACAGTATCAACAAAGTAAGGTCAGGAGGGCTGGTAGCTCCTTTAAGGAGAAGGAAAACATGCTGTGTCCTAGGCTCATTCCCGTCCTTTCAGTAAGCACGGAGAGCAGCACTCGGGCCCGCCGGTCCCTGCTACACGTGGGTGACGGGACACGGCCGGTTCCCGGGAGAAGACCCTTTCCTGCTCTCCCCTCCCCGTGTATCGCTTCGAGGGCACTCTGCACCCACAGAGAAGCCCCGGGGGCACACGGCGCGACCCCGGCCGGCGAGGGGGCTGTGAGGGATCTATGAGAGGGCAGTGAGGGAGCTCCGCGCCGTCCCGGCCCTGTCCCCGTCCCGGCCCCGCCGCCCCCGGAGCGGGAGCGCGGCCGCCCTCACGGCGGGCAGGGGCGGACACGCGCGGACACGCGCAGCAGCTCGCGGCCGCGCCCCCGCCCCGCGCGCACCGCTCGCGCCACTCACCGCCCTCCGGATCCCTCCGCGCGCGCGGACCTCGGCCCAGGCCCCGCCCCCGCGCCGCGCGCGCCGTGCCTGACGGGGGGAGCGCGCCCCCTGCTGGCAGCTGAGGGGGGCGGGGCTAAGCGGAGCTCCCGGCCCGCCCCATCCGGGCCTGCTGCCGGGGTTGGGAATTGCGTGTCTGCTGGGATGGCGGGCAGGGACAGGGGCTGGGCTGGGCTGGGCTGGGCTGCCAGACAGCCAAAGGCACCCGGCAGGGCACACTTGGCGAGCACACGCATCCCTCGAGGTCGATGGCAAGTGTTCAAAAGGCACGAGCTTCTGCCGTGCACCGCAGCCCAGCGCCCCAGGCGCGTTCTGTACAGCTGGCTCTCCGGTCCAGGCTTTCCATTTCTGTGAAGCATCAGCACGTTGGAACAAGCTCCCTTTCTTGCATACAAACAGAAGTCGAGCTGATTCTTAGATGCTCTCACAAGACAGCAAGTTTTAAAATATCTTCCTTGTTTAACTTCATAAAATCATAGAATGTTTTGGGGTGGGAGGAACCTTAAAGATCATTAGTTCCAACCCCCCTGCCATGGGCAGGGACACCTTCTGCTATCGCAGGTTGCTTCAAGCCCCACCCAGCCTGGCTTTGAGTACTTTCAGGAATGAGGCATCTGCAGCTTCTCTAGACAACCTCACCACTGTCACAGTAAAGAATTGCTTCCTAATACTTAATCTACACCTACTTGCTTTCAGTTTGAATCCATTCCCCCTTGTCCTGTGATTATGTGCCCTTGTAAAAAGTTTCTCTCCATCTTTCTTGTAGGCTCCCTTCAGGTACTGGAAGGCCACAATTAGGTCACCCCAAAACCTCTTTTTCAGGCAGAACAATCAAAATTCTCTTAACCTTCCCTCATGTGAGAGGTGTTCTCTGCCCCTAGTCATCACGGTGTCCCTCCTCAGGACTTGCTACAACAGGGCAATGTCATTGTGCTGGGGACTTCAGAGCTGGATGCAGTATTCCAGGTGGGGCCTCAGAAAAGTAGTGTAGAGAGGAAGAATTTAATTCACTGTATCTTTGCCTTTGGTCATAAAAACTTCCCATTTTCCTGTTTCTATGTGTAGGCCCAACATGCTTCTCTGGCACCTCCCACGATCTCATTGTCCCAAGACAAAAAGCTCACCTGTTTTTCTCATTCCTTCTTTATGAAGTCTGATGTTTGTAAAAATCATGTTCATGGCATTGTCTTTCTATCAGTCAATGATTCTCCTATAAACCAACTCTTAGAAGGTTGCCCACTAGATTATTTAACCCAAAGCAGACTCTCCTCATGTTCTCCAGAGAAAGAAGTTCTATCAGCAGTGAGCTGAGCAAGAAACTGCTATTTCACCTACAACCTGCTCAGTCCTCATTTGCCACAACACTTCACTGTGGCTGAACAGAAAGTCATGGGCTCAGCACTGGGCATCAACAAACGGAGCAGAACTATTGCCTTGGAAGACAGAAATATTAAATTAATGCAAAAATATTTTTGCAGCACAGCTTATGTAAGCAGCAGAGAATCAAATTTTCTTGCCACCATTAGATATGGAGATAGGCCGATTTTTCCTTCAGATCTCCTTATTTTTAACCTCTCTCCTGGGGAAACAAGGCTTTCCATAACCATAGAGAACTGTGGGCATTTTAATTTAATTTAAAAGACTTCTTTGCAGTCTGGATCTGGCACTCAGTGCATTACCCACTTTGTCTTTGAAAGTTCTAACCAAAACAAGTCTTCATCCCAGCACAGAACTGTCCCATGTGGAGAGCATCCATATCTATTCATGCTACCACCACTGCTGTAATTTAAACCAACCAACCCCTTTCCCCCTGCACTGTGCAAAGCGAGAGTTGTCTTGATACCTGCATAGCATTACTGAGTGCAGCAATAAATGTGCTTTAGATATTACAGTGAAGTGACACTTCAGTAATTTTCCTATTTCATGCATGCTTGTAAGACATTTTACATGAAAAACATTCTGCAGGTTGATAACGAAAGTATAAAGGAGATTGGGATGACGCATATTCTCAAGTCCAGATTTCCCAAAGCAGCAGTCTGCCTCTTGACAAGCAATTCCTCCTCACCAGAAAGGTTACACAGATCACATAAGGGCACATGGCTGTGTGGGGCCTTGGGGGTGGGCAGGGTGACATTATTTAGGTTATGATATCAGATACTACTTGGCAGCAAACAGACAGCTCAAGGCTTTGCTTGAATCCTGTTACAAGACAGTACTACAAGGAAAGCTCCAAAGGAGCTCAAGTGATCCTGCAGGAAGGAAAACAAACAGGTTATCCTCTTGCTTAATTTCTTTGGGATGCGAAGACAAATGAACTACAAACACAGGAACACCTGTACAGTGAGCCCTGAAAAAATTTCTTATTAATAACTGAGTTTTATTGTTTCCTAGTATTTTTTGCAGACATGTATTTCTAGTTAAGCTATCTCCCCTGTCCTTTCACTGACAGACCCACAACACACAGCAGTGATACCAGTGTCCTTCAGACAAACCTGATGACAGACCACTGCCTCTTCCCTAAAGCATTTGCTAAATAGAAACAGTTTTTAGAAACACAGTTCTACCCTGGAAAGCAAAAGCAACTTTTTACTCACCAGGCTTTTCTGGTTTGGTGTTTGAGTTTTTATTTTTACATTACTGTATTTTTTCTCTACTAATGAAATTCTATAGTTTTTTTCTCTCATGGTAGCACAAGCCATAGCCATATGAAAAAGTATAACCAGCTTTAATTGCTCTGAAAATAGATTATTAAATCCAAATTGTAGAATCTTTCCTGTTGCCATTAAGTCTAAAAAACTTCTATTAGCTTTTTCCCCAAAAAAACTCAACATGTTTAGGGCTGGCAAACCAACTGCACATTGATTTGGAAGGCAGCCAAGCACAAAATGCTTTACAACCATACGAGGATTTCTAGTTAATGCCAACATAATCCTACTTCCGATGATGGAAAATAGGTAGGAGAGGTAGGAGAACCACCTGCAACACCTCATCTTTGTAAGCAAAGCTTGCTGCACTTTTTCTTTTACTTACCCTACAGATAGAATCAAACATGTGTTGGAGCCTGTGTGTTGGGGTAGCTGTGTGGGCAAGGAGCACCACAGCTTCCCAAGACCTTGCGGCACAATGGGAGGACAGACCATCAGTCTCTTAAAAGCTTGCAGTCACTCCATGAATTTGAGTACAGTAGTAAGCTTGCATCTTCAAGCAGTTCATGGAGTCCCATCTCCATCTCTGTAGAGATGCAAATGTTAGAAACATGACAGTGATACATGATCCCTGCCACTACTTTCTATTTTGCTAGGCTTTGTGGATTACTTGGAAGTAATTCAGTGTCCTCAAAGAGGGCTATAACTTTCAGATTGAAAAATGCTTTACATAAGTGACCACTAGTTACTTAATATCTCCTAGTGGTATTGAAATTTTAAATGGACTTTACAAGTATTTGAAAAAAGAAACAACCCAACCCTTCAACAGAACTACCTGTATCTATACTTTTGTACGTTTTCACATCCCCATCAATTTTACCGATCAGTAAGGCTTCTGACTTACACAGTTCTCTCAAAAAACGTCCCAAGATACACAGTAACATACAACCTTCCTGCTATTTTATGGCCCCAAAGCCTTGTCATGGTTGTTTTTGCTTTTTCCCCCAAAAGATGTAATCACTCTGCCATCACAAGAAGCAGGAAGGAAAATATATAAAATATATTTAGCAAAACCAGTAAAATTAAAGTGGAACAGAAAATGCAGTCAAGTAGCAAACATGTACAGCAGCAGATTTTACAGTTTTTCCTACACATACCTCTGCACTTATTTCACACATGCTTTTTAAGGAGAAGGAAGAAAATAGAAATCAGATAGTATTACGAAAGAAAACATTTCTTTTCCTGAACAGTAAATGGGGTTTATTACTGCTTTCTGCTTTTGAAACTCCAATTCAGACTATATATATACCTCTAAGAAAAATAAGAGAAGGACATCCTTTTCTCTGTCCCTAAAGCAAAATTACACTGTCCTCCTTTTACAGACTATACTGGTATCTTAAATAGTTATACTTGCAGGATCTAGACATTATCTGGCCATCTTAAGGGATGCAGGTAACAAACATTTTAACCAAGATACAAAACAGGTATCCAATTTTTCCAGCTTTCCTGAGGCTGAGTGAATTGTTTAAATACATGTGCGCTTATCAAAATCCATGTTACAGTACATTTTAACAGTAGTTTAAGAAATCATGAAAGTGCATAACAGCCTAAAAGCAGGCAAAAAGTACTTCAGAGGAACAGTCTTTCCTTAAAGTGGCAAAAGAATGTGAGCCTTCCCCAAAGTAGTGATGATCTTGTGTGAGGACAACAGTGATCTTCCTAAAGATTCCACAGTGTGGTGGTGGGGTTTTGGCTTTGGGGTTTTTTTGTGAGTTACAACAATCATTTGAATGAACAAAAG
The DNA here is from genome assembly GCA_024500445.1 of Entomyzon cyanotis. Classification (NCBI taxonomy): domain Eukaryota; kingdom Metazoa; phylum Chordata; class Aves; order Passeriformes; family Meliphagidae; genus Entomyzon; species Entomyzon cyanotis. The sequence goes on along the minus strand of JAKEPQ010001016.1, from coordinate 71,606,218 downwards.
ACCATTAGTAGTATTGGTGCAGTTCCAAAACTAAAGCAAATGTCCTGACAGCTTACGAAACCAAGGTATGAGTGAGGCTTTCAAATCAATACTTGTGTTGGAGTCTAGCGATGATTCATTCAGGGAACACCAAACACAGAGACCAGAAGCAGTTTGAATATGCCACAAACCTCAACTGCAGCATCCAAACCAATAAGTTAACGCAAATCAAACATACATGTCTTTACAACCATTAACAGTAGGCCAGAAACAAGGGAAGAAAAAGGGAAATACTTCACACCCACAGCTTTGCTTTACTCTAACTTGCAAAGGCAACAGTGCATCAGGAAAATCAAATCCGACAACATCTAAAAGATGTTAAAGTGAAAACAGCTGTTCCCACAAGATTCAAATCTAGACAGGAGAAAAACTAGTAATGAATTATGTATCAGTCACAGTGCGTAGCTTCTTTGTTCTCTTTGGATATATAGATTTGTCTGGAATGTTTTCCAAAATAAAAAGGAATTTATTATTTAATTAACAAAACTCACACTGATAGTATCGCATTTTATTTCACAGAATTAAAAAAAAATACTTTCTCTTTTCCCCACCCAAAGTGTTGATAAAATGGCAGGCTTTTACTAATCCCTTTCAAGATGACATGGGTTAAAAGTTATGGGATAACACTTGTAGGTTGATCTATTTTTCTATCTGGATAAGATTGCAAAATTATCACTTTCTTCTCCTCCTCCTCCTTCCCTCTTCCAGTTCATGTACAACCTGCCCCTTGGTTGACCATCCAAATTTCACTTGGAAGGTTGTACTTTCCTACTTTTCTGCTTGAAAGACATGGCAAATCACAGAAGGAAAAAAATTCCACCACCAACTCCACCACTCACAACTGAAGCCAGTACAAGTTTCATAAAGGCAAAATTGATGGAGCTTGCGTATACTTAGACAAACAAGGGTGAATAAAGGCTTTGTACCCAAATCGTTCAAGTTTATTCCAGAACTTGTATTTAAGGTAAAGCAGAATCATTCCATTTTCTACATGAAAGGCTCTTGGATACGCTGCTGTTAGTCTTAGCAATTGCTTTCAGGAATTTCCTCAAAATTACCTTAAATGTTTCTGTCCTTCCCCAAAATATTCACTGAACCAAATCATGCCAATATAAATATATAACTGCATAATCTTACTTTTGAAACCAGTAAAATTCTAGTGATACATACAGCCAAGATTTATAGCAAGCTGTCACCACCATAATTGTTGCGTAGTTTTACTTTCAGGATTTGTGTAGCCTTTTTTTTTTTTCCTTTTTTAAATGATGTGAGTGCATGAAGTAAGAGGGGAACAATAGAAAATAGCTGTAGTTTATCTAAATGTAATTGTATTATAGCACATTTGGAACTGCTGCCTGTAACTGAGCTTTTCTGATATTTATAAAATAACATAATGTTAGATGTTCCTTGCACGGGAACAGATTATGAGCTTGGGCAACATTTGTGTGTCAGATGCCATCATAAAAACTGTTTAGATTAAATACACACACACACACACACACAAATTAAAGACCCAGAAATCAGTATTCCTTTTGAGTAGATAAATACCACCAATAATAGTGGTAAGTCATTGAAAGTCACTGTTAAAACTTCTTCTGGAAGATGGGGGAAAAGATTAATTTGGTTATATATTCACAGCCATTTCTGGTAATTGCAGTCCAGTTTGAGATACTCCTGTTGCACCCCTAATCACACGTTCTTCTGTTGATAGAAAAACTCAAGCTTTAAGTGCTGATGAAAGCTAGTTACTCCACCAACTTTCAACCTAATTACTGTGCATTCAGTTGTAGCCAAAGAGCAAAAGGTGTAGCCTAAGGTTTCCTAATGTTCCTATTTATGTTTCCACTGTAGGGAAACATAACATATGCTTTTTCAGGGATTCAACACAGGTGAGATGTAAAAAAATATTAAATAAGAATACACACAAATCACACATGGCCAAAACAAAATAATAAAAGTCTTTAGTGGAAAACAATTTTATCCTCTTCCTGCTTATGGATCTTAAAAATACACAAAGTAATAATTTCAAGATTGAAAATTCAGTTGTGATAAGGCTTGATTACACAGCCATTTCCCAAGTCTTATTGCAATAAACTGTGAAATACTTCTATGCAACTTTGTATCTTCAACTGTACAGGTAAAACAATACTTGAAATCAACTAGCACTTCAATCCCTGTGTTTTTAATATATAAACTCAACACAGTACTGAATGACGCATTTAAAATATTTACACACTTGACCAACAGCAGTACTAGCATTTATTGCCTTAAAACTGCATGTTCACTGCATGGAGATTCCTTATTTTACACAAAGAGAACAAATAGGTTTTGGGGTTGTTTTCCCTAATTAAAACCTCCAGAATGGTTCAATGGGAGATTCAAATGTGTGGGGAATGCTATTAGAAAGGTTTTTATCAATTTCAAGTATCAAGATGTAACAGACTGGAAAATTACATGGGTAGTGTCTTGAGGTTGGAAGGGCCTTCCAAATCTACTTAAGAATGGCATAAAAGGACAGGAAAAGCAGGATAGGGAATGGGAAGAAATGAAAAAGCAAAATTTTAATTTACTGAATAGAAGGGAAAGCCAGGGATATCTTACTTCTCAGTTTCTACAGCCCCAAGAAATCTCATACTGAAAAATGGGTTTTATAAGACAGCTGAGAGCTTGAGGCTCTAGAGCAAAACATACTTCATGATTTGCTTCATGATCAGTGCTAGAAAACATGAATCTAATTCACTGAAAAAAAAGCACAATCTACTCAAACGCAAATTTACAGGGGGTGGGGGAGCAGGGCTGGCTCTTTAATTGTTATCATTAGGCTTTGGTTATACTGAGCGACTGGAACAGACATAGGAGAAATGAGTGGTGTTTGTTTCTTACAGAAAAATGTAAAAAAACCAAAAGTAAAAAACCTTACCACCACAAGCAGCACTTGTCACAAGCAGAGGCACCAAAGCTTGAATAACCAACAACTGTCCTCTCCCTATGTAGATCAGAACTGAGGCACACTGGTGGGGAATCTCACCTTATTTAAAAAGAAGCCACCATTTCAATTGGCTGTAATTGAAATAATGACAATTTACAGCAAGCATTACTGTACTGCAGTAGATCAGTCCCAGGAATACTGCACCACTGCTGCCTCTACTGGGCTTCACAATTACGAAAGTCTTCTGTTTCCATTACAGTAAATCTTACACCTCACGAAACTAAAATTAAAGTATATAATATTTACATAGCATCTTAGATCCTCAATGCATTTTATAGGCATAAGCTAATCCTCACAACATCCCTGTGAGGTAGGTAGGTGTTAATGCTATTTTAACAACAACACAGTTCTAGCAACTTGCCAATGACCACAGAGGATCCAGCAGAAAACATTACAAAATTAGAGGAGCCTGGCTCCTACTCCTGCACTTATATTCATCAAGCTATTTCCATTTAAAAAACATCCCCTTCTTATGTAATTACTTAACCAAATTACTTGAAGTGTTTTACAAGTAAAATGCTGCAAATCTGTATTTTTTAATAGTTTTACAGATCACAAATTAGAATTTATTTTCCCTTTTAAAGAACTAGGTTTTAAATGGACAACTGACTGCTCTGAGCAAGCTTGTTTTCTAGAACTATATGGCTTAGATATAAAGGGATTTTCCCAGGTAAACACTGGGGCTTTAGTGAGTTCTACTCACTATGAAAGCCATGACTCCAATTCAAACCCCTCTCTCTCAACTAGTAGGATTTGGACATGCTGAGAAAAGAAGTTTCTCATTCCTGAGAAAAAAGGTGAGCCCTTTACCACTAAACAGTGAAACACAAACCTCTGGGCAAAAAGTAGCAGATTCTGGCAGTAATTCAGTGAAGCTAATTAAGGCATAAATGCATGTGAAAGTGGAAGTTTCATGCATCCAGTCCACTTCTCCCTGTCCCTATGTATCTGTGCTTTTAAGAAGGTTGTGAATTTTATGATTGAACTCAATGGTCATGCTTTGTCAGCATTGAAAACTATAGGCTGAACAACAGAAAATTATTATGCCAGCATTAGAACTAACTATTACAATGGGAAAGGAGCTGGCAAAATGGGAAAGAAGCTACTAAATTTCTACTCTCAGAAGGAAAACACTGGTCCAATAATTGTTTTATCAAGGAAAGTCTAGACAAATATATTTGTTACAATTATATCATGCAGCATTTAAAATTTGGGTTGAATTGCCTATTATCTTCCTTCAAAAAACAGGTGCATTTTCCCATTTTAGAATGGAAAATCAATGCAACGATCCTATAAAACTTTCAGAACACTTATGTGGAGTCTGCTCTCCATGTTCACTATGAACAGTCTATGAGTCTTTCCTGTGGACCTCAGTGTGCTTTCGCATCCAGATTTACAGCAATTGGATGTGTGTAAGGTCACAAAAGATTTTTTTTCTCTTTTTTTGGTAGGGATACAGAAGCCAAATAGCTCAGGCAGAAGCAGTCACCAAGCCAGCAGGAGTACGAATGAACAGGACTTATTCCCAGAAGCCTTTGCAACCATTTCATGGGTGTCACTAAGCAGAGACATCTTAGCATTTGCTCTAAAAGAAACATAAAATGGCATGGAAAGATCTCTGTTGAATATATGAGAATGAAAAAAAATTAAAAACCAGGAAAGTGTAACATCAAGCAGGAAAATTGCAACCCCCCCCCCAAACCCTTATTAGGACAGTTTCCCTTTAACCTAAGACAATGATTTTAAATTAAGGGCAAAGGAATTTTTAAAACTAGTCTTTGAAAGTAAGACTTTAGCTAAGGTCTTGATACTCAAAAGATGCTGTGTGTCTCTGATTGTTACAACACAACGTGCCTGACAAGTAAAATAATGGGTATGCACATTACTTTGCCCAAAATATAAACTCAATTTGTATTTGATGCTCCCATTCATCACAATATGCAAGAGGATTTCAATACTTTAAAGTTAATAAATATTTTTAAATAGTGAGCCAGCTTTAGGATTAATAAAACAATAGTGACAGAGCTAGTTATAAAAGAAAGGATGACTGAGTGTATCAGTCTGACCCAAAAAATGTAGTATTTGCTATGATCCCTTTGAAGACTTCAGTCTAGATATCTGACATCAAACACATCATAACAAATTAGCAGCTCCTACTGCTGCTGATGTTCCCAGGTTTCAGTGGCCTTCATCTGAAAAAAAAGAGGTTTCAGAACTGCTGCCCCATCCAATGTACAAACTCGGAAAAACTCCAGAAGCAGATTCAAAAACATAGCAACCCCCATTTTAAAAATAAAAACTTAGCCATCACAACAGTTTGAAACAGAATGATCTGCCAGGATCATTATATTTTGTGCAAGTGCACAGTCATGAAATCCTTTAAAGAAAAGCACTAGAGTTTCAAGAAAAAATTGAGAGCAATACCCCTGTTCTAAAATACTATGCAAATTATCTTAGAAATAAAATACTGTCTGGGAAGGTATACTATTATCTAAGAAATTTTATGATCACTTTGTAATGTGTGAATCTGCCCTTGCCCAGTTTTCACATCAATTAAAAGAGAAAAGAATACTGAAGAGATGGCATTTTTGACCTTGTGGATCCACGCTTGAGACACTTATGGATTTAGCCTAAAAAGAAAAAACAAACAACAAAACCCCCCCCAAAAAATGCCTTAGATCACTTATAGCACAGTATTAGAGATTTGTGTCTGTTGTGAGATTCTGGCTATTGTGACTAATTTTGAGATGAATAGCTGAAGAATGGCACAGAATTGCAAATACGAAGCTATACATAGCCATATAAAGGTGTATACCAGACTTTTTATATAAATTTTAAAAACACATGGTAAACATTCAACAGCATAATCTAGCAGAAATCTTAAACAGAAGGGCCCACTTCTGCCTCTGTGTATTCCCACAAAAATAATTTTACTAGACATGCAGCATTTGTGTTGCTTCAGTTTCCTCTGGCTCATGACAGGAGACAAAGCAGGCCTTGCTTTCATATTCATGTGCTGCTCTCCCTCATTGGTTCTGTATACTCAGGGCACTATATGCTGTTATGATAAAAGCTAAAGTGCTGATATAAAAAACCAAGCAAGAGCAGAGCAGCTGGGAGAGTTCTGCAGAAGTGGGGCTAGATTCAGCAAAAACAAGCATCTCCTACAGGACTAGACTTCCCAAATGCCCTTCCCCACTGCAGTCAAACAGACACAATTCTTGAGTAAAAGGGTTTGATGCCCCTGTGCTACCATAATTGTTTTAGCTAATGCCCCAACTTTACCAAGTTTGCCAGTAATTGATACCTTTTGGGCTGTTATTGCTTAAGCAAACAGTTCAGTGTAGAAATACATTGCAGTTGCGTGCAACCCAGGTGAATCAAAACAGATACTGAAAGTAAAACTACACATGAACCTTGCAGCAGACACTCATTCCAAAACAACACATCAACATGAAGGGCTGCAACAGGTACACAGTAGCTCAGTGCCAACATCCTAAACCAACTCTGAAGAGTCAAATCTTGCCTTAAATCTTGCCTTAAATTTCTTACCCAAAGTATATGAGTTTTTTTTTTTTTTACTTTTAAATTAAGGCAATGAAATGGCTACACTTCCTAAAGTTCACTTTAGGGGAACAAAAATATACACCTTTTTTTCCTCTGAACTTTAGGCAGCAGAACATAATGTAAAAACCCGCATTGCATTAAACCTGCAATGTCAGATTGATGTAGAAAAACAGAACTAAACACAAGTTAAAATACCATTTGGTTTTTCTTCCCCATTGGAACACAAACTCAAACTTTAAGAGAGGAAAAATAAAGCTTAAAATCAGCTAAACTGTTTAGAGCTTTATATGTATCTGCATCACATTCTAACATGATTTTGCGTAGAAAAGAAATCTGTATGTTTATATGACCACTTGTCTTTCAAACCAGTGCAGGGGGAAAGGCACTGCATTTATTTCATTGTGCCCGTATCTGTTTGCGCATAAACGGAAAAAAATTCAATTCAAATTTTCTGTTCATTCTCTTCCACACCCAAGTATGACAGATTGCAGCTAACACATAATAGCAGAAGCTGATTCAAAGTTGACCTCTCCTATTCCATGGTGTTATGTTCAAACTTCCAGGCTCTCTACAATCTGAGATGGCTGCAAAGAACCCAGAGACAGGTACAAGATTTAGTCAGCATTCAGCATTTCTCAGTGCATTTTGCAGAAAGGGTCTAAATTAGGCATAGAGTTTTGTTGTTTATTTTACACAGAGAAGTCCACCAACATTTGCCATAAATTCTTCTAAACTCTTTAAGAAGGCCATCTTCTGCTTACGGTCCAGTGTAGGAGGAGTGCTGCTTGCAGTAAGCTTGTTGAAGGCATCTGCTAACCGCTGGTAAATTACTGGATCTTGCTGAGTTGATAGCAATGTTTCAACTAACTCTGAATATTCAGCCTGTTAAACAAACATAAAAACAAACAAAAAAAAATGATATAATGATATACAACTTCTCTCATCAGGACAAGATCCAGAGTAAAGGTTGTGACAGAAAATCATCAGTACCTCTCCACCTGTCCTCACAGCCTTTCACCCACCCCTAAACCAGATAAAACCCTTCATTCAGGCTGGGTATTTTAGTAAGGTTAAAGAAGTCTTCGAAGCAAGGTACAGTGCTTTGCAGTGCAGAGAAAGATGACAATGCTAAGGCAAAGGGCCTTCTGGCTCATTCTTAGCATAGGCTTATTCCTGCAAACTGGACTGCTTTTTCTCGATGCCTGCCCCATATTCCATACCAGTAATCTCCTCCCACAGATTCTCCATTTCAAGGGTCCCTTCCCTGGGACAGAGAGCTTAGATTCCTTTCTAAGAGCTTCCTACTTACTCTCATCCTTATTTAGACAGAAACAAAAGACAGAGAAACATGACAAACATGACTAGAAGGACACTGCCAAGGGGCACACACCTGAAGCAAGTCCAAAGGGACTGAGCTCTGGAAGTAAGAGTGAAGGACACAGGAGCCAGAATGGCAGTTCCCTCCATTCTACCCGTGAGGAGCTGGGTGAGGGTAGACACAGCAAGAATTTTCTCCCTGTGGGTGATATCACAGGGTCCTTTTCTCTAACATGTTCACAAGTCCCTCTTTGAGGGATAAGGACTGCTTACAAGAGAGAGGATCCATAGGACAAAGTGGCTTAGGACCATCTTTGCCAAAGACTTGCCAACCCAGCAGGAAGGGCTTTAAAAGGGCATGTTGAGGGATGGTGGTAACAACTTGTAGGTAAGTAAAGAGACAGAGACCAAGAGTATTAAGAAAACAAAAAAGTGTGATGGGTTTAAAAGTGCTCATCAGGAAGGATGAAATAGGCTGAAAGGAGGGCAACCTGAAATGCCTGTGTAGAAGTGTGTTCAGCTTTGGAAACAAGGAGCTAGAGCTCCATGTGCAGGTTCAGAGCTGCAACATCACTGCAGGCACTGATATGTGGTGGGACAGGTGGCATAACGGGAGTGTTCCAAGGGACAGACAGAAGCTCGTTAGAGCTCTTTGCGGAAGAAGATGACAGAAGATTGACATTTCTGTGAAAAGGCAGTTCAAATTAAAGATGGTTTTCTACAGACTGGGCAGCAACCTAGGTGACAGCTAATGGATCATGATCAGAGGAGAAGCAGTAAAGATGACATCATGGTGGGATCTTGTTACAAATCCCCAGAACAGGGCTTTTAGTGGACTGAGTCATCTTTAAGCAACTTGAGGAAGTTTCCAGATCAGACTTACAAGAGATTATCTCCCTGACATTTGCTCAAATACCAGATGGGCTACCCAGGGGTGTGACTTTGCATCTGCTATTCACAGCTAGTAAGAGCTGGTCAGGGATGTGGTAATTAATGTCAGCCTTTCAGTTATCATTAAATAGTGGAGTTAATGATTCCCAGGAAAGCAAGGGAAGAGGGCAGCCAAGTACAGAACCTGGACATCATGAGAGCAGATGTCAATTCAAGACTGGTGGGTGAAATCCTGTGGGAGTGAGCTCTAAAGACAAAAAGAGCTCAAGAGAGCTGACTGGTCTTTAAGAACAGCCTCTTCCAAGCACAAGAATGGTCTGTCCAGATACTTAGGAAAACAATGAGGACACTGATTCAGCTAAGCAGGGACTTAATGACTGAACTCCAGTACAAGGGCAACACATGCAGTAAACAGAAGCAGGAACTGCAAGAAAGGAGGAAAGCAGAAACATCATTTGGACAAGAACAATGACAGAAAAATGAATTTCAGCTAAAGCTGAATTTAGCAAAGGACATGAAAGACACCAAAAGCAGCTTCTACCAGTACTTTAAGAGTGAAAGAAGGAACAGGGAAAATATGGGTTCTACTGCTGAATGGAATAGATGATTCAATGATAGTAGACAAGAGGTAAGGCTGAAATAATCAATGCTTTCTCTTGCCTCAGTCTTCACTAACAGGTTTTTCCAGACCTTTTTTTGGCTACAGGCAGGGTTCAAGGAGGAGAGGAACTATGCATAGTAAAGAGGATCAACCCAGGGATCTCTTGAGAAATCTTGATGCATGCAAGCTCATAAGACCTGACAGAATCTATCCAGGGGTTCAGAAAGCTGGCTCATGTCATTCATTACTGGCTGCTCTCCCATAATCGTCAAATGACTAGGAAAATAATGAAGCAAGTACTCCTGGAAGTTATCTCTGGGCATGTGAAAGTCACAGGACCCAAGGGAATGTCCTGAAATTGTGTAGAGGAGGTTTATGTTGAGTAATAGGAAAAGGTTCTTCACCCAGAGGTTGGTTGGGCACTGGCACAGGCTCCCCAGGGAAGTGGTCACAGCACCAAGCCTGACAGAGTTCAAAAGGAGTGTTTGGACAATGCTCTCAGGCACATCGTGTGACTCTTGGCGATGTATTGTGCAGGGCCAGGAGCTGGACTTGATGATCCTCATGGGTCCCTTCCAACTCAGGATATTCTGTGATTCTGAGAACAGCCAGTGGGGATTTACCCAGGGTAAATCATGCTTTACCAACCTGTCTTCTTGGACAAAATGACTACATCTATGGATAAGAAGAGTGCAGTGGATGCCTGATGTAAGTCTTTAGCAGTTGTGTACTGCACCCTTGCAACCAAGCTGAAATTTTATTGTCTAAATGGGTAAATGGGCCAACTACTATATGTGTAAAAAACCACACCTGTACCATCAGCCTATAAAGGATTGAGGCTAATGGCTCATATTCCACCTGGAAGCTGGTTCCAAGTGGCACTGAGAGCTCTCATCTGGACCTTGTCTGGCTAAATACTTTAGTCAGTGACCTGGAGGAGGAGGGGAAATACACTCTTCTCAAGTCAGGGGATGAAACCAAACTGGGGAGTGCAGCCAGTGCATTCAAGGGCAGGACTGACATTTAGAGACACTTAGGCTAGAGCAATGAGCTGACAGGAAAGTCATGAAACTCAACAAGGACAAATGAGAAGACCTGCAGCTGAAACAGGCAGACCTCCTGAGGGTCCCCACTTCCAACCCAAATGATTACATGATTTACCAGGAGCACAAGAAATAACCCTCCTTTAATAAATTACTTCTTTTCAGGGTGTGTCTGAATGCCATACCTGATGCAAACACACTAATGTGTAGAATGCTTCACCTGCTGCAGTTGTCATTTCTGTATTGTGCTTCTGAAGTACCAGCATATCGAAAACCATCTGAAATCGCAAAACAGAAGTAGTTGTGGAAATGTAAACTTAACTTTCTACTTTACCAACACTTGCTGCTAAAGCTCGTCTTCACTTCTGATAATAACAATGAACATGTATTTACAAACATCCAAAGTTGCTGTTTGCTTTGTTGCCACCTTTTTTTTTTTTTTTTTTTTAAATTTAGGCACCAGTAATTTGGAAGCCAAGTTCTTTTAGAAGTCAAGTCTTGGCTAAACAGCATAAATTAACATCTCAAAGCACTGGAACCTGCTGTGCTTCAGAGAAACATGGCATCTCTTGAATTTTTCTCCAAAAGCTGCAGATATGCCAGAGAAATTATGAAAAAAGCCTTTGTTCTTCCAGAATAAAATACGGAACTTTTCCTCAAGTTTTGGAGACTCCTATAGCTCACAGCAAGTCAAACAGGGAACATATTAATAAGTGTAATACTATAATTTTAAGTGGAAGTTTAGAATAAGGCACAAAGCTATGTTAACTTAGAATATACATAAAGACAAAATTATTAAAGTTTCTAATTCTCTCAGCTTGTCTGATGGAAGCTTTTAGCGAGAAATCCTCAGAAGTCCCAATATAAGTTTGGTAAGAAAATATTAGCTCTTAACTAAAACTGAAGTCTATACAAAATCAGAAGACAAGCACACAAATTCCACAATTACTTTGTTGCCAGTTAATAGGAACCTGGTTGCTACCAGGTCACTCCAAAATTCATTAAAGGGGATGGCCCTAAAAGGAAAGTACTGAATGGGATATTGAATTAAGAAAATGCATAATTCATTAGATACATTGAATAAATGACAGCATTTCCTTTCTAGTTCCCAGCTATGCTCTTTTTCGTACCTTTTCTTTTAGCACTCTACCCAGCCTCCAGTTTACAGAATTCTGGAAACTTTCTTTTCACAGCTTCCACAGTAACTGCTAAAACTGTCAATCAGTTCAAAGCTCAATGTGCAGAGCATGGATATATAAATTGCATTCTGAAAGGCTCAGGTCTTTAATTTACTGGCAATAAGGGATTGCTTCCCTCTATGCCTCCATCCTCTTTTGTACTCTAGTCCATTATCTTCAGTTCTTCATTCCCTCTTTCTTCTTAAACTGCCACTTTTTTTTTTTAATAGGTAACAGACTGTTTCTTGCTATATGTATGATCCTAATTAATCTGGATGTGATCACTATTTGGCCTCTGGATGCTACTTTTATGCAAAAAGCCAAAACAATATGAAACATAGATGCCTTACCTTAAGAAAGTGCCTTGTTGCTAGAAAAAGGGTTGAATCTGTTTCTTGTGCTTTTGCACACTGTTCTGCTAATGGTGTTACAGCCTCCAGACAGAGCTGGCAAACCTCTGAGCTCATTCTGATAATGGGCGTTAAAGAATTGAAGTCAGCTTTCAATAAGTTGTGGTCAAACTAACCAGTTGTGACACTAGAAAATACCTGAAACGCTTCTATGTTTCAAGGTTTCTTTTCACTATGAAGTTGCTATTAAAAAAAAAATCAAATTAAAAAAACACTAGAAAAAGGGGGGAAAAAGGATTCCAACTTCATTACCTTCTTTTATTAGCTACATGCCCTAAGGTAACATGACCCTCTCTGACATAACATTTTCAGAAAGAGTCCCTTATGGTCAAGCTCATCTGTTTCTGACACGTGCCACAGATTAGTGAAAATGGTACTCCCATTATGAGAGGGAGAGCCCATTGGCACCCTGACAGGAAATGCTCTGGAGCCAGCCCAGTAGAACAGCAGCAATGTTTTGTATTACCAGCTGAGAGACTAATTCAGGAATGGCTTTGAGATACCAGCTGAAGGCTTATGAAGTTACACACTCTGAAATGAAGTAATGGAGGAGGCAGGAATGGCTGCCAGAAAAAACTTACATGCTAAGCTACTTAAAGGCTGCACCCGAGCACCACAGTCAAAGGCAATTCCGTTAATGCTGGAATCTCAATGGACACTACAGTGAAAATCTCAATCCCCAGAGACCAGAGTAAGAGTCAATTACTGATATATAATTATAGATGCAGATATTTATAGAAAAAGAAAAAAAATTATATTTTTAACAGGTCCTTATAAAAGCAACTTAGATTACTTTTTTTAAAACATTCCCAAGCTCTATAAAGGATACGATGACATCCCTAACTCCAGTGAGTACATTAGGCTCTTAAAGAGGTCCTCTGGAAGTTGTGGAATTTTCTCAGGGAATATCTCACATATGAAAGTGATTAATTTGTAATATTGATTACACAAGGATGGAAACTGTCAAAAGAAAAAGACGGTATTTTTAGAGTCAATCACATAAATATTCTGGCATAATTTTCAACTGTACAAAGAGACAGGACTGATGCTTTGCACTGAAGAAAAGACAATTTTAGTAGGAAACTTGAGTCATTAGAATGGCTACACCTTTATATAAATGCAAACACTGTGGTACAATAAAAGAAGATTAGTAAACAGTGGATGGTGGCAGTCTGGTATCTGCTCTATACAAATTAAAGGAGTTTTCCTTCAGACATGAACAAATCTAGTCCTGTGGGGTAAAAGCCTCATGAGCATTCAGAGCACAATCAAGGGGCTCCCAGGGTACATCCCTCGCCCTGGCTGGACACAGCCCTTGCAGTTAGCAAGTGCTACCGGATGAGAAGGCATGTGAAGAGGGGACAGCTGAGACACCCTTCAGAAGGGTTCCCCTGGTTCAAAGTAAAACATGAATACAGTGCAACCCAGAGAAATGCTGCTGTCCCATTGTTTCATATTTTACTGTTCCACTGACAAGTTACAGATTAGTACAATCAAAAGCCATCTGTATTGTGAAAATAAATAGTTACTTTTAATTAAGATCACTGTTTATGCTTCTTGTCACATTTCTGACACTATCAGATGAAGGACTCCATGAGCCACATTTCTGGTTTCACTGTTGATCTGCTCAGAGTTGCTTTTAGAAGAAAACTTTTGCTTAGGACCTTCAGATATACAATTTCTCAGCTACAGTATTTCTTTTCAAAGAGTATCTAAAACTATGGAGCAGCTATTTACATTTATAAAGTCTAGAAAATTCAACTTATGAAGGTGGAATACATATAGGAACGCATTCTGGGTATTCATTATTATAAAGCTTTCATATTCTAGCAGCTCTGTGTAAAAATATACTTACCTTCAGCAAATCTTGTGACATTAGAGGCAGAACTAGATTAACCCCATATAAGACAACATCTGCTGCTGATACAGATCTATTTGTAACTTGCCCAGGCTCATGTCCTCGAAATACTTCATCTGCAGAAAAGACAAAAAATACTTTGTATAAAAGGAGGCTTAAACATACTGAAGGAGCAGTCCCATTTCTTTATAATATAACAGACATTTTTAAATTTAGGACTAGTCATCTCTCTCCAAACAAAACCATGAGGCACTGTATTAAAATAGAAACTTAGTGAGTGGAGGCTGTCACATCACTCTATATTTATATTCATTAGGACCAAGCATTTCATAATCACTTGTACCAGATGGCATGCTAAACCAGAACGCTTCAGATACTCGGAGGGCTCCCTTCCATTACAGAACATTGCATTTGTTTCTAGTGATTGCTGCTTCATGCCTACACACATAAACAGATAGTGAGTAAAATATCACTGCATTTTTATACTTTTAATATATATATATTATATTTACATATGCTTTCATAACTTTTATAAACAGAAGGAGAAAAAAATGTGAGAGCTAATATAGAAAGTTCTGCACTTTGGATGCTGCCACGTTTTCTCTAGTTACAGGTTAAGGCCTACATTTCCCATCAACTGGCAGTGACCTTACTTTTATTATTCCTGCATTGAGTCAGCAGCAGTATGTAGAAAACTTGCAATACATCTGATCTCTGGGCATTGCATCTAGGTTTTATTCACATTACTTAGTTTCATGTAAGTATTACAGTGTTTTCCACACAACAAACATCCAGATCTCAAAGCAAATACTTTACATAACATTGAGTTATCCATTCAATGGACAAAGTCTAAATCTGGTTCTGTACTTGTGTTGTGCGCACATGATGAAAGAATAAAATGATGTACTGAATTTTGGAGCACAAGGTTCTCTCTTTCAAGATGTCCCTCAGAAAAGAAATTAATATCAAAACACACTTTGTAGCAAATTGAATCTGCCTGGGTTGTTATATATGCAAATGTGTAGGACATGGTGAGATATAAACCATGCAATCGTATTTTGGCTTATTCAAAAGCACCACAGCTAACTGGAAGAACATAGTCAGGACAACTGCCAATTTTAAGTGGCACATACATGTAAGAAAGTAACAGGCTGGGATAACAGAAGGAATCCTTCACTACACCCACAAACCATGTTCTGTGAAAGAGGAATACAGAAGACCCACACATGATGGAATTTTAATGAGCTCAACATTTCACAAAAGTTGAATCCTGTACTAAGAGTCTACTACTGCCCTCTTGCACTACTTTACTACTCCAATTGCTCTATGTACTTTTTGTTATAAAACTGCTGGTACAACATGTTCAGATGACTTGCAACCTTCAGACTTCAAGTTGTTTCATACATCCCCTATTTATTTTATGACAGCAATAATAATTTCAGATGTTAGAATATTGTGAAAAGTCCTTTCTTTGCTACATTAAATAGCAATTTCCACATTCTGATCTAGTCAAGCCTAAATGTCAGCTTTCACTTTATATAGACTGAACACAAGCTCCAAAATGGTTCTTACAGTTTAGAAAACAACTTGTGGTTCATCAAATAGCAATTCCTTAATACCTGTATCACTGAAATCTATGAATTCTTTTGATAGAAGATTAGTGAGAAGCTCCATAATAAGGAGGAGATCCTGGTACTGGTCTTCTTCAGCTGTAACATCTATCCGTTGTCGACCTAGATTATTCTTGGAATATACCTGGAGCAGAGTTAGGCAGGCCTCATACAAGTTCATGGCTTTGGCCTATAAAACAATGTTACAAAATAAGAAAACTCTCATATGCTAAAAGTGACACACTTTGTTTTAAGATGACATTACTTGGCAGACAATACTTAAAGGCTGTAATTTCAGTTATATGACCACTTTTGTACCAACTGTACACGAAATTATCAACTGTACACGAAATTATTGTCTAACCACCTTAGACAATAAGAACACTTACAGCCATATACTGATGTGCTACTGATTGAAAGAGAAAAACTTTACTTTTCTTGATTCCTCACTCTTAACAAAAATCCAGACAACAGTGGCTTGGGACAGACATCTCACTAATCTCACAAACTAGATTACCAACAAAATCCTCTGGGGACACGCTTATAGAAGTTTGGAGCCACAATACACTGTTTGTGCATATCCAGTTTGGATAGCCAGCAGCTCTTTCAGATGTGAAAACAAAATTAGCCAACAGTGCAAAGATGAAGTGCACTGCACAAACTCAAAATTTTAACTGTTAACTTTTGGGTATCTATTAATGCTTAATCTAGGACCAAAGCAGTGTCTCTATGGCATGCATTTGCCACATAAAACAGTGCCACAAATTCTCCTAGATTAGACTTCAGAGAAGTCTGATATTGTTATAAAAAAGTGCTCAACATGGTCAGTCCTCTTCTGCCATCCATGCATACAGTTAGACTAGTGATGAATTGTGGTTAAATTTATTGGTAAAAAAGCCAGTCTAAATGTCCTGCTTTTAATCTTGCAAATGTATGTTTTAAAACAAAAGGAATTTCTTAACAGATGTTTCCATATAGTCTCTCTCTATAAAAATCACTACATTTTATTTTGTTTAAGGAGTAGCACTGAATACACATTTACACACATGCACATACACTCTGCCCCCTCCTTCCCCTTCTGGTTGTATTTACCTCTCCAAGATAGCAAATTTGTTTATGTGCAACTTCAACAAAGACTTCTATTATGAGATTAACAGTCTCTGGTGTATTTTTGTATACTTCCATTAATCCAATGCAATTATTAAGGAAGTCCATTAGGAAATTGAAGAGAATTGCTACATTATCAATCTGGGTAGCCTCAGCAATGCCACAGAGTGCTTCCAATGTAGCAGTGATTTCCTGTTTCACTTCCTCCTCCTGACAGATCTGCTGAAAATTTTCTTGGTTTATCACATTCAAGAATCGCTGCTGAAGTGGCTGAAGAACCTTGAAATTTTTCAGAAAAGTCACATTAAGATAAACATACATATATGAGATGTGAGGTTTAAATAATTTAGCAAACTCATTGCTTTTGGCATGGCAGTACAAGAATCAATCACTTCCAGTTTCCAATTTTCCAAGGCTTGGTTCTGTTATTTTCTGTCACATTAATGTAAACAATTAATGTAAGCAGAAGTGGTAGCAAGTAGTGCTTCTCATTGTCCATCATGGCCCACAGACAGGTTTCAAAACAAGCATCTCCATAAATATTCTAGGTTATTTGGTAGCATTTAAACAAATGACAATGACTTTCTCTGGCTCAAAGCATTTCATTCCCTTCAAATTCAGCATTAGGGGAAAGAAATGGCTACAGTTCATTAATGAAACCATTAAGATTAATGCCCACAGTTATCTTTGCCATATATGATTCTCAATAGCAAAATCACTTTTGTCATCCATCTGTATTTGGAAACAATTTAGAAACCTCCATAAAAATAGTTAAATTTTTCCCAATTATTTCCAGTGCATTACAGCCTTATCTTAAATTACTAATTTTGTAGCTCTGCCAATTTTTTCTCAGCAAGTTTTTCTCAGAAGGTCAATGCTTTACAAAGTCATGTGGTGCTTCCTGATGCCATTTCAGTACTTTTCAGTGACTCTACCACCAGCCTTTCTGGTATTAAATATCTGAGCTTTAATGGAGCCAGGGCACAGAGAGCTGGTCAAATAAGCAATTTATTCCAAAACTAGTTCTTCATTATGTTCCACGTTAGCTTTTTACTTACTGTCATTAAGTGATAACTGAATAGTTAATAACACCACAAAATTAAAAGGAAAGGAACAAATGTCCCAGTGCAAGGGAAATTTTTTATCTTCTATAATAGTCTCTTTCAAACATACTGCTCTACTGTCTGCTTCACAAATCCTCCAATTGTTAGTGGTTTCTCTTTAGGCTGAGATATTTTAGATACAATAGATACAAGCATTGACCTTTAAAGAGAGAATAATTTTAAAAATCATTAGTATTAAATATCAAACATATGTTATACAAATTGATTTTGTGTCACTATAAAATTCCCTAAACTAACTTGTTATACTGCTTCCTTAAAGGGAGGTAATAGAACAATCAAAATAGCTTACCTCTGTCCAGTATTGTTGCTTTGTTTCTGTATCCATATGAGCAAAACCTCCTAGAACTAAAGCTTTCATTAGTGTTCTCTGCACAGAACTAGACAAATAATGAAGAGGAGGGCTTCGCCTTGCAAACTGTTTAGCTAAATTCCACCAGTTTTCACACTGAATAACTAAGTTTGCCCTAAAAGAGGGAAAAACAATTTCATTAAAGACTTCACAAAATTGTATGAACAGAGCATATCAGATTTCTAGCAGTTGCCAGAAGTTTTGATGCTATTTTTTAAAAATTTCTTTATTCTGAGGCTAAATTGCCTTTTGATTTTCATCTTACTAATGCCTCAGCTCTCAGATTTCTAAAGTATATACTCTGAAAATAGAACAATTCATATGGAAGAAAAGCAGGGAAGTGCTTTAGTTTTATACACATACAGACGCAGAGTTAATGGACATATTGCATGGATTAAAAGCTTAGTCTCATTACATCATAATAAAATAAGCAATTTATTCCAAAACTAGCTGCTGTGGGGTTTAATTTTTTTTTAAAAAAGAAAAACCCTCAAGAATTTAAAATCTTCAAACTTCAGAACAGTCTTTCAGCAAACTGTGAGTATATGATTGCATGTATAATTGCATGTCAATTGACACAAATAAAACATTCAAGAATTTCCTGCTTCACAGTTTGGAATACCAAAGAAAAGTTTTTGAAATTTGTCTGAATCCACAAAATCCTGTATTAAAAAAAAAATAGGGTTACAAAACACATTTTATACTGGCTTAGCCAGTATCGGAACTCTTAATCAACAAAAATTAAGAGCAACACAAAAATCTTTGCAATAAGAGTGGAGACCAGGAGAGTTTTCCTTTCTTACTGTTTAAGAGTGAGGCACAAAAGTAAGGGAATGAGAGTGCACTTCTAAACAGTAATAAAAATTAGGTGATATTTTGTCAAATACAGGTCTCACTCCTCAGCTTGTCAGACAAGTTTGTTGTGTTTTTTTCAGTTATAATACGCTATTAAAGTAATTTGACTTACAGAGACATGAATATGAAGTGCCCTATATCTGGATTACTTTGGCCAAAAAACTTTAAAGGAAGCAAAAGAAACTTTTTGACTTCCAGAGGTATAGCAACTTACCGCTCTCTCCTTTCCACTAACGTTACTAGCAGTTGTACAGTATCATTTGCAAGGTCCTGCTCTGAACTCCACACTGCCAGGTTACTGATCACTTTTTCTAAAAGGTAACCCACAATCCACTGGGAACCCTCTGTATCAGCACCAAATGCTGTACTAAATGGCAGACTTATCTATAAGAAAAGCATTAAAATGAGTGAGTTTTACAGAAGCCAGAACGCCAAAGTGTATGGCAATCATTGTCAGCAAATTCTTTTCAGGCTGTCACTTCCTTCCTACTTAAATTACACAAATGTTACATATACAAAGGCAAAGAATACTTGTAATAGAAAAATCTTTGCCAAATTTATCTTGCGATTTTAAGCACAACATCTAAAACAAAGAAAAGCTTCAACCTCGTTACAAAAGTGGGTTTGAGTATGTCTAGCTTTTAAAGCCAATGAATGTTCAAAAGCTTTAATAATTAAAAGAAAGATCCCGAAATTTCCTCCCAAAAGTGTTTTCATGAATTTAAGACATAATTCCTTAAAAGTCAGTGGTAAAAATCATTAGAAATAAACCTAGTTCTTGATCTAGATAGAATCTTGTAAAAATTAATTTTCACCTCAATTTTTCTGCATCTACTTTCTATAGATGGTTCCTTCAATTTACACATCTTTTAGGAAAGATGTCACACTCTGGTCCTGGCATATTAAAATATGCTTCACTGAAATTGCCTGTTCTCCTATCTTTAAAGAAAGCTTCTCAAGTGTGAAATCCAAAGACTTTGTAGTAATTGTGCAGGGGCTTCCTGTCAGCATACCACTAATGCTTTTATCTTTAAAACTCATGACTGAGCATAAGGTTTAAATACAGGTTTCAATCACTTTCACATGTCAACACAAACTAAATGTGTGCATTCCCTATACATTCTGTTTTGTTTCTTCACATTGTTTTTTACATGGATCTCCTTCTAACATGACCTCCAATTCCTTCCCAACGGACACCTTTACAAATTCTCAGCTGTGCTATATGTATGAGCTGAATAATACAACTCCAAATATTTACAAGTCTATGTAATACCTATTGTTGTTAAGGAGAGGCCTCCTGAAGTGTTAGTATTCTTAGTTGCCTCAATAGTGGAAATAAAGGGGAAGAGGAGGAGACTTCTCAAAAATTAGAGCCAACAGGACCTCCTCAGGAGGAGTGGCCTCAGTGAGCTAGCTGGATTACAGTTAGTTCAATAAGCAAAATCAGGATCAAGTTCTAATCACAATTAGTGCTGTCCAAGCACGGTAAGAAGTTGCCCTTTACAAAGAACACACGGTTGAAATCATGATATATACAATGAGAATGAGGAGAGAAAGTAGCATGACACTAGCTAATGTATACTACCTTGTGATGGTGTTAAATATCTAACTCAGAATCACAATCAGGTTACTCACTAAATCATCATCATCAAGAGCAATCACTGTATTAGAGATGAAATGTAAAACCTGATGGACAGTCACAATTTACAACATCACAGTAGTCAGTGAGTTTCACTCACTACACAGCCCAGGAGCACTGTGTTATTCTGATATGGCAATGGCTACCAAAAAAAAAAAAAAAAAAAATCACATTTACAGCAAAATGTGCAAGAAGAGTCCCCTAAAAACTTATATTTCTAATTAGCAAATGGAAGAAAACATCAACTTTCAAACAAATTCCAAAATTAATCACAACCCATTTAACACTGAAAACACTTTAGCCTTACACTTTTAAATAGCTACACTGACATCTACATTCACAAGATAATATTACTACTAATACTCACAATTTAATTAATAAAAGTTATATCCTTACCTGATCATACAACTTTTCATCTACTAGGAGGTAAGTCTTTGCCCAGCGCTTGAGAAACCATACAATATCTTTGCCCATCTGGGGGCTCAGGAGGTGTGTGAGATTTGCCCTTATTGCTCTAGATTCTACTTCTGACACTCTTAAAATAGCAGATAACAACCTGCAGATTTAAAACACAATGAAGATGCTGACAGCAGTTTTTGGAGAAGCAATGCAACTACCAAAAACGCTTTCATTTTTCGCAAAATATGACAGTAGGATCAGGATAATACAAAACACTTCAACTCTAATCAAGTAAAATGCACCTGAAATTATTGTTTTGCATATGCAAGGAGAGAGCGAGAGACAGGATAGACAGGCAAACATCCTCCAAAAAGTAATAATTATGCTTTAAAAGAGGTGATATTTGACATCAAAATTACCGCAACGAAGAATCCTTACAAGCATTGTGACAAATGGTCTACTTGGGAGTGCCTGAAAAGCTTTTTTGAAAAACAGCTTTTCCCTTCCTTGCGCCATAAAGTTTAGTGGCCAAATGGGTTCTAATTGTGCAGCATTTGCAGTGTGACACATGCCAAAAAACAAATATGGAAATGGCAAGTTATTTTTCTCTTTTTCATTCCTGCAGGGAAATAGAAGTAGTAAATCACCAGGTGATTGCACTAATACAATCGGTACATAAAAATACATTAAATACTAGCTTTTGTAGTATGTCAATTAAATTTTTAAGAGTGGGATAATGCATAGGAAATTTAGGAGCTGACGGGACGTATTTCTTGAAGACACTTCTGAGTTATGGCCAGAGCACCTCAAGTCTCTCCTGATCTGGATCTGGTTTTATTCCCACCACCACTCAGACATTGCATCAAGAAATTCTATTTGGTGGCCACTTCTTGACGTGGCCAATAGTATAAATAAGCAATAGTCAAGCTTCTAAACACAAGGCACATACATCTTTGCTAATGAAATCCACTTTTTCTACATTCTTCCCAGAAGACGACTTTTAAGTACACAACAACTAATCTTTAGTCAAGACTTCTCCATGCCAACTAAGAGCAGGATGCAATCTTCTGAAGTGTGAGGATTCAAACTGGGGAGTCCTTTGTGAGCACCATCCTTCTTGCAAAAAGAGAAGTGAAATCCCTCCTGCTTCTTTTATTGGCTGACAGTGATGTTATGTAACTGACAACAATTCCTGTAACTGACAACAATTCCTCACACCCTGAGGATCAATCTTGCTGCTATTGCCAAGCTTGGGCAGTAACTATTGTTCAAAGTAGAGATGATCACTCATGCTCTGGAAAGTGTTTGCTTAGGCTGTACATGTGCTGAATGAATTTTAGAGTATATATTATCTAAAGATTTTGATCTGCCAACTTATTTTATATAAGTAATTTTAAGGATTTTCTGTAACAAAAAGATCAAAGATGGGTTTTCAGTAGAAATATAAAGAACGTTTCTGTTTATTTCCAAGACTTTGACTCATTACTTCTGTTAAGACTATTAGATCAATCTTTCCTTTTCCATGTTCAGTGTTTACATATTGCTTACTTTTCACATTCACAGAAGTCCACTCACATTCTCAGGGGTTTTTTTTCTGAAAAAGAATTTAACACACTTAATAGTACAAGATGCATCCTTACCTAATTACAGAATCAGTTCTGTTGTACCCTGGGATGGAAGAAGCCTTTTCTCCTGGGGATCCCAGAATCTGAAGTGTAGTATTGATGTCAACCTCAGCTGAATGTTTAATGGAATATTCCATTACTTCTGGAGGTATTAGCGGAGTCTCTCCCTGAGTATCATTAGCCAAGAGGTAGCCTTACATTAAAAAAGAAAGAGTGATCACAACTTTCTACCCTAGGTTAACTTATGGCTTTCTGATCAGAGAATCCATAGGCTTAGCTGCAGACATCACACCAGAATCAAATGTTTGTACAAACCCTGACTAGCACTGCTTAAATACATACAAAATAACTTGAGAATCCTTACACCCATTCAGCAGAGAAAAAATCTAAAGTGACAAGAAACCAAGACTGGAATAAAGAACCACCAATTTAAATAGCAATAAAAGACAAGTTTTGCTTCATGTAAAAGTGCTACAGTCAATTAATCTACTTGGGGGAGGGAGGGACAAAACAACATTTTGTTGTCATGTTTTTCTTCTTCTGCTATGTGGTATAAAAGCCTTGATTTTACAGCTTCCCCACTAAGTCCATATCATTTGGGACTTCTGTTTTGCTAACATCTCAAATCAAATCTGTCAGAGCCTTTCAGACCTCAAGAACATGTGCTATAACACAGTTTTCCTCGCCTAGCAAGTGCAGATCAGGTGAAGCATGGGTTTTCATACAATACTCTGGTATCTAGTTAATATTAATTCCAGCTTTAGTTGTAGTTTTCAATATCTGATCTCAAAACCATCTGTGAGCTACAACCTCCATCTCACAGTGTTACAGAAGTATTGTAAACTCATTCATGCCAACATCTGAGAGCAACTAAAACATCCCATCTTTAAAAAAGTACCATAAAATATTTCATATATTATACATTTCTCCTAGCAAAGTACAGACTGTCCTAGTTATTATGTTTGCAAACTTAAGTAAAGTATTTCCACCTAAAAATCAACACCCAAAAAAGCTCTAAATTCAAGTTACCTGAAACATAACAAAATGGCAGGTCATGGATCATCAACACTGAGAAATTCTAGAACATACTTGATTCTCTGTCCCCACTGAGTACCACCATTACCCTGATCTAATGCTGGCTCCTTTACAAAGTCATGTGCACCCAGACAACACCACTGGTACCATGAACAGACTAATTTCTTGAATAGGTTGACTGCTAACACAACTCAAAAACTCTGTAACAAAATCAGTTGCAGGAATTTCCAATGGACATTGATGAAACCTTTACATGAGGTAATCTTTCAGAGACAATATTCCTGTTACTCAAGGCAGATGATAGTAAGACAAGGACTTTGCAAGAACTTATGTAAGATGAAATCACCGTAAGGGATAAAATGTGTAGTCAATCGAGAGTAATTGATATACAGGGATTTTTTTTTCCCAATAAGCTGCAATAAGACTACCAGAATAAGTACTATTTAAAGCTGTTCACTAACCTGTAACTAAAATAAGCCAATGAATATCCTCATACAGGTCATCAAGCACTTTATTGTCAATTGAGCCTGATGCTGGTGAGGCAAGTAACTGCTGCTGATGTCTTTGCAACTGTCCATGGAGCCTTGTCACTCGGTCTTCTAACAAACTGTGGACAAATAACAAGAAAATAGCTTCACAGTTTTTAAATTGTTTTGGCAAAGTCAGGCTTTTCTTCTGTGACAACTCTACTGATTTGCCTTCATGACTATTTTTTTTGTACTTACCTTGTGAGAAGAGGTATGCAGTGTTCTGCAGCAATCCTCCCCAGCATGCCTACGCTGGCCAACTGGTCACAGAACTGGTCTCTGTCATCTTCCTGCAGCTCACTTATTTCTTCTTCTTCCCGAGAGGCCACACCATTGGCAGTCTTTGGTTGTTTCAATAAAATTAGAAAGACCCAGATAGAGTCATACTTGTTAAATTTATCACCACAATTTTCTGCATTATTTTGGCTTTTTCTTTCAAGGTAATTTGCATGTATGAATAACAGACTTTTACTAAATTAGACACAGAGGAATTAAACAGAAACAACATGGGTTCATACTGTTTTAAAATCAGCCTTTCACAAGCTCATTAGCAAAATGAGCCACATTCAGTTCGCTTGCTAATATTTCAACAGTTCTCAGTTGTCTGAAATCTTACATAAATCATGCAATAGGCAGTATTTTTCATGATGAAATGAATGTTAGCCCTCTCATTTAAGATTTTCCCTAACCTACTGTTTGAGCAGAAATAGTAGTTTAAAAAGTGCTATTAAAAAAAAAAAAAAAAAAAGTACCATAAAAGCAAATGCTATAATCTCAGAAACAGTAGACTAATAATCATGATCATCTCAGTTTTATTTCTTGCTGATGCAGGAGTTGCACTGTTCAATTTTTCAAAGCTTGTCTTGATTGCATTATAAAACTATTTAAATTATAATCAGATCTTATTCCTTGAAGAGATGAACCATGATATGCAGAAACTAAGTATGAATATTAGAAGTGTTTCTTATCTCTTAAATAATCATAAAACTAACCCAAGTAACAAAATAAAATACAGGAGGTGGAGAAAGCTATCAGTCTCCTTTGTTTCTATAGCAGCCCTGGAAAACTGAATCCACACACAACTCCTTATGCAAAGTGCTTTTAACCCATCTTTTCTTTATGTAACCCAACAAATCATTCTCTTTTGGCAACTTCAAAGTTGCAGCTGTTTACTGAAGGGTGAGCTCTGCTCTCAAAGCAGAGACTGAAAGGTCCTGTTACTGCTTTGATATTGAACAAGAAGCATTCTAAAATGCCAGCTGTGGCTTTTAAAGGTTACCCATGGGATAAATGACTTATCTCATAGAATGACATGAATTAACCTGTGTATACAAGTTATGTCAAGACCGCCTGATATGAATTCAAAGTTCTCTTGTGAAATATTTCTCTCCGTTTTGGCACTGTTATTACCATCTGTTACATATTGAGATAGCAGAATCACATTTTACACAGTGCTTTTCAGAATGAGGTATCTCTGAGATCTTTACACAGCATCAAATTAAAGAGAGATTTTATACAGTTACTGAATTGAATCTATGCAATAACTAATTCATCCAACATCTACGTCCAACTTTCTGTATAAGAATCTATTTCAGTAAGATCCAGATTCCTGGCAAATAGATTAATCACCTTTCTCAATGGCTCAAAAGATACTTGATAAAGTAAGTTTTCTCTAGACAGTCAACTGCTCAAAAACTCAAGTGGGAATTTATTTTATCCAAAAAGACCACGTGATATTCCAAGTTTCTTCTACTTAAAGCACAGTTAGTCTACAGTTCTTCAGATATTTATGCACGTCAATTATACTTTGAAGATAGTGTATGGGAGGCAACACTCATAAAAAGGGCCCCCAATTTCACTGAGGATTTTAACTGGAACTCTAATCCAGAAGGAAGGTCAAAAGTTTAGTCACTGTATCTGTGGAAAGAACACAGGTTGATTTGAGTCACAGGTTTACTTTTTTCTTTTTTTCAAAAGTGATTTCCAACTTTGCATTCCTTTAGTTCCTCTCCAGAATGAGAGAAACAGACTGGGAAATGACAAGTGAGTAATTTTTTTTCATTTTCAAAGTCACAAATGGCAGTTCTATACTAGCTGCCTTGAGCAACATAATATATACAAACCAAAAGACATTGGCTAGATACTATATGTTATCATAAAAAACTACTACAATGAAGGCTTACCAAATTCCTTGTGCCATCAGGAGCAGCTAGATGGCACTGAATATAGGAATTAAAGACTTGAACAGCATGTTGAGTAAAGAAACCTTTATGGAAATGTTTGTCATCTTGGACCAAAGTAAGCCAAGATTCCAGCAACTTATCATATGCCTCCATATATACCATGTCATCTTTGTCAAGCTGTAAGAGATGAAAAAAAACCAAATAAAAAAATCTTATACCCAAATGAAACCAGAATAACATACTTATATTCATCATTATTTTACAGATGTTGTTCTACTGTTGAAACAAACAAACAAAAAAATCAGTCACGTAAGCCACCTAAGGATAGCCAAGAAAATATCAGAATGAACTAAAGCAATGCATTGAAAAGGTTACTGCAGCTTTCATGCCTTCTAGGTTTTAAAAACCTGTCAATGTGTTTAGCTATTTCTCTTCACCTGATATGCATATAGATTTATAGGTATTTCACTGTTTCTGAAATAAAGAGAAAACACAATGATTCTGTGTTCCAGAGGAAATCACTGCAAGATTACAAGTGTTCAAGAAACCTTATTACAGGTAGCCAGTTTTGATGATGAATCACAACTTCTCATTCTATGAAACAACCAAACCCCAATGAATTTGTACAGAATAAGCCTGCAACTCTAGTGCATTTCAACTGAAGCTTCTTGTTTTTAATTACTCATGTGCTTTTATGCAGTGCATAAGTTGCAAAAGGAAATAACTTAGCTGAAAAACAAAGTTCTGAGTTGCAGGCAAACTAAAGAGCCCAAACAGCAAAGAGGCCATTTCTTTTTAAAAGCATTTTTCATGTAACTATCGACTTTCTGTTTTGATGCAAAAATTTAATGTTTGTAAATACCCAACTTCAAATAACTTCAGTGTGACTGTACAGATAAACAGCCTGCTAAGATGTTAAACTTCTTAGAGGAAGTCTTACAGGACAGCTCAGAGAAGTTACTCTGAGATAGCAGAGCTTAGTAAAATGGTTCAATCATGAAATAAAGAGATATTAAGGCCTGAATCATGCTCCAGACACAAGAATTCCTGACTTTCAGTGAAGTTACAAACACAATTGGATGAACAGGCAAGGAAAAGAAAACACTGGCTGGATGACTGATTAAGAGGAAAAACTGATATCACATTGGAAGCATTTCAAGATAGCTTCACAGTATCCTTTTGTAACTGCAAAATTGTTGTATTTCCAGAAGTTAAAATATGGGACCTATTGATAGATAGGTATATTGATAATATAGATATATTGATAATATAGATAATATATACTGATAGATATATTGATAAAACTTGAAGATGACAACGAGAGAGGCAAAACTGTATTCAACACTAACATAAGTAATAAATTTAGGAAGGACTCTACAACATGTCTTTTTAAAACTTGGCTAAAGGACACATGAATTTATAGACAGTCATTCAATCCTGAAGTATTTTGAAATTTATGTAATATATTTACATCTGTATCTTACATAAATGACTCTTAATAACTTTTAATAATTGAGAGCATAAAAAAAAAGAAATATGTTTTTATGAACAACAAAATACCCTCAAATAGATCCAATTCATTTATTTGAAAAGGTAACAAAGAAGTTAATGCCATGAAGAAAAAATATTTTAACACTTAGAAATATTCTCATAAGCAATCTAGGACTAATAAGTGCCATAAAATAAATGCCCAAACAACAGAAAGATTTTATCCATATTGAACCAATCTGGTCCCAAAGAAACTGTACTAAAAAATCCCAATCCTTATTTCAGATTAGCTACAACTGGACTACCAAAGATGTCGTACAGGCAAAGTGCCATGCTGGAGACTGGGAGCTGAATCATTCTGATGGATCAGAACCCAGATCTTCAGGAGAGGCAAGACAAACACAATAAATTTAAAGCAAAGATAATTAATTCCTCTAATACAGGAAACAAAAAAGAAATTTGGTCCTTCTTCCTTCCTAGTTTGTTGATCCTTTGAAGAAAGAACACTTTGAAAGTTGTCGAGCAGCAGCAAGCTGCAGAGTTGGAAGCACAGCAGAGGGGACCAAATTCAGAATGATGTCCCCCTTCACATATTTTTAAAAATATTATGAAACAGGAACAGTGCATTTAGATTCATTTTGAGAAAAAGAAGCCTTTGATATAATTTCTATTTGACTTTTCATCCAACATCCTGTTGATACTCTTCACTAATTACGATGTACTGTTTGATTCTACTTCTGCATAAGCATTAAGTGTTGAGCAAGGCAGAGCATAGCTGTGGACGAGCATCTTCTCTCATGCCCAGTGCCATTAAAGAAAGAGATTACTGGCCCACCTTACCCCATGAACTAACACTCAGCATTGCTGAAGCTTACTGCCTTCTCTCCAACAGTGTAGCTGTTCAGGCAAATGTTTTAACTTCCTTCAGCCGATCTCCCCAGCCCAAACCAGCAGGCTATTATGTGAAACAGCATTCAAACATGATGTTTGGATTGTAGGGTTTTCCCCATGGCTGAAAATCAGTATGAGATGCTTTGAAGTGGTTTGCATATTTTGATGCAGGACCTCCATATTTTGACAGTTTTCATAGCAGGTCTTCAGCTGAGTACATTCCTTGTGCCTAACAGGGTTTCTGTCATGTTCACATGGTATGTTCTGCTGGCATATGAAGTGGCAGAAATAAGGGGGAAACAGCTTTATCAATCAGCAAAGCTTAAGGAGTATGCCTGCCTGCATTCTGCTGCATTTCCTATTTCTGAATAGTTCCAGGAATCAGGAGGATTCTACTGAGCCCAACACACAGAGTATTTTATCTATCAGAAAGCTCTTAATTACAGACAGCACATGAGCTCACAGAAAGTGTCACTGCACGCATTCTAAAAGTAACTTGACGAACACGTTAGCCATAGCGGGACATTCGTAAGCCAAAAGATTGTTTTTAGGGATGCAAAGTAGTATTTCTACAGACACAGCACACGGTATCATTGCACCAGGTAGTGTACAAGCTAGTGTAAGCTCTTGCTGAGAGATTTAGTGTTTTAAAGGGCGTTATGCTGTGCTGTTCACTGTTTTCATTAAACATGATTGCATATTCTAGTTCTCAAGTAAGAAGATGCTAAGTGAGGGAAGAACATCCCTTCAGTCCCTTGAAGTTAAATGATAGCTGCCTCTGGTTTTGCTGTATTTTATAAAAGCTTCAGAAGCATTTCTAAATGTATCAGTAAGCACCAGAACAAGAAGAACATGTATACAATATTCTACTCGAAAATTTCAAAAGCACGCAAATTTTGACCAGTAAGGTTTGGAAAGTAACTGTATTTTAGATTCTAAATTTAAACACCGATTTTTTATTAAGACATGAAGAAAACGAAAAGTTTAAGTGAGCACTGGGCCAAATATAATACATTTTAACCTTGCAGTGAAGAGATGACCTAATGTTCTGCAATGAATGCCAATTAATACCCCTGTGTTCTCTGGTAAAGAAACACATCCATCAACTTTGTGATTAAATACTTCTATAATTATTTTAAAATTCAGGTAATTAACCTCTGTCACTATGCCAAACTGGCAAAAAAAACCCCAAACCATACTTTCTCATGATAATGGGAAAATACTGGTTAGTATCTTGATAGGCTCATTTTAAATCTATAGCTACTGCACATAAATAGCTGAAGTGCAAGATTATTCGCCTTAATTCTTACAGGGTTTTTTCCTTACACTGTGTCTCCCTAGTAGTTTTTATTTTTAATGCAATTTTTAGGATCAGAACACTTGGGCTATCCCAACTGCTCTTTAATGTTACAACCTAAGTTTGAAAGAAGCTAATAGAAAAGAATCCTCTTAATTCCTGTGCTAGATTTGTATGCACAATTACCATTTGAACTGTGTCAGCAATGAAGGGATGATCTGAACAGCTTACAAGTATGGTGTTAACAACAGATCTTAATGGCTACGTTCACTTAAAACAGAAACTCCTGACTCAGAACTCTAGGCAGTAGTTAACTTTCAGTTTGTCCATATGTTCATGTAGTCATTTTAAACTTTCAGTACTGTAATTTGCTCATTATCTACAACAGTTTTCAGAGTACTACAACAGCAAGTCAGCAATACTTTAAACTGCAATATTTTAAATTAATCTATTCACTTAAAATTAAAACATTAATACGTGCTTTAAATCAAAACGAAGTCTGAAAGATGCACACAGTGTGTAATTATGCCCATTACACTGTGTGAAATAAAAAGAAAATCCTCTCATATGTGATTTCAGAAATATCTAGGACAAAACCACTGAATTCACAACAATTACTAACAAAATAGCCAAATTCTCATGCCACTTTTGCTTGCCAGAAATAGAGAGAAATTATAAAGGCTACCCTTTTGCTTGCCAGAAATAGAGAGAAATTATAAAGGCTACCCACTTTTTTGAGAGAAGCTACTTACCACTTCTTCCAAGGCAGCACTTCTTCCGAAAGAACAGGTGAGGTGTGCGAGGCAGTTAACAAATGAAGAGAAAAGTTCATTTGGAATGGCCGTTAAAATATTGCGAGGAAATACAGTTATCAGGTTGCTGATAATACTGGAAATTCCCACTGCTTCAGAGTCTTCTATTTCAATTCTACAGATAGAAATAGCAGGTTTTTGCCATCAGGAAAATTGCTAAAAGGGAATTGGTTTTGTTGGTACATTTTCAATCAATAAATCTATTTCATAATAAACTCCACCTATTTTAAACTGCCCTTTCTCAAATTAAGCAATCCAACAGTAAGTACAAATTATATCCAGAAATAAGGAAAACTATACCACTTCTCCACACAGATATGCTGCAGTCCAAACTAAAGATTAAAAGATGCCATCTAAATTTAGAGAGCAGGCATACATACCCATTGATAGTATTCAGTAATCCCTCAATGAAGTGTGCCAGGTAATCAACTTGGGAACCTTCATCAGGAAAGACTGGCCCGTGCAAAGACGCCAGCTGTGCCAGGCACTGCAATGAATCTTGGGCCATATCTGTATCTTCTCTGATTTTTCGATGTACCTTTCAGGAAGTGAGGTAGTTAATAATACATGAAAACAGGGTGTTCTTACAACAGTCACATGGCTCTCAATCCAAAAGAGCACGCACCAAAAAAAGCTTACTGTAACTTCCATTCAGTCTGAAATAAAAGGGTTTCCGCAACTCCCCAAACCACAGCAAACATCAAGATCAGCTCACAAAATCTCAAGCCTTGAACTAACTCACTGAAAATAACATTTAGTTAAGGCTCACCTACATGTTGAAAATTAAACTGTCTATTGAATGTTAAGTCTTAAAGAGAGAAACAGATGCCAGCCAGTCAGACATGCTGCTCCTTCTAAAAACAGCAATAATGACAGTCATCTCTATTATGCTAACTATGCCTAGGCTATAAGTCTTGCTAAAGTTAGTCAACAAGTTCAATCAAGATTATATAGATGCTTCTTTAGCAGAAGTAAACACTGAAGACATATACAAAAATGAATGCATCACTTCCTTGGCAACATCCTTATATTATACAAGGCCAACAGTAATCTTCCTGCATTTGTTCAAACTGTTACGTCATTATTTGTCATTGAGACTTTCTAGATCTGAATCTTACTATTTCAGTAAATATATTCTCCCATACTTATTTTAATCAGTCAAGTATGCATTTAAAGAATTTTTTTAGTCTTATGCCTCCTGTTTTTTTCACAGAAGATTAACTGAAGAAATAAACAAACAAATACAGAGTAGCTTTTTCACTCTGAAGTGCAATTTAGCTACATTATTTCAGCAATATTATACCTAAAAGTACAGTTAAAACACTAACCATTTCTGTGTGGTGTTACAGTTGCAAGTTCACCCAACTCAAAACTAGTTGGATTAGCTGCACAGTTAATCCCTGAAAGATCAAACTAGCAGGAAAAATAAACCCTGCAACAGAAATACCCCTCCTAATATATGTCCCACATGAGGCTGAGATTAGAAATGAAGGCTCTCGCTCTAACATAGCAGTCCTGCCAGCTTTTGCAAGGTTATTGTCTCAGATCAGATAAATGAATAAAAATTACTACCATTTACTTATATCACTTCAAACAGCAAACTACTACTGCAAGCCTCAACCACTGCAAATCAGGAATCTAAAACCAGAACCGACAGCATACTGCCCTGGCTAGCATTCATGCAAAAATAATAAAATACAGGCAAGCCTTGGTTGCTATTCAGTAAAATGCAAATGTATTAAAACAAATCTGCATATTATTAAAAATATTTTTCTTATCACAAGAAAGTAATTGTAAACCAATCAAGGAAACAGATATCCAACTTTGACAACTTCATACTATTAAACGAAGAAGGGTTAACACATAAGCCAAAAAGTTATTTGCATGTGGAGGTTCACAGCTGACAGTAGCAACTGTCTGGATAGTCTAGACAGCTGTTCAGATTGTGTGTAGCTGCTGAGTGTTCTGCCAGTGATTTTTTCACCTTTTCAAAACTGCTGGATAAATTTGCCGTTAAAAAAAAATTATCAAAAAATCTTATCAAGTAAGGACATATAGCCAAACACGTACTGTCAAGCAGCACTGGAGAGTTATATTTACATTGTTTAATAACAACTTTGTCCAAGTTTTGAGCACATTATTTCTCTACTTTGCAAAAATGGAAAAAAGCCTGAGAATGCTGAATTCTCAGGTCCCAAGAGATGTAACATAAGACAAATTGCATAGCAAATGAATTTACAAGCCAATATATGTTGCTGCTGCAGTAACTCCTAGCTGAGCAATGACTGCAAACTTCTCCCAGCAGTTGTAAAAAGAAAACAACAAAAGTTCTATCCATTTCTAATACTCTGGGGTTTTTAAGTTATAGCAATTGAGTATTACAATCCCCTCTCCCAGCACTACCTCTTCCTCATCCCTCCTAACTTACTCTGTGTTAACTTGTGTGGATTTCCTTTGTGGTGAGGAGTGATGCAGAATTCTGTATGCTGAAACTGGCTAGAAAACTACAACTACATTACTTATTTTCAGCTGTTCTGCTGAGCAAATGCTTTAATACCAGCGAACACATACTGTTCGTTGGATCTTTTCTGAGAGCCATTACACCTTATCTGAAAGATTCACTCTACTACAGCTTATTGTGCTTGCTTTTGTCTGACGAGTACAAGCCCAGAAGTATTAAATGTATAAAAGTTTAGATAACTGTACACCTTTTTCTGTTGCTAATGGTCATCAATTTTAAGCAATTAATAAGCAAAATACATATTCAGTACCCTAGGAAAAAGACAGTACTTCTGTCTGCTTTGATAAGCAAGCTGAAGCGAACAGAATCAGTCCTACCTGATGCAAGAGGAAGAGTCCGACAATACAGTTTTAGAACAGGAAGGAGCTGCTTTCCCTGTGGTCTGGACTATGAAAGTTGAAGAAAGAAACTTACTGTAAAGAAAAGCTCCATAACTCTGCTGTCCAGGAGGGTCTCGCGCCAGGATTCTGTTGGCTTTAGCATCACATTTTGTGAGGATTCAAACATAGCTATATAATGTCTGCCCAGTTATCTGGTGTCAAGGTCAACAATAACATTCCTACTTGGCTTTAAAAAAATCCTAGATACAACAGGATCCATTCACAAAGAATGTAATGGAAACAAACTTTAAGCCTCTTCACATACACAGCATAATTCATGCATGAGGCCAAGGAATAAAAGGTATTAAGTATTGAAAAAAAGAATGCTCCAGGAATGTTAGATAACAGTTTGATCATAATTATGAGACATACCATAGCGATACGATCACTTTGATAACCAGGGTGTCTAATGTGACACAGCGAGAAGGGAAAAAAGCAGCCGCAATTAACAGGTGTTAAAATTTATGCAAAATAGGAAATCATTTTCTAAAAAATTTTCCTGGCAGCTTTTAAAAAGGCCTTACCATAGCTAAAGATAGCTCAGTGAAATCTATATTCTATTTTTCTAAATAGTCAGATATGTGTCACAGAATGCAGATATGTTAGCCCTGCATTAATCTACATTTTCTAATCACACTGAGAACAAAAGCACAAGTCAGCACAAGGCATCATCATATTAAACATGTTTATAAGAGATGCACATGAAAAATGTGCATGCTGTTAAAGGCACAATTTTGCTGCATTCATTTCAGCTCTCATCATGTATTTTGGCACAACTTAATTTACAAAAGTCTGCAAATGTTCTAGTACAGAAAAAACAGAGACATGAGCAAAAACATTTAAAAAAAGAGGTTCAATTCTTTGTCAGTCTGATCACACAAGAGTTTTTATTAAAAATTTTTGGAAGTACTTCCCTTTGGGACACCACCCACTCCAAGTGGTAGTAAAACTGCTTTAACTTAGCAACTTGTGTTTTATTTGTCTTTCTTAAACCCTACATTATCCTCTTTGATCCCTTTCTAACCCAACCATCACAGTAAGTAACAGCATATTCAGCTGCACATAACTGACTTACTGGTAATGAACTGCATTACCTTTTGTACTGTAAGTAATCTGGTACTACTTAAAAAGTGCAGAAGAAACTATTTCTATGTTTAGAAGGAAATAAATTTTACAATGGTATAGCTCAAAACAGTAGACCCCTTAACTTTGGATGGGTTTAAGGGAACAATATTTAAAGCAAGCACGTGGTTTAATATCAAAAATTGTGTCACAAAGCAGGATGCACAATTTCAGCTTATTTATACTTGTCTTGTGAGTTCTGACACAAGGACAAAATTCCTAACAACACTGTGCAAAACTGCATTCCAAAAAAGGGATTTTTTCCACAGTACAGTACAAAGTGAACCTTCACTGGTGGTATGTGTCCAGGACTGTTGTCAGCACACTATACTGCATAAGAACAATCAGGGGTTTTCACATCAGTGCAAAATAAAACCAGTTTCACAATTTTCAAATGCTTTTCACATGGAATGAAAGAAGGACTAGTTTGCTGTCACTGTTTTAACAAGGCTCACTATCCAGCAGCCCTATCCTGTTATTTTTAGTCCTAATTCTCATGCTAATGGACTGATGACATACCTGACAATAGATTTGTGGATAAAATATCTGTTCACTGAACGTTACAAATTATGACTCCACCTATCATGGAGATCTTGCACCCATTTTCCATCACATACTAAATGTATGCAAGCATTAGCAGAAACTGGCTGTGAAGATGCTTACTGCCATGAAGTACCGAGCTTACACTGTGCTATGGTTCATTTTATTAGCAGCAATCTAGTTATGCCAAACCTGAAAAATTGCACTGAAGAACCTAGCACATGGGTATGCACAGGACAAATGCACCCTTCATGATTCAAAATTAACTTACTTCTCAAGACATATGAAGAAATAAAAAGTACAGAACTAGCACAACATTTTTTTTCTAAGCACTCAAGCTTATACTTATGATTTAGACTTACAACATAGATTTATGATAAGCATAGATTAGTCTACTATGACATTCTGGGGAGTTTGAGTGTTTTTTGGTTTCTAAAATGAAAAACAATTGTAAACCACTTCTGATAATAATACAAATGTTTTTCACATTCCCAGGTCTATTGAGGAATGATTAATAATACAATTTACTTTAAATGATATGGAAATCCAGGGTAACGAACAGCTACCAGAAGCATGTCAATGTTTCACCCATTTTGCAAGACTTAGGACACTGAATCCTTCAGAGACTGGAATCTTCTGCATGAATCAGATCATTCAATGATATGAACGAAACTCTAGCAAAAAGCATAAGAACATAATTAGATGTCTTCATGTATGATAAGGTTCATGCGCTGGCTATTAGAGCCTAGAGAGGAAGAGGAGAAGACCATAATGGTAAAAGAGATTTGCTTTTATCTTTGACTCAGTTTATGCATGCAGACATAGCAAGGCATCATAGCTCTATGCTTGGTTTTGTTTCATGAGCTGGAGAAATAAGACCAGTTTTTTTTAAGTTATAAAGTTTTAATTTTAAAACTAATATAGAAAAAAAAAGTTTGAGTAGGAACATACTAAAACAATGAAAAGACCAACACATGTGTAGTTTTCCTCTCACTCACAGCCTCTTGTCCCAGGAAGGGACTGATAGGTGAAGATGAATATCAAAATATTTCATATCCTAAGGTAGCCATGAGGGATTATAATATTTTACTTCAGTACTTCAACAAATTCCAGTATCTGAGAATGAATCCCACAATCTTTTTCCCAAGAGAGGCAAGGCTTGTTCATCCATAAAACAGTAAGTTTGGAACTCAAAAATCAAAGCTGAGATTTCTTCTACTAGAACCTCATTTGTAAGTTTGCGTACTGGAGTGAAAAACGTCTCTGAAATGGAGGAAAAACTCCTGAAGTGTTAAGGTCTGAATATCTTTCTTAAAAGTTATTAAAATAACTTTACTTTTGTTGTTTGAAATATTTCTGGACAGCTTTGTGCATTTTAAAAATATAAAACTGCATTAGAAAGGTATCTGTCCTCCAGTGTTATGTTAAATACTGATTTTATCTGTATTTTTAAGGCCTCCTCTTGCTTCCTAGCTAGTGAGCCAAGCACATGGGATGTCTAAGGAACAACTGCCTAAACTGCTGCAGAAGCTTGCTGCCCCCTATGGAGAAAACCCTCACAGACCCTTATGCTCTCAGCAAATACATCCAGCAACCAGAACAAGGAGCATATGCTTAAATATTTAATTATTAAACACAAGTATTCTTAACTGTCACGAGAACAAAACAATACTTTGTGTTGGAGACACTGGACTCGGATTGCAGCAACAGGAGTAGGAAGTGTAGGAACACCCAAGCTAATTTTAAACCTGGCCAATTCCAGAGCCATGCCAGTTCCAAGGCTCATGACCACCCATGTGGATTCAGCAGTTCTTGGTACATTCTGCTGCTATGGCTAATGCAGCTTATGGTATGCAAGCTGATCACTTCCAGCCTAACCTGCACTTAAAACACCTGTGCACAAGTGGCTGCCACACAGATGTGGCTGAGGAGTCACACCTTTCCACCACACACCAGCTGCCATCCAGGGTGTTGTGATCATCACTGCAAAACCAGAAACTTAAAGCCACTGGGGCAAGAGGGCAGAATATCAGCTTGCCTTCATAAAAAGGGTCATTCCTGGTCTTTTTTCTGATATTAATGCTTTTAAGATGTTCTGACATTGCAAGCTGCTGAAGAAATCTATGTTGTCACTCCATGGTAAAGGTAGAATCATTTCTGTAGCTGTGCAACAAATCAAACCAGGGGCCACAACCTGCTAAAAAAATCTACCACATTTTCAGCCAGGTGATTCCCTGCTTAGCATCATGCTCATGGGAGGTGATAAGGCTGGATGCTTTTTCAGCAGCAATGCCAACTTGAATCATTCCTCAGAACCAACCTAGAGTGTTCTGTGTGGTTTACATGCCCTTCCATTATGCACAACAGATGCTACCAATCTGGGCTGGACTGAGTTCAAACCTTAAAAGTCTGCAGAACTATATGGCTCACAGAACCTCCCAGACAGGTGTCTCACTCTGGCTTGAGGTTTAAAAGACATCTTCAAAACAGAGATATGAAGAGCTTTCTTCCTTTAACTGCGTGGCCAAGGAACACAAAGATGTTCAGATCAGACAAAAGCTTCAGTCAGTTCATACATCTACCATGGCACCAACAATTCCAATGGAACAATGATGTGTATTAGTAGAGCACAAACCACTAGATTAACATAACCTGCATTTAAATCCCTTATTCTACATTTACTTGAAAATTTGCCAGCTTGCCTCCAAGTAAGTACAGGCACCAAATCCAAAATAAGAACTAAAGCTCAAGTATCTCTTTATTCATGTACTGTAATCCATACATTGAAGAATAAGGGATAAGTACTTCCATGACAGCTCCTAATGACAGATAACAGACACCTTTCTGTAGATGGGAGACAGCTGGACACAATTCTTATGCTCTGTTTAAGAGCTGTTGCATTAGAGGACATTCAGCCAAAGTCCATTAGAATATGGCTGCCAGGAACAGAAAAATCCCAAAGTCAAGACCAGAGAAGTATCTCTGGAAGTAAAATGATAGAAATTATATTTACACCCTGACTTCAGAGGATGTGTTAACATCCATGCCAAGGTGCATTAAAGCCCAGCAACATTCAGCTCCTTAACAGGAGACTTTGGATATTCACAATGTACTAAAAGTGAGATTCTTGAAGGAACTTATCTAAAAGAGAGGGCTATACCTTTTAGTACTGATCAACTGCATTTCCTTAATTAGCCAAACCATTAAGAAGGGATGCAGTTAAAACTAGTTCCACTCAAGTTAATAGCATTTAACAATACTGTAACAGCACTGAAAAAAGAAACTGTACAGAAGCCAACAGTGCCACAAGATACTATCTCTGAAGCATCCACAAACACCGGGTAAACTAATATCTCAAGGTGGCAGATAAAAATAACAATAGATGATTGTTGGAAAATGAAATGGGAGAAACTGCAAATGACTGAACGGAGGCCTCCTAGGTCACTGTGCTATGTCCTTCCTATTGCAGGCACTACATCCCAAGATAATTTAAGAATACTGAGTTCCAATTTGAAATTAGGTTTCAGAGTTTCTTCTTTCATTTCTCCAATGAGGTGGCTATTCCAGAATGCATCTTTCATGGTAGGAATAGACAATGCAGACTTACTACAACTCTTCTGTTACAAATGTCTAAGACTGCATTTAACTATGTAATACTTACCAAATTGTTCTATAACAGCCCAGAACTCTTGAGAAATGGTATGTTTTGATGTAATTCTCACAACTTGGGGATTTGAATTACATGCCTCTTTGCAATGGCCACCACACAGTTAATGCACATTTATGCTACTTCCCCGTTTTGGAGATACAAGAGTCTTGCTAAAGATTACATAAATATCCTGCAGGGAATACTGAGAATCAATACTCTCTTGCCAGGGGACATACCAACTAAAGGGAAAAAGATGTATCTGAGAATACAATGGATCATTTTACTCCACGCTTCAAGTATTAAATTTATGCCCATTGCTTCAGCATATGTACTGTCAAGATTAGGAAAGAGGACACCAAAAGGACTCTAACCAATCAA
Source organism: Entomyzon cyanotis (assembly GCA_024500445.1). NCBI lineage: Eukaryota > Metazoa > Chordata > Aves > Passeriformes > Meliphagidae > Entomyzon > Entomyzon cyanotis. Next base: position 71,566,794 of record JAKEPQ010001016.1, on the reverse strand, counting down.
TCAACACAGCAATTCTTACATTCTTATGTAATGCGCTGTCTATTTAGAAATTACAGCCAAGCTAACTTTCACTGCCCATGACCCAACTATCAACAGTTACTTTTAAGTAGGTCATCTGAAGGAAAAGAGATTTATGCCACAATACAATCAACATGGCACTGTAAACCCCAACATTCACTGAATCTTTGGCAGCTAAGACCAACTTTTCTCAAGGATGATTGAAGATGTTCCAACTTCTGTGAAAACAGGCTGATACATAAAGAAGACCCAAGCTGGTGCTGTAATTCTTACAGCAAAATGAAACATCCAATGGTAGAAAACAAGAAGATGGTATCAGGCGAATCAGAAATTATGAAAATATTTGAAATGGATCCATTAAGAGCATTTGTGGCTCAGACTGAAGGTCCATCTGATCTCCAGAAATGGCCAGAACTTGTTTAACAGCTGTAGTATCTAAAGTAGGCCAAGAAATTATGATTAACCTTAAGCAGTAGTATGGCTTGCTTTGCTATTTACAGAACACTTATTTACTAGCATCTAAATCACTTCATATTATATAGATGCATAAAGGAAAGCTGGAATTCCAAGGCTCCACATGTTGCATGTATCTATCTAGCTATCTAGCTCCACCAGTGGAAACCTTAACCCAGGACAAAGAGCTCATTAAGAACTACAGCCTTCACTTTCGAACCATACCAAGATACCAGACACACCTAGAGGTTAGGAGTGATTAAGAGCAGCCCTGCAGAGAAGGACTTAGAGGTGATGGTTGATGAAAAACTCAACATGAGCCAACAATGAAAGACAACTGCATCCTGGGCTGCACCAAAAAGGTTGAAGGACGAGATTTCTCCCTCTATTCTGCTCTGGTGAGACCCCACCTGGAGTACTGACTACAGTTCTGGTGTCCCCAACAAAAGAAGGACATGGAACTGTTGGAGTAAGTCCAGAGAAGGCCATGTAGTTGATAAGAGGATTGAAGCATCTGCCTTATGAAGAAAGGCTGAGAAATTTGGGGCTGTTGAGCCTGCAGAAGAGAAGGTTGTGTGAAGACCTCATAGCAATCTTCCAGTGTCTGAAGGGCGCCTACAGGAAATCTGGAGAGCGAATCTTTGTCAGGAACTGCAGTGGCAAGACAAGGAGTAATGGGCACAAATTGAGACGAAATTCAGGTTTGATATTAGGAAGAAATTCCTCACTGTGAGGGTGGTGAGGCTCTGGAACAGGTTGCCCAGAAAAGCTGTGGATGCCCCAACCCTGGAAGTGCTCAAGACCAGGTTGGATGTGACTCTGAGCAACCTCATCTAGTGGGAGGTGTCTCTGCCCATGGGTGGGGGGTTGGAACTGGATGTTCTTTAAGGTCCCTTCCAACCCCTTAACATTCTATGATTCTATTTTTAGGACTACATCAGAGGTTTGTGCAGAGCCAGACTAAAATTCAGAGGGAAGCACCACTGCAGAATACAAGAGCATTTCCTTTCTATTTCAAAACCTAAATCCACTTTCAAAGACTTTTATAAGGTGCAATAATTTGACTACAGTCTCTGTCTTACAGGCACATGCGCTAAATTCCTCTCTGAACCCCTGCCAAATCACTTCAGGGACGAATAGAAGTGGGATATTTACTTTTAATCCATGGAACCTGTCTTAAAGCAAATATAACTGGCATTCTGCTTTACAGATGTGAACCAAGAAATATCCAGTTTCAAATAAATTTACTTTTGCTGCCTGCTGCATAATGAACAGACTCAAAGAAAACAAAAACACATAGGTATCACCTTCTGACTGTCACACCAGGAAAGCAAATAAAATCCTTCACAGTGGATTTGAGGGGAACATCAAGATTCCCGCAGCATGTATAACTTGGTAGCAACTTCAAAGGTTTTAAGAAAAAAGTCAATAAACCAGTTTAAAAATTTGGCTCTTGGAACGTTTGCTGAGCTTCTTAAAGGCAGTCTGGCTATTAAAACAGGTACTATAATGATTTACTACACATGCTGTCTAAAACCTCTTTTAAATACAGAGTGTTATTGAATATTTCTACAATATTTGTCTAGCCCATTTTTTGGACTGAACATTTTTATATCTTGTTTTCTTCTCTCCTTCACTAAGACCCTTTCTCTTTCTGATTCCCACTTCCTCCTCTACTTTCCAACTCCACCCTTCTCTGGACTAATGATCAGCAGATACCACAAAAATACCAAAATGGAAGCAATAGCACCTGTGTAAAGTGAAGTTGACATTTCTCCTCTCAGCTGCCAAATACTTTTTTCAGACTGAAGAGACTATTTCATGTTCTAGTATATACCATATTATTTTATGGGGAGTTGGTTGAACATGCATATTCCTACATGATGGGGCATTTTCCTGCCCCTTCCTCTTCTCTGAGGGAGAAAAGTAGGACAGATCAGATCTCTGCATAAAAATTGAACAGGGCTTAGACTCTTCACCATATGGTTCTACACTAAAGCAGCATATTATTCATTTCCTGTTCCCTGCACCAGCCACACAGACTATCAACCTGTAACAGGGGGCTGCTCTGTTTGTTTTCTGTTTTATGTAAAATACTTCTTAACTTTAATGAAGACCAACAGCAGCTTCTGTATCTAAGCATCTCTTAGCAAGCACGGTGGGGACAAAAACCACTAATGGAAGAAAACATAAATCAAGGACTAAACATAAAGCTTGTAAGTTTCATGTTTTACTCTCCTTGCAAAGACTTTGCTCCTCCCACTGTAGAAATGATCCAAGTCAAGGGAAACAAAGGGCCTGACACGGAAAGGATATAATTTGGAGGAAGGAAGTTCCAGCTTAAGACCTGATTGGCTAGTGCAAGATAACGCTGAAACACTGAAGACATCTGAGCATTGAGGTTTTCACGTCTGCTGAATTCCTGAAGTACCTCTACTGTAAGCATGAAGATCTGCCGCAGATCGTCCTCCTATAGTCAGGACGAACACAATACATTCAGTATCTGTCATTAATGAAATGTTGATCAACAAGAAATACTTTTCCAAAGAGAAAAAAAAATTCCAGTTTCACCCTATTTTTCATTAAATACAGAAAATACTCTGAAATTGTCAGTGAGAACACCCCCTTTTATGAAAATTAATTGATTATGTTTGCAAAGACTATGAAAAAGATCCTCACATAAATACTAGTTGTTAAAAGATAAAAAACCAATATGTTTTTAACAAGTGGTGGAGAAAAGAGTTGGTCTTTGGCATGAAAAAAAGTTGGTAAGTTGTTCCACAACAGTCAGTTTAAAGCAATGCCTTCACAAAAACATTTCTGACTGGCCAAACAATACATCTGAGACAACCAGACTACACCATCTGCAATAATATTTTTAAATACATACATAGCTCTCCTTGGCTTTAAACCAAAGCTATATTTAAGACTATCATTGTTCCACAGAGTATTCGTTTTGTTTGCTATTGGTAGCCAAGGAATTAAAGAGTTCAACTGCATAAAGTTCTGTGTAGCTCTACATTCATAAAATGGGCACAAAGGGGTTGCACCTTTTTGATACAAATTTTTAAAAAATACATTATCAATTTTCCTGAAGTAGCCAATAGCTGCATTATTTGCAGTACATGGACTATTAAATGCTTTAGGCACACAGTGTACCTGACTGAGCCTGGCACAACAAAGTACTTCTGCTTCTCAATGTTTAAATTTTAGAAAGAGAGGTAGCATAGATCAATACAGAACTAGTTTACCTGAAATATACGTTTACAGTTACCATGGAACTCCATGCTTAGTCCAATGTTGCTGGTTTTACTTGAACTTGAGAACTCGCTCAACAACGCCGTTAGAATGGAACAGGCCAAAGTTTGCTATAAAAAAAATAAGGGGGAATAATATAACTAAAAGATGTCCAAATAATGCAATAGCACCTACAGTGTCCTTCATATTTCTATTAGCATTTGAATACGACTATTACTTCAGTTCCTTCTAACACAAACTAGAACAAGTCAAACTTTCAAGAAAATAGATCCTTGGATGAACCATCCCTGGAATCATCAGGCCTCCATCCTTAAAAACAAATTATAGTATTTGAACAATATAAAAGCTGGCATCTGTGTGATCATCGCTACAAATGGAAACCAACTTACTGCAAACCATTTCCCAGCCTTGCCATTTACTTTCTCTCCCTGTGCACAGGCTTCTACAGGTATTAGTTTCAGGAAAGATTCTCTTTCCACTTATTTTTATTGATCTAATAAATCGGGTCACTCTGAGGTTTGTTTTGGCCCTTCTTTGCATTTGCTACACTTACCATGTTGGTATTTGATCATGATTAACTTTATAGCACCAAAAGTGAAACAAGTTTGTCAAAAACAACACCTGCAATGCACTGTCTACTGCATCTTTTCCCCCTCTCCCCATAAAAAAAATTAGGAGAGGAATCCACAGAAAGCTCTGATGCTTGAAAGGTCTTGGATACTTCCCTCCAAAGCACCACATACACAAGCCTCAGAAATAACTTTTAAAACTACTCTATGAAAATTATGTCTCTGAAGTGATACAGAAATTGGTGAGGAAAAGGCATGTTAATTTTAGAGACACAGATTCATGAAGACTGAAGGTTTAAGTATCTTTTTCATTCTCAAAATTTAAGATAAGGTAAATTAAGTGCTTATATAAAACACAACTTAGAAGCCAACTTTCTGTATGAAACTCACGGCTCCAGCCTTTGTTGCTGTTTTTCAAAATATAAAAAAGCTTTTTTTCCTTATGCCAAAGTCCAGAAACCATCATCACCAGTTTTAATATCTTTTAACTGATCCTTGCACACAAAGAGGAGTACGCATTGCACAGTGGAGATGCAAGTAGTACTTCAGACTTCTGCCGTACACTGCTGTAACAAGCACAATAGAAAGTGCATACTGCTGAAATGAAAAGACTTTTTGTTAAAGAGATGTTCTTCACAAAAAGCCCAAAATTACTGGCTATCCTCCCAGACTGTTTGGAGCCAAGGTGCCAGGGATGGACAGAGGGATAGGAATTGTTAAAGGGTCATGCATGCCAGCAAGTGTCCAGGGGTTAAACAGAAATATGCACACTACCTCTGAACACCCGAAAGATTAAAGTGGAGATGATACTATTTATGCAAGCTCATACAACAGCTGAGACCAGTGCCATCCACCCACCAACTGCAACATCTTTGTTCAGAAATGCCTCTGAAGTCAGTACCTTGACCCCCTCAGACAACTAGTTATCTTAGTCAGTATACACTAAATTAACATTCTTACTTGCTAAATGAGTTCCAGACAGATCAAACATAGTGGCTTTGTGATAATACACAGGTTTTCTCTTCCACTATGCAATAAAGCTGTATAAGTACAGCAGATCAGCATATTGCTGATCAGTTGCTAAGTAAAAGCTTTCCCATTTTAAATAAATTTTTTATTTCAAGCAGACTATTTCTCATTTATAGTCAGCTGTCAAACAACTAAAGAAACATTTAGCCAGTGAAAACCAGCATCACTTTAACTACTCCAGTAAAAGTGCAACTTTGTCATTTCCATATTAGAAGTCTTTCTAAATAGCTCAAACATTTCAGTATTTTATTTCCAAATTTCTGTGCAAGGTATTCACACAATAAATATTTTTTTATTTAGAGGAAATACAGATTAGATCTAATATTTAAAAACAAAAATCAGTATAGATTAGTATTGAGTTTTAGACCCAACATCTGAAGTTCCACATGAAGAGCATTAACATGAGCGTAAAAAAACCAAAAACCAAACAACAACTAAAATACACCCTCAAGCTTGACTTTAGAACAATACTTCAGATAAAAATACATGTTTTTAAAGAAATAATGCAAAGATGTGTCACAAGACTCTCTAAGTAGTTTAAAATACACGTTTTTATTTGATGTTCAAATTACTGATTCACACACATTTTTCAGCTCAAAGCAGCCACAATGTAAGGACATCACTAGCTGCAACTACAAAACTGCACACTTTGGTGCTCTGTAACATACCCTGATTATCAAGTGGTATCAGTGGCTCCAATAGTACAACAGCCAGACTAAAACTAAACTGCTTCTGCTTTACTATGCTAAGATCTTGACACCAAACCACCATCAAGACTACCACAGGACAAGCAGGGCAGCAATGCAGACTACCCATCATTTGCAGTTAATTGCCAATTATTGGAAAATAAATCACCAAGTTCAAAAGGGCAGGAGCAACAGAAGGAAAAGTTTGTTCCCACTGTGATTACAAATACTTAATATTAATGCAATAGCTCCTTCTTTTTCTCCAGTTTGTTTATATGTATATATAATTTATGCTTTCTCCTTGGAGGGTAATGTGTTACTGCATGGTAGAAGTGCGTTCCAGATTTTTTGTGCTTTTCTCCTGATTTCAAGGAAAAATTTAAAAGGAAGATTAAATTTTATGACTGATGGTAAAGACATCTCTTTGAAGATGTAAAGAGCAATGAGTACAGGTAGGCTGACTGAATCTGCTGAGAGCCCAATAAAGCAACTTGAGCAGTGACCTGTCCCCCTGATTTCAATGAGAGCTTATTCAGATATCAGGTACTGATGTCTCAGACCTTCGAGCATGACAGGAGAAGAATGATGTTATTAGATTTACACACCTTATTCCCTCCAGCAGGCTAGCTCACAGCAAATAACAGGGCACAGTGCATCCCTCTGCTCCACTCCCTCCTACTGAATTCCCAGCATCCCATCAACTTCCTTAGCTTGGTATTGCAATACCTGAGGTGCAAATCCTGCCCTATTCCCTCACCATCCCAAGGGCATCACGTGCAATATTTGCACATCCATACACTTCTGTCGCCATCTGCACCTGTGCTTACCCCTTGCATCCATAAGGAATTGTATGCACTCCCATATAACAAGGTCACCAGAGTAGGAGAAGACCAAAATGAAGATATTGGCCAGTAATTTAAAATTTACTGCAACAACAGGCTGAGGTGAGATGGCTCAAGACTGGTTTCCTAGAAGGCAGGTGCCAGTCCCCCTGAGTTTAGCTTTCAGACAAGAGCAGAGGAACAGATCAAGACCGTAACCTGTCCTTGCAACGTCAAGGATTTGCACAGAGTTTTGCTAAACCACCATTGCTTCCCAAAACTGCCATAAGGCTACAGGAATTTATACAGACTGTTGTGCATAGCAGTAAGATGGCCATTTTCATGAGTACTGACAAATTATTTGCTTAAAAGAATATTTGCCCTGCCATCTGTTAAACTTTCCTGAATACACAGTAATACTTCAGAAATTCCAGCATAAAGCTCAAATAAACATTACTAAAAATAAAATTTTATTTTCATAAAGAAATTCAACTGAAGGTTAACTACTAATATTTTGAATTACATTTTTTTAATATACAGGTACATTTGGTGTGAAGACACTAAGTACCTCAACACAAATACTATCAGAAAAAAGATTTAACAAATCTAAAAACCAACATAATTTCAGAGAAACCAACACTTGTGTGCTCTGTGAACTAAAATTTCTTCCTCGTACACATAAGAAAATTGAATGCACCATATATATAAAATTCTAGGGTAGAGGTTTTTGGGTTTGTTTTGGTTTTTTGTTATTTGATTTTGGCATGGCTTTATTTCTTTGGTTGGTTTCTTTGTTTACTTGTTTTGTGGTGGGGATTTTTTGGTTCTTTTTTAAAGTTTTTTTTTTAAGGTTTTTTCCACACCACTGAAGAGATTAACAATCCAAGTTAGCAATACCACACTGTAATAATTAGAAAATGCACGTGACTCTGGGCATCATATTAAAAGCCAGATCTGAATGTCTATTGTGCAGAAATGCCATTAACTTCATACCAGTAAGAGTACACCTCTGAACCTAGTTTGACTCACTCGCTAGCAATTTCACTAGTTCTGCCACAAGTACATACCCAAACAATAAGCCTATCTAACAAAATAAAATCCTTCTCTTGTTGAGAGAGCAGGTTGCCTCTGAGAATAGCTTGGCACTCACCCCAGTTAGCTTTATTACCAGGAATAAACTTTATGAAAGATCGCTATACATAAAATAGACTCTCAGCTGCTCAAACAGAAGATCAATGGGACTTGTGATAAGAGATTAACTTGGCAATCAGACACCCAGTAGTAACAATCGTTTTAGTGGTTTTCTTTTTACATTACTTTAATAAAACACAGACACTACAGAAAGATCATGTGCCATTTTAACAGCAAACAACATTTTTATACCATTCATAAAACTCATATGCAAAAGGTAAATGCAACTTATTCCTCCAAATGGAATGTCCCCTATAAAAGAAGTTAAAGCCATAATGTTTGAAGGGATTTCACACTTGTGCCTGGGCTGCCCATGGAATAAATGAAGTGCTTCATTTGAGAGTAGTTAGGTTACAAAGCATCTGAAAGGAAGAAGAGCTCAAATGCAGCCTAGGAAAAAATGGACATGTGGTACACCAGCTCTGCAGCAACAAAGCCAACAAAGCAGAATGAACTCCAATACCAAAACTGTTTCCTCATTTTGAATTCAGAGCAGAGATACAGTTAGGTTGTCAGAGGTTTGATTAAAGAATTCGTTTTACTACAAAACCTGAACTATCATGCAGTGCCTTCTGCAAGTATCATTTATACCTAACGAAAAATCAGTAAGCATATTTAAAAGAATGTAGGTCTTGCCTGAATAGAGCAAATCATAACATCTACCCTGTTACCTTAGATCACTGCCAGCCTGAATATGCATTTAGTGGACTTTTTGTCTCCACATGTACAACGTAAACTCTGTTACCAAAACTAAAGGAAAGCCATGTGAAGATTTAATAACATCCCTAAACTATCTAAGTTTAACTTGCACAAGAGCAGGAAGAATCAAAGAGTAAATGTATCAGAAGCAGAATTTGCTGTGTTGCTCCTAGGTGATAAAATTCTGTTATGAGAATGTATCAAAAGCAATTTTACCAAATAAGTTGTTTAAAGCAAGGCTTTCTTTATAAAGGCAGTAATACACTTCTTCTCTAACTTCCTTGAATAAGCCCAGATGTATTTGCTAACATTTTCAGACTACCTAAATCTCCAGAATGTAAGCTGCAACTCCAAACTGAAAGGTTAACAGGATGGCCAGAAAGCCAAAAGAAATAACTTTATGTACACAGAATAACTGAGGCCAGTCCAACTTTTCAACTTGGGAGTATTGCGAGGTGGGTGGGGCACCCAGGAGCAGAAGTAGTGGTTCTCAACCAAAGAAAACCAGAACATATTCTGAAGAAATGTAAGCAAGCACCAGGAAGAGCCCATTGGTTTTTATGTTTGCTCCTTCCCAAATGAGCCAACTGGCGGAAAAAAGCTGTAGAGCAGAGACAGGATGATAGGAACAGGACCCACAGCTGCAGTTCTGTGCTTTCAGCAGTAAGGGACTGGCTGGGCAGTGCACTCCTTTCCTCTCATTCCCTCTCTGCCACTGTGCAAAGACAGATGAGCAGTGCCAGGTTAAACACATCAGAGCTACAGCAGAACAACAGCCAAGACCTTGCCTCCCTTCCTTGAAAGGAACCAGCCAAACCAAGGGAAACCCCCAGGGATAAGCTGAGAAGGAAAATCAATTCCCCTTTGAATCACCAGGGGCCAGAGGACGATGATCTTGTGGCATGTGAAGCATGCAGGCTCTGGACAAAGAGAGAAGGGAAGTAGCAGCCTCTGCTAATAAAGGAACAGGTCCAGGCAGAGTTTGCTGGAGCATAGGGCACAAAACATGCTTTTCTTTGTTTCTCCGGAGACAGACAAAGTTGTGATGCAGAAATAAGGAGGAGAGGAAAAAAAGGTAACGTCATAAAAGAAGTTGAAGGCCTGAAAACCATTAATAAAGGTAACATATTCTTCTCCAAGTTCTCGTCTGAACAGCACCAGTTGGATCTTCACTCCTACCCTAGTGGCATGAACAAATACAGGACTTTAATAAAACTCAAAATAACGAATAGTAAGACTAGCCATGCAGCTTGCCATCAGCAGCACCCAGCTTTAAACACACTCCATCCTGACAAGTGCTCTTTGGTGGGCAGGTGTCCTCCCTCCCCCCACTTTTCCCAGTACTCATTCCTGGTCTTTCCTGCCTGTCTCTGCCTGCCATATCACCAGCTATGTCAAATGAGCTGCATTACACGGCTGTGCTCTGCAGCAGATCTGCCCAAAGGGAAAAATGAGAGGCTGTGAGGGAGAAATGGCTGTTCTTAAGCAAACTGACACAAAGATCCACTACATAACTAAACACATTTATTCTGAAGGACAGTATGTTTGAGAGGAAGAATGACTAAACCCCAAGCAGCTAAGGTCAACAAATGCCTTAAAGAGGCTTTTCCCCTCAAACCTGTTTATTTGTGTGTCACCACTGTAATAAAAGAAATACATGGCGTAACACATGGAAACACATAATTTCTTCTTTCCCAGAGAGTCTGTGAGGTCACAGGTGAGGAACTCCACTGGTGCACATCTCATGAGATGGCAAAATTGAGGAAAGAAAGGGTTTGGCATGCCATACATAGAACAGGGGATGCACATCTCAACACTTGGAACACATCTCCTCACTTCCCAGCCTCACTTCCCAGCCCTGTCTTTGAAACAGTGGCTCTAGTGTAAATAATACTGGGGAGTTATCAATTTCTAGTAGTTATTAAGCAACTAAGCTGGAGACTTGCTGTACTGCATCTCTAGTAAAGCCAGCTCTCTTTAAACAGAAATGTCTGAAAACTGCAAAAGACCCTAGTTAACTCAACTACTAAAAAACCACTTACGTTTTAAAGTTCTCTTACATTTCTATTACTGAATTTTAACCTCACATGTGGAGTAGTTTCTGGATTCCTAAAATTCCCAAGCCAATCTTTAGCACACTAACTTAGGCCTTTATAGAGCACTTATCAGCTTAAATATCCTGGTTCACCCTCCGTTTTTTATACTCAACATGTCTCAAGGGCAATGAGATTCATAGAACAATGAAACAATTTTATTAGACCAGAAGATCCAGCTGGGGGGATAATACACATGTTTTTGTCAAAATGTGGAAGTCAGGAGAGCCTCTCCAACTCCTACCCTACCACATGAAACAGTAACAGCTAGACAGGTTTCCAGAAATAAAATTCCCTTTAAAGAACAGAAACAAGAACTGTAAATGCTAAATAAATATAACTAGTTATCCAGGCAGCCATTATAATGGGTAGATTAACCTCAATGAAGATGAATGCCTAGAGTTTTGCTTATTAATATTTCCCACTGCTCACATGAAATCCATTTGCAGCATATCCCTCAGAAGCTTTGGGTAATCTGAAGCAGCTGGATCTTCTCTGTAGCCCAACTAGGAACATCGGGGAACAGAGCAACAGATTTACAAATTTTACAACAGAAGGAACTGTTAGGATTCCAGAGCTCTTCCAGTGAGTCTTGACAAATCTTCTTCCATATACAAAGAAAAAAAAATGAAGTAGGCTTTAGATATGGAGTTTTATATTAAAAGACATTCTACTGTATGCACTATAGATCTTAAAGAACACAGCTTCTGTTGCTTCCTAGTCCCATGTCAGGTCTATAGCAGCTGGACCCCTCTGTATCTGCCTACATACATTCTGGAAGAAATTGAGGTGTGACCCATATCTAAAGTCCAGTTTTAAATAAAATCTATCTGATTGCATTCACATGCAGACCAGATCCTCCTCCAGGGAGTCAAATCACTTAGCTGCCAGGTCTCCTGTCCTTCTGGCAGGGATGAAGGACAAATGAAATCCTTCAGCTATGCAACAGCAGAATATTCTAACACAAAAAGAAAAGGCCAAGAAATTGAAGGCATTTATAGTTGAGAAGAACTTGGCCCACAATATGTTCCACGATCTTGAAATCAGTGACAGAAAACATGTACCTAGCATTTTAAGATTGGCCTGTGATACTGTGTCTTCTGCCAGAAGTTCTGCCCCCCCAGAGATGAAGATTTTGAAAAGAGATCCTGAAATTGCTATTGGAGGGAGATTACAGACTCTCCTTCACAAGCAGAGGAATGGCTTGTATCAATAATACGGAAGGAGCCAGGAAAAACAAAACCAAGAACTCCAAAGCTAATCTTTGTCCTCCTAGAGAATTACTACCTAAATTTAGTTATAAATAAACAGGCAGCCAGACTAGAAGTTTGCTTTCCCTTCTCAGACAAAGGTTTCTTCTGTGAGATGCATAAAAGACCAAATGGCAGAGAGCCAAGAGCAGAAGCCAACACCCCAGGTTCTAAACCTGGCTCTAACCATGCATCCTTCCCATCCCTGTAGTATTACTTCTCCTTAGTGCCCTGTTATTTCCTTAACATGTACACTGTGTTCCATTACTAAAAGATTACTCAATACCAAAGCCATCGTTTTCATCTCATGGCCATTTTATTCCTCTCATCTCAATTTCTTATCTTCCTTCCAATCCACTCCTTATCTTCCTTCCAATCTCCTTTTTATTTTTTCATTCTCAACAGTTCATCCATCAGTCTTGCTCACATGTCAGTTTGCCGCTACATACCTACAAGCTCCAGCCTCAAAATACACCTCTAAAGATATTTTTAACCAATACCTTCAACTCAAGAAGTTGAGGTACTAAGCACATCAAATTCCTGCAAAAGGACACACACAACAGACACGACCATCTACATTCACTGCCCTCCTTATTACCCCAACTGTCATGACTTGATCCTGACAAGATATTACTGAAAAGTCCTAAAGATTTCATGGAGCAGGACTGTCTAATGATCACAGATCTAGTGCAGATGTCTGACAGAAACTGGGTGGAGGGTTGCAGGGAATGGAAAAGATTAAGTACCTGCTTTATTCTTGTAAGGTAAAGATGGATCAAGAAGCTTCACAGCAAACAGGGAGGAAAAAGTAAGCAGAAAAGAGACAAGAAGCAGACAAAGAGAATGCTTTGATTTTTTAAAGTGGACTTTCAATTACAAACTGCTGTAGAAAGCCATTATCTCAGAATACTCTGAGCTGGAAGGGACCCACAAGGATTGAGTCCAACTTTTAAGTGAACGGCCCATACAGGGATTGAACCCACAACCTTGGCATTATTAACACCATGCTCTGACCAATTAGCAGCAGCCAAGAGCTGCTGATAGCTCTTTGAGAGCTTTGAACATTTTTAAATATGAAGTGACCTGCTGCTGACTTCATGTGTAGTGAACTGCAGGCAGGAGGATACAAATGGGTGGGCAGGTCAGAGAAGAAGGCTGGGTAGGATACAGAAAGTGACTGAGACCCTGGAAAAAGAATTAGGAGTCACAAAGGTATGACAGACTTCTGCAACTTGAATGTACAAGGAGGCAAGAGTGTGTATCACACCACAGGAAAACATGACACCACATGTCAGAAAAGTGGAATGATTCCTTCCACAGGGAAGCACAGAGGACTGGAAAACATCTGCTGATCTCTTTCCATACCTGCATCTTAGCCTCTCCCCTGATTTGGATAGTATTTACAAATAACTAATACAAACCCATCTCCAGAAACACCTGTGACAGTGCATGGCACTGTCCCAATGGCACATCTCAGATCTTGAATGCAATACCACTCCCTTGAATGCAGTACCAGGATGTGAGCTTCACATCATATCCTGAAGGACCCTTAGCTGACACTCCCCATGGCAGCAAGGCAACTGCACCACATGGCCCCACAGACATGGTTGAATGTTACTGGGACACTAGTAAAAAAACAAAACCACACAGCCATATTTGAAAAGATAAGTAAAAAAATAATTCATTCTATGAAAGGCTGTATGAAAAATTCAAAGTTGTTATGCATCTATGCAGGAGGCATGCCCTGACCCCCTTCAGAATGCAATTTTGGCAGGTACTGCACTAAACCACCATTTAATTACTACTTATTATTGCACATGCCAGTCCTGGGTGCCAGTAGCAAAGTCTGTCTTGCAGCAAAGTCTCCGAAGCTTAGAAGAACATTTTCATGAATGAGAACTGGTTTACAATATAAACCCTCATATATACATGGGAGCATGTGCTTATAACCAATTTGCCCAAGACTAACAACCATATACTGTGCCATACAGAAAAGATGTTCCAGCAGCATCACGTGTCTTTTTTTTTTGCTAGCAAGTTTCATTAGCACACCAGAACAGAAAACATCATTATACATACTAGACATTTTCAATACCATTCTTAAAACTTGAGCACAAATCTTTTGGAAAAATTATGGAGAAATTAATACTTGAGAAGAGAGGGAAATAAAATAAAGGGAAAATGAAATAAAGGGAAATGAAAAACTGAGCTCAACTTGGCAGTGAGCTGAACTTGGAGAAGAGTATCCCTTCCCCCAGGCAGAGCTCCTCTGCAACATGCTCTGCTGCGCAGCATGCCCAGGATGATATGCTTGGGGCAGGCAGTTTTTGCTTGCTGTATGTTGTGGCCAGGGCAGTGTGTCTGTGGACAGGCATTCACAGAATACAACTGCACAAGCTGAACTGTGCATGACTTACTTCAAAGTCCACATTTCTATTTACTCCACTTTTGTATTTTTATTCAAAGATCCTGTAAACTACATGAGCATACACAGTGTCGTGCATAAAACTCGAAAACCTCAGTTGCAACTCCATTTTAATAACCAGAGTATGTTTCCTGGAAAAAAGCATTAACTCAGTTCTTCTCAACAAATACCCATTTCTAGCCAAATTATACAGAATCAAAAGGCTAAAACAGTTTCCTTAAGGTAAATAACTGTGAAATTTAGGTTTACAAGAGTAAATGAAATTTCCATACCCTGGAGAGATATTACTTGTTGCTCAGAGGTGACACACTATTTTTAGGACCATGACATGAGCTGGATTACTTCTAGTACACTTTGATTGAATTTTCAGAGTTAAACATTTGCAACACATCTAGCACAACTACTGCTCTAAATGCTCAGCAGTGTTATAAACCAGCTCCCTCAAGGTTTTTGTTTGAGAAAAGCTTCAGTTAAAGTTTCAGCATGGAATCTATATACTCTTTGATTTTCATTTGGTAGGAGAAAAATCACCTCTCTTTAATCTCTAGTTACATGCCTCTATTATGACCTATTCTAAACTTATCTGCTGGCATAGCGAGCGGAATTTCACTAAATGCATAGATAGATATTGGACACCTTGTTTCCACTTTGAGCTCAGTATCGAAGGTAACACTTACCCCTAGTAGTATGACATTAAATCAAGAATAAGTTTTGTATTTCCATTCCATGTTTTACTTCCTCACACCCCTTTCTCTCCACCTACTCGCCTCCCAGAGAACAGCAGAGCCCTACACCTCCTGCTCGCAGTCTATTTCGACAGCTGAGCCACAACAGAGTGCAGCACTGCACAGATGGAAGGGGAACAGAGCATGCAAAGAACCTCCCAGCTTACGGAAAATCCGTTTTAAAGCTTGCTATTTGATTAAAGAAACCCAGAGCAAAAAAGAAAACAAACAAATAAAAAAACCCACACCAAAAAACCCAGAACCACCACAATTACGGCACTTATAGCAGCTATTCAGAAAATGCAAAAAAACATTCCCTAAAAATATGGTCTCATTGTATACCAAAGAACTACACATGCTATGTCTAGTCCCAAAACATTAAAAAATCTCCAACTTAGCAAGTGATTTAATAGCTATCAACTTAATTACTAATTGGATAAGTGAAGTATAAAATATTTTATAGCCACTAAGTATATAACATAAGCTGCTGGCAGGTTGCTTAGCTTTTGAAGAGAAACAAAGTACTTACCACGGTGGGGTTACCACTGCTGATCAGTTGGCTGACTTCATGAAAAATGCTTTTGCAGTCGATTGATTTGTCTAATGATCCCCGTTTCACTATCACTGCTACTGCTAATAAAATCTGCTCCCGAACGTACTTTTGAAGGCTGTAAACAACATTGTACAAATATATTTGCAGACAATTCTGGACATCAATGCTCAAAAAAATTTTAAGCACATTTCTTTTTCAAATATTTCGTGTGAATTCATAAGGGAAAGCTGACAGAAGTTAACTGCTAAGAATAGAAGACAAATTATTCTTAAAATGATCTTGCACTGCTACCCAGGGAAACAAAAATGATAATCCAGACATTATGCAGAACCCTACATGTTCAGAGGTACGTTTTCTATACTTACTTAGGCCTTTGTAAGACATAGGTTAAAAGGAATGTTCGCAGTGACTCAATGCTAGCTTTTTCCAAGAGAATCCACTCTCTTACAACTGCTTCCATTATCGCTGTAGCAGCTTGAAAAAGGACATAGTCCACTTTACTAGTTTCTGTGGAGAGAAACAAAGGCAACTCGAGTATTAGAAGACACGTATTCAGCTTGACAGTGTTTATAACAAAAAAAAAAGGAATTTACTATCATTTATTATTAAATAAAATATTGTTGCTATGAAAACAGACAAACGATTTACAACTCAAAAGTGGGATAAATAATTAATAACCCAATGATCAAATTGTCCAATATTATTCAAGTCAATCACCTAGGAGAAAAGTTGTCTGCATGAGGAGGCTGGTTCAAAGAACAAGAATAAGAATGCTAACACAACTGGGGAATAAAATAAATAAAACGACAGATTAAGTTCCAATACATTAATTAATAAAAGTGATTAATCTTACAGGCATGGCAAAAATGGAAATTTCTGTGCTCGCCTTTGAAACCAACAGTGCATAAAAGTACATGTATTTTATGGGTAATAGAGAGAAGCAAATCCACTTAAAGGTAGCATTTGTGTTTAATTATTCAAGCAAAAATTTTACACTGTGGTATATTTAAAACATTCTACATCATGTTCAAGTTTCCATATTTATTTTGAGTTAATCAAAATATAATTTCTGACCACAGTGTAGGAACCATTTGCCATTATTATCTGAATATTGGATTACTGTGTATACAGATGCACTAAGGAATGTATAAAGATGTTATGGAGAAAGGTGACAGCTTGGGTGACTACAAAGTACAGTTTAAAGAGAAATGTCAGAATATGAATATAATTTCTATCATGACAGAAAGCTACAGAGACATTTCTGTTGTTGTTCCTTTGCTTTTAAAAATTTTATCTTGGAAATAGCAGGTAGTATCTCAGAAGCCAGTTTCAAAACATTCTGAGCTCAGTGGAAAACACAGAAAGAATGCAGCCACAAGGTGGCAAAAGCATAAAATATGAAATGATGAAATAAAATTCCCAAACAAAAAGCAGAGTTTGAGCTATAGTGGGTGATCTGCCAGGATTAGAAAAACTGGGTTTGTTTGAAAAAACACCTCAATCATGAGATGAAGGGCTTTAAATTACTACAAAACAAACTTTCTTCCCCCAGTTACATACACACAAGTCTGTAATATAAGTTTCCTTTATATGCAAGTTCTATATCCAAGATAGCAGCTAATTTGCTAAAATATTTTAAAGTAACTTAATCAGGCTCCAAATCTAAACCCACACAGGTAAACATGCTTAAATCAAAATAAACCACCTTTAAATCTACTTAGCTTAATTTGGTAAACTAAGTAACCACTTAAGTAGAAGATTAATGTGTATATCTAACACATACAAAAACAAATTGATTTTTTCCTGCATGGGAATTTTAATTCCGGCACTTGTTACCTTGGTTCTTCATCTTTTCTAACTGTACAAAGCTCACAAAAAAAATTTGAAAAGGATGGAGTTTCCCCTTCACACCAAGTACCGCAGTCACACAACTGTGATCGCTGACAGCACAGAGCTGCAGCCTGCACTGTAAGCCTGTAATTAGCCAGAGCACCATGATCCTCCACAGGAACTTACTAAAGAAAGGAAGGACAAGTTTTGCCAGTGCACTGAACAGCTATAAGCTTACAGCAGAATGTAGAGCCTCGTGCTTCCTGGGTTCAACTCCAGTTTTCTAAAGAACGACACAGTAGTGGCTGTTCCCCCTTTTCATATGCTCATCTTTTCCATTATTCTCCTTCTATCATTCATACACTCTTCTTTCCACAAATTACATCAAAATCCTTGTTAACTTTCTCTACTTCCATTCAAGTCCCTGTCTTGACCATTTTTTTCTGTTTCTTTTTAAAGCCATCTGCTTGATCCTCTGGTTCCAGTCCATCCTTACCTGCACACATACCTTCAGTACACTTCAACTCTTATTATTTATCAAAAGCAGCTTGTTTCCCTTCCCTGGTTCCTGTTTTCACAATGCCTCTCCTTCCTCAACTCCCAAATCTTAACTACCTGTTCTTTCTGTACAGATACTTAATGAGGATGCACAAAGTTTTGAGAGTCTGTAAGTTCCAGGCCTCAGCATCATAACTGCCTACATTTCCAGGAAAAACCTTACCCATGTGGAAGCATGCTGCCTTCTCAATGGCAGTAGCATATGAACAGTTAGAGGATGTAATATTTCTAGACATCCAAAAGGTATTAAAATCAGCATCATATTCCTTCCAAGCAGCCATATTTAAGATTTCATAAAATTTCATTATTTATTTCTGATTGATGATAAATGTATCACTTAGATCCAAATGGTCTGCAAATTAATTTACTTAAGTATGTTTTCACCTACCTTATTTTCTCAAAAAGTCAATGCTTCTTGAAAACAAGGAGCATCAATTTTGCTGACCCATCAAGCAAAAAGTGTGATTGAAGTCTTCCAAACCAGACGGAGTACCACTATAATATACTAAACCCAGAATTCATTTGTAGAGAAGAATTTTGGTCGGGGAGTGGGTGTAGGAAAGGAAACATCTCCTGGTCTGTGTATCACAGTATAACAAAGGAGTAGGTCTGCAATACTGACATCACAGTATTCACGAATTGTAAATACCTAATCCAGTAAATCTAGACATAACTGTTAAAATACTGCAGAATGAATTCAGTATAAAAATAGTATTTTAAACATAATTCTAATATTCCTCTGTTCATTCTGGCAAATTCTTTAAAATGAAAGTTTCCTTTTGTGGTTTTGGCATGTGTTCTTTTGTGCAAACTTTGAGGTTTCCCTCATCAGGTCTCAGAGTCAGCTTTCACTGAAACTCCCCCTCACCTGTCCCCAACACTCACATCTGGTCAGTACCATGGTGCTGAGCAGCAATCTTTCATCATTACTGCTCCTGTAATTTTCAGATTTAGCTGCCAAGCTCTAATAAGTCTCTATAGCACCTGTAAAAACATTTATTTTTAAAAACTTGCTACACAACCACGTTTATAGCATTTCCATTAAAACCAAAGAAATTTCTGATGAAGGGTGGTATCTACCTCTTTCCTTTCTCCACAGGTATAATCACACAGAATTTCAAATCAATTCTGCTTCTACCAGGTGGACAGAAACTTTTCTAGCTTTTTCCTCTTTTTAGCAAAATAGCTGGGCTGTCAACAGCAACCAAGTTGTTCAACTGGAAATAAACTCATTTCAGCACCAATGCAAAATCTGGTAGAAGTGTATAAAATTGCATCGTTGCTTGATAATGGCAAGCATAAAGCCAAGCAACCACACTACTGGCAACTGCACAAGCTGCACAGATTAGACAGTATTACAATAATCATGTTGCAGAGGAAATCTATCAAATCAGTTTAGGAACTTAGCTACATGAAGTTACACCTTACAGCTTTGAAACTGATAGAAATAAAACAAAAAAGGACAGTAATAGACTTCACCCTCTATCAAAAAGTACCCCTCATCAAAATCAAAACTGATATTCATAGTCCCAGCAGCAAAAGAACAGCACAGTTCCAGTTATAAAAGAATGTACATGCTTAACTTAATTTATTGAAACTTACCCAAAATATGTTTGCAAACAGCAAATGGTGATTTTGATTTTCTAAACGATAAGAATATGTGCTCAGCATGTTGGCGTTGTTCGTTATTGACCATGGAAGGTGGTGCCTGAAAGAAAAAAAAGTTATTTAAGCACTGATCAAAAATACAGTAAGAGCAATGTCATGAATTTATAAATGTTTGCCTTGTTAAACATCAAAACCAAGTATCTCTTGGCAAAACTGCTTGCTCTCAGGCATAGCTTCTTATATACCACTGTGTATTTACATCATATGCACATAGGTGTGAATATCGAGATATCAGGCAGAGAGTGAACAATTTAAGTATAGTTTCCTAATGATGTTTCTGAAGAAACTTAAAAGTCATTGTAAATTCCAACCAATCCTTTTTTTACTGAAACCAAAAACACCACTGCACATCACTAAATGCTGCTACTCACACTGACAGTCCTGGAAGCAAAGCACTATTTTTTCCTTCGTTCTACATTTGTTTTAAAATACTTAGTTGTATAATAAATTCAAGTGATTTAAAAATTACTACAGATACATTCTAAAATAAAGTATTACCAGTTACATACTACCCTCTAGTGTTTAAACCCCGTTACATCCTGGGCACCTCGGCTGCTCAGGTAACACCTGCTGCTCTCCTGCTGAAAGCCAGCTCCATGGCAGTTTCTACCAGAAAATCAGCTAGAGGTAAAGCATGAAACTAGGTAATAACCTGGAGCCCTGTGAGGTGCCTATGGAGCACAGAGGAGAGTTCCCTGCACTGCAGCCTCTCCTCATGGAGCAACCCCAACATCCCCCACTGCCCTACATGATAAAAACAACCATGCAGAAAGTATCAGCAGCACACAGCACCATGCTGCTCTTCATTTCTGCCACGAATATTCTCTGATTTCTGCTATTGGGATTTATCTGAACAAGCACACGGGACAAGATACTCTTGCAGGGGATTGATACCACAAACAGGGTAAGCAGAACTGATGCACCTTTGAGAAAGGAATGTGCACATATGTAGAAAGATCACATCCAAACTGCACAGCAAGATCAAGGTGACAGCATAAGTTATTGAATTTCAGCTGAACTTCCAAACTCCACATTCCAGCCCTGTCCCTAGCAGTGTGAGGAGAACATATGTGCCACCTATCTTTCAGTTATGATTTACATCCACTGCTTTGGGAATAAAAGTACCAAGACCTTAGCATAAAGACCAAGGTTTTTAACCTAAGTGAAGTATTTTCCAGTAAATAAAACGTACAAAATCTGATTTAACAGGCACTTCTGTGATATAACCTCAACCCTCCTGCATGCAGCGGGAGCTGTTCCTAACCATCTATGTTTTCTGCAGTCTGAAGGACAGTCCTCCTCTGCATGGACTCTAGCTACCTTCACTGCAATAGGACCAGCTGTACAGAATGCCAGAAGAATATCTAGAGCAGGTTATCAAACAGGCAGGAACGACCTACATAGCAACAGCTTGACACACACTTCAGTCAGAGCTGTGGCAAATAAACCAAATCAACCAAAAAAAGGGTAGTCCCCAACCCATTTTATGGGCAAGCATTTGTGCAAATGCCAAGAGAACCAGACTGCGGAAGTGATTATCAAAAATTACTAGGTTTTTTTTTTCATCTGGATCAGTTGAAACAAAAAAAAGCAGGTTTTTTTCATTTGAATCAGTTCCCCAGTCTGGTTCACCATAACCCAACACAAAAGCCTAAACCAGCACAGTATGGGACATATTGGGTGGTGATAGGCTGCATTTTTTCAGCACCAGTTATCATTTAAGGTGCATTTAATCTACAGCCTCTGTTGCTGTGCAATGCCTGGGAATAATTTTAAGTCTCAAGGAACATATAGCTCTGCCCAATGATATTTCATGAGAACTAAGAATCAAATTTCTTGAGACAAGTGACTTATTAAAATAACTTTCTGCTACCAGAAGGATAGGCCCTACTCCTTTCTTGGTGCCACCTGCATGATTTTGTCACCTCTTTGCATGATACTTTCTATCAACTAGTCCACAAAAGAAAAAGAGGATAGAGGGAAGATCCATGGGCAAAGGGAATGAACATTTGTTTCCCTAGTAAGCATTGAAAAGCCAGACAAATGCCAGAGTAATGATGGGGAGAAAAGGAACAAAGTGACATTTCCATTTCAACACTACTGACCTAGCAACTCACAGCTCTGCAGTCTCATGAAGCCTCACTAATTATAACCACGTTGGAACAAATCCTTTGGGTATGACAAAGCATAACTTTTTGCAAGTCTGGGATCAGTTATATTCACATCCTTAGAGCAAGAAGACTAAATCAGGGCTACCTGATCCTAAACTAATTTTGCATTAACACATTATATTTGTCATATAGAGATCCTATCTATTTTCTGTTCTGTAATACTTACAGCCACTTTCAGGGATATCATCTGCAAACTATGACACCACTAAAAAAACCAGAGAATTAAAGTTTTATGGGAAATACCTCTCTTATGCTCATAATAATTAGAAAACAGACCTCTTGCTTTATATTATTTTAACTCTACTAATTCTCAGAAGTCCAGTTACAGAAAACTTTTGACACCTTGGAAAGGCATATGGAATACAGAAAACCTTTGACACCTTGGAAAGGCATACATCACATTCCTGTATTAATTTTTAAAATCAAAATAACTTAATAATACATTACATACTTCGACTCTCAAAACTGTGCAGAACAGACAAGTGCAGCAGTTAAGGTCTGAACTGCACTCTAAAGCCACCAGAGGGAGCTTACAGCTCACAGTCTACTGCCTTCACTGCATTCAGACAATATTTACCTGTACAATGAAAGTAAAGTCCAGCTAATTTTGGCTTTAAAGAAAAGGCCAGCATGTACGTATTCTGTGCAAATTTCACATTATATGACCACTGTCTTAGTGAGCTCAAGAGCCCTGTTCCCTGGTGCCCAGCACCTCCATGGCACCTTAGGGTTAGAAATGTACCCAAAGTACTCATCATGCTTGGAAGGTCCCCTAGAACACCCAAACATGTTCACTGTTTTCTTTCTAATTGTCTCCTTCAATCTCTTCTCTACTATCCATCTTACAGGGAATTAAAAAACAGTAAGGTAATGAGCAGGCTCTTTTGGCATATTGAAACTATTTGCAGCTATATCACTTTCCTTTCTGTACTGTCTGACATTACCTCTAAAACCCATCTGTTCTCTCTTTTGTCCTACAACTTACCTATAAACAGTCTTGCAGGACAACGATCATCTATCTGATTTTAGCATAACATGCTACTGCTTCATGAGAAGAGAGTTCCTGTATTACATAGGATTATAAATAACATTACAACCTTTCAGCTACCAAAGCTGTCTGGATACAAAAAAGGACCAGAAGCAGCAGTGCCTACAAATGGGATCCAGCAGGACTAGAGTTTCACATGGCAGCTATTCACTCCAAACAAAGAGAAACTGAAAAAAGACAAGACTAGAAACACTGTAGCAGACTAGCACTAATTCTTGCAGGACCACTAAATTTACCTGAAAGCCTGGACAACTAATAGGAAAGTAATGTAATGCCTGCTTGTCAACTGCTTTCATGTCAACCAGTTTATTTTTAAAAAAAAAAAGAAAAAGGTAAAGTATCTGATGACTGAGTTGTAACAAAAACATGTTAGAAGATCTAAATCTCGCACATGCTTACGGAAGACCAACTGTCATGGAAAGTACACACATGACTAGGAAACATATCTTGATGTCCGTGGAAAGAATAAGGGCTTTATTTTCAATAGGAGTAGTTTGATGAACATAGTGGATCTGCACCTACACATATGTATTCAGAAACACCTGCTTTGTACAAGCATTTCCTACCCCAGTAACCTAACTTTAAAAATATATATAATTATGACTTACTTGCCAGGATGGAAAGTGCCAAGACATTAAGGTAATAGATACATGGCAAGGGAAGCAGACAGGCTGCAGATAGGAGATGCTCATTGAGACTGAACATCCTAAGTTCAAGTAATTTCAAGTTGAAGTCATCATGGTTTTGCCACTAAATGGCTGAAGAAGTAACACCACATCCACATTTGAAGACTTTTTTAGCTCCTTCCTCTTACCTGAAAAGACTTTTTGCTTTAAAAGAGATCAAAGCATCAAATTCCACCCTCCCAAGTGATTCTGTTCACGCAGTTTTATGTTGATCATCACAGATACACAAAATACAACATTTTTTGATCATATATTAGAAGTTACATTATTAATGGTTTTAGATCACAGAATAGAATTGCAGGATCACATAACAGTTTGAACTGGAAGGGACCTTTAAAGGCCATCTAGTCCAACCTCCCCGCCATGGGCAGAGATACCTTCACCTTCCACCCAACCTGGCTGCTCAGAGCTCCATCCAATTTGGCCGTGAACATTTCCATGGATCGGGCATCCACAGCTTCTCTGGGCAACCTGTGCCAGTGCCTCACCACCCTCATTGTAAAAAATATTCTATCTTCTTACAATAAAAAAGACTGAATTGGCTTCTGACTATGAATCTTGACCTCTTCAACACCTTGTTGAAGTTGGTTGTTTAGTAGTTTCTTCTCATATCATCACGGATTCCAGAGAATATTACTTATTGCTTACTTAAGACACTAATAGTATCTTAAAAATAACAACTTCTACCATTCAAGTGACAACATTATTATTAAAATCAATAATGGAGTAGTTTTTTATTTAAATATTTAGTTAACCAGCTTGCACTGCTACTTCTGCATCATAATTTTGCTAAGAAAAATGCCGGCCATGATCACATATAAACATAACTAAGGATGGGGTGAGCAGCATTCATTCCTTGCAAGAAAAAAAACTTGCAAAGACAAATTTTGATTTTTCACTTTTGCTATGGCAAGACAGCACTGAATACAACCAAAGTCAGCACCTCTCTACAATTACACTGGGGGAAATCTGCAAATTAGCATGTCACAAAGAACAGTCACGCACTCCTCCAGACTTCGCTGCTTGGGAGAACACGGAGAGAGCACACTCAAGTGTTTCAAGCTCACACCCACGTATTTCCACCTACAAAAGAGGTTCCCTATGAACAGTACAGCCTAAACACTAGTAGGATTATGGAAAGGAAAACATGCCTACTAAGAGAATTTTCTTTGTTTAAAAAAAAAAGGATCAAATTGATTGTACCTGCAAGTACTAAAGCCAAGTAGGAGCCCTTCTTGCCAAAGGCAATGTTTCTATCTGCAAGTGAAGTACATTACAAACCTCACAAGGGCAGAAACAAAAATCTGATACTTCTACTGAAGCGTGACTTCATAAAATTCACCACAAACTCTCCAAACTGAGCCTCCCAAATATGCAGGGGAATCTTGCCTTCCTTGCAGTAAAAACGTTGAATAAAACTGTTCCCAAACTCTGGTCTGTTGGCCACTCTTGGCTTATGAAAACCCAGTTAAAGACATTCTTGTTCTCCAGAATGGTGTCTAGACGCTGTGCTGCAGAGAGCCTGGAAACCCAACAGGGAAAGGCATAGGAAATGGATCTCTATCAATATACAGGGATAAGCAAAAGCTGCCACAGATGGCAATGGCACTGCTGGGTCTGGACCTTGCTGACAGGCACCATCAGGCAAGACACGCTCAGAGAAGCAAGGAATAAAGGAAGCCCAGATGGCTTGCCAACATGTCCCAGCAGGCAGGGAAGCCAAGTAATAGTGAGGCATATGCAAAGGAGAAAGATCGTAAGTGAACTTGAGAAGCATGTGCCGGGGAACACCATGTGATGGTGATAACATAGCTGAGGAGTACAGGCAAAAATAGAAGGAGAAAAAGGAAAAAAAAAGGGAAAGAAGAACCAAACACAAGGGCAAGCAATAATTTTTAACTAGAGCACATACTGCATTTAGGACAGCTAAATATATTACTCCACCCATGTAAGCAATTGTTATAGCTGCAACATAACTAAATAATCAAAAGTCATTCAATTTTAAATGACTGTCCTCCTCTACCAAGATGAGCAAAACCCACTAAAACCAGATCTCTGTATCTTAAATAACAAAAATACCTTAAGGGAATTACTACCCAAAATAGTTCTGCTGTATAAGCAATTTATACAAAAGAATCAGACTCTCAGAATAAGGAGATGTGCAAGTTTAACTCTACCAAAGTCATATCAAGCCACATGCCCGAAGACTGCACTACCCTGACTTCTGTGGAGCCAAGCCATAACAGGTTTCCATTCCAGTTTTAGCAGTAACATTTTTCAAGTGTTTCCAATAAGCTTTTTCCTACAGTATATCACAGCACACTCAAAAACTGTCACTTGTCTTACTAAAGTATCTAATGAAAGAGATTACTAGGGGTCAGGCACAGAGAACTGGACAATTAGGCACACTTTTGTTCTTAGATATTCACCCTACTTATCTGGCAGACACTCACACCTAACAATGCAAGGATGTCTGATCCATTCATGAAGCAGATGCCACGAGCTAACAGTTCAGACTAGAAGATGTTCAGCTCTGCAGCGTTTGGCAACTGCTTTACAAGCAGATCAGACATTTCAGCCTCAGGCACAAGACGGAATTTAGACAACTGGTATCAAGAGCAGCTTCTGCTGTCCCGGTCAGATCTGTCATAACACGACTGCCTAGCCTTGAGTAATAGTTACTACAGAAAACTTAGCTAGGATAAAAACATCTCCAACTATGTTCCAATTACTTCCTTTACATTTACTTTTTGGAACAATTATTTAAATTACAGCAATATATCATCTTCCAATTTAAAGGATACTCAATATTATTTCTGAAGATTGGCAAGGAAGATGCAATAAATAACTTCCAACCAGACCGGCACTAGAGCCAACATGGTGGAGATTTAAGACTTTCTGAACAAAAACTTCCTTTGATATTTCTAAAAAAAATTCTTGCCCAAAAGTAATTATGACTTGAATTATTTAAACCCCAGAGTGCACAGTATTTTTCAGTATATATTTGGAACAAATGTGTGACTGCTGGAGGAATTGCCTCCTACGCACCTACTCACATCTTGCTTTCATGCAGAAACTTAACAATAGGGAAAAAAGACTATTTTTTTCATATCAGCTTTTACTTTGTATTTTGAAGCAGAAATATCTTATTAAGTCTTTTGCAAGTAAAACAGCAGACAAACTGTGCTTTGTAATGAGAGCTATTGTCAGTTTAGTAAAGGTCTTATATAAGATACTATGTATGTACACTAATTGACTGAAGAGCCAAAGTAAATCATTACCATAAATAACAAAACATTTTCTGAGATAAGACTTCTCTCCAAGCAAGCAGCAAACACTACTGAGACTTTACTTCTCCGCTAATAATTTGATTCACAAATACACACTATTACAGGCTCTCCACTGAAATTACCCTTTATTTACGTGCACAACACACTTCAGACACATGACTTGTGGCAACCAGATTGCAGAGGAACTGCTTCTACTGTTCATGTCTGCTTCTCAACCTCAAAACAGGTACCTGAGATCTGCTGCTTGGCCAAGAGTGGAAGCAAAAGGAAGGAACGCAAAGTAGAGTCTTTGTTCAAGGAAGCAGGACCATAAAGGAGCAGAGCAAAAAACAGAGGATGATGAAGGTATAGCCCACAGGTATCTGTGGTAGGACACTTACAAACAGCTGCCTGTAAGTGGTGTACAGACCTATGTGAGCTCTTCATCCACTATCAGCTCTGACTGCTGCCAGTGTCCTCACAGGATTCATGGAAGACTTGCTTTTCTGAGTACTGTGCACACTGCTCAACGAGAGAATCCACAAATTCAACTAAACTAACATTACAATGACTCATGACAACCTTCTGAAAGCCTAAGATGAACAGGATCAGCCCAGACTCCATCCACCACACAGAAAATAGCTACAGCAGAATTTGGGAAAATGACTGAATTCTGCATAGCCCAAGAGCAGCAAATTTAAACTCATCAGTGCTGGACCAGAGCCCCATCTACAGTAATTACAGAAACAGCACACAGAACTATTACAGACCTTATATCCACTAAGACCAAAATTTCATTTTCTTTTTTAAATCTTAATGCTTTCTTTATAATCTCTGGGTGAAGAAAATATTTCAAACTGGTTTCAAGAAAATTCACTGTAAACTTCAATAATCTTTCATGTCTGCAAGTTTAGGCAATGAAAAAAAAAAACCCATGGCATGACAGTGAAGACAAAATGCCTTAGAAAATTATGCATGCACTTTATACCTGTTTGTTACTGTTTCCTCCACAACTGCATTTGAGACATCAGTTTAAACATACTGATAACAGATAAATCTGAGAAATATCCCGTAATGGATATTTAGCTTACAGTAGTAGAGCTGTGGACAGTAAGAAGATGACTGCTGACATCTGGGTACAGTTCAAACCCTTAAATTAAATGTTATTTATTTTCTAATCTCTGCATTCACTGTTTTAACATTTCAAAGCACAAGCAAGGTCTGACCTGCAGTTCTGCTTAGCAAAATAACTTCTGTAAAACACCTGACTGACTGATGGCAATGGGCAATTCCACATGGTCCCCTGCAGTCAGTAAGATCCAACAAAGCAACAAGAAGTCAATCCATGCATGCCAGAGAAAGCTCAATCAAGACAGAAAAAGTGTGACTCGCTATGTAAGAGGATAAAGATAAGAAAAACACCATAACTACACAGAACAGTTACAGAAAACCTCATTGTTCCAAATCCAAACCTTTTCAAAGCACTTAATGTTAACAAATAAAATCAACCCACTTTGACTTTAGTAAAAATGGCACGTCACTACTGCAGTAGCACAGGAACCCTAAAAATATGTTACTAAAGGATACAAAAAGTCAAAGTGCCCTTACAACAACTGCACTCACACTAGCCTCAAGTCCCGCTCTCCTGTTTCTTTTCATTGTGTAAAGGCAAAATCTTCTTGTTAAGAGATGGGAGATTTAGCAGAAAATAGCCCCGCCATGTGTTCTAGCTACTCCTCAGGTATCACAGGGGCTGGTGGTGGCTGGCCTTAAATTCTGAGTGATAGCAAATTTGGCAACACCATCCTCTGACCATCTCCTGGAGCTGGAGTGAGCTCTGCTTCCTTATCCTGAAGCAAGAAAGAGCTGGTGGAAATGAACCAAACTTCTCCCTCAGCTCCCACCAACTCCAGCTGCTTCTCTCTTTCCCCACAAGGAGGCACAGAAGATACACGGGTAATAGGTGGAGAGGAGTCTCAGCATCAAGTCACACTACAAACTTCATTGCAGGGTGGACTGTCCCCGTGACAGGTCCTGGTTCTCCAGCAAGAGACAGGATCCTAGCCTAGCCACAGCCTCCGAAATCCTGATTGCAACTTCATCGTAAGATTCAAGTAGCTCACCTCTGTATTGCTCATTTCTGTGCCTATAAGACAGCACAGACACCACTTAAAAAAATGTGCTAAGAAAGTGACAGCAAATTTCAATACAAAGTTTGAAGTAAAAAAGAACCATTGTGATCACTCTTCTACTAGAAAGGAGATCATAATAATGCTGGTAATGGCAATACTAGTTTTCCAAAGTTCATAACTTGAGATGTACATCATATATGACCCTTTTATCAGGCTCACTATACACCAAATACAGTCACCATCTGCTCTCCTGCAAGAGAAACTTTCATATTGTGTGTGAAGAACTGTCTTATACTATCTATTTTTACCTATTGTCCAATTTCAAATTATACTTGCTTAAAGAATAGCTATAATCACCCATTGCTATAAGGGTGGCATTACTTTTACTTGCACACAGCCTTCTACAGTAAGCACATGCAGGTGGAGTCAGACATCACGGGTAACCCCCACATACCTCACATACAGAGCCCAAAACACAAGCCAAAAGCCATCATTACATGAAATACTTGGACTGAGACAGTGATAAATTTTGGGTTCTGAGCATTTTAGGCTTTGACTTCTATCAAAAAGGCATTTCCTCCCACCAAGCTAATGAAGAAAGGCAGGCACACAGGGTAGCCAGTTTCCCTGCCAAAATACAGTTTTGCAGTTCCTCCACCATCAATCATGTTAAAATGTCAAAACCATTTTCTCCTACCGTAGTTATTTAGGAAGACTTGACTAAAAGCAAGATAAGGAAGTTTTTAAAGTTTATCTAAATTTGATGTGGAAAACTCCTTTGGTTTAGTGTACTTTCAAAATGGCATGGCCTAAAACACCTACCTTTATTAATGGCTTTTAACTCTTAGGGCATTAATGAAAACTTACAGACACAAGTCAAACACACACGAAGTACAATATCTGAACCATGTAAGAAAGCAGATAAGACAGATACAAACAAATAAAGGTTAAGCAAAACCAAGAAATAGACAAGGTTAATAAGAAAGAAATAAAGACAAGAAATAAAGGTTAAGCAAAAAAGAGGAGCAGAATAGCAGCCAGAGGAGGAAGTTCATCACCTGCATTAGGTGGGAGATAAGAAAGCCAAGAGAAATTGTGAAACTTAAATTAATTCTGTGAAGAGAATATCATCATTCACTCAAACCCAGGAAAAATTATGCACTTTCACTGAACACACCTAGAAAAAGCTCCTTCCTCATTTTGCCCATACTGGGAAACAGCAAAAATACATCTAGAATTTTAAACACTTGAGACAGTAGGATGTCTTGTTCCGCTCTTGCAAATAGAGCCTGAACCACAATACTGAAGAAGTTACATATCTCTGTATTCATTCTCTGATATACAGAAGAGCAGACACATGACACACATTTTGAGAAAACCTCTTCTAAACAGGAGTTTTTTATGAAAGAGTTTTTGCTTTGTTTTGTTTTTTTTTTAATTCCATATGGAAACATTCTGGGATACCATGTAGAAGACACAATTTTTAGGACTCACTTCAAGTGAGTGCCTGAGTTCAAGAAACCTGCACAAATTAAGAAACCTGCACAAATTAGTCAAGCCTCAAGTTCTGAATAGTCACAGGGCTGCACATATTCAGGCTCCACTGAAAAATTATCATGAAGAAATGTGGTCATAATTGTATATTTTATTCTCAGCACTATTAGAGGGAACGTTACTGTAAAATGAACAGGAGACTAGCTCCAGAAACAATATTGTAATTTCTCTTGATATTAGAATTTAATAGTTATGTATTCCCCACTAAACAATTCATTATCCTGAAGCTACCCAACATCTGTTCTTAATCCCACTTAAAACGACCTCACAAAAGAAAGGGTTTGCATCTTACCCTCCCTAATTCTCTCAGGAAGAAGCACATTTATTCTGTGCTTGGGCTTTGGGGGTTGTTGTTGACAGGTGAGGAAAGCACTATTCATACTCTCATCACCAGAGAGGAGCGTGAATGTTTTGTAAACTTATTTGAACATTTCCTCAAAAGCAATGCAAGATGTAGCCATCTGGGAAGGTACCAAGACTATGCTTGAAAGAGAAGTTAAATAGCAGCAACATTATTAACAAAATCAACAGTAGAAGCCGGTGACCCAGGAGGTGAAAAAACTAAACAAAATGTGAACAGTTAAGACCTTGATGAAGAACAAAACAAAAACTAAAACGGTGATGCAGAAAAAACACAAAGCTCTCTTTGCACATAAGATCACTGAAGGTTAATGTCATGCTTTTCAGCCACTGCTTTTACAACACACAATTCAGCTTTAAGGCACCTAGTATCAAACCAGCAGCTAGCACAGAGGGAACATATTCCTCCCCAGCCAGGGCTGCAGTCCTGTGCAATGGAGATACAGGTCCAGGCTCCCAGCTGAGGATCTCCAGTTCCTGTACAAACATATCTACATAGAGGTGCTGTGGAGACATCCTTCTGAAATCTACCAGTGACAAATGTGTAAAATGTGGCTTTTAGAGGAAATAAGAGGAAACCAACTGAGCAGTAAGGTGATACCCAAAGCAGGCAGGCAGAGTCTGCCAGCACCAACAGTGACTGTGTGAAGTCATGGCAAGATGAGTGAGGAACTGACTTAAGGACCATGTGAATGCCAGGACCACCAATACAGGACCTAACTGTGGCAGATCAGTTTTGGGGAAGTTCGTAACAAAAACTTGAAGACCACCTACTTGCAGAGCAAAACAAAATAAGCAAAATGAGAAGAGCCTTTGCTGCTTGCCCAAGGCAGAGAAGTGACACATAGAGATGCTGGGCCAGAGAGGATGACACTTGACCTCACATCACCAGTTTGGATACCTTCCACCTGTTCCCAGACAGGCAGTGCACAGAGATATGACTTCTCTTGTGCTGCCACAAGACACAGGTGACAGCTCTGCTGTAACTCATCAACAAGTACATCAGTGAGCCAGTGTGGTTTGTTCTTGTACAATTGTTTCTGCTGCTTATTAGCTCCGATACTGTTTGCACACACCATCACTAATGCCACAGTTAATGATAGCTGGAACATTGTTTCACAGTAATAAAGGAAGGTATAACTGAGTGTTGGCTGTCATCCAATTGCACTACTGATCTCTGTGCAAATCAGTGCTTAAGTCCCAGAGCCACAGATGCTCTGTGGCACAGGTCAGCGCACCAGCCTCTGGAGTACATACAGATAGTGGATTTTCATACTCTGTGTTGATGGTGCTGCATCCTGTTTTTTGAATTCTAAAAACTGTCCCTGCCCTCCTTCACACATTGCTGGAGCAAAAACCTATGCAGCCAGGATAATTTACTTGGGATGAGAAAGAGTCAAAGTCCCTCCAAACCAGCCTGAAGAAGTGATTGAACATGGCTCAATCACTTCCTGGTGTATTAAAAGCTATCAAGTTATCAATTTCTGAAAAATCCAGCCATGTTAATTCCTCTCCGCTCCTAGACACACATAATTGTCCTGTGCTAGCTTTGGCAACTGGCAAGTTCCTTCTGACAGCCAGTCTACCTCACTAACCTAACAGATAATCAATCCAGCAAAAAGACAAGTAATGTTTTTTCTCTGCCACTCAGTGTTAGGCTGGTTTCATCTGCTGTGAAAATATAGCTTATGTCTGCATCACACACTGCCTGGGACTGCAGATGTTCTTCACTTTAGCCAAGGCTTTTGAAATCCCAGGGACCGCCATCATAAACCATAAAATTCCATGGCAAAACACCTTTCTGCACTTCATTGATTTCACAGCCACAGATTAATTATACAAAGCCTTCAAGAGACCCTGGCATAAGGCATATTTTCAACACTACCACAGCTGTGCATCTAGCATTTTGCACAGCTGCACATAACACAGCTGGCCTGTATGACAACAAAGACTAAAATTCATAATTTCAGCACAAATCATGATATATCTTTAGCCTTTCTTCATATTCACTTTTGTAGTTCTGTAAATTTTGAATTTGGTAGGCACCACTAAACCAACTTATCTGACTTACAAAGTAACAAAAGCAAAAACTTTCATTTACTTGCTCCTACATTAACTTAAATAACTTTTACTGTATTTTCTACTAAAAAAAAAAAAAAGTCTCAGTCTTGATTTGAAAGCAAGAGCATTCTACATGCTACTTCCTAAGTGGTTTAACAACATAATTTGACCAAAATTTCCTTCAGGAGCACAGGCAAGCTCTCTCATCTCAGTCAAGGTAGTAGAACTGTCTCTAAAGCAACACAGTGAAAATTACTTTAATTAAAAGACTCTTTTCTCTCTGCATTCACTTCCCAATCTAGTTCACTATGCAACCACTCAGGTGGGTGTACTATTATCCTATGTTTCGGCAGAGCCAAAGCCAGCACTGTACAGCAGCCACTCATTGTTATGTCTCTGAAGCAGCAAAGTTTGGGGTTTTCCTTTTTGGGAGACAGGAAAGAGGAAGAAGAGGAACTATTTAAAACATATCCTCCTGTCAGTTTTCCTTCATTCCCTAAAATCTCTATCTAAACAACTACTCCCTATTCAACAGGATGTTTCAGATTTTAAAGTCCAAAGGACCAACATCTCCTATAGCTCAGATCTGACACCTTCCCTTGAATGTCACATCTGCCAGCATGTATGTGGGTTTATGCCACTCATACACCCCACTATGCATCAAAATTGCAGAGATCCTATGTACACCTAATTCAGACAGACTTTTTAGAATCAAAACACTGTCAGAAATTGATGAAAAGGAGTATTTTACTTATCTGCTTGTGACAGGATCAGCTCAACTTAATAATCAAGAGGATTTCTTCCACCTCTCCATAGGGAAAGCTGTTAATTAACTAATGAACACAGATTAGCATAACAACGATAAGACTCTTAGGAAGCAGGTTAAAGGGAAAACAGCAGTAGCTAGTGCCTGAAGAAGAATTATCCAGATGGAGTTATGGACTAATGAAGCTCTCCAGCAGATAAATGTAGAAGCAAGCACACAGTATTTACATCGATTACTCAGAACAAAATACAGAAATATGCCAATGAAACAGTGACATGTCAAATGGGTGTGAAA
Organism: Entomyzon cyanotis; assembly: GCA_024500445.1. Taxonomy (NCBI): domain Eukaryota; kingdom Metazoa; phylum Chordata; class Aves; order Passeriformes; family Meliphagidae; genus Entomyzon; species Entomyzon cyanotis. Next base: position 71,532,627 of record JAKEPQ010001016.1, on the reverse strand, counting down.
CATATTGATTCAAAAAGACAAATACTCCCTCTGTGAAACAGTCAAGGGAAATAAACCCTAAGCATGCAGAATCCCATTTCAGTAGATTTTAATTTCATCAAACACGATGTTTACTTTTCAAAGATATCAGAATCTCTATCAGTTCTCACTTCTCTAATCTCAGCTCTTCACTGACGTACAGATATGCTCCATGCACATTTGTTCTCGGCTCCCAAGTTTCACTAGCATGGTGCACACTGCATGTACTTATCTCCCAAGCTGTAATTTAAACTGTGTGCCTGTAAAATGCACCAACCATACCAGTTCTTAAGCAAAAGAAGAAAAAAAACTATACATATACATGATGGACTCTTAAGTTACTCAGTACTGCTTCAAAAAATGATCTGGATGGCCTGGGTATGTTTCTCTGAAAACATTACCTTGCTGCTCTGAAACAATAAAGAAAGGTACAGTGTTAAGTACTATTAGGAAAGGAACACCGAAGAATATAAAAAATTTACAACCATCTAAAATCCTGAAGTATCCACACCACAAAATGTAGTTGTAGTCAGTTCATTCAAAAACAGTATCATAAATCTAAAAAACTACAGAGGGATGATTTGATGTATGGACGAATATCCCATATGAAAAAATGACAAGGCCCTTCAGTTTAGCTAAGAGATGACAGGAGGGTGCAATACGATAATTATAAAAATCACAAAGGATACTGTAGAAGAAAAATCAGAACAATTTATGGGTATTTCTCATAATTTAAGAACAAATTAAACTATCAAACAGCAGGCTTCACTCAAATAACTACGTCAGGTTTTTCAAAAAACACTTGTAAACCCCATTGTAATCAGACAAACGTGTATATATGTATGTAAAAAGACTAAACAATATATATATATAAACTAAAAGAAAAAAAAGCATTCCAAAAACAACTGGACACATTTGTGGAAGAAAAACATTATCATCTCAAGCTTTTGAAATTGCTAATTCAAATAAGGTGAAGTGTCCACTAGTGAAAGGATTATTCTTACTTTTCAGACCTTCTCTCTAAATCAGCAACTAGAGACCACCACCAGAAAAAAACTCATCTGAGCAGATGTTTTGTCTATTGCAGCCATAATATAGCACACATCCAGCTTGTTTTATGGGTGACAACTTGGAGGACTTCCACAAGTCTTCTCAACATTGGAATGATTCCTTTGTCTGATTTCTTCCAACAGACAACCTGCCATAACAAAAGCAGAGGTAGTCCATCTCTCCCTTTCCCCCTTACTATGAACCATGCTCCACAGTCTGAAAAATTGCCTCACAATGAAGACAAATTGCAACAAGAAACTGAATTTCCTTGTGGAACAGGGATTGTCACGGCCCTTGTGGAAAACGGACTGGCTGGTTACATCAAGTTGTGAGATGGTGGAGAATTGATGAGGCTGATTCAGCAAAACCACAAGCTAAGCCACTTGCTCATCTTGCACCTGGGCTTGAGCAAGGCTCCACAACTGAATGGTGCCTGGGCTGAAGAGGAAGACCCACAGCCCGATGCTGTCTCAGTGAAGTGCAGAAGAACACCCACAGCTCTGTGCCAGCCCTCAGCCTCACTGCCCCTTCACTCTGCATAACAAGCCTTGGTTTAGGTCTGTTCCTCTGAGGAGACAATGATGGGAGTAAAGACCTGGCAGAGGTCAGATGGCCACTGCTGCCTCAGCCGTGTGGAAGTGCATACTGAAGTGCCACAGTTCTGTGCTGTCTGTGTTTCAGCCACAAGTTAGGTAGCTCAGTGTGATGAAGGTAATCAAAGACCCTCATTATCCCCTTGCTTATATATTAAAAAGCACACCTACCAATACGAAAATAAGAAAACAGATGTCCCCCCACCTCACATCTATGATGGCAGCAACAGGCAGGCAATGATTTTTGACTACAGTCATAGGACCATTTGTCCAAGAAGTATAAAACTGGTATTTGAAATCCTCCACTGTGGAAGGACAAGAACATAACCCCATTCTGCAGACAAGTCAATGGGCTTGCTCCTCTCCCCTCCCCAAGGCAGGTACAGTGCTGTGGTAAGATTTGTGTCTCTGACTGCATTGGAGCTTACCTGGGAACACTTGTGCACAGAGCTATGCACTTCTATTTTGTAGGTCTAGTGCAGTTATCAGCAATCTAACAAGAATCTATAATCTGTTGCTTCAATAAACCAGACTATTCATGACTCCACAACCATGAAAGTTCTTATTCAACATGACCAGACTTCAGTGCCTAACTGGTTATAAATGAGAAATTAAGCCTATCTGCACCCAGCCCCTCTAATCTCTGAGGACTGGCTAGAAGGCAAGGGGGTTTATTTTCTGAGTTTCATACACTTACCACAACAGTACTGATCTCCAAGAAAGGTCAAAAGGAGACAACCATACAAACTCTCACGGCTGATGCTATAAACAATCTTACCAATGTGTTCCCTTATGCTCTTATTCTGTAAGCCTGTTTGAACATCTGAAAGTGAAGTTTGTATAACTACTGTCAGACTACCCAGCTTTAGCCAGAAATCTCCCTCAGAATAGCAAGATAAGTCACAAAGTAAGTGGTACCCTGAGAAGGTGGTGATGTGAGAATCCACATCATGCAACACACACACCCAACACATCCCTTTTCAAAACAGGCCACCCCCCTCTTCAAAACAGACCACAGCCACAACATTTAGAAACTTTTAAAGTATGGAATTCTTCTACAAAAGCCTTTGCTCAAAAGTTTTTTGAACCTTCCAAGAGCCACAGCACATAGAATAGCCTAACAGGGACCTCTGGACCTACTTCGTTCAATCCCCCGCCCAAAAAAAGAACTTGTTTCAAAGTTAGATCAGGTTGTTCAGGGACTTGTTCAGTCAAGTATTAAATATCTCCAAAGATGGGAGATCCCATAGCCTCTCCACACAGTCTGCTCCACTGCCTTCACCAATCACATTTACTGTGATTTTTTTTTTTTTGCCTTTTCTCCATCTGGAATGTTCCTTTCTGAAACTCATAACCTCTTCTCTTTTCAGTGTGCACCTCTAAGCAAAGTCTGGCATTTCTAATATCAGGAGAGTCTGAGTTATCAAGTAAATTGTACAGTGAAGGTATATTATACACTTGAGCCAACCTGACAGCTCACCACTAACAGGGGCAGACCAGCCCTGTATGTGTCCAACAATCTAATTTCAGTGCCCCTGTGCTAGCTCTGCAACCTAAATGGCTGCACAGATAGCCAATACATCTTGCTAACCTGACAGAAATCCATTCCCTTGTTTAATTCCTATGTCATCTCAGCAGTATTAATATCTTCTGCACAGGGTCACAAGGGAGAAAGTGAAGCTGCAGGTAAGAACACAGCACTCCTTTTTGGAGGGAGGTGGGGTGAACCTGTGAATTTACATTTAGGTGTCAGAGAACATCATATGCTAGAAAATTTCAACCTGCTTTAATAAACTCTCAGCAATAACTAGACAGTGTTAGGCATGCTTCCTACATCATCCTCTCACCTCTGGGATGAAATATACATTTCTTTCCTTAATAATATAACCAATGTCTTCTCTCATCCATGAAGACAGCTATTAAAACAGTGCTTAACTAGTACTAATTATATTTGGCATTAATTACCACCTGAGCTAAACAGAACATAATAGATAGGAGATCCATGGTCGGGAGACACCATGCCAGTAGTAAATGGAGGAGGAGTAAATTAATTCAGTTAATACAGATGTTGGTGTATGGTCTTTATCAAGCCAAAGTCACCCAGGCCAAAGATGGACACTAGCCTGTGGCACTGAAAAACTTCACAGCAAAGCATTAATGGGGCTCTTACTTCAAGTAAACACCATGTAGCTTTACTGGAAAGGAATTACATACCTAATTTTTATTTTTACACACAGTAAAGAAAACTGTCACAGTACCAGCTTTCAAAGTCATATTTGGCTGCTAATGACAACATAATTTCATCTTTTATAACAACTCTTCAATTTATACCAAATTCCAATCCTTTCTCAGATTAAGCCTTTTGAATGTGAGCTACCTAGAATCTGTTGAAAGGCATTACTGGTAACAAAGGAAAAGGCTTTCCATGCAGCTGTAGAAGAGCTTGGTGAGAGAAAAGATTGAACCTTTCCAATTTTCAAACATGGCATGCCATGGTTTGTAAAGTCCATAAAGATCAGCAATTTAGGAGATCAGGGCTGGGACATACTTTTTCTGATATCTAAAAAGTAATTTTCCAAAGGAAAACTCAACTAACCCAGAGCAATGAAAAAAGAATTATGAAAATACTTATCAAAGATTTAGAGAGCTCACAGTAATCCATACTTATCCTCAAGGAAAGTTAATTAAACACATCCAGGTCTTTTTATTAGCACGCCATTATTCTCCTCAAGACTCAGTATTTCAGTCTGAAATCAAGACAAGTATCTGGCAAACCACCACCACTCCCTGCTCTGTGTTTTGATATGCTGAAACACCTTTGATGCATCCCTAGCCATCTGTATTTTGCAAGGATTGCTACCATCTCAGCAGAGACAGACTGTCACAACAAAACCTTGCTGAATCCCTCCACAGCTCCCTGCCCAGTTAAAAACTTCTGCCATCTATCGTCAGACCATTCACAGCTCAGCCCTTTCCCATTGCTTCAGGTGTTGCTCCACTGCAGGGTGCTAACCTTGACTCGTGACCTCCAACAGCAGCACCACGTTCATCACCCTCCTTCTCACAAGTCCTCAGATTTTTACATAAATAACTTTCTAAGTGATCCCACCAGTTAGCTTGATCAGTTCACCCATCCCATCTGCCACACAGAGATAACTTCCTGCCCTCAGCCCCAAGCAGACCTTTTACCAAACAGTAAAGCCCTTTGAAATTCAGATAATCACTGTCCAGGTGCAATCTTGAGACACAGTCAAGCCCTTCTTTTTGCACACTTGCTAGTGAGACAGAACAGGAGCAGAGCTCGTAAACCTTTCAGTCTCTGGGGTCTCACATCTGCCTTGGTGAAGCACCCAGTGAGCTGCATTCCTCTCTGGCATCCCTCCAAGGACTCGATGACTTTTGTGAAGGAACACAGAGCAATAACCCTAAACAGTTCTCACAGCTCTTCCACAGCCAACTCTGCTTAAAGCCTCATTCTGGGTCCTCATCCTCATGGACAGCTCTAGTGAATGTCTCTGTTTCATGCAGCTTCCTCAGTAAGAGCCATCTAATTAATTCTTCCCCATTTAGTGTTGTCTATGAAACTTCCAAAATCAGTTGTGGAAAAGAAGTAAAAGAAGAAAAAGCTAAATACCGCAACAAGTCAGGTTTCATATTGTCAGAGGCTGGAGGGAGCATGGTAGAAATTCAACAAGGATCCTAACATCTATGAGCTTGCAGACCTGAGACATATTTTTACCAGAAAGTTCAGCAACTATTCTTCAACAGGAGTACAAACATTACCATAAGAGGCCTGTGCCTTTTCACTTAATTAACATTTTTATTTGATTCAACTTCACAGTAAGTTGCTTTTTACACTCTGTGCTAGGAGGGCTATGCTAAGGAAACAATGCCCACACAAGTTACATTTAGTCTTCAAGCACAGATGCCAGACTTTGGAGATGTCACTCCATGTGCTATCAGTTTGATACTGAAAACCACCTAACCATCAGCTTCCTTCTACACACATATTCTGTTACATAGTAATACTTACTACCTGTTTTCCCTATGCTGTCAAAAGCTCCCGGTAATTGCTGCATTTGTGTTATTTTTAAAACAGAGATACACAGACCTTAGCAGAACATCTAACAATCTACGCTGACATGTTTTGCAAAGCATGCATGAATCAAAAGCAGCTCAAAGATTGAAACCCATCACTAGTGGCATTCTCTGAGAGGTATTTTTCTAAAAAGACTAGTGTTTGTTGTCAAACTTTATTTTTACTGTCCTGCTTGGAGACACAGTCAGTGTTTTTCAGGCTTTGACTTCACAAGGAGTAACATGCATATTCTGATGGGACATCCACGAGTAAAGCTGATCACCTGTTGCTTTACAGTCAGTGACACTAAACTGCAATTTTAGTGTTTCAGGCTCTGGCCATTGATTAATCGATACCAGAAAAAGTTTGCTACTTTTTCTTTGGTTCTTTTGAAATCCCATTAATATCAACAACTTACAAACTTTATTTCTGTCAGAATCGCTTTTTGGTAAGATAAATTCTGTGGGGAAGGCTTTCAGCTAGACATTGACAAGAGCTCTGCGTGAAAGACCTGTTAACTATACCAGCCAACCTAGAGCTTTTCATTCAAACAAGTATTTTACAAGCATGCAAGCCCAAGATGTTTTAACACCAATGGTCGCTACCGGTATCCAGCTCCATCGCATTTCTGATCTTTGCCATATGGACGTTCTTGTTCACGCAATTATGGAAACAAGATAACACACTCATAGTCAGCAGGGACAGTTAATTGATAATAAACAGACCAAGTGCGAAGCACCACTAATGGCTTTGCTTCAAGGCGGCAGCACCGCGAGCCTCTGGCTCCTCGGTGCTCCTCCGCTGAAAGGAAAACTCTGGAACCGGATCGCGCCACTCCCGAGGCCGCTTCCACGCTACCCAGGGCGCTTCGCTGCCCTCGCTGGGCTAGGCACGGGCGCGACCTCTCCCCGCTCCTCCGCCGCCGCGGGAGCTGCCCGGGGCCGCGGCCCCGCCGCCGGGAGAGAGGGACGGAGAGTTGCTCACTGGCAACTTCGGCGAGGCGCTCTGCGGCGGGCGGAGGCGGCGCGGGGGCTCGGGGCCGGACACGCCGCAGCCGGGGCGGGCAGCGCGGGGCGCCAGCAGCCGGCAGAGCCCGCCCGGGGCGGCGGGGAGCGGGCGGCACATGGAGGAGCGGCGCGGCGTGCGCGGCGGGGCCGGCCCGGGCTGTGGGGCCACACGGACGAGCCGGCGCGGCGGCGGAAGGACGGGAAGGGAGGGAGGGAACCCGGCCGAGCGGGGAGCGGGACGGGGCGGCGGAGGCGGCGAGCCGCGGCGAGCTGCGCCCCGAGCCCCGCGCCTGAGGGGCGAGGGCGGCGGGAGCGGAGGAGGGGAGGGGAGAGGGGTCCGGCGCGGGCGCCCCTCTGGGGACGAGGCGGCGCTCCGGGCGCGGCGGTGCCGCCGCCCGCCTCACCATGAGCACTTTGGCCGCGTTCTCCAGCTGGGCGATCACCTCGGGGGCGCCCCCCGCCGCCGCGGCCGCCGCCGCCATCATGGTCTCTCTTCAATGACGCGCCATGCGCTGCATTCTGGGGCGAGGCGGCCGCGCGGCCAATCCCGGCCCGGCCCGGCCCCGCCGCGGAAGCGAAGCGGCGCCGCCGCAGCACCGCCACCCCCGGGCGGGGACTGCGCCCGCCCCGCGCGCCTCCCGCCCGGCTCCTCCCCTCAGCTCCCCTCACGCCCTCCCGGCCGCCTCCGGGGCGGGCCCGGGCCGCAGCACGCGGCGGGACCTCCCGAGCCCCGGGGCGGAGCTGCCGCCGCTCCCCGCGAGTCCCAGGGCAGCGCTCTGCCCGGCCCGCGGCTGGTTAGGGGCGGAAGGCACTTCTGGAGATCATCCGGTCCAACCTCCCTGCCAAGGCAGGGTCACCTAGAGCAGGTTGCGCAGGAACGCGTCCGGGTGGGTTTGGAATGTCTCCAGAGAGGGAGACTCCGTAGCCACCCTGGGCAGCCTGTTCCAGTGCTCCGCCACCCTCCATGGAAAGAAGTTCCTCCTCATGTTGAGGTGGAGCTTGTTGTGCGTGGCCATTGCTCCTCCTGTCTCTGGGCGCCGCTGGAAAGAGCCTGGCACCATGCATCACCCTGGCACCCGCCCTGGAGACTGACGTGCATTTCCGTGTGCTTCCCCATGAGCTCGGCGCCAGCGTGGCCCGGGCGCTGGCGGTCCCTTGTGCTCAGCAGTGCTTGCAGACCGGCGGTGGGATGAGGAGCTGAGTTTATAAAATACGGGTTAGAAACAGGTGGGAAGGGGAGAGGGTGGTCAGCGTCTTTACAAACGAACTGGTTTACAGCAGACAAAAAAAATACCCTCCCCCCCCAAAAACCAAACCAACCAAACAAACAAAAACGGCACCAAAAGGCCAATGTTTAAAACCTTTCTAAAATGCGCTTTTCCCCCTGTAAGTCCACCTGGAGCTCCTTTCATGCTGTTGGTTGTGATTTACAAGACAGCATCAACTCTGAAAGATATACTGAAGAGAATATTGTTATGCCCCCATAGGAGCAAAAGGACTCTCAGGTTATGCCTTCGCTGGCACTTCATTTTGGTTAAGGAGTTTGCCTTTTAAACCAATCTGATGGTTTCCTCTTCAGTTTTCACACTGGAGCAGACTTGGAGCTTTGACACCTTCAGATGAAGCCAAAATGGAAGATCTGCAACTTCCAAGGACCAAGCCAGATCCTTTAGAGCACATCCCTCACAGTACACAGCACAGAGCACCATCAGCTGCTGTGTTCCCCTGAACCCACTGGACCACCCTGCTCTTAACAGAGTCAGGTGTTTCCAGCCATAGTTCTCCCAGCCTTGGGGAGACATTAGCTGACCTCAAGTGCTGAACTCATGCAAGGTTTGGAACTTATGAGCTAACTGAGCAGGCTGATAGGAGTGTTGAATGCTTGCAGACCGTTCGCATAATCTGAGTGTAAATGGACAAAGTTTCCGTGGAGGTGACACAATGTAATAGCCAAAGGTGGAAGAAAGAATCACGGAAATGAATGACAGCCAGAAATCCACCTTTCTTATTCCAGAGAAAAAGGCAAGTATTTTTCTTCTAAGAAATGACAGCTTTCAATGCCAAAGAGGGCGTGGCAGTGCTCATTACTAGACAAGTTTAAAAGTAGCAATAGAACCATGTAAATTATTGATTTTGGGGTTTACCTAGGAGATAGTGTAATTCATGCTAAAATATAGCATGCATTTCAGGGTAACATTTAACTTCAGCGTTGAAGAATGTTGGAAGATCAGCACTTCACTGAAAGGAGGGATGAATATAAGGAAAACTGAACAACAGTCAGAGATTATGCAGTTCGAAGGTTGTGAGACTTTGGCAGCACACTTAAGTCCTCAAGTGTGTTTACTGGGCAAACAGTGCAATGAGCCTCACTCCAAAGAACAGTGAAATGAGAGATTAAGACTTAAAAGTTTGTGTACAAAGAGGTAAAATGTCAAAAAAATTCCCTAAATGGTATGAAAAAAAAATAATTTAAAGAATTCTGTGTTCAGCAAAGGACTATTTCAGTTGAGTATTTCTGTACTTGTAACTTGTATTCAAAATTAGATTCTTCAACAACTTTTTCAGCATGCTCAAATGTCCTTCATTCTTCTGTGGCCTTGTCTGTTCAGCAGCACACTTGAATAGCCATGGAAGCAATAGAAATAGAATAGTATTGTTCAGGCTGGGGTGATTCAAGAGGTCTCCACACCAACCTTCTGTTTCTTCAGCCTTCTGACCAACCTGCTTTGGGCTTTGTTCAGAAGGGTCTTGAAAACTTCTAAGAATGGAGAGTGCACAACTTCTCTGGGCAACCTGTTTGTCAATGCTTGATTGGTGTCACGGTGACCTTTTTTTTCCCTTAAATCAGAATGTCCTCATGTGACTGTTGCCTCTCATCCTGCTGCTGTGCATCTCACTAGAGAGTCTTGCTCCATTTTCTTGATAATCTCAGGTACTGGAAGAAAGCTCTTGCGTTCCCCTTCAAGCCTTCTGACTGGATACAGTTCTCTCAGCCTTTCCTCACAGAGCATGTGCTCCCACCCCTACTCCAATTTGACTGCCCTCAGCTGCACTCACTGCAATTTGTCAACTTCTTTCTCACAGTGCAGGCCCCAGAGTGTAATGTGGTTTTCCAGACGTGATGTAACAAGTGCTGAGTGAAGAGGACTAGTACTTCTTTTGATCTCTTGGCCGCATGCCTGTAAAAACAACCTAAGATGTCTCTATAAAGGTAGCCTTACTCACCACTGTGCTGTTCTGCTCACTTATGTTTTGCTTGATACCTGTCAGGCCAAGTAAATGCATGACTGGGCCTTAACTGCCCTGACACCTTCACCTGGACTTTAGCACGTGCAGTGCTGTAGGTTTGCCTGTGCCAAATCCAATCTCCTGTCATCTTGGCTCATCAGTTGTCCTTCCTCAATGGACCTATGTAATACATAGCTTTGTCTCCAATCCGTTCTGCTGCATGGACCTTTACTCTGACTGTGTTCTGCTGGTTTTGGCTTTACTTTCTGTTAGGACTCTTGACATGACTCCTTATCTTGCCTTGTCTTGGACTATCAAGAAGACCTGTCACCACTCTAGCTTTACCCAAATCCTATGGAACTGCACTCTGGTTGGTGAGGGCACTGCCCTGCCTGTCCTGTGGTCAGCCTTGGTTCCCAGCTTATCCACATTCATGGGGTGACCCTGCTCATGCTGTCCTTGCCACAGTCCACCAGGACCTCCAGATTCCTACTTTGGTCAGTCTTCAGTCTACGCTGCTGTGGTGGTTGTTCCATTTCAGGTAAGGTATGACACCACAGGATCCATCCGTCAGTTCCCTGAATAGGTATGGTGTTTTGATCAATCTGTGTCTGTCTGCCCTGAAGTTGTCTCTTTGGGCACACTTTAGCATGTTCATTAAATCCACTCCTCTTTCACAAGTGGTATGATATGTGCAGACAAAAGCATGCATTTTACCACATCATCGTCGGGTATATCTTTGCCCTCATTTTCAGTGGGAGGACTGAGTGGAGTAATCATCAGTAAAAATTACATGTTCAAGTAGTCACATTTTCTCTCAGCTATATTACAATCTTAATGTTCTCTTGGCTAGTCTTAGAAAAGCTGATTGTTCATTTATCTTGTCAGAGTGAGTGCTGAAGCTATTTCTGTTGTTGGCTAAAAAAGATGCATCATATTGTTCCTTCACACTTTCCTCTTTTGTGGTGCTAATCCTCTTAAAATAGTTCAAAGATTTTGGACTCATTGCCAGGAAGAGTGTTGCTGGTAGTGGAGCCTTGGACTTCCTGCTCTAGCAGTCCTTCTCTACCTTGCTTTCTCCCACAGCTGAAAACAGCCAACTACTGCCAGTCTGGGCTAAAGATTAAAATGTTAAGGAAAATGAAACAACAGTTGGCTGTTCAAACTAGTTGTGAATTTGGGTTTGTTTTAAATGTGTCGATCAGTCCTATGCACACATACGATAAAATAAGGAAAGATCTGTTGTAGTCAGGTGTCTGACAAAGTCTAGTGCAAGGAAATAGAAGCAACTGAGCAGTGAGTTAGATGAGGTAAGGAAATCACAGTCAGTATGGAAGTGGATCACTAGTATGAAAGTGCAGTGGCAATTGCAAGCATGCAAGTGGCAAGCTTGGGGAGGAATTAATCTTTCACCACTGGTTAGGTAGAAGCTTCAGAAACCATTGTCTGCTTTTAGGATGTACATCTTGATTGATTTTCTGTGCTTGATTTCCTGGTGTTCCTCAGGTTGGTTTCCAACAGTGTTCAAGAGATCTCTTCCTACATAGACTGCACTTATTTTCTCAGTAGACTTTCATACAAATGGCCTCAGTCAAGTTGCCTGGGCACAGTAAGTTGTTATTCCCCCCTGGTGGAAAAGCTCCTACCAAAATTATTGTAAGCAAGTTTGATAGCACTGCCAGTGCTGTTGGTCACTTGCTCTCAGTTTCTTGCAAAACAACAGTAAGCAGAGTGGCAAAGCTGGATTAGTCATTCAAGTAATTAATTTCAAGTTCTCTATTTTGTTAAGAGTGGAGTTTGACTAGGAATGCAATGTGTCATAGGTGAGTTTAACTGGGAAGAGGTAAAGTATTAAGTATTTAAGTGAACAACCTCTACATTGGAAGACTGGGTCTTACTGGAAACAAGAGTCAAACTATTAACCATATTACACAGCCAGAGATACAGGGGCTAAGAATGAGGTTATAGAGAATTGGTGTGTTGTGTAGTTGTGTGTGTGCAGGACTTGTGACACTGTCAGAGCAGTGAACAGTCACAGTGGCCAGGAGGAGCCACAGCACACACCAAGCAGCAGTTGCCACAGCAGCAGCCTGCAGAAGGGGAATTCAGGAGCATGTCAGACATGCAAATGACTGAGCCACACTCAATATTTATTAAACTAATATTCTGCCCAAAAATTGAGGCACACAACTTGCACTTAAACTGGCTTTTCACAAGCAAGGGTTTATATTGGAGTAGATTGACACTGGGTGGGAAAATGTCAGTAGAGTAAAAAATGTAGGCTTGATGGGCAATGTTACTACATCTAGGCTTTTGGCATCTTGTGATACTCATTCCTGTATTTGAAGCTGTAACAGTAAGAGCTTAAGCATTGTTTAAAACAAGTGAGTGCATTAATTGTTTTACAGGAAACCTGTTGTATTTGGTTTTGTATCTGCTTACGTTCTGTTTCTTCCTGACTCCACTTGTCTGGCAACCACCGTGTTGGGGTTAACACTGCAGTGGGCAGAGAAAGGGGGAGCTGAACAGAACAGTCACTAAGTTTAGCTATTTTGACCTTCAAAGTTATCTTTAGGATTTATGACTGGTTGACCAGAATATGTTGCTTATGATTCACACTTGGAAGTTTATAAGTGATAGCTTACACTAAGTATTTGGAAAATATGTATGCCTTCCTCCACACAGCCTCTGTGCTGCCTCTGCCATGGACTTCTGGAGTATTTGGGAGCACTTTCCTAGTACACTAGATGGTAGGATGACAGCTTAAGCTAGCCTGTATCAACTTGTCTGTAACAAACACTTAAAAATCTTCATGCGGCAGGTATCTATGTTGAAGGACACAAATGCCAGCTCCAACTGCCAGCTTATTGCCTCTTTCATCTCAAGGCTGTTGTTAAGGGAAACTTACCAACCCAAAAGGGATCAATGCAGCACCAGTGTATTTTAGGCTACTGTCTCTAGACACTTACTTGTTTCATGTAAGTGTCATTCACTTAAGATTGAGTCACTTTTGATTAGCGTGGGCTAGAGTACTGATGCTTTAGTCTCTCCTCTGAAATTGTTCTGTTCTGACCCTGCTCTAAAGATGCCTGCAAACGGCTCCTTACTCCTATTAGCTTGTTCTTAAAGTCATCTTCTTAGGAGGTGACTTTTCCTTCCTCTCCGTAACTTAAAGGTTACAGACAAGTTGTCACTGATCCTGCATAAAAAGCAAGGACCTAAGTGGAAATCCTCAGCAAGACCCTTAAGTGAAATTTACCACCTTAGTACTAGGGGATTGATGGGCCTAATCTGGCTGTGTGACTCCCCCTATGTGTTGTATAGGTACAAAATAGTGGGGTCTGGAGAAGCTGACAGGTGAAACATCTATGGTAGTGTCGCTGTTGAGCGGCTAGCTGAGGAATGACCCAAGTTCTCAGACAAGGTAAGAGAGGAGAAGAGAACTTTATTGTTTTGAATTCCATATATATAGAGTCTACAGAGGTGCCCCAGATTGGTCAGCCCGAGACCTCCCCCTAGGCCCAATTGGCCAAGCCTGAACTGACTCAATCCGGAGAAGTTGTTTGCAAAACATCCAAACTTTATCTTGTTTATGAAATATAGCAAAATGTTCCCACGGGAAGAACCTGTGCTAGCCACATGGTAGTTCACAGAAGTTGCCAATGAAGCCTTTGTAGCTTAAAAAGGACACACACACACACACAAACACCCACAGGCTTGTTTTACTTGTGTTTGGAAATGCTGCCATACTACTTTGGAGGTTTTCCCTTAGGCAGTTCTGACACAAACTTTTGCTCAAAAATTTTCCTCCTCGATGCAGAGATACCATGGAGTACTCTCAAGTTGGTTCATCATCCATCCATTTCCTATTTTGAAGGCAGTCCAGGAAAAGCAAGCTAATAGCTCAGCTGACCAGTCCTCTGTACAATCACCAAAAGTGTGTGCCATATAATGAAATGAATTGCAATAGAGAAAGCAAGGTCCAGTACTTAGCTGTGCATAGGTTATCAGAAGGTGGTTAACTTCTGAAGCTGCAGCAGAAATATGCAACAGGATTCAAAATTTAGTTTCTCTTTATTTCTGTCCCATATACAGAAGAGACAAGTAGTAGAAAGCACTTGCCCTGCCAGTGACAGATTCTCCAGTAGCTGAGGGGCCATGGACAGAATGATCATTGCCTAGAACCATTTTACTGTTTCAGCCTGGGTCTGTAGCTTGGACCAGCTCCCTGAAAAGCTTATCCTAAGGATGAGGAGATTTTTCAGATTTGGCAGTTCCAGAATAAACTTGGATTTTCAAAGAACTTCTTTCTCCCTTGAGTTGTATGGATGGATCATGATGGTGTACCTTAGAAGGAGATTCCTGGGTGATGGGTTAGTATGAGCTGTGGCCATCACTCTTACCTGCCAAGTTTGCAGTGAGGATAACTACTGGCACCCTGGTTTTGAACCACTGGTTTTTTCCCCCTCCCTGCCTCCTGCAACACGTCACAGCACTGCACTGTTAGAAATTAACTCTTCTTGTTAGCTTTACGTGGATTTGACAGTTTTATTGAAAAAAATAATATTAATTTTCATGCTGTGTTGAGACATTAGAAAGATCCTTTAGCAGGTCCAATTACACCAGGTAGTCCAAACATTTGGTAGTCTTATCAGAGATTAGTATTGTCCATGTGGATAGTTGGTATGACCAGAACTATGACAGCCTAATGAAGTCAAACAGGAAAAAAAATGTTGTTTATCACCTACTAGCGGAAGCTTACTGCCTAAAATAATTATATAACTCTGATAAATCAGACAGTGATAAGTCAGAAGTGATAACAGTTCTAAGTTTAAGCCCTTCACTTTGCAGAGTCATGTTCAGCCATGCACAAGCTGACAGTGTCTAAGATGAGTTAGTTTTCTTGTCCTCACACCACTTGTTGAACAGCTATTTCAGAGTTTGCCTTGGAGAGTTGTAAATCCTTCTGACTTCCAGCTTATTTACTTCCACTATATTTGCTGACACATGGATAGACATTATTCTTTATCCCAATTACATTTTCTTCCTTCCTTCTTCATGTTTTTCCTAGGTCTATTTAGAATATTATGTTGCCCTTATTCTCCATTTTGTGAGTTCATATAGAATTAGAAGAGATTTTCCCCATAAATAAGTTACTTTCCATAACTAACGCTTCTCCTATGCTGACATGTATTGATCTTTCTCAAAAAATGACCACCAGGATGGTGATACTCCAGACCACGTTTTACATGGGTGTTGCTTTTTCTGTAGCTGTTGGAAAGGCATAGACCAAGGTGGTAAAATTGTCTCCACTAGTTTCACATTTTATCATTTTAGTGGCTTCGGCATCCCCGAATCAGCTGATGCACATACAAAGAAATACACAGCAGGCTAATCCCAGTACAGTAAAAAAGTTCATGGCATTTCTATTATTCCATGTATCAAAGTAATTTAGTTTTTCCTTTTACAGTACTGTTAATAACCTTTTCCTGAATGTGCCTGAATACTATTTCAGCTTTCATTAGTGTGTTCTACTTTTTGTTCTCAAGCCATTTATAAAAGTATTAAAGTTGGATCTATTTATAGGCTCTCCAGCCCTCGACATGTCCCTTTGCAATGCAGTCTATGTGGCAGAAATACCATTTCTGTTCTTCAGCAGCAGCCCCTCAGGGACTTCTCCACAGATTTTGTTAGTACTAGAATCAGCTCTGCATAGGGCAATTAATATAAATAACTATAAAGAAATTCCTAATCTTTCTAATAAATAATGAGCAGGAGTTCTCCATCTTGCAGAGGGGCCTGGAAGCCTCAAGCAGCTGTATACAAATTTTAGATTATATCCACATCCCATGTATGTGCCCACCTCCTACTGATTTAGCCAGCCCTTCCTAGAGGGAGTTTAAGAGACCCCCAGCCAGTCCTTCTGTCAGCAGCCAAGATCCCTGATACTGCTTTGCCTTCGCTGGTTTGAGGTTTGACATGGTAGCAAATGGGTACCTTGTTGGCCAACCCTGTAACTTTAGCTGAAGGAAGTGTTCAGCAAATCCTTTTACTGCCACTCAACTTCTAGTATGAGGATAGGGGAACTAGGGGATAATTCTTTCAAGCTGGTTTTCCTGGATTGGGTTTCCCTTTGGTCCCCAGACATGGTGATCTTGTTCTGGGAGGTCGACGGACAAGTCTCTCAGCTTGTCCCTTGTTTTCAAGGAGGGGTATAGCAAGATCACAGTTCTTCCCATAGATATATCTCACCTTAGTTAAGGGTTTTCCCCTGGAAGTGGCCAGAGAAGCCCAGGTGGCTTGCTTGCCACTTACGTGCTGTGCACCCAGTTTTGATCGGTCCAGCTGGGGTTCCCTGTCTGCACTGCAGAGACACTAGATCTATCACATGGCAGCTGTAAGCTGCCACTGACAGGAACATGGGAGAAAAGTTGTCAGTGGACTGATCTTTATGCCTCTAGATGCTCCTCTAGACAATCCTCTCATCCCATTTTCTTTCCTATACAATCCATTCTAGTTCTTTCTTTGATAATTTCTATTCTTGTCAACTTAAGCATCTTTTTTTTAACTAATAATTTTCAGTGCAACAACGGAGCAACTGTTTTTGAGCTCCAGAACATTTATTCTGGAATAAAATAATGGTTTGACTGTGTAGTTTTTTGTTTCTATAAAATAAATGCATAGCTATATAGGCTTTCCCAGTCTGGATGAGACTTTATATAGATCTAATAACTATCTTGTCTTGTACAGAAAGCACATTAGTTAAACATTAGCATAGCATTGCACAATTTTCTAGGCATTCTTGCATCCTCTCTTTAAGTATCAATTCAACAAATTTGTCAGCTACATATAAAGGGTTTACTGACCTATGCATTTCAGCATAAAGTTATTTTACAAAGCATGCACAATCGTGGCCAGCCTCTTAACCCTTTAATGCTGCAGCTGATTTAGGAGATGGATTCACATAATGGCTGGGGTTGAAGATGAGTACTGCGAGAAAATGGATATATGGATACAAAGATTTTATGAGTCAATGCAGTGTCAGAATGTGCTTTAACTCCTTGAAGCCATCACAGCTTTCTCATGTCACAACTTCCCTGTCTTCTTTCCCAGTTAGCAGAATATTAAAGGAATGTGTAGTAAAAAGGATTTCAACAATGATTTCATTAGCAGTTCTCAATGTATAATATTGTCAGTGAAGCTGCATTCACATGATTATGCAGATAAATTCAGGTGAAGTTGCATTTGTATCTTCAGATAAAGGTTTTGATTTATTTAACCACACAGTAGTTTTATTTTGTGATTACATTTGCATTGACTGGAAAAGGAAATAAATAATTTGGTTAGCTATAAAGAAATTGAAATATTACATTATGATATAGAGCATTATATCTGTTAGATAAGCAGCCTTGACTTGTCAAAGGCATATTTGTAGTAAACAGCTGAAATTTGCTGGAAACGCAGCTTTCCAAACTAGGTCTGTTAATATTGCCATTGCTTGCAAACATTTTTGTGAATAAAGAAAACCATAATGTTGACTTTATGAAACAATCTTTTTTTGTTGGTGAGCTCCTGGTCTCATAGGTGCAAAACATCGAGACCTATTCCAGGTGTAATTCCCATGGAAGCCTGTGCACAGGGCAGGATTAGAGGTGAAAGATGATGCCCTGAAATCAATGTGTGATCTGTTCCAAAAGAAAAACACTAATGTGGAGACTGATGACTCATGACAGGCCAGACTGTACTAATGGATTTTCCTGCAGTGACAGAGCTACTCTCAATAGGGTTACACTGACATTTTTCAGCAAGAGTAACACTTCTGGCAGTTCCCACCCTGCCCATCCTGACACTATCTTTCCATTCCCTGCACTTCTTTGTGCTCCTCCACTGTCCTGGTGTGACTGTCTGTGTCACCATGCACTGAAGTGGTAGAGAAAATCAATCCAGCTAAAATTAGCAGCCAGTGTTTCACTGGGCTGTTTTTTGGCCTCAGCTCTCTGCTCTCAGTGTGCTGACCAGTGGCTCAGTTATGCCAGCACAACCAAGGGGACATGGCAGGGGCAATGGGCAGCAGTAAATCCAGCAGGCAATATTTGGATCCTGCCATTTCTTGCTCTCCACTGCCTCCAGCACTGCTCTGGCGCAAGCATTTGTGAGGCTGCACACTGACCCATGCTGAGTGGCTTTCCTAAGAAAAACAAAACCAAAACCAAAACAAAACAAAAGCCCCAAAACAACAACAACAAAACCACAAAACCAAACACAAAATCAAAAACAAAACCACCACCACCACCAACTAAACAAAAAACCAAAACCAAACCAAACAAAAAACCCAAAACCCTAACCAAACAAAAAGAACCCATCTATCATCTGCCCAGATTTTTTTTTAAAGCAAGATTAATTCCCTGATATGGAAGGTGCCATGGTCACAAAAACCCCTGTCCCAGGAAGAAAATGACATGGGACTGAAAAGTCAATGCATTATGGAAAGAGTGAGCACCAAGCAGGTATTCAGATAATGCAGTTCCTGAATGTCACATCACAGCTTTGGGAGCCCAGCAGTCTAATTAGTAGCCTAGTCTGCCCCCCAAAACAATACTCATAGAGGAAAGAATAATAGCAATCTTATAATAGAGATACATTTTGTATCTTACACATTTAAAAAATTTGCTTCCCAAAAACCATGGGATTGACAGAATCACTCTTACTCCTCAGGGGGCTGAATTTGGTTTCGCCTGGGGATTTGGAGGGCACTGGTAGCACGTTTCATTATGAATTTACTGTATGAAAAAGATTAAAGCCACCTTAAATTAAAAAAAAACCAAAACAACCTAGTGAACGGACGATCAATGTCAAATTTAAACATTGAGAGCAATTGTCCTATACAATCAAAAATAGGAGGCAAGCATCCTGCTTTGGTGAATTGAAGGCAGCAATTCTAATTTGTAATCAGTACCTACATATCATTTGTAAATGCTGTGACAGTTTATCTTAAAACTTAAAATTTCAAAAGCAAATTGATAATTTGCCATAAGGAAAATATTCCCAATTAGGAGTTTAACTGAAGAAGACAAGATCATTTGTTGTATTACTCATCTTTGTGAGCAGAAGTTCTCCCCGTGCAAATCACCTGCTTCACATTATTCTTAGCTGTAGTGTCTGCCAGCACATTTTTCAGTAATTCTACATAATGTGTGACTTAAAAGTGAGCATCAGAGTAAACAGTCTTGCCTAAATGACTAGAACAACTGAGATAAACAGTTCTGTTAGCCTCAAGGAGAGTAGTATTGATGATTTACTCAGAGGATGGCTTTTCCTCAGACTCTAATTGTTCAACAGGCCAGAGGGGTCAAGTTTTCAGGGTTTCACCGTAAAATGCAGTGAAAGAAGACATTTCTAAGGCTTGGAAGTGATGTTTTGTGCTCAGAAGTACTGACTAAAAATTGTCTTTTACCTTGTCTTAGAGAAAATGGTGTCATCCAAAGGAACTTCTGGTAGAGATAAAGAAGGGAGGAATGCCACATGTGTAAGAAGGCGTTGTGCTGAGTTAGATTTGGTCAGTTTTTGTTGGACATTCAAAGGACTTGTGCATTGAACAAAATGCTGAAGGAAGTTTTTGTTGGGATGTTGGGCCAGTAAGTGTGACAGGAGTCAGGTTAAGACCATGTTTGCTTTGTTCTATGGCTGCTGTTTTGAATCCCTCTGTTCTTTCAAGGTGTTAGTACAGAATTTATTTGCTACTGTAGGTATAACTTGCTGACAGCAACTGCATTTAGAACTAACCCCTCCAGAATAATCTTAGTAAAATTTGTATTAGTGCTTATATGTTGGAAGATGGGAAGAAACAAAACATAACAGGCAATACCAGGTCTGTGGGATCCAACAGAGAGACATTTCAACAGTTCAACCAATGTAATGTTCCCTGTCCTGTTCCTTTGCTAGTTGGAGTTATGACATCAGGATGTGTCTGAAAAATAGAACAAAGAGAGAAGAAATGCAAGAGCATTGTTTTGGACTGGATGAACTCTGAAGAGGAAGGCCAAGGTGATTAAGGCAAATAAACTACAAGACTGTGTTTATTAGCCAGGAAGCAGTCATTACTAAATTGTCAGGAAATGCGCTGGAGGCTGATGTACCAACTCCAACATAGCTGTATGTATCAGTCATCTTTTCTCAGTGTTGTTGAAGTCGTGGAATAATCGTGGGAACTGCATTAACTTTTGTTTGAGAATAAGCAATTCCATTTCTTTTCAGCCACTCTTGCAACTGCATTCACCTTTATTTAGAAGGGGTGCACCTGGTTTCTCTGTTGTAAATATTTTGGTGAAGATGGGGCTCATGAAACAGGACTGGCCACCACTGTCACAGAGGGTGTTTGGAGAGATGGCAGCTGCACTGTGTCATGATGGGAAAAGGCAAGAGCAAGCAGGAGAGGCACGAGGAGCACCCGAGAGATCCCTTCAACAGCTGTAACTGCTGGAGGCAGCTTCTTTAGAAATGCCATGACACTGTTTGGAGAAAAGTGGGGTCCCAGAGGGACACACCTTCTTTCTATTTCATGAACCACTTTTGGCAAAATGCCCCCTCCAGTGCTGGTAGTAGCCATGCAGCTTCCCAGCTGATTAACAGCATCCTTGACTGGAGGAATATCTTCTGGAAACCACAACACCATTCAGCCTCCATGACCTGTTAAGACAGGATTGTATCCAGACACTGCTAGTAAACTTCTCCATGGACTACCTGAGGCTGCCTAAGAGAACACCAGCTGTCTCTGTTTGGATTCCATCCCTCCTTTCCTTGTATCTTCTTTCCAAGTAAGACATTGCCCCACTTATTCCAGGGATGCTGTATATTTGCAATGGTGAATGGAGGCAGAACAGCTGGTGTAGCACAACTAAATCCAAAAGAAAAAATGTCTCCTCTGTCTGAGCTGAGCAATGATCCTGTGCACACTCCTACTCCCCTGATGCAGTTGAGTTTCTCCCCATCATCAATCTGTTGTTACGTGGCTACAGATGGAAAGGGAGTTGGATGGGTACAATCAACCTTAAACTGGGATCCAGACTGGGAAAGAGCAGGGTAGGTCTGATCCATCAAGCAACAGTAGTCCCCAGAGTAACACAGTGATTCATCCAGTTTCTCTGGCATGAAGAAAAGATGACCTTTCTGTGTGCTTTTTTGTACTTTTTTTTTGTGTGTACTGTAACTACTCTTCAAATATTTTGCTGTCAGCAGTTATCTCAACAGAGGATTACCTTATAGTCACCTCTATGAACAGATGCTTTTTTGAAAACTCAGCATTAAAAATCAGATGGGTAAGTGCCCCATCAATATTAATTAAGCCAACAGTGAGAACAATATATAAGTAATACATAATGTAGTTCAAATTCAAGGCTTCATTAGTATAAAGCAAGATATTAAAGCAAAATAAGAACTCTTCCTATTGGGTTTAATATTTGGAAAATTTCAGAAGACCATCAGATTACTTTTGGTTACAACATGGCATAACTTTGTTCTAAACACCAATTGGGGTAACAGCTATCTTGGCTTTGCTTCAAAGAACACTGAATGTGTGCACATGGCTGCACTTTGGTCAAAATATGCAGCAATGGAGCATCTCCATTACAGTTTCCAAAGTTATTCAGGTCTGGCACCACTATGATCACTTCCTTGGCTGGCTGTACAGCAACCTGCTGTGCTCTGTTCCAGTGTGAAGATGATGACCTGACTGTGGCAGCCTGTGTTTAGCAGATTTGTTATAGTCATGTTTTAGCATATCTGTGGAGTTGTCACAACTCTGGTATTCATTTTAAAAAGCATTCTTGGACACCATTATTAAAACTGCCAGGCAATTAAATTTCAAATGTGAGAAGATTCTAAGATCTACCTCAAAAAGATAAAATCCATTTTTCTTTGCAACCCAGCTCACCCTGTGACTGGGGCCAGACTGTCACTTGTCCCTGTTGTCAAGCCCTTGCCCCGTATGTACCTACTGGAAAATGTTGTCTTCACTATTGGGTTGCTAAAATACCATCAGTAATGCAGAAAGGTTGGAGGTGGCTCAAGTTACTCCTTTTAACCTAAGGGCATCTCCTAATGGACCATTTTTAAATGACAACATGAGTGCCTTACCACGAGATGGCCTTTAACAACCACAGCTTTGGCTTGCATTTCCTACTGCATCTGGGGATTATTATCATCACTGCATTTTACTCCACAAAATGGTTTTCCAGCGTAGCAAGCCTGTGAGATGTGAATACCCTTGGGCTCCACAGTTACCAAACAATGTGTCCTCCTCTCTGCCCAGTTCATGAGGGTGTAGACCTCATGAACATAAGTTTTTGCACAGTTAACTTGGTTGTAGTTATGTGAAAGCCAAACAACACCTAAAGGAATCACATTTAGAATGAGATTTCAACACAGAATCAGCAGGTCCCTCAAAGGTGGTGACTGAGGCATTCTGTGAGAAGACAGTCTGGCAGCAGGGATGAGCCCCATGCAGGACACTCATGCTGAGAGATTAAATTAAATTTCCAGAGCATTTTCCCTGTCCCTGGCTGCTGGAGTGGGGACATTTAGATCAGCAGTTATTAAGGTTAGCACTTAATCTAGTGAGTTCATGGGGAGCTCTCAGCTCTCATTAGCATCAGCAGATGCTGAGGACATCCAGACCTCAACCATAACAATCACCAAGAGTAGATGAACAAAAGGGACATCAGTGCCTGAACTTTTGGTGTCATTTTATATAGCCTCAAAGTACACAACCAGTTCCCATTAATAACTCTTAGGGTGAGCTGGGTGTAATAAATGCAGCCCTTTGTTGAAATAACCACCAGAGACAGCCAATTTTGGTCTAAAAAAACACAACACCTATGTCACCTATTTGGCACCTCTGACCAGAGATCTGCATCTGTTTGCGGGCAGGAGACACCCAGAGCCCAGCTTTCTCACCTGTGAACAGGTAGGAGGCTGCTTCCACTTGAGCACAGTCAGTGGCTTCATGGCTGGAGAGGGGAGAGAGGCTTGGGTTGGACCTCGGATCTCCTGGAGCCTAAAGTTTCTCCTACCCCTCTTGTGACAGTCCATCTCATCAGACCATTGGTTCTCATATAGTGGAAGCTCCCTTGATGGCACATGTTAAAGATGTTTTATTTTGTATAAATAGCAATATCAAGCTAGAGAAGGATCAACTATTTTCAGTTAATAAGGCACTCCTTTAAAAGATGAATATATGCACTTGCCAAAATAATTTCTTGTAGAAAACTCATAAATTTACACAGGTTATACAGTAGCATCTGCCTTCAGATATGGAATAAAGAAACTGGAAAATCATGCAGGAACTTCACCCTACACCCCACCCCAGTACCCCAATGAGCAAGACACAATTAGCCACCCTTTTCCTTAGAGATACCCAGAACATGTCTAACAAACTAGACGCTGTTGGTCAGATAAGCACTCCCTTGTCTACAGCGAGAATCTTGTTTTGTGCCAATCTGGCATCAGCTCAAAGAAGGATCCTCAGCAACCTATAAGCAGTGGGGCAAGGTTTGGTGTTTGAGTGTCTTTGCACCATGAATTTAGAGACTCCATGGATTTGGACTTGGGATGGGGGACAGTTTGTGATGGCTGTGCAGCAACCAGAGAATTGCCAGACCTGTCTAAATGAAGGACAGGCAACTAAGAAATCAAACACTTGTAAACACCTTTTAGGAATTGTGTTTCAGTTTCTCTCATAGATTTGACATATGAGACATTCATCTTCCAACCTATTGCTCAAGAGTCTGTTAGGGAGAGGGAAGGGAAAATAATCCTAGTGGCAAGCCTTTGCATCCTCTCTGCTTAGCCTCAGTGCTACAAGTGAGGCCAAAGGCAAGGCGAGGCTGGAGGGACCACAGAACAACACATTTTCTGAACCTGCATCTCCCTTGTTTCACTTTTTCTCCACTGAAAGGAAGTGTGACAGTGGAAGGAAAGCGTGCCACCCAGGCACAGGCTTTTTCCCAAAAAATCCACTGATTCCACACTGGTCACCTCCTGCTTCTTCTCACTGATCAGCTATAGCTGCCTGTGCAGGGACTCAAAGGGAAATGTTTCACCTTTGACTCATATCCCAGGATTTAAAAATAAACTAGAAGCTGATTTGCAAAGGCACAGGTGTTCTTTAATGTCTTTTCCCTGAGCTTTAAACATCCTTTCCTGCCTCTACAATTCTACTGCTTTTGTCTCAGGACATTTACCAGGATCTTCTCTGACAGATTCTGGTATCCCCCTTATGACCACTTAACTGCTGTTACTCGCTTTAAAAATAAATACAGACACTAGGGGAAAGAATCTTAATAGAAGCACAACATGTTCATGTTAATATAAGTACATATTAACTCTGGGCTTCCCAGCACAAGAGTAAACCATCTGAAAATCAGGCTACAGAGACTGGATAAATCTGTGCCATTCTCCCTGGTATTCTGTAAGCAATTAAAACTCGTGCCTGCAATCTGAGTTTGTGATCCACAGTGTCCTGCAGCACAGAGTTGTTCAGTGCCCACAGGAACTGTAGAAGAAAAACGGGGACAAAGAAACCACCACTGCCTACATAAATCCTTCACAGGCAAGCCACTGTTGATTGTAAAGTACAAACAGCATGCGGAATTTGGGGTATTCAAGGATATTATGCTGTGTACAGAACCATTCCCCAACTGTGCTCCCGATGCAGAGTTAATTCCGTGTCTGTTGGTGGTAGAGTATCCCGACAGAGATGAGCAGTAATTATCCTACCCAAAAGAGGGCAGCAGTTAAACTTCTACTGCGCAGTTCGTGTTATTTTCAGAAATGGTTTTTAGCAATGACAAATGTTGTTTCAAGTAGCTCAATGACTGGGAATTGTGCCAGAGCCTGACAGTAGAAACTGTTATTTTATTGATATTTCTCAAAAGGAAGTCAAGCCTGATTATGCATGTTGACACTCAGAAAATGCAAAATAACATTTAAATTCATAATAAAGGGATGAGGATGCTTTCTGTAAGAGTGAGGATGTTAATCATTTAATTTAAGTCAGTCATTGAGCTGCAAAGTGAATTTCAATGTATCAGAAAAGGGCAGACAGAACCAGAGACCTACAACTGGTTTTGGAAAGTTTCCTCCTTGCCCCTTGAGCTCCAGCTGCTGTTGCTGGGGTTGATCAGTTGCTGTCCATGCCCCACCATGATTTATCCTCATCACAAAGTGACTCCTTAGCCCACTGATCAGCACTGTTTCCTTCTTCTTGCTGGTTACAGCCATGCTTCATTTTCCCTACTGCTACTCAGCTGCTAGAAAAGAGATTTTTTCTTCCAAATAAACTGCTTTCCATCTTATTTATTGGTTCTTTTTCTTTTTTTTCTGTTGCTGAGGCTTCTGCCTTCTGGCCAGGGGAGCCTCCAGAAGCTCCTCACCATCCTTGGCCCAAAGCCCTAAGAGTCCCGAGGCTGGAAGAGGCTCTGCAGGTCCCACCTCCTGTGCTGAACTCAGACCAGGGAGCATAAGGTCACCTCAAGGTGTCTTACAGCTGAGGTAGAGCAGGAACCAATGCAGGAATGTGCTGGAAGCAATTTACACTGCTGTGGCAAAACATCATGTTAAATCAGCTGATTCCCAAGCCAGCTGTTATAAAACCCTCCAAGCTATTGCCACACCGAGCAATTAGAATTTTTGCAGCTTTCCACCAAGTTTCTCACCCTGTGCAGGAGAACTTGAAGTGGGCTGAATTTAATAGAAACCAAACACAAGAGTAAAGCACTGCAAAGAGAGATGCTGTCATCATGGCTGCTCAGCAGGCTGCCTCCAGTTCCCTCCAACCTGCTTGAGGTTCTTCATTTGGCTGTGACTTTGAGTAACAAGCTTCAAGGTCGTGACTGTATTAAGTACCAAGGCCAAGTGCAAGGCTGCTAGGAATATGGAATTGACTTTGGCTAGGGAGCTGCATAAGGCAGGGGTTGGTCTTGATCGCCATGACTATGGGGAATTTGATTTCAGTCAAAGAACACCAGGAGGCCTCTCCATCAAACAACACCAGCTTATGGGCACATGAAATATGGAGGCACCCCAGAATATTTTTTCCTGTGGGCATCACATGCCACTCTCAGCCTGGCACCTGTGAGGCACCTGATGTGCCAGTAGAGACATAGGCTTGGCTATCATCCTTGGATGGCTTCGTGTCCCCCAGATGTGTCCTTCTGTAGCAGCAAGATGTTAAATCCCCTGGGCCATGACAATTCACGCTGCTTAGCTGCTCACTGGCCCAGTGTCAGGCTGTCCCAACTAGTGGGGACAGAAAAACATCCCCAGGGGATGGGACACTAGTCCACTGGTGGCACTAGTATGGGCACAAATGCTTGGGTACCACTTGGCTTCGGGAGTGGGGATTGCTCACTGCTCCGCCTCTGCCAGGGCAGGTGTAAGAAGCCCTGCCCTTGCACCATGCTTGCTCCTGCTGCTCTGCTCAGGGCCTTAGGTTAAAGGCTTAAACCTGCCAACCCTGAAATGCTTTCACATCACTACATCTGGTCATCTACACTACTCATTACCTTCCGCTGGGAAAGCTGCAAAGCACATCTGGGCTGTGGTTGATTTTGAAAACAGCAATAACAAGACATTCCTGCATTGCTGCAAACATGCAGCCACTTGGGACACCAATTCTATCCACCACTGCTCCCCGGACTTAACCATAGTACAAAAGAATACTTACAAATCAGCAAACCACAGCATTTCAATCAACTAAAGCAAACTGTGTGCGCAGCAGTGTCAGTGGCTCAGCTCTGAGCCAGGGTAAATAACCTTTGCTTGTCCCGTGTTGGCACTTCCCAGCCAATTCTTCCCAGCAATCAGCTTGGCCACGGGAACAGGCTGCTTGGTCAGCCCCCACTCAGGCAGGGGGTGCTGCTCCGTGTGCTCCTGGTCTGTCCCCAGCATGTGACACCCTCCACCAACAGCACTGCAGGCACAGGCTCCGATCATCATACCCTCAGTAACCCTCCTGCTGTGATTCCCATTCCTAGCCCTGGCTGGAATATGGATTGAACTACAAAAGAGGGCAAGAAGAACATCAGAACTACATGTGGGATGAGGCTGTCAATTAAGTTCATTTTAATTTCAGATATTAGTTGGATTTGTTTGACTTCTTTTGTTATTTTTAGAGCTAGTTTAAGTTGGCAGGTCCTGCTATGTGGGAAATTGAATGTTAAAACAATCCTTCAGGCCTAAATTGGAATGCACAGTTGGAAATTTCCAAGAAATTGTATTTCCAAAATCTGTTCTGGAAACTTCAAAATGACATAGTCACAGCAGTTCATTTTAATGTTTGCAATTCTGAACACAGTGTGTTAAATATAAAATAAAAGCCCTTTGCCTTTTTATTACATTTTTTTGGTTTGATTTCTTTGGAAACAAAGTATTTTTATCATGTTTTAGATATATGAGTGTAAATGCACTAATAAGTTCCCCCAAAATATTTCCATTTTGTCAAACCAATATTTTCCTATGTGAAGTGTTTTCTTTGGGGGAAGAAAACCCACTATGGATTTGAATTCACCTCCTGCCCAGGGATTTGGTCTTCAGCAACACAAATAGAGTTCCCTGAGGGAAACAGCCTGTCCCCACCCGATCCCTGGGAACGGAAAGACAACTTTCTTCTGGGAGATACTTTTATTTAGATAATCCTTCCAGAATTAAGCATTTGGGGGGCAGAGCACTGACATGTGGCAGTGTTAGCCCCTCTGCACAGCAGGGCCAAGGTGCACATTGAGAAGATGGACATAGAAAAGGTATTATTACTCCCCTTGGTGACATGCCATGGGTGTCCCACCAGGCTTGCAGCAGATCATTATCTTTCCTACCAGTGCTCTCCCATTTATCTGGCACTTCTGTCTGTGAAAAGGTGCCTGATGTGTGGCAGTCACCTCATTTACCTATGGCTGTGTGGGTGCACATTTTCTGAAATGGGCTCCTGTTAGGCGAGAGCTGTGCTCCGGCTGTGCACGGCTCCGCTCAGTGGTGGGCAAATGCTGGGGAACAGCCAGGGTGGTCTGTGCCCCAACACCTCCACAGCTTCAGAATCCTTCATGCAGCCCTTCAGCCGTACTTTCTTTCAGGATCTTTTGGCTGGGCACTGTCTGTCCATGCATTCCTGCAGCTACGGTACAATAATTGATGGTGGTATGAGGCTTCTGTGAAGAGCCATGATGCCAAGAACAACCACGGAACCCCTACAGCCAGGCTCCCAAGGGCTTGGAGACCAGCACATCTGGCTGGCAACACCCATCTCCTGTTCCACTCAGCCTCAGGCCCTTGTGCTGGGGGAGGATGTGTCATCCCTGGAGGCTTTTCCTGGACAAAGGGCAGGCTGGCCAGACCCAGCAAGGCCTGCAGCCCACGGGGAGTCCTAGGTCAGACTGCAGATCTCCAGAGGTCCCCAACTGGCATTTCTGTGCTATTGTTTATTCATCCCTGGCCCCAGCCAAAGCAGATCCAGCTGTAAAGCCATCCTTGATAATCCACTGCTCTTCCTGCTGGTCCCTGGTCAACTTGGGTATCTGCAGTCTTCCTGGTTTCCACCCAAGTGAGTTCCTCCTTTAAAAAAACCTTCCTTTTGTTGTAGTTCTGTCATAACCATGCTCTGCACAGGTACTTTTGAAGCTGCCTGTAAATCAGTTCTGAATTTTGACCTTTCCTACCTGTCAGATTTCATGCCTAGAAAAACCAAACTAGAAAACCTCTTACCCATCCTTCAATGCTGGGGCAAACCCAAACATATAAATAGCTGAGGAACATACCTGTAAAGTATTGGACAACTGAGCCTTTCATAAGAATGTGCCAGTGCACACTTCTGTCCTTGTGCCAAGGTCTCAGTAGAAAAGTTAGATACATAAAAGGTAAGTGTGTGTCCCCTCCTTTCCTTTTTGCTGGCTGTACTATTGAGCATGATCAGGTCTCTTTTTAGTGAAATTAACTGCTTTGAAATTGGCATCAGACCAGCAAAAGCTGCAGGCAGTTGCTGAGCTGAGCTTACTGCTGCTATTGAGGCCAAGAATGACCAATGCTATGGAAAGCAGCTGTCTAGAAGACACAGTAAGTCATGAGAGCATGAGGCCACCATGACAGGCTGAGGAGAGGCTGCCCTCAGGAGCAGTGATTTAATTTTCAGACTTTGCATTACTAAAGATAACCCTTTAACTAAAGACAACTTTACTGGGTTACCTTTGTCATGTCACGGAGTGACCTGCAGATCTTTCTTTCTAGTTCAGTTTCCCCTCTGGCCATAGAAATCTATCAGTACTCCCTTTGGAAAGGAGCAGAATTGTGCAGCCAACTGTTGCCCTGAAAAAAGAAAGGAAAAAACCTCACCCATAGCTGCCCAACAGCATAAAAATAGGAGAAAAAAAGCACTATTACTTATGACAGGCATATTTCTGGGATAGTTGATGTGGCACAAGGCACAAGCCAGGAAGTTAGGGGAAAAGCTTTCCATCTGTGGCTACACTTCATGGCACATGGTGAGTGCCTTTGCAGCACTTGGCTGGGCAAACCAGCAGCATTGTGGTGAGTTATTGCTCCACTTTTCTCTAAAGCAGCCCAGGGCTGGAGGTGGTGTGGGAGCCGGGTGGCAGTGCAGCCTCTCTTCCCTGTCCAGCAGGACCCAAAGCTGTGGGCCTGGCTCACTGTGTGAGGATGTGTGCAGGCTCCCTCCTGTCCAGCAGGACTCCCTGGGATGAGTGTTGTGTGCTCCCAACAAGGGCAAGATCAACAGGAGGTGACAAGAGTGTTCTCCCCAACGTGTGCACCCCCATGGGGTAACCACAGCAAGGCTGAACCATTTTTAAAGTCTTTTTCTGGCTGCAACTCATGGTCTGTCAGGATCAGCTATTTCTCCCTGAACCTGCACATCCAATTTCCCCTTTTCTTACAACAGCCAAGGGGGCCAAGAACCTGGGGCTTTCTTGGATCATAAGCATAAGATGGGGTGTGCCTTAACTCTATTCTTTGAGCCCCACTGAATTTTAAGAAATACTTAAGATCACCCAAGGCCTGCTTCATGAAGCCCCATTTTCTTCATACATTTAAAAATAATAGATGCTGTCACAGGTATTTTTCATCTGACAGCACTGAAGGCACTTTTGAAACCACAAGAGCTGCACGTCAGTGCATCCATCAGTCCGTTCAGATTACTGCTGTCCATGTCACCAGGCTCCAATTTCTTCTGCAAGGCTTGGAGCTACTGTTGCAGTTGCAGAAGGTGACCCCAGCTTTACCAATCAGATCCTCAGTTTGTCTTGGTAAGATGGAGCCCAGCACTCCATTTTTACAAAATGCTGCCCACTGCTCATTCACTGCTCAGAACAGAAACACAAGGAAGGCACAATTTCCATGTTCTTGCTGCAGCAGATTTCTCTGCCAGGAAAAACATTTTTACACTTTTTTTTTGGTGTGCATGTGTGTGTGTGTGTTTTAATGGTTGCTATTTCTACATTATCTATTCCTAAGATTATTTCCTGTGGGAAAGATTTATTATTTTTAATTTCAATAATAAATTTAGTAACAGTTGCCATTTTCTGCCAATGTTGCTGCGTTTTGGGATAGTACCAAATTATATGTTCTAAATTCCTCTTCTCATTACAGTTTCTCTAGGAAAGCTTTTAAGGCAGTTATTTCATACCTCAAAAATTACAGGGAAAAGAATTTCGTTATGCTCGTGAGACCAATTTTCCATCCAGTTCCAGGCTATCGCCTGCTTCCTGCCTGGCCTCATTCTTCCATTTCCATTTAAAAGTCAAATGCTTCTCTCCCTCATTTAGCTTTCATGTTGTTCAAGCTAGGCACCTGGTTATAACTTCCACTGCCAGTTCTTTTGCATCCAACTAGGAAAAATTTGCGTATCAAGAATTGTTGCTGCTGCTGAGCAAACCTGGCCCCACTGAAGAGTACAGGTATGAAAGGCTTGCAGAAGCTCCTTTCTGTTCCTGTGCCACTGGCAGCCCTGCTTTGTAAAGTTTTCTGTTTTTTAATGAAGTTATCTGGGGTTTTTCTTTTTGTTTTGTTTTTTGAGGAAAAGGTTTTTTTTAATACTAACCCTGAGTTTTTATACCCTCTGAAAAGAAGATACTTGATGCTTTTTTGCAGGAAGTTCAGCAGAAACAAGAATGCTTACAGCCAGTCTCAGGATGTGGTGCATACTTGTTCAAATTTCATAATATTTACTCCCAAGTTTCTTTTTACCTCTGAAATGTCTGCAAAGGATGAGGGTCTTCTACAGACAGTGCCTAATAAGCTTGAAAGATTGATTTTTCAAATCAGTTCTTCTTTAGGGGAAAGGGGAGTTTACTTCTGTTCCCTGTAGCAGAGACTGTAAATCAGCAATAATGGTGGAAGCACCTGTTTCCTTCTGGGCTAGTTTCTCTTGTTTTGCTTAGTTGCAAAGATTCTGTATGTGCAGGTGAATTACTCAGCCAGAGAGGGCAAGCCAGGGTTGTGGCTGCCGTGGCAGCGCCACCACTGCACTGAAAGTGACTCTGTTCAATTTTATGCCACCCACTGACCTGGTCACACCAAAGCAAGTTTTCCTGGAATCCTGCTCCTTATTCTTAAGGGCCAAGAGGAAAGAAGAGATTGTCTGAAGGTACCCAGAGATACCACATCAAATGATGCAAGAGAGATGAGATTTGATATTTGTAACTCAACCCCATCAATAACATTACAAAAAGAAACCCAATAAAACAGGAAGTCTGTCTGAAGAACACATAACACATTGTAGATTTTGATTCAGATTTTTAATAAATTCTGCCAGTAGAAGCTTTCAAAGGCAATGATATATCAATAAATAACAGTTAAATTGAGTTCCTGAGAAAGAACCTACCACATGAAAGAATGTCAGATAGATGTAAATAACAAAAAAATGGCATTACTATATAAAAAAGCAGTAATACTGAATCTTACATGAACTGTCACAACACAAGCACTGCATACCTCAGAACATTCCTTTCATACAAATGTAAACAAATACACAATCATTTTTGTTTAGTTTAGGCTGATGAATTCATATGTTGTTGCTTAGATATCTAAACAATGGATAGGATAGGATATGCTAAAACATTAAGGAATAATATGTGGAATAATATACGGAAAAAATAATGAAGCTCCAGATTTAAAAATAAAATAAAGCAAAAACACATTAAAGGAGTGTTTTCCTCAAATGTTATTAGGTCAATCACTTTAAATAGGACTGTTACACTAATCTGAATTAAGGATTTTTGTGTGTGTTTACTTATTTAGTTATATATAATATATATGCAAGTATGTATGGCTTAATTATCTTTAGTATTTTGATATCATCTTGAATAATTCTCACTTATACATATAAGAAAAATGCATATTTTAACATAGTTAAGAACTGATATTTCAAAGTATGCCTATAATTTGAATTAAGAAATGAAGGCCTATTTTGCTCCATCACAGCAACATTTTAACCTCTAGACAACGTGACAGAATGACCTACCAACAACACCGACATTTTCCGATGTCAGTGCCTAAAACACTAGGATCCTAAGTGGATACACAGCCAGTTCCGTGTGGGGATCTGATGTCTGGAAAGCCACATACCTCCAGGTTCCATCTGCATCTGTGGAGCTGCAGGCACCCAGCATCAGCCTCGCCGCATTCCGGGAGCCCCGAGCTGGGAGATGCTCCCGTTTGGATGCTGTGCTGCCTCTGCCGGCTGCTGGTGAGCCACGGCCTCCGTGCTGCTCCCTGCCTGAGCCAGCCCCATCCAGGCTCTCCCCACACATCTGCTCCGTTGTAATGCTCTGGCTGCTGATCCTCGGTGGGGGAACGTGTGCCTGTGACTCGTGCTTACTGAAACCATCATTACATCAGACCACAACAGCACTACTCAGATATAACCTTTGCAATCTGTTTTACAAAATTTATATTGGATACAATCATAAGAGGAAACCATCCACACAATACATTATCAACACGCGGTTTAAAATGGTCTAATTTTAGACCCTTAGAAAAATGGATCCACAGGACCTGCCTGTGAATGGCAAGAAAAGGCCATTTCAAATAGAAAAACACTGCTCATGCAACATTCTTCACACACTAGACAATGAAATCACACCCAAGTTGCCACTTGCTCACACTTTCTATTACACTCCAATAAGCAGAAGGAAATAAAGCAGCTTTAAGGTTATGTCACAATTTTGAAATGTGGAAAATACATATAATAAACAAAAATCACGGTGTGAATACAACAGCATCAGTAAATTTAGAAAATTAGAGAGCAGTTTTCTTTTTTCATTTTTCTTCTTTTTTTCTCTTTCTTACATTATTGCACAGAGACCTTTCATCACATGTTCTTCAGCTTTATGCATCTTCCTAAATGTGAAGTAAGTGCTATGGATAAAACAAAAATGTAGAAAAGAAGAACAGCAGCATGATTTGTCAAAGTTAATCCCTATAATTTAGTAGGAAAAAAACCCTGCTATAAACAAAATATAAGTGCTCTTTATTCATTTAAAAAACAACGCTGACAGTTGCTGAAGTCTGTAAATGTTAATCTGAGTAAGGGGGATGCTGACCTCAAATAAAAATAGGCCTAGAATTGATAGAATGCTGGCCTTGCAGATTTTGGTGAAGACCAGGATTTCAAGTGTAATTATCAACAAAGTTATTTACAGTAGAACTGACCTGAACTTTCAAGAGTGCCATCTTTAGGACCTGGCCCTGCAAGCTTCTTACTCCCCATGATGTCTCCAGCTTCAGCTGAAGATACACCTGAACAAGTGCTGCAGGATCAGCTCCTAAAGGATCAGTTAAAGGCCCTATTGGATTTGAGATTAGTCTTATCTGGAGTACTCTATACAATAATTTACACATATACAGGCTGACAAGCTCCAGTCTGATCCACCACACCTTTGTCTTCTACATCAGGTTTCTCAGACTGGCAAACTTCCATTCCAGAAGGTTTGGGATACCTGAACGGATACCCATTGTCATCAAAGAATCTTCGGAAAGTAAACTCGTAAAAAGCATGTTCTGTGTGTTTGCTGTTTGAAGAGGCTAGTGGATCCCAGGTCCTGGTGCTGTCACCACTAGCATCGTTCCAAGGACTTTCTTCTTCAACTGGATCAAAATTGGAAGTGTCCATTGGATGGCTGATCTTTGGAACATAGGGAGCTGGCTGCCTACGGATATCGGTAGAGAAGTCCATAGAGTGAAAGAAAGAATGGGCTTTAATATCATCTGCTCCATTTCTTCCAAGCCTGTCCTCAGCAGCACAGCAGAGCTTTGTGATGAGATCAGTTGCCTCAGGGCTCAGCTTGATCTGTGAGGGAATGTGCAGTGTGCTTTCCCAGTTTATCACCTGCAGGTAACAAATGTATTAAGCAACTTCCAATCTGGAAACAGAACCATTCCGATGGCCAACACAAACTGTACAGCAGTGCACACATAACGAGTTATCTCACAGTCTGCATAGTTCAGAGCTTCAAGATCCCAGTTATTAGATTGCATTGCCTGTTAGTTATTACTTTACGGAACCAAAAACCATTGCTGGCTAGCAGAGAAAAGGAGCAATTCCATTTTTTAAAAAGGCAAATTCCTTCCTGAATTCTTCCATAGTCTGGTTTGAGGACCTACTCAGTTTACACATTATTTTGTGAAATAACTTCAATGAACTACTTCTCTTTGTAATCCAAAACATAAACTAGGAAAAGTGGTCACAAGATAGATTCCTTCTAATAAAGAACTATCATTGCTCAACTCTGAAACACATTGCCAACTGCAATTGTCACTGGCATATCAGCTTACTGATAGGCACCCTAAGGAATTTAAATGGATGAACTCGTGCTTGAGAAATCACAATTGTGCTGAGAAGACTCATAAAACTAATACCTATCTATGAAATTGGACAAGTCAGCCCTAGTCTGATATTCAGGGTCTTCACTGATTGGCAAAGGATATGTGCTTGCATAGTACTATTTAAAATCAGACTTTTTTAACCATTACTCCTTTCTCTAGCAAAAGAAAGGGCAATAAGTCTGTGCATGGAGGAGAAGGGAAGGGAAAGGTTAAAATTTTGCTACCATGGATTGGAACTTTGCTTCAACTTACCTTCAGCTGGGTTTCTGTGGGTGTAGGAGCCAGGAAAGGAGGCTGTCCCACTAACATCTCAAAGAGGATCACACCAACACTCCACCAGTCACAGAGCTGAGTGTATCCTGAAAGGCAAGTCAGAAGTTTGACCTCCACTAGCCAAGGAGAATGTGTTTAGAGCTACTTGCAATTAAGTATTAAAACATACAGCAGACTTCTGCCTTTTCTCAGACAAAAGATTTGTGACTTCTGCTTGCTGACACAATTTTTACTGCTGTCAGTAAAGATCTAATCCTGTTGTCCTTGAAACTTTATGAATAAATTTAATTCTCAATAAAAGTGAAGTAATGAAACTGTGTCATTATCTGCTTTATACTTGAAAAACATAATTGTTAAAATTATCCAACATTGATTAGCAGCCTCACTCAAAGACCTCAGAGTGTGGACATACACAGACACACAAAGAACCACCGCCACCAGTGTCAGTGAGGTGATGCAAAACACTGGAGCATGGGGAGTTCTCCTTAATCTGAGCTAAGTGTTTGTGGCCTTCAGAATGACAATCTTCCAAAGCAGCAAGCTTATTCAAGGGAAAAAAAAAGTGAAAAAGGAGAAGAATACAGGTTTCCCCACCTTTACGAAGCAGGACTTCAGGAGCAATGTAATTAGGGGTTCCAACTAATGAGTGGGCCAGACATCTCTGGTGCTGCTTCTTAGCTCTTTGTTCTAATGTCTTCAGCCTGTCTCCACATCGACAGTTGGACACATCATCCCAAAGATCACTGGGCTCCATGCTGTCTTGTCTGATATGGCTCCCTTTCAAATGGAAAGGAAAGTTTACATTCATGGTCATAAAACACAACACACAAATAGAAAAGTATTTACCCAGATCTAGTGCCAGCTCCTACTCAGTGAGGAGCAGCATTTAAACTTCAAAACCAAGGTATTTTCTTATGCCCTCCCATTCACAATTGGTTTTCTATACAAAACGTCCAACAAAATGTCTCTGACTCAGCACAAGGAAGCATACTTCCATATGGGGGGATACAGAACCATGAAGTATATTTAGCTTTGTCTGTGACGTTTTTGCCAACAGACACCAAACTCAACAGCACATGCAGGAGACACGTGGACTATTCCAAATTTGTGATTAATCATTTCACCACCAAAAGAGACCCTCCAAACAGTATAAACTGAAAAATTGCTGCTGCTGCAGTGGACAGCCACATTACTGACAGGGTTTTGAACAGTATTGGAAACAACAGGACTGGAAACCAACTAACTGAATGAGTCAGAGAGAGACAGACACATTATACTGCCATTGACTGTCCAGTTTCCTGATCTAGCATTTCTGCCAAGAAGTAGGTGCTTGTTTCAAAACAAATGATGCAAGACCATCACAGAAAAAGGCTAAAAATATTACCTTTCTGATAGTATTTTGAATTGTGAGTCCACCTGAATCCAGTACACAGCCCAAAGTCAGTCAGTTTGATATGCCCATCAAGGTCTATCAGAATGTTGTCAGGCTTGATGTCTCGATGAATAAATCCCATTTTGTGCACACTCTCTATGGCCAAAGTGAGCTCTGCAATATAAAATCTAGCCAGGTGCTCTGGGAAGACCTCCATCCGAATCAGTAGGCTCATCATATCCCCACCAGGGATGTAGTCCATCACAAAGTACAAATTGTCTTTATCTTGGAAGGAATAATAGAGTTTAACCACCCACTCATTGTCTGCCTCAGCAAGTATGTCCCTCTCTGCTTTGACATGAGCCACCTGATTCCGGTTTAGCACATCTTTCTTTCGCAGAGTCTTCATGGCATAAAGGGCATGGGTGTCCACTTTGCAGGCCAGGCACACTTCTCCAAATGCACCAATACCCAGAGTCTTGATTTTCACAAACATAGATTTGTCCATTTTGGCCCTTTTAAGTCTGTTGTAGTTGGACTCCTTCTGGTAGAGAATTTTCCTCATTTGTTCCTGTTCTGCTTCACAGAGGCCAGCCTTTACAAAGGAAAGCAAACCACAAGAGCTAGTACTGTTATATGCATAGCAGGAGAACAATAAATGAGCATTCCCAAAACACATTTCTCAGAAAAATTAACCAAGAACCAGAAAAGAGGTACTCATGAGAGATACACTCTCTTGTCTATCTGTTGAGGTATTTCTGAACAAAGGGCAAACTCACTGTGCCCAAACTTGTTTCCTGAATTTGCCATGTCTGAGATTGGTCTGCCTGCCCCATTTGGCTGAACAAGAAGGCATGGGGCAATACTGTCACAAAGGGGAATATAACATAACAAACCTGACCATGGGGTTTGGTTTATACTTTTCAAATGGGCACTTTGCCACTGCACTTAAGCCCAGTTTAATTTAAACTGAAACTTAAACCTACGAACAGCAGTTCACTTTGTTCCTGAATGGTTCTCCAAGACAACTCACATTAACAGTTCCTACCTCAGGTGCTCTCTGACTGGTTTAGTGCTGTAATTAAGAAGCTGGTTTTGACCTACACATTCCCAAGTGCCTTGGAACCTTCTTTAGAAACTGTGTTTCTTCCTCTGCTGTATACAGCTCCCACTCTCAAGGTTTTTAAATCTCTTGAGCATCTGTTCTAAAAACCTCTCTTTTTCCCTCCCAAAATCCTCAGGCTTGGTCTCTCTGCAGCCACTGCAGCCCAAACCCTGGTGCTATTTCCCTCCTAAATGTATTATTTTTCCTCTGCACCCAAGCTGTAAAACAGCTGGGTTGTCCCCCACCTGTCTCTAGAGAGCCTCCCAGTAACTGCAAGTAACATTTGACAGGGCTGTGGGGAGAAACCTCCTGAAAGAGAGAGAGGCAGCAGTATCCAACCAGATTTTCCCCACCTTTCAAGACAGTCTGCAGAGTGCCAACTCTGCCAGTGTCTGGCCCTCTGCTGAGAGCCACAGGTGGCCTCCACCAGCAGAAACCCGTAGGCTGGTCCCCAGGCTCCTCTGACAACTTACTTACTGCACCATGATCTTTTCTTTCTGCATACCCCAGTTCCAAAATCCTGAATTAAGTGGCATCAACTGAACCACTTTTGAGAAAAAGATCAATGCCTGGTGAGAAGGGGCCATTGGGAGGGTGGAGGGGGCTGAAGCTGACTGATTAGCAGGCTAGAAACCCAAGCATACACCCACAGGGCTGCTGCTTAGGTTGATTTAATTTCACATCTGTAGTCTAGGTATCTAAAGATGAATGTGGGCAGCCAGACTACGCAATGAGATTCCCCACAGTATAAAAATTAAATCTGTATGAATAAAGGATGGATGAAGTCTATAGAAACTTGCAGAACAGGTAGGATGAATTTTCAGACTGAAGGAAACAGCCGAATCAAAACAAGTAATACTGTTTTTAAAATGAAAGATAAGTACATCAATCCATAATAAAGGAGGTGTTTATTTTTCAAGGTAAAATAATGAGTATGCTCTGTTCTTGCTAATTCTAGAATAATGCAATATTCAGAGGGCCAAAATCTCCTGTATGCATATTTTCAGTCAGTGATAAGGTTTCTAAGGGAAGGAGTTGTTTTTGTTTATACCTGAATTATCTCCGCATGAGGGAAAGCTGAAGAGTAAGAAGAGAACTAACACAATTAGATGCTGTTATACTTCTCTAGAGATCATAGAGATCTCAGTCTGGGAAAAATATTCACTAAAGTCAAGCAACACAATACAACCTGTACTTGCAGTGAGGACAAACTATTAAAAGTCTCTAAAATGTCAACATTTCAAGAAATTTTCCAAGCACATTATTTTAATTCTAAACTCAACAAACAAACTCCTGAGTTTTCTGGTGCAATGTGAGCATCAAATTAATTGACTCTGGAAACTGACTGTGCTAGGGAAGATTGGGTAGTTAATTATTATCCATTATGCGTTAATAACAGCTTTCCTTAGAGCTTATCCTTTAATGCAAAAGTAGACTAGCCATATTCTAGTCATGCCTGGGAAAAAAAAGCCTCTCTTCCTCTTCCACATTTAAAAATTAAAAACAAAACTGCCAGAGCAACCATTAGAGCCTGGCAGCTTTCTTTTAAGCAGCACTGTCGGAGAGTCAGCTTAGATTTGAGAGCTACAGTTAGGCATGAAAGAAGTCCTATCACCCAGAGTGTATCTCCCCTACACCCACCTCTAGAACAAGTTCCAGCAATGGTCCCAAAATCAGTTCAAGCTGGTCCAGATATGGTTACTGGCAAAACATTATTACTTACATGTGTTCAACAGACAACTTCCAGTCAAGCATTACACACTCATCTGAAAATACAGCACAGTGACTACATTGCCAAGCTGAACCACGGCTTTGGTTAATGAGCAGCAATTGTGGAACAGCAAGGAAGAACTAGAGCAAAGAGTTTTGCAAGAGCTGCCAAAGTATTGTCAGAATTATCTCAGCCTCAAGCCTGCCCTCTAAGTTCTTACCTATGCAAACCTAATACTTTTTTTCTATGGGGGGTGGGGTTTGCTTAATTTTATTTTTCTGGTATGAAGAAATACCATTTCCCGTCTCAGGTTTTTCAGCCAGCCTCCCAAAGTGGATACAGTCTGGTATAAGGAGGTGTCTGACACCTACTACTTCAATGGATTCTGCCTTCACAACTTATTTTACAAATTAAAAATTGTAATAATCAATTTGACCCTATTAGTTTTTATTATAACAAAATAAGAATTACTTTTGCCATTTCTTGCTCCAATTGTAGCCTCCTGTTAATTTTCTGCTGGTAGGTCTTTATGACGTTCTCTACATGTTGCTCCATGTAGAACTTGAAGGCAAAAGGTGAGTAGCTCTTTATTCGGGATTCTCGCTTTTCCTCATCTTTGCCATTTTTTCGCACAGGCACCGGAGACGTCTGAATCTGCTTTTTATCCTTGCTTGGTTTTTCAGCTTTAGTGCTCTTGGTGCTTTTATCATTTCGCTCACTGCTCTCTTCAGCCTTATTGCTTGTTGAACTGGGGACCACACGCAGAGTCTGCTCCACGCCCATGCACAAGCAGTTGATATCAAACTGCTCAGAGGTGCCAGGAAGTAACAAATGCTTGGGATAGGGCGGTGGTGGACACCGCAGCTCCTGGTTACCATAATCCACATCTAGCTGATAGGCATTTGCTGCTCCAGGTGGTGCCACATGCTGCTCCATGATCTCCAAGCCATCCACAGCCTGTGCCTGCGCAGGCAACCAGCCAGGATGGGAAGGTCCCACTGCAGTCTGAGGCTCAGGTCTCATCACCCGCATGCTCTTCACTGGCTGGAGGATATGAGCAGATGTGACTGCTGTAATTGTGTTTGGAGACGCAATGGAAGGATCAGGTTTTCCTGGAGGAACCTGTCTCATAGACACTGTCACTTGTGGCTGTTGCTGGTGGTTGTTGAAGGAGTTTGTTCTGCTTGGCACCGCAGCATCAGGTCTGAAGGATACGTGTTGCCGTGGAGATGCTTCTATTCCTGGGTTTTGTAAAGAATCTCGGCGTGATGGTGCTGCTGCCTGCCACTGCTGAACTTGAGGATTATTAATGTCATAGAGATCCATGTTTAGGCTATTTCTAGATGGAGTTAATAGATTTTGCGGTGGACTGTCTGAAAAATCATTAGCAAAGGGTGGACCTCTGGATATCACATGCATTTGATGAGAAGAAGGACTTGTCTGTTTGTGATGAGAATGTGAGATATACAGGCTTGCTGGTGCCTGCTGAAATGCATGACCAGTGTTGTTCTGAACTGCCCCTTTATTTGGGAGATTGGCATATCCTCCCTCCTGCTGCATCTTGTTTTGGAAGGATGGACTCCTCTGGACACCATATCCCATAGGCTCTCCCTGCACCATCATGTGCTGCCTACTGTAATGTTGGCTGTTGGAGCCATGGGATGCCTGCAGCTGCAAGGCTTGACTGCTGTGATTAGCCACTGGATAATTCATCACAGAAGACTCCATATTTGCAGGGTATGCTTTCTGCTGATGGCTCGCTGGTGTGCTGTGAGTGCCTACTCCAGAGGGTCGCTGTACAGGAGCAGTCATAGCTGAAGACTGTGAAGTAGAGATTAAATAGTCCATGTACGGCCTTGGAACTTCAGTGAGCATATTTGCACCTTCTGCTCCAAAGGCTGTCCCTTCATAGGCTGCATTACTGATCTGATGGTAGGACGGAAAAGATTCATTTGATCCTTCAAAGCTCGGCCTGCGGGTTACATTATTTGGCACAATACCCTTTCCTTTATAAAAAGAACACAGAAGAATGTTAGGAAACAATTCAGGGGAACCAATTACTTTGTATTACTCATCCATCCATACCTACAGACATATGCACACATGCACCCTGCACAGGGAATATCTGTTAAAGAAACACCTTTCAAAATCTAAATTAAGCACTTTAAACATTTAAAGTTATAGGTGCCAAGTATTCCTACTGATAACAAGCTACTGGCTCACAATATTGCTCATGCCAGGAATCATCAGGGAGTCCTATCAAATCATGAAAATAGAAGTACAAATTCCCTAACTATGAACTCATCAGATTACTCTGCTGCCTGTTTTTTAAAGCTGGACTGGTATTACCAGTCATTGCTCTCTGACAGGGTGTTAAGTACAGCACCAAGCGGAGGAAAAAAGCTCCTGGAAGGACTTTCTATACAACTTAAAGTCAACATTGCTGTAAGTGACTAGGCCATCACATAGCCCATCTTCTGTACAGTGAGCCCACTGCTCACACTGCTTTTCAGTTTACATCTCTCTCTTCCATTGTTCTCAAATATCCCTCTTTCCCTCTCCTTCCTTGAAACAAAGGCATCATACAGTTTGTCCTGTGTTCCTTCCAATGTGTTGGACACAGAGTGCCCCCTCATATTACTCATCTTCCATCTGTTGGGAAGGAAAATAATTCAGGGTGTCAACATATTAATCTTAGCCTGAAGAATGTGCAGAGACAAGATCGCAGCATTCCTACAGTGGAAGTGTTAACGGCACTTTTCATCAGTTCTTTGATCTGAGGACAAATTGCAGGTGTATAAAGCACTGGCTCTGCTAAAAAGACAAGGGGAGACTGTGCTGTTGTTATGTTTTTGTTCCCCTTTGGGTTCTTTAGTTTTCACAAATCACAGGACTTGGCCCATCTATTCCTAAACAATTTCTTTTTAAAATCCTGACTTCACAAGGCCTGTAAGAACAGTCATACTGAACTAACAGGCTTGAACACTGGATTACAAGCTTTTTGCAGTCCCAGCTGGGCCAGATGCAGCACACCTGAGCACAGCTGCTGACTTGTCGCCTTGACATGCAAGCCCTGCTGCCAACAGACACACAGGGACGTGCACAGCATTAAGACAGGTTTATGCATCCTCTCTGCACACTGAAGAGGCTGCCCCCACACCAAATGACACCTTCATAAACAAAGCAATGCTTTTAATTGGAATCAGGCTGGACAAATAATCAGAATCCTTTAAATGAAATATCTAATTGCTCTTTAGGAGCATTTAGAGGACAGCATTACTGAGACTGTTCTTATAACAATGTCCCTGACAGCTCATCTGCTGGGACACAGTGAGATGCACTGAAGAGGCTGTGGCAATTCCACAGCATCCTAAGAAGTGGGCACTGTTGGCCTGGAAGCAGGACGCAGCCGTAAGACCCATTTGTCATCTCTGCCAGTAGGATTCATGCTGAGCCTTGGGGGCAAGCTGACTTAGCTTTCCCTTATCAGAGGCCATAAAAGAAAGTAGCAGCAATAACTGTCCTTCTTTGGGACACATAATCCATCTGGGCAAATAATCTTGATGTCAAAATAGATATGATGTCCACCTCCTGATCTGTGTATCGGTAAGTCTTTTCTGGTCGGATGGAGGAATATCTGGATTTGAATAAGATTCCTGTTTAAGAAGGTGGACTGTGAATGTGTACATAGAAAACTCTTTGGAAGCAGGTGAGTTATACTGAGGTTCCAGCCCAGCTTGCCTTGCAGGGCTACATTCACTTCACTGTCTCCTACGAGACTACTATGGAACACTGCTCTCCACTACTTCTCCCCAGCGACAACCCTCATTTAAAAACAAGCTTCTTGCAAGAAAGAACAACACAATTTAAAAAGAGAAGTTCATGCTTACCTGGGGAGGTTTGCTTAATTACACGTACTATCTGTTCATTTCTAGGATCCAAGTAGCTCATCTTACTGATGTACTCCAGGGCTGCTTCAATACTCCTGCTCCCTGTCTGCTTCAGTGCTCGAACAGCCATCTCCTGTAAAAAAGCAAAGAATTGAATCATGTTGGGACAAACCTCAACCACTGGACTGCAAGCGGGAAAGCGGTAAGTGTTCTTACATTAATAGGAACATTTTAAACACCAGATCACAGCTGAAGCCAAATGGATTCACATTTTGAA
The DNA here is from genome assembly GCA_024500445.1 of Entomyzon cyanotis. Classification (NCBI taxonomy): domain Eukaryota; kingdom Metazoa; phylum Chordata; class Aves; order Passeriformes; family Meliphagidae; genus Entomyzon; species Entomyzon cyanotis. The sequence goes on along the minus strand of JAKEPQ010001016.1, from coordinate 71,489,143 downwards.
AATATTTGTATGCCTTTACACAAACCAAAAATTATAAGAAGAAAAAAAACAAAACATACAGCCTACCCAGATCCTGGCAATGAAAGAAACCTCAAATTAAAATGTTTACTTTGAGATCCCTAAAAACAATCTTTGAATCAGGTCTGAAAAAGGAGGCATAATTTGACATTGGATGAAATGAAATGAAAATTTAGCTGTTAGTACTTGGGAGCATGTTTCTTAGTCACACCTGAACACAGTAAAAACTTTATTCTTTCACAAATACCACAAGAAGCTAATTAGGCAGGGGTTGATTTCCGCTCACTGGAGTCAACAGGGAAGAAAAACTGCTGTTTTCAGTATAGCTGGAACCTCATTCATTATTTGTTTGGAAAATGACTGGGCATCCCAAACTGAAAGTCACACTGTCAGTCTTTTTAGCTGTATTTTATTGGGCACATGTCCATGACTGAGAAGTTAGTATGGGTGCCAGACACACAGCCTGAAAACTAAAACTGGAGCAAATAGGAATGCTCTAGTTAAACTTCAAACACAGCCACAGTTAGCAGCCCCTGCTCTACAGCCAGCAAGGCACAGCCCCCTGCAGTTTATTTACACTTTTACTTATAGTTCAGGTATGTTAAACACCTTTCAACAATGGCTCTAGCACTGCCTGGTTGCAAAGCAAAATTCACAAATCCTCATCAGGCTGCATGGTCTTTTCTGAAATGATGGAGAAACTGAAATCCAGAGCTTTAATGCTGAATTCAACTCACAGAACTTTACCCATCAAAAAGTTGGATACCTACTCAAAAGTAGTTGCTGAGAATCTTTCTATAATCACCTCCAAAAGGCAATTCATAGACTAGATATAAGAGGGGATAAACTTGAGTGACAGATGATTAGAGAACTAACTCGAACTGAACTCCCAGCTCTTAGATGGCTGAAGCTGGATGAAATGAATGCCACCACCAAGGATTTGCCTGCAAATGCCATTATCTTGCCACTTTACTGCTATCTTTAGGGGAATTCTGTCATTGCAACCTGCCCACCGAGCGCTGAATCAGATGGAGGTTGTGCCTCCCTGGCCTGGCTGACTGGTTGCAGATGTGGCAGCTGGGTTGGCACTGGTGCATGGCTCTCCCACGGGTCAGTTCTGGGCACTGGCTGGCAGTCGGGAACCCCAGCTGGAGCAAAGGGCAGCTCTGCTTCACTGAACGGCAAGTACACATCACACACTGGTTAATTGTTTACTTAGCAAGGGAGGATCATCTCAGACGACACCAATTCACACTTAGCACAGAGCCACATGCTGGCACTTGGCATCTGGCTTTGCTTAACTCAGACCCTTCCTACTCCCCCAAAATGGCAGCAGTTTCTCCATTAGTCAGAGGTTCTGCTTGGGGAACAGCCATAGCAAGCTGAAAATTTTTCATACAATTTATGACTCATAATTCATAGAAAGGCAGTAGTTGGTTTCATATTTCCTATAGCTGAAATACTTCACTGGCATCAACACATTACTAAAAGCAATTTTAAATCAACAGAAAAATATTATGTATGAAGGAAAGAATTTCCCACAATGTTTTTTCCTCTTTCTTTTTTCTTCTTGTGGATACATTTCTAAAGTATTAGCAAATTCACATCCTAGGGCTCAGCATTCTCATCATCCAGGGACTCTGGGCTTTACAGCCCTGTTCCACATGGCTGCTAACACACTGTCTCATTTACAGCAGTTGGATCATGCCTTAGGTCACAAGCCTTTGTTTCCTAAATTAAATGTTCCCTATAAGCACATTTGGGCTGGCTTGGATGTTGGGGTTTTTTTTAGTTTTGTCTGCAATGGAGTACCGAGAAAATAAATGCTTGGTAAACAATTGCATTAATAATTAATAAAACAGCTCATATAGTCCATTTCTATCTCTCTCGTCTGTGTTGGCTGTATACAATTCAAAAGGGCTAAAATAGGATAAATTTTTATCACCAGGACAGTCATATCATCTCTGAAAGCAATGCTCTTCCCTCCCATACTATGACAGAAATTTCACCTCTTTTGCCATTGACTATGTCTGAAAAGCAGAGCAAAAATTACTCTGGCCTTCCTGAAGCTCCATGTTCTACCTTCAGCACAGGTTAGCGGGCTCATATTTAAACTTCAGTGGGAATAATGTGAGGGGACAAGCACAATACATTTCACTGTGCACAGCTGGATAACCTGAGAGTCCAGTGAGAGCTTGGGGCCAGCAGGGGTGTCACTGGCAACCTTGCCCTCGCAAGCTCCCACTGCAGCAGCAGCCCCATGCTGCTCCCCATCCAGCTCCCTGCTTCTTTCATTAGGTCAGCTCCCACCCTCCAAGGGGTTTCCTTGTTATACACCCTGTTTGCTCAGCATTTACACTACTGCTGAAAAAAATGAAGTAAGTTTTTTTGCAGTTCAAAAGAACACCTGTGATTCTCCTGTACAGCATCCCACAGCTCGGGTCCTTTCCCCTGTAACTCTCATGAGACACCAACAAACCCCAGTTTCTGATACTAATTTACAAAAACCTCACATCATCTCCAAGCAGTGACCAAAACCAAAAAATCAAAAAATCCACATACAAAAGGAAAAGGATTTTCCTCAGAGGCAGATCACATATAATCATAATTTTCCACCCAGGAGACAAATCCCTCTGGGGGCATGTGATACTCAAGGAGAGTGGAGGGCAACAAGAAGCTCCAGCACTGTCATTGCTGGCCTTTGTCCTTCTCTGCTTTGTTTTTCCCATTGCCACTGTCCATGCCCACAGCTCTCTTCTCTCTGGCAGTCACCTGAAAAGGGCTCCATTACTTCCAGCACCTTTTCCTTAGGGACAGGAGACATGCTGATGCGTGGCTGAGGATCACAGAAGGTGTGCTCTGCCGAGGTGGCTGCAGCTCCTGGGACATGAGGAGCCTCCTCCTTCCTATGCAACACAGAGATGAGGTCTGCTGAGCAAGGAAGCGTGGCTGGGCTGAGGCAGCAAAAGGCCTCCAGGAGCCTGCTGAAGGGGAAGCTGCCTCCCCACTGGCAGCTGGGGCCAAAGCCTGGGCTGCATTTGCCAGAAATCAGTATAAGGACTGTTTTGAAGTTTAGGAAGAAAGGCAGAAGGTGGATTAAACGTTGTCAGTAATTACACTCGTTGGGGAGCAGTGGCTTAAGTGAGATGGAGTGTGTTTGTGACAAGCAGCAGAACGGCTTAAAAAGGAGGGAAGTCAATGCCAAAATATTGCAAATCAACACACAGACAGTAGAAGGGCTGAGGAAACGAGGACAGAGGCTGGGTGAGGATAAAATTACACAGCTGCACTGACATGGATGGCTCTGTCTTGATTTTACACCACTCGAAGGTAAGTACATTTTAGAAAGAGAAGGGACAAAAAGAACCAGAAATGAGCCAGGGGAAAAGAAGTCACTTGGAGCCAATGCCAAAACACTCAAGTAGGCACAGGATCAAATCCAGCTCCCACCGAGGTCAACAGAGATTTCCATTAACTGCAAGGTACACGGCATCAGGCCCTGTGCTTCAGATTGTTTCCTTTTCCCCAGGCCAAGCTCTGTCAGCAGCAGTATGGGTTGAGAAACCTGGCTGCTGGCTGAGCTCTGCTGCCCCACAGCCAGCTGTCAGGCCCATGGACAAACACAAGCCACTGGCAGCCTGCACAGAAGCCACAAGAGAACAGAGTGCACCCGGCCCCAATTCACTATCTGCATTCCCTCTGGAGGATTCAAACATCTCTCTGTGCAGGGCTTTATGCACCTTTTTGCTTCCAGACATCACTAAGTGCTGATGAAAAAATCAACCAAAAAAAGTGAAGGTGAAGAGCTACAGGGGGAAAATGTGCATTGACAATTAACTCCTAATAACTCTGTAATTAACATAACAGCTACAATATTAAAATGAGGTTTCAGTAGTCAGCTATGGTTCTGAACAGATCTAATGGAAAAGAAAAGTCAGGCGATTAACCACAAAGCAGACTGAGGAAACTACAGGATCTCAAATTTGTGGATTCATAGTAAAAAATGGGGAGGGCAGAGTTTCCCAGCTAGTTCGTACAGCAGGCTACCATGCTGCATGGTCCACATGCTCCCTGTTATTTCCCCAGTCTTGCACTGGTAGATGGAAGCTTTCCAAGAGATTTCAAGATTTTGCTAGAAGGAAAGCCACCTTTGAGCTCAGATGCTCAATAGGGAAAATCCTTGTTTGATGGTAAACAGATATTTGGATGTGTGCATATAAAGACTTCATCTCGCTCTGTGCTCTGCAGGCAGTGTGAAAGGTTTTCCCCATTTTACCCTCCCGCCTGGCTGCACTCCACCAGCATTGGCAGAGGTTTGCGTTCTTGCTGTACTACAGGGTTGTCCAGCAACATTTTTCATTCAGAAAGCTCCTCGTTGCCAAGATGTATTTATCATCCAAGTGAAGATTGCACAAGAGGTTACAATAAGTAAGACTTTTTCCCAAGAACATTGTGTCTGAAGGAGACAATAGGTCCTCCAAGATTTGGCAAGGGTAATTAATTGCTAACAACAACAAAAATTAATTACTTGCTTTCCATTCACTAAGAAGGATGGGCGACAGATGCAGGAAACAGATAGAGGTTCCCTGCAGAAGGGCAAGAAAATAAAGCTCATGCCAAAAGAGATGATCCAGCATTGATTACAAGCTTTTTTGTGATAGCCCCCCATTGTAGGATTTTTCATTCATGACTTTAAGCATGCAAAACCCAAGTGGTTCAGGAAACAATGTGTACAATGTAGTCTATCAGAACTGCTGCAGCTCTACAGAACAGAGAAACCTATTTTGCAATATTCTCTCTCTGTAATTATTCTCTAGTTGGACACTTCATCCAGTTTTGTACTCGACTTTTGTTTTGCCTGTTTTCAGGTTGCTAATACCAGGGGCTAAATTTTGCAGCTAAATTCCCATGCCTACCATAACCTCGATTAAAATATTCTAGCCACATAATTAAGATCTTATCCTGAGTATCATTAGTGCTTTTCAGTTTTGCTGCATAAAAAAAGCAGGAGGAAATTAGCAGTGGCAGAAACCTACTGAGTGCTGCAGCATCACTTAGTCCATTGTGAAAATACGTAACCCATTCAGAAACTAATGGACATCTACCCCATTATTAGTTAAGGGTTTTCTGCCCCCACTGCTCCTGTTACAAACTCCTCCAAAGCTATCCTGTTTTGGCAATAAACAACTTCCTTCTCACTTTCAGCCTAAATTATGTAGGGTCAGCTTATTGCCTGTGATTTTAGTTTTGATTGACTTTTCACAGCAATTCTGCTGTTATCCACACAGCAAGCCCCCTTCCCATTAAGGGATGCTCACAGCTGGGCCTCCAGGGCTGAACTCCAGGGGATTTTCATTCCCCTTTTCATTCCTTAGGTGTAGTAGCCCATCTTTGTATCAAGAAAGATCAGACTGTGACATGATCTTGATAAGAGCTGCACACACCATTCTTGATGACACACCATCATTTCCAGTGGTGGAAATGTCATCCTTGTGGTAAAGTCACTCAGGGCTTTAATCCTGGCTTTTAGTCCTTGCTTCCAGCATTTCTACCTGTTGTGCCCCTGAATTATCCTCAATTCTGCTAGCACTCCAGCTCTGAAACTCATTCACTATTTTGCCAGGACGCTCTAGCTCTGCTTTGCACTAACTATGGATTCCTAGCTCACACTGTCAGAGTGCTTTCTTTCTTTACCTTTTTTTCCTCACACCAGGCTTACGCTAGGTGTTAAAGTATGCAGAAGAGGCTGCAGTACACAAAATGGGGCAGACAGAAAAAGAATATACACACATGACAAAATGTAAGACTCACTAAGTAATACCACATCAACATAGGAAAAAACCACATGACTGTAAATTAGGAATGGGGAATTGCAGGTAAGGAACAACTTTAACCAAAAGGTTTTTATATAGCATTTTCAAGGGATACTGGCAGAACTAATAAAGGGAGTATGCTCAAAAGACGGAGGGAGGATTTTGTAAATGATACAGTGCTCTGGTAAAAGCGCTATCAGAAGAAAAATAAATAAAAATAAATCTAATGTGACAGTCACTGCTAAGCCACTGCTCATTCTGTTTGCCTTCCAACTCTTTTAGTACTTATTTAGCCAGTCATCAACAGAAGACTGGTATATTTACTATTCTGCTTGTACAGCAACCAATACAATGGGGTCCTGTTATTGTTGTGTTTATGGCAGCATGATAACTTATTACTAAAGTAAGGTAATTAAGTCCAGGCCAAAATACGCAACTTGGAATAATTGGTACAAAAGATTTTGGAGGGTTGAAGTGCCAATTTTTCTGTGTCCCAGCACAGAAACCCTTGTATGCTGGCCAGCACAAACCAACTCCAAAATAAATTACCTTAATCCTCAAAGCCACACTATATGGCACATTCCACAGAATCACTAAAGTTGGAAAAGACCTCCAAGATCATCAAGTCCAACTTTTGACTGAACATCACCATGTCAACTAGACCCAGGGATGGTGACTCCACCACCTCCTTGGGCAGTCCACTCCAATGCTTAATCACCCTTTCTGTGAATAAATTCTTCCTGTTATTCAACTATATTCCTTCCATAGCTATATTTCCTATTGCTATGGAAGGAATGACACAAAATAAATCAAAGGTAACTCGATCATCTGGTTACATTTTTTCATTTACAAAAACCATCTTTGGTGATCAAAATGTTTCTAGTATCTTTTTGGATTTAAAACAACTATGGATGGTTAAAAATCAAACAAAGGAACCAGATAATATTTGAAATCTATCACTTTAGCTTTGGTATTTTACTAGTCCTAGCATGAATACAAAGTTATTGCACAAGTATCACAGAAAAGACTTTTCTACTGGTTTTTTCCCAGCTTCTTCTCCTTAAGTTGATGCCTAATCAAAGCTATTTAAGTTCTTCCAAGAGAAGAAAAAAGTGCCGTACAGATTTAGCAGCAGGGTACATATAAAGAACAGCCACCATAACACCTTCACCAACTTGGAAAGGGTAAGAGAGAAAATAACCAGAGAGAACAGCAACTGGAAATATGACATAGCTTCTTGTCAGATGCCTCCAACTGCACCATTTACAACAAAATACTTTTTAACACTATGCAACTTACACTAAGTAGCAGCATATAATTTCTTTTATAATTTTTTTCCTGGCATTTGATCGTTTGTTCTTTGAACAGAGCCTGTAGAGTCCATTCCCCAACCACAGCTCATTGCAAGACACACTGTTTGGCCACTGTTTGGGTGTTTCACCAATGGGACACCTCCCATTTTGTGCTACAGTCCTTGTGTTCCACGAGTTGTTCAAATACGGCTCTTCCCCTGAAAAGGAGAGATATGAACTTCAGGCTATAAGCCAATCCACAGTCCCAAAGTTAAGACATTTGGCAATAAACCAAGCATGGCTGCTCAACATATTTCCAAACAAATGCCTGTAAAATGAAGGAAGTATTTATAACAAGGCATCTCCAGACAAAGAGTGCGTATGTAAACACTTCAAGAAGCTCTGATGAACTATTCAAGAGATGCAATCTGTTTAAAGAGAAAACACACAAGCACTGCAATGTCAATTTTCAAATCCAATCAGAACATTTCATCAGACAGCTCCTGTTGATGTCCCAGACAGTGTGTGTATGTACTGATGTGCATATAGGTATTATATAACCTGCACATCTGTGTATATGATTTCCTTTAAATTAATCTCATTTTAAGTGAGCCCCCTAAAAGCAGTATGTAAAAAAAGACATGACAACTTCTTTCATGAAGAAATAAGACTGTTATTTGTGTCACCAGCCAGATAAAACAAGTAATTTCATTATATTTACATATATGTTTATTGTACCATTTCTGGAAGCACGTCAGGCACTCTGGAACGGATTTGGAATTGGGGAGGCCTGAAGGAAGCTGGAAGAGGTCCTAGCCCAGGCAACAAAGCTGCACTCTGCACAAAGCTCAAGAAAGAGCCATGAAAGAACAAACAGGCAAGTCAAGAGAGACCATAGCATTAACAACAATAATAAAGTGAGTGAAGATAATGAAGAGCCATCACGAATACCACTTTTTTTCCCTTTCTTTTAACTAGGCTGGGTAGGAAGAACAGAGCTGAGCTGCTCTCTTCCAGCCAGGACACAGGCATGAGAGGAAGGGGAGCAGACTGCAGAGAGCTTTATCATGGAGGCAACTTAATAGATAGACCTGAGGAACAGTGACAAATAACCTGTTCACCCTGTCAGCACCAGCCTTGGAAAAAGCACATCTGTGTCTGAGAAGCTGAAGGCAGAAGCCTTGTTTCCCCAGATACTTGGTGAGGGGAGTGATGCTGTAAACACCCAAGGTAAGTGGTGATTTGCTGTCTACCCCAAAGGCTCTAATGCCCCTTTCTGAAGGCACCTGCTTGCCCCCCCAGCTTTTCAAAGAGCACACACTCCTGGATTAGCAATCATACTTGGCCAGCACTGATAGGCAATAGTCATAGTTCCCCAAGTATAGAAAATTCCCATTCTGGAAAACACACACTTTACTTCAGATCCCACATCAACAGAGAGTTGTAAGGAGTGAGCACAGAGCATTCCATTTAGAACACATGTAGTACCCCAGGACTATCCATATTCCAAAATTCACAGGGGTCAGGTTTACATTAATGATAAAATAAAGGCGGGGGACAATGTGTATTTTTACATCTGCAGTGCTCAAGGTATGTCCTAACTGCACAAAATCCCTTCTACTGTGATGGTACCCCAACACCTTCAGCACTGTGCTGAGCCCTACACAGACACAAGAGAAGAATCATATTTTGAAAAGGATTCCTAATTTAAAACAGAAGAAACAATTGTATATACATCCATAACTGTTCCTCATTACTCTTTAAGTATGCTCATTGGAGAGCTATTTAAAATATTCAGAGTTCAAGTCTAACCAAATGACCCATGGCAGGTCCATCAACAGACAAAAAGTTGGACAAATCTCACCTAATCTTTCCCTAGCAGTGGAGCAGGAGCACTATTATGTGCTAATTCAGAAACCTTACAATGAGGCAAATCATGTTATAAACAGCATTTACAAATTACTGCACTGGCAGGTTTACATTACAGAGCAGCATGGAAGAGCTTTGCTTACTTCATGCATGAGTGAATGCACATGCACACATGTGCAAGAGTATACATAACTCCTTTCCAAAGATGCTATTTTACTTCCCTGAAATCCTCTCACTTTAGTTACAGGAACAGGGAACTTCCCACCCTCTGGACACCGTCTGCAGCAGTTTCAGCCAGGGCTCCAGTTCACTTCTGTCTGGCAGCCACTCTAGTGACCTGTATTCTGTCACTCCAGTTCCTGGAGAAAAAAAAATCATAGCATGCAGCCTTCAGGAGTGTATTGATTCCACTGAAATCTCACAGACTCTCAACACACATAGGACATCGTAAAGAGCCTTGCTTGGTAGACATCTTCAAAGCTGAGGTAGAATTGAACCCAACGTTGAGGGAAAGGTGCAGCACACAGCAGAACAGTGCTGCTTCTTTCAGAAAGGTGCTCTGGGAGAGCTTCCCTGCCAATTGTGTACCAGGATCCTCATATATGAAATCCAGCCACAAATAAGAAATGCATCTGCCACTCTGCGAGTCCAAATGAGGGTTCTTACACCCATAGTGTGCAATCTTAGAAGATAAAAACCAAAACCCAACCTATTCCTGATACAATGCATCTTAAATCACTAAATACATTAAGATGGCAATTCCTGCAAGGGCAACACCTTGCTGTGCAAAGGCCAGCTGTCATTTAATAAGCACTATACAAACTCTTGTAAGTCTTGCAATTGGATTCTTTCATGTTCTTTCTCTCAGGTAGGATATTTTGTGGTATTAGTATTTACACTTACTAGCAACCAGACCATATTTGCTGCAAGAGCAGCAGGCGATCCACGCTCTCCTCCAGACCCAGTTTGCACATCCTGAGCTGTCAGAATGACAGCCTGATCCCTTCCTACTGCCACACATATCTCCACACCTCCCCCCCCGCGCCTTTTTTTTTTTTTTTTTTGAAACAGTAGTTTCTTACTCTATCAGGGCAAGTAAATTAAACTGGATAGAACAGCAGTTCAATGAAGGTTTCATAATGAGCTTATTCCTCTTCATTAGAAGCAAGTGATGTGTTTGCTAATTTTATTGCTTACACATTAGCCAAAAATGCATTTGGCTGGCATTACATTTACAATAACGCTATTTGTGTATCAAAGCATTTCTTTTCAGTCTCCACAGACACCAAGATGAGGGCTTCCCACTGCTCCTCCCTTCACTATACATATATGTTGAGTTATGTACAAAATAGGATATTTGCAGATATTCACAGACTTAACAAATTATTTCTTAGATAAATTGGATACAATGAACTTGTAAACTGGTTATTCAAACTCAAAGATGAGTTAGGACCATGTTTGCTGTCCAGGAATAAAGCCCCAAAGCACAGAAAAGAATTGTGTCAAAAACTGAAACAGTTGTTTTGTGCTGCCAGAGACGGCTGTTCCCCAGAAAGTTACATGGTGCTGCAAATTTGCAATGCTTTAGTAGTGTTCATTGCATTTCTCCACATTCAGCTGTACAAACTGAATTTTGCATCTATTTCTGTTAACAGTGCCTCTGTCATTTTTACTGAGTGCTGCCTACCTAAGGCATTACAAATTTTCTTTTACTTAATAAGATTTTAACATTTAAAGAGTGATTCTGCTCTCCCTGCCTTTCCTTGTAACATTATATGGTGTTTTTTTCAGTTTTAAACCACTAGAACTTTCAAGCATTGTTTTAAAACCTCCAAGGCAAGGAAAATTCAAGGGAAGACAGCAAAATTAAGCTGCCCATTCATATTCAAGGTCAAGTACTAACAATTTTTCAAACAAGGTTCCAGCGTATTCCTGATGTGGCCTTTAGAAGTTTACGAGAGTTTTGCTCCCCTAATTTTTCTTCGGGGAGTACTTTAATAGAACTTATAAAACCTCCAGGATATCTGGTTGGAATGCATTACCACTGAACTGTTCTATCCTTTGAGGATTTGTACCACAATGGGACCCCAACTGACACCAAGCAGTAATGCAGCCTGAAAGAAAAAATATATCCGAGAAATACAGCTCTACTGTGAGACAAATGAAAGCTACTTTCTCTCTCAGCCTCCCAGTGCAACACAGCACACCTCATGTGACTGAAGAAACATCTGGGTTTTATTTTGAGTTAATATTCCTAATATTTTTCTGTTGACACACATACACACAGAATGCAAGTGGTGTGCAAGGCAACTTGCTGTATTTATTGCTCAGAGAAGGAAGAGGCAAAACTTTTACATAAAATATGGTTTTTTAGAATTTTGTTGTCATTTCAGAATTTTATGTGTTGATTGTAATGCTATTTTTCTTCCCCGCCCGCCAAATTCTCATTCAGAAAATATAAAAAGGCCTTCATTCAGCTTTTAACATTTTAAAATCAATATGCTCAATCTTGTAATGCAATATACTCACACACTGCAGCACTAGGGATCTCATTAGATGTTTTCCAGAAGTCTCCACGCAGAGCTTAACTTAGTTTCATTAACTCTATCAAATACACATATATAACTACAGGTCCAAAAGCAAGAATTGCTAAACAGCACTGAGTGGCATTTGATGGTTTTCAACGCTACAAAAATATCTCTTTGTACTAAATACTTTATACGACTCAAAGCTACTGCAGCTTTCTGCAGTTGCAAGATAAAACTCTCAAATCTACCAGTCCTAGAGGCAAAAAAACAAGAAAAAGAGAAAGAAATAAACCTCAGCTGGATACAATTTCTTAAGGTCAGGCTTTTTACATGTAAAGCAGCCGCAGCAAATTATTCACATTCTTAGCACATAGCTGACCAGGACAAGATTCCACAGAGAGGTAAACAATTCCCTCAAGAGAGCAGCTGCATCTTCTTCAGATCAGAAGCTACCAGGGGGAGGGAGAAATGCCCACTGAGGTCCGCAAAACTGACAAGAAGCATGAAGAAAAGACTGCTTCTGCTCCGTGATAATGCTTCACTTGACTGTGCCTTTACTGTGCTCCGTGTAGAACACAGAAGTGTAAAAATAAGTAAATAAATAAATGAAAAACAAACTGGAGCCAGTTGGTAACACACACTTTAATTAGTGTCCTAGAGGAACACAGTAAGCAGGAATCCAAGTCCAACTCATCATAGAAGAGCGGGGGATAAATATTAGATACTATTGAACAGAATGGAAAGGAATTGAAAGAACTAAGTCATCCAGCTTTGCTTTTATTGTGTAATTATTTTCAAAAGTATACTTTGAAAGTATGAAACTATTTCTTTCCAGGGTTTCACATTATCTCTGAAACTGCCCTTTTTTAAACTTTTTTCCTTAACAGTATCTTTACTCAGTTCACCTCAATGTTGTTTCTGATGGCTACCAGCCAAGTGGCACACTTTAGTAGTCAAGACACACAGTACTTTAGAAGCATCTTTCTTTCTCCACTCCATTTACATGCAAAAGCTGTGAGATGTATTTCAGGTTGCTGTAAGAAGATAAATCCTCTGGGAAAATTCTCCTCAATGCCATCCCCTTAACATTAGTATCATCTCACAAACCCGTCACAAGCCATCAGTGAAATCAGCACAGCAATATAGAAAATGACCACATCAATACTTTCAGCATTCATAACTTGTATCTTCCAGCTGCAAGTGTGCTGGCAGAAAACTATTTCTGTCTTATCCCTGGCTGCCTGTGACTTCTCCCTGTGCCAAAGGTATTGCCTGCTTCCTTCTTTCCTGACCACACTGTTGTCCACTTGCCACCAGAGACAGCTGGGTTAGCACAGACCTGTGATTGAGCTGTTGAAGCATCTTGCCCCAAGACAGCTAGGGTTAACTCCAGCAGCAGCTCAGCTGGGGCAGTAAGACCTCGGTGAGAGGAGGAGTAAGACGAGACAGCAGTGAACAGATGGCCCTCTCTGGAGCACAGCTGGAAGGAGGAGAGCATGTGAGTGCAAGGCTGAGCTTCCTCTCAGCATTTCCTCTGATGGTGGTTGACAGCCAAGGCAGCTGCCACCACTGTCGACTTCTCTGCTGCTTTCTGTGCCTCCCTGCCGTACCCCTTAATTGTGCTCATGTCCATCCCATCATCCCAAAAAGTTATTTTTAACCTGGATCATCTCCCAGATCAGTCACTGCTCAGCTCCACAAACACCATGCTGGCACAGCTTGCAAGAACGAACTGGGGAGGAACAAGAGGGAAGATGGGCAGCTCTGGCAGCAACAACAAAAGCTGCTATCCTTGAGTTCCAGCCCAGGAGTCTCCTCTACTTCCTTCATATCAGCCTACAAACTTCCCAGGTGAATGGAATATGCTTGTGATATCTCAGACCATAAGGTTTTTCTTTTTTTGCCTCTATACTGCCTTAAGAAAGTTTTTAATTGCTGTATTTTGTATGTTGGTATCATACTAAGTTTAACAAGCTAAGCCCTCTCTTACTTGTGCAGTTATCGCCTAATATTTCAAGGCAAAACCAGGACATTTTTCAGAAATACATTTGATCATTTAAAAAGATATAGCCAAGGGGAAACAGTCTTACATGACAGGCTATAAATCAACATGTTAGAGGAGTAATTTTAAACCACAGGAGAAGGGAAAAAAGAAATCTCACTGTATCAAGCCAATAAAAACCCTCTAACACTCTAGAATATATTGGACCTATTCCACAACAACTGTATTTCTTATGAAAATACAGTATTTTGAACTCTAGAGAAGTCTGAACTTGATTAAACTGAAACAAAGGAGAGGGAGGAAAGCAGAGCAGAGGACATGATTCTACTCATCCTTCCTTTACAACTGAAGCCTGAGAAGCAAGTTTGAGGAGGTTCAAACATATGTTTTCTTCAATGAGTCACTTAGTGTTGACATTTGCTTAGTAGTTCCCAGTAATGCTGGCAGTGGATCAGTATTCCTCACCTCTCTCCTTCAAGTCTTTACTCAAACTTCTAGGAGACTCTTATTTTCCAATGCTTTCAAGCCATATCATTCGATAGGAAAACTGGCAATTGTTTTTCATGCTTCACCATTACTAATAAGCTCAATACTTGGCCCAGTATCATCTGGGTAAATGTTCACTGATGACACAAAGCTGGCAGAAATGGCCAATACCCCCAACGTCTGTGCAGCCCTTCAGAAAGGCCTGGACAGGTTGGAAAGATGGGCAAAAAGGAACTGTCTGAAATTCAGCAAAGGCAAATGCAGAGTTCTGCACCTGGGGAGGAATAATCCCAGGCACCAGCACAGGCTGGGGCTGACCTGCTGGAAAGCAGCTCTGTAGAGAAGTGAGGGGGTGGTCCTGGTGGACAACAAGCTGTCCATGAGGCAGCAGTGTCCTTGTGGCCAAGAAGGCCAGTGGGATCCTGGGATGCACTAGGAAGAGCATTGCCAGCAGGTTGAGGGAGGAGATCCTTCTCTATTCTGCCCTGGTGAGGCCATATCTGGAGTGCTGTGTTCAGTTCTGGGCTCCTCAGTACAACAGAGACATGGAGCTCCTGGAGCAGATCCTGCAGAGAGGTACAAAGACGATTAAGGTACTGAGGCATCTCTCCTGAGTGGAGACTGAGGGAGCTGGACCTCTTCAGCCTCAAGAAGAGAAAACAGAGGGAACCTCAATGTGTACAAGTATGTAAGGGGAGGGTGTAAACAGGATGGATCCAGGCTCTTCTCAGTGGTGCCAAGCAATAGGACAAGAGGCAACAGGCAGAAACTGATGCACAGAAGTTCCATCTGGACATAAGGAAGAAGTTAGTTACTGTACAGGTGACTGAGCCCTGGAAAAGATTGACCATAGAGGTTGTGGAGCCTCCCTCACTGGAGACTTTCAAGAACCATCTGGACACAACCCTGTGCCATGTGCTCTAGGATGGCCCTGCTTGAACAGGGAGGTTGAACCAGATGACCCACTGTGGGTCCTTCCAACCTGACCCATTCCGTGACTCTGTAATTCTTATCATCATTATTATTATGATAGCTCATGGTTAATTGCATGAATACGATTTAAGGACAGCAATGTTTCTTCTAAGATTTTTAAGGGTGCAAAATATTAGGAAACCAATAAGAGATAAGTGATCACACTTTTTCCTTGAGGAAACATATTCTTAAAATTGAGGTCTACAGCAAAATCACACTGAGCAATATTCTTCTTGAATATTTCAGAAGCAGAATGAAACCTGGCCCGTGCTTTAATGAAGTAATACTAGCAATAAAAAGAACAACACTACATGGCATGGAAGGGAGGATTCATAAGACTGAGTTCCAGAAACTAAGATTCAACAATGTGCAGTAGTGCATAGGTGAACTTCTTGATTTCTGCATGAAGTAAAAAAAAAAATACAGTTTCTCTGCACCTGTTTGACAAAGCTGCTAAAGGTAAGGACACACGCCTGGTTAGGCAATCAAGTTTCAACTTCCTAAACCTGCCCTAAGAGAATTGGGTGGAGACAGTACTCCTACTGACTGCTAACCTGTGTGCATGCTGCCAAGTACTGTTAAATATGTCCCTGCATCATACCACACTGCAGGTTCATGGGAAGATCTGTGTTTGTATTCTTCAAGCATGCCAAGCCCAAAACAAAGCTAAGCCTCCATGGTGATGATACATGGAGATGGTCCCCTGTATTTTGATGATCAGGTTTACTCTACACAGAGAGGTCATCTTGGAGTAGTTTCTATAGCTCCAGAGAAATGGTTTTCCTCACTTCCACTGTGTGTGCATCTTACCTGGGCTTTCAGCTGTGTGCACACTGCCTTGGAGAGTGCTGTGAGATGGAGAATCACAGATACAGTGACTCCTGAATAGCAGTGTTCAAGCAGTGCTTCCAAGGCCAACATTTGCTTCCTCCAACACTCATTGTAACTGTCTATTCCTTTTCTCCAAGGCACCCATCAGCATTTAAAATTGCTGACATTATGGTTGATTACTTTGAATCAAGCTCTCCAGTGTCTGCCACCACATTCAGAGACTAAGCACAGAGGCCAATGACAGGCAAGCTCAGAAGTATGTGCATACAGATATATACACATACAAAACTGTGTGTGAAAACCTGATGTTGGGCGTGTTTTTTCCACAAATGAAATGTGTAAGATTTATGTTTCAGAACATGCAACAGCTGAGATGTTGGAACTATCCAAAGTACTACCTTGCAAAAGAAAACAGTAATATAGCCATAGTAGTTCCATATGTAGCCCATTACTTGAGTGACTATAATGATTCTTGTATATCAATTTTCATAGTCAGTTTTCAACTTGCAGTTTTTCTCTGCAAAAGGGCAGAGCCAGGAATCTATAGCAGAAGTACCCTAAACTGTAATAATCTGACAGCCTAAATTTTAAAGAGGATCTATGTGCTAAAAGCCAAAAGAACTTTCAATGAGCATTACAATGCTCACATCTAAGCAATCTCTCTGCCAAGTGACTTTGCATTCTTTTCAACCTGAAGCACATGGACTGGGACATCCCACCAGCTGACTACTCATTTATTCCTATTCCTGCCCTGAACATTTAGCCATGTTTTCAATACAACCTCAAGGTCTGCTCTTGTAGAACGTTAAACAAGCAGACAGTAAGAATGATAGAGATCTCTATGCAAACAATAAAACCACACAATATCATTATCCTTTCATCTTTTCTGCACTGCAGCCTTCTTACATCTCTACCCTAGAAAAATCAATCCAGGTTGTAAAGTCTTCTGGGTAGAGACCTCATGTTTTGCAACGATGTTGCACCACACAGCTTTACTCCAATGTCAGTGTGCAATGGTGGCTTTTTATTTGATTATCACTGCAATGCAAATGTGAAACCCAAAGTGAACAGTAAAACTCTTGTTAGCAATTTATGGTGGTAACACTACCCATGTCACACCAAGGTTTTACCAGTTTCTAACGTGCGGGTCATAGACCAAAGATCTTGTTCTGCCAGGAAAGATACGAACATATTTTTTTACAATGTCATTACAAATGCTTGGAAAATTCCGTGGACAGTGACATCACGATTCAGAGAAGAAAGAGGGGAAAATAGCAGCTATGCTACAAGTTATAGGATTATCTTGACTGGTTATTAAAACTGGTTATTCAGTCGTCCATGCAATCTGAAATCCAAGCTACCAATATTAAAGAGATTTGAACACACCTCCATTTAAGGCCAAAATCTGTGCCAAACCCTAAGTCTACGTAAATGGACTTAGCACATGTGTGTGCTGGTGAAACAGGAGGACTCTGATTGCTCAAAATAGGCAGCAAAATGCTGGCCTGATGAAATCACTAGGAATTTTACAGCTGATTCCAGTGAGGGCAGAATTTCAGCTCAACAACCTTCATATTCTAGCATGGTGGGGCCGGGGATATGATCCCAGTCTAGATATATGCACAGCTGATCTGAAATCCCAAACACACTGCTCTTCCCAACCTTCTCATCTCACTGCATTCTGCCCAGCAGTGCTCAGACAACAGGAGGGTTCTAACAGAAACTCACACTGTGCAGGCTGCTCGCTTTTTGTCCTCTGACCCAAGCAACCAAGGGACCTGATGTTGTTGCAGGTGGGCTCTGAGGAAGGAGGACACTGTTACTCAGTAGGTGATGAAATTAAAAGGCCTCCCCATCCCCCTGCAGCACTTCCTGCAATGCTCCACACACTAGAAGTCATACACCACTACAAGCTGGATCGCAGCTCAGTGCATTCCACTGCACTTTGTCACGCTTCCCTGACCAATACTATGCCAAAAATTACTAGCTTTAACAGTTCTCTGGTGAATAAAAGAGCTTTTGCAACTCTGAAACAGAGCTGAGTTTTTAATTCATGTTAAATCTGCTTTTCTGTTTTGAAGGAACATTTTTAATGCTGCCTGTAATGCCCCTTCTGTGCTTTTTTTTTACTTCTGTAGTGACTTTTGTGAAGCCAAAGGGAAAATTCAAGCTGACTCGTTTTAAAAGCCTTAAAGAGACCTCTAAAATATGCCTGAAGGAAGTACAAATACGAACTAGCAAAATACAAAGATGAAAAAGATCCACATCACGTTCATATAAATCTGGAAATACATGGCAATAAGATTCACAAGAAGGCTACCATAGACAACAAAATCCAAAGTACAGCTGAACTGTCTACAAGCATAGAGCAACATTACCTAAAATGTGCACATTTACTGTTTATTTACTCAGCATCCAACTGAGCACAATCTTGGAACAGCACAAGACTGCTCCTGCAAACATGTCTTCTACTCAGATACCCTAAGCACTTGCAGTATAGACTATGCCCTAAGAAACTTTCCCTTGTAACCTTTTATGCAAAACCCATGCCCTACAATTAGCAAAAAAAACTGATTATGAGGAAACTATAAAACAAACATAAGAACTTAACAGAGTAAAATGCTCATTGTGACAATGCTTGACTCCTCTCCACAGCAGAATACCAGCACGATGCATGTGCACCCAAAAAAGGGATCCCACCTCTCTCCAAGCCAGTTAGCTTTGCTCAGCAGATCAAGAACTGTTGCCGGCTCCAGCCCATTTTTGGAACAGCGAGTTTCGCTATCCAACCCCATCTCCAGGCTGACCTGGAAACATGCCTGCCCTGATTTCTCCTTGCATATGGAAATAATAAAGCTATTTTTACATGAAAAGCCTATCCTTTATTTTCTCAAAAGCAAGAAGAACCATTGCAACAAGCACAGAAGCCAGGTGTTTAGAATAGAGGAGGGTGTTACCTGAAAGTACAAAAAGTAATTAGACCTCGAGAACAGAGCATGTGGGCAGAATGAGGGCTTAAACATGACTTTAGACAGCAAGCAAACAAAAAACTGAAGAGGGTGGGGAGGAGGAATGCCAGGTAACCTGGAGCTCTTAAATTCAGTAAGCTGGGAAGGTGGGGAAAGCACCTCTGCAGTGATGGCCAGGTAGAGCCAGCAGCAGGCACACATTGGGGGAACACTGGTGGGAACCCCACATGGCTCTCTCTGGTGTGCAGGGAGCAGTTCAGGCTCAGGCTGCAGCTTCTTCCATCCTGCAAACTGAAAGAAAAGGGTTTTCCCAACCCCTGAGCATGATCCCTTCAAGGTAGACACTCCAGTTAACCAGTGTGCTACTAATGGCTGAACTCAGCTCTACCACCATTGAGAACCAACTGCCCTCCCCCACAAGTAAATGCCAAACATCACCCTCTCTACTCACACTCCCACTTCATCCTTGTTATGCTTCCCATTCGTCATCATCATTGTCAAATATCACTCTCCTGTCAGAGTTTAAACATCAATAGCAATACCTCCCCTATCCCTTAGCTGCCATGAGCTGCAAGTCTACAAAAAAAAAAAAAAAGAAAAAGAAAAAAAGCCTCTTCCCAGACTGGGAAACCACAGAACTACTATGTGAATGTGGCAAAACAAACTAGATCTCTGGTCTAGTGGCAAGAGTTTCCTCAAATTCATGGGCTCAACACTTTGTGTGCAAGGAGGACTCTGCTAGTTAGACAAAACCCTAGTCAAATGCTGGACAACAGTCCTACTTCCCTAGGTTAATGGGAGAGAGGAAGAGAAGGAAGTTTTATGCACGGCAGAAACTAAGACAATTGGCCTCCCCCAGCTAGATGTAGATGCTGTGCTGATGCTAGAGCTGTTGCATTTTGGCCTGTGCAGGGCAGGGTGAAGACTGAGTTCATCCTGCACTACACAGTGGGGAGCTTGGGAGCACAAATCCTCCTGCACAAAGCAAGAGGAAGAAAATGGTTCTTTGCAAAAAACCAAGGAATCCTGTTAAGCGTGTAGCACTGCTATTTACCCAGAACAGTGCTCCTGGAGGTGCTGAATGCATAGCAGGACACACTGACCTTCCCAGGAATCTGGGAGAAGGCAGCTTGGCCTCCAAACCAGAGCTGTGTCTCAGACTCTCCCTCCTGACCAGTGGTCTTCCAGGCTTGGGGGGCAATAGATCTCCCTGGCAGCAAATCTGAGAAACCGTTTCTGCCGAGCGAGGAGCAGGGCCTGCAACAGCAAGTTCTCAACCTCCACCAGTTTCTAACGCTTCACAGGGAAGTTCCTGGAAAAATCTGTAGCAAATGGTTTTCCAGCACCAAAGTAATACTGAAAAATACTTTTTCTAGTTACTTTCATGTGGTTAAGAGCCCTGAAGGTTCACTTCTCAGCAAACAGAGAGATGAGGGGCGGGGGGGAGGCACACCAACGCAAATGAAAATTCTTGTGGTTTGCTTTCGAATTTGCTGGCACTTCCCAGTGAGGTTCTCTTGTAGTATGGGGAGCTGGCTCACCACGTGTCCTGGCAGACAGTGATGACTTCTGCCCACCTGGAGACTCCTTGGCCCTAGGTCTTCAATTTGCACTGCTGAACACTGCATCAACATCTTCTCTCCACTATTTTCATGACCACAACACCACGTTTCACAGGTTCATCATAAAACACCTTCCAGAAAGCACTCAATGGACTTAGTGCTTGCACTAAAGAACATAATAAAAACATTTTCTAAACAGGAGGGATGGCCAACATGCAAGAAATTATCACAGGACAGAGATAGAAGTGAGTTTCCAGCATAGCAACTGCTGAAGCACCTGGAAGAAAAACAAAAAATCCACCCTGCTCCAGCACACAGCCAGCAGGTTGCTACCATGTCTGGGCAGCACAGATCACATGGGCAACCAGAAGTTCATCTAAAAAACAGGGATCATCTGAAATAGAATCAAGTTGTGCTGGACAACCAGAAAAAACAGGCTCCAGCAAGGTGGAATGCGTATCGTTTGGAGCACTCATTAGGAACCTGGGCAAAAATAGCCCAATATGGAGTGAAGTCATCTTTATTCAAAGATTTCTGTCTTTTGGCCACAACTTTTTAATTGGTACAACCAGCATTTCTTTTTGATAAACAAGAATACCCCACACAAATTAGTATTTCCAAGGTTCCAGTTACATTGATTGAATTGGATCTTATGCATCTTTCTCAGGCTGACGTCTGGCAGGATGATGGAATGAATACAGCAACTGTGGCAATGCTGGAAAAGAAAAGCAGGAATGGGACAGGTGGCTACTTTAAGCACAGCCTATGGAGCCCTGACATTAAATAGAAAAAAGATGCAGAAATGAAAACATAAGGGAAAAGTCACATTACAGCTGCATCTATAATTCTTTAAGATGTCACATCAAATTCTTTTAGATGAAAGACTGAAGTCTATAAAGGGGTTCTTCCTTAATAGTTTGCAATTATATAAAAAAAAAATCAACTCATTTAGGGTATTCAGAGGCACATAAAGAAAGGCACATAAAGAAAGGCCTGTAGGAGGTGTTGAATATTAGTCATTCACACCAATGGAGCAGAAAAAGCAATGCAATAGGACAACAGGTAAAGAAAGGAAGTTATAGACTCAAATAGCCTAGAAGATAAGAGCTGATGCAGTGGGAGAACAAAACAAACACGGAGGGGATGAAGCTGCAGATCACCAACAGTGATCTCTGACTCTCTGCTGACATTTTCTTTTGTTTTGAAATAACCCCCATCCAACAGATACAAAAATGGTGGATAAAATCCAAACGCAGCCACATAAAGACTTTTACAGAAGTAATTTTACACTGCTAGTTGTCCTTCTAAAGTCAGTATCTTTAAAGGGCAGAAACTTAACTATATTATCACCCAGTAGCAGCAGTCTTCTTTCTAGCATTTTATGCATGTGAGGTGTAAGACCCTGCATCTTTGCATGTTTTGCATTAAATGAGTCATTTACAAATCTTGTATTAGAGTAATGAAGGATATAGAAAAGGAGGATAATGGAGGATTATAGAAAACAGCTGTAAAATGCTTGGTCCTTCAAGCACTATACATTTGAATCTCACCATTTTCCCATTTACACTGTGTTTGTATTTCTCTAAGGGCACAGGAGACTGTGTCTGTTGCAGTAACAGTTTCGCACACGCACACATACACTGGTAACAATTAAAGACAAAGCAGCAGCACAGAATAGAGTTATTTTCACAGACTGTCCTTGCCATGGTCATTACCTGATTCACAAAGTTAAGGGACACAATGTTCTCTGGCTTCAGCTTTCTGAAAATTAACTGACCTACAAATAATTTTTTTAAAGTATTTTCATATCCTCTCTTGTTCTCTTCATCCTTCGCCTCCCTGGAGAAATATTTTTAATTACTTCGATTCACTCAAAATCAAGAGCACAAGTTTCTCATCAGGCAAAATCCATCCCTTACACTGCAGGGAAGCAGAACATAGCCTCAAACATTAGAATTTTGTTTCCTTAGACTGAAAAAGAAATCTTCAATGCAGTACCAAATCCTACGGATTAAGTTCTTCACAAACACCTGGTACCATGCAGACACTGTAGTCATGACAATACATATATGCACACATGCATCTCTTGGATGAAACTTAATTTCTACATGTCAATTTGTAACTCAGGAGTTTCTTGTGAACTGCCAGTGACAGCCCAGATAGACAACCATGGACAAGACCATTGGAAACAAACCAGTTCTGCTGGGCTGCAGCCATAGCTGGGAAACCCCATCAAGATCAGAGCTGACAGAGCCACCTCAACAGAAGCTGCCAAGTAACATAAAGTCAAAAATATTTCTATCAGCAACAGTATTCTGGGTGACCTGCAGCAGATGTAGAGCAGGCAGACAGCAGGAGTTTGACTATATGACCTTCATCAGTCTTATAGTAAAGCATCTTCTGGAGATGGGAAATTGGGATCCCTCTCAAGCCTGGACAGTATAAGACTGCTACTGCCAGGGTAACACTACAGACCACAATGCCACAGCAACTTCAGCCTCTCATTTGGTAATCAGAGATGCTGTAAAATTTATTTTTTCCCCAAAAACTAGGGAATGATAAAAACTTAGAAATGAGGACCAGCATTTGCCACTCCAAGCCTCAGCTCCAAGCAACAAAAAAATGTCAGATCTAAGCTACACTCACAATTTGGTTATGAACATAAGCAGAAAGAGTGAAAAAAGTTAAATGTATTTCACATGCCATACACATAACCCACCTAAGTATAAAGCCCAAGTTAACACAAACATTTGTAGCTTTAAGCAAACAGATCATATGTCTGTCCCTCCTTGATTTTACAACTGCATTTGTTCCAGCAGTACATGACTGTGGAACATCTACTCTAGAGTAGCTATATTCATAGCGAGGCAGCTCACAATCCAGCCAGAATTCTTTCCTAGGTCAAAGAAAGGAAAACCTGGGTCTAACCAGCTGTTTCTCAAGAGTGGTTCAAGGCAATAGTGGGGAATTAATGGACATATCCACTACATGAGAAAAACAGCAGCTGGCACCACCAAGAAAATAGATTTGAAAGGCTCTTTCACGTCTCTCCTCACCTACTTCAGACAGCACTGCACACAAGCATTTACAAGTCACGGACATGGGCAGTACCCAAGGAGCAAAGAGTGTAAGTACTGGAACCTGATTAATGGAAGACTAGGGAGACACACGGACAGCACACATGGGACACTGACACTCTATAGGAGTCGCCACCACAAACAGCTGCTGAGCAGAATTTGAATGCTGGGCTCATGGGAGCACCAACAAGCTGTGGTCTGCTCGAGATGGGGGTACAGCAAGAAAAAACTGAGGAAAACTGAATGTAAGTTATTTTATGTATATTTGCCCATGCTTTAGGAAAAAGAAAATCAATAAACAAAAAAATTACTTCACAGAAGTATGGCACATTACCTGCATTTTGCATGAGTAGCCATGAACTTTTATTTGCATTCTACTAGTATTCAATTTAGCAGCTTTAACATAAGCTTTTAATTAGTTTAGCAACTACCAGAAAAATATTCCTAGGTTGAAATAAATGAGTTCTAAACGCACATGTTGACCTACCCCTAAAGACTGTAGCATGCAAAGTGTTGCATCCAGTCCTTCTACTGAAATCTAAGTTAAAGAGTGTCAATTTTTTTAAGAAAGAAAAAGCCCTCATAGACAACCAAAAAACATCCCACATCCCCCTCCCAATTCAGAGATGCTATTTTTCAGTCTCAGTATAAAATCACATTAGTTCCTCTCAGATACAAGCTGAAAGAACAGCAGAGATTTAGGCTGAGAATAACATGAAAATTACAAAAGGAACAGTTACACCCAATTACTATTGTGATATCAGCTTCCTGTTATAATAATGACAATCTTCACTTTTGGTCACAAGGGCTTTTTCAGAGACTGAAGTAAATGCTTATGCAGATTTTTTAGTGACTGTGAAGAAGTTATTTCCTTTCCCCCTAAAAAAAATGCATAGCTCAAAATCCTACTGGAAATTAAATTTTAGTAAATACAATTTAAGTATCCAGTGCAAATTAATCCTGTACCTTGTTACAACAAGATACAATTTTATATTTTTATATTAACTCCCAGGCTTCTAGAATGTTTATGTGATATGAGGAATACGAAAGTTTAAGATAACTCGAGATTCACACTTATCTACAGCTGAAGTATAACATCTGATTCCTGTCCTGTCAATTCAAACACAATTCCACTACTAAGATGTAATTTACTCTCTAGTTTGATAAAGAAGAAAAAAGACTAAGAAGAATTAAGGACAGAATTTAAAACACTCTTGTTCAGTGCCACATTACTGCCCAGCTGCCAAGATGCCACATCTTGTCATGAAAAGGAGAACATTCAAGCATTTACTACTGTTAATAAATATTTCTATCACCCCAAAAACTCAAGGGAAAATACTTTTCTTCCTTCTGCAGGACAAGCATATTCCAAGCCATGCTCACACAGAACAATACCAAGAGCACCTTGTCAAATACACCGTGGGAGTCATGCCGTGACACAGAGAATCTATGTACATTCACTAAGCCAGTATCATCAAAAGTGACAGAAACATAGGAAGACTGGAGACAAGAGAAAGGGCTTAGGAGAGAGAACTGTCAGCAGGTATCAGCTGAAGAGCAATCTTCACCTCTTGCTTTCAGCCCCTGGAAAACTATGACTCACTTATTTTCTGAAGCAACTAAGAACTGAAATGACTTAAGTTGCTAACCTCAGGCATATTAGTGGGAAAACACATTCCGTTACATGCTTTGATGGAAGAACACTGCATTATACTGGAAACCTCCCAGAAAGGTTGAAACCAAAAAGGGAGGTTAGAAAGAAAAAAGTATAGGAAAAGGTTATGAAACAAACTCTCAACACATCTAGTAAAGAGAAGGCAGAGTGAACAACTTACCTGCCAGTGATGGATGCAAGTGGAACACCCAAGAGACTCCCGGCCTGAATTATCAGATCTATTTCAGTTACTAAAATAAAACCTTTCTCCTGCATTCAGCAGTGAGTGCCCTCATTTGAAAATCCCTTTTTTCCTCCCTGTAACCCAAAATACTTCTACACAAGCAGCACAGCTTGTAGAGACTTGCACCACATTAACTCAGTTGGTCAGAGCATGGTGCTAACAACGCCAAGGGCACAGGTGAGATCCCTGTATGGGCCATTCACTTCAGCATCTGATTTGATGAGCCCTGCAGATTCCTTCCAATTCAAAATATTCTGTGATCCTCACCTTTAACGCATTTCCCACAGAATAACCCAGGCAATCTTATAACAGCTCATTCTTCAGCCATCTTTCATTAACCAAACAATCTGGACTGAAAACAGCCAGAGGATGACTAAGATGTTAATCCTGGAGGTCTTGGTAAATGGCTGGGCACGCAGAACTCCTAACACAGAGGTAAAATTTACTCAAGCAAACACAAAATTTTGTTACAGGACAGGCCAATCTTATGAAATTCCCCTATTTGTTATTACAAACTTTGCTGTCCTTCACCTTGAAGGCAAGCTGCCTTTTTAGACTTTTCTCTTAACAAATACATCACAACAGATACTTTACCACAGCAAAGCTTCAGCAAGTCCCATCAAAACAAAACTGCACTGTATCTGCTTCCTCTGATCACTCCAACAATATAATGGGAAGTCATACTGCTCAGTAATTCACTGCTAGATGACACATGGATCAGAGGTGGACAAGCATGACCTATATAGAACACGAAAAACAGAACACTAGCTCTACATACAAAATGCAAAAAGGACTTTTTGCCCAAGCTCTATTTGGCAAAACAGAATTTCCCTCACTTAAAGAAGTGCAAATATTTGTTCAAATCGAGATAAATACATTATTCCCCGTTCTCAAAACCTGAAACCAAGCAGTATTCCCAAATCAGGATAGAAGCTTTGCAAAATGGGTTCAATAAAAATAAGGTGATGAACAGATCTAAAGAATCCTGGAATACAAGAAGGAGGAATTAAAATTTTTAAAAAGCAACCAAAAATCCCACCCCAACGTTACAAACTGAATCTCAGGAATTCAGCATAACACTGATGACAAGGTAGTTGACTTGATATTCTTACACACATTACACCATTCCACAGACACCATTCCACTTCCTTGAAAGACACTACAGTTACTACAGTTAGTATTCAATGGACAGATCTTCCCCTTCAAAATGTTCTTATATTGGCATGGGCAGGGGACATGTTTTACTACAAATATTTATAAAATCCTCTGGAGAAAATGAAGCATGAAACTTCCCCACTTCTCATATTCATCGTTGTACAGCATATAGTATGTTACTGGCAGTAAGTAGCCTGTGAAAAATCCTAAAACATAACTTTTTCTTAAAAATAGACGCACAAACAAACCATGTCTAGAAATCTTCACCCAAAAAAAGGCACCCTTTGCTCAAAGGAAAGTTTGCTTGAGGGGAAGAAAAAAAACCCCACAAAAGTGACAAGTGTGTAACGTTCCACAGCCCATCTAGAACTGCTACAGCCCACTCTAAATTACACTGTCAGTGGCTGTTTATGCTCCAAGGAAGTACAGTAAGTACAGTGCAGCCCATTCAGGTTGTTGGAATGCCACTGATCATACGCTCAATTGCATCTATTCATTAGAAAAATTCAATCCACAACAGCAGCTGCATTTACCACCACACCCCAAACGCCACCCAGTTGCCCCAGGTGATTCCAGTGGTTTCCCAGCCCACAGGATGGATGCTCCACACTCTCATCCCCCTGCAGTGACTGCAAGTTACACTTCCAAGTCCGAGGACTTTTATTTACTAAAGAATGGCATATTAGGAGTGCTTTTGGCTTCAAGCTTTTACAAGGAAAAAGGTCTGGTCTTTTGCAGTCATGTTCTACGAGTTTCAAAACTATTTATGCTGCACAAATTATTTTTGATTGAAACTCACTAAATTACTGTTGAAAAGATGACTTAAGCAAACAACACACAAGTTACTCCATGTGTTTCAGAAAAACAATGACTAAATATGTGTGTTACTTTGTTTTCTATCCCTCAAAAAAAAAAAAAAAAAAAAAGAGACGTAATCCTTGCTTCTTTGAGGTCAGTAGTGAAGTCCTCATTACGTTTAGAGGATCTATAAGAGGATCTATAGATTTAACTATAAAATCATAAACTACCTAATGGGTGAAAAATAAATCTTTCTGAAAGAAAACAAGTAATTTGAAAGAACACTGGCAACTTCCTAACCAATAAAAAAAAAAAGTCTGTTTTCACATGTAATACTTATGATGACTGTAACTAAAATGCACAAGAATTTGATATTTACTTCATGAATTACAGTGCATTTCACATATTTGTTAAGTTTACCAAATGGCTTATAATGAACTTCCTGGCTGTGTGGGTCTTTCACAGAGGAAGAGAAAACTAATAAAATGTTATTATTCCTTTTTATTTAATAAAACCAATTTCAATTTCATCTCAAAACTTAAGAGTCACTTAGACAAAACAGGGAGCTACAAACCCCAAGCAACATCTCTTGTAGGATGTGAAATGGTTGTTGTTAAAATCTATCCATGCTACAGATATGATAGATGAGTGGAGCCAGTGAGAGTATTAAACACAAGTATCCTTTCACTAGCCTCTAAAATACTTTTTCTTTTCAATTGTCATTGCTTCCCTTCACCCTTCTGAAAATCCTTATTGTGTGCTAATAAACTGAAGAAGAATCCTGATCCTTGCATGGTGTCCACCACAACAGATTACCCACAAGGTTGGTGTTACTTTTCAGTGCTCCATCTAGAACACCAAAAAAGCATCAGCCCAAATCCAACTGGAAAACAGAGTTCCCATAAGATCAGACTGAGTGTTATAGCCATCTATTCCTTTTCCACAGCTTCCTAGAATGGTTACAATTACAGCTTCTTACGACAAATTGCCAGATGCTTCAGGATGCTTGCAGCTGCTGAACAGCTGATTCGTATACCATGAAGCAGGATCAGGAGGAGTAAGATTTTGTATTCTGCAGGCTTGCTCTAGGGGAAGGCTCAAGTAGACCATTAACTACTCATGGACTGAAATCCTTAACCTCGAAACAGCTGCTCCTGGCATTTGAAAGGGAAGTGTTGGGTGTGGGCTTCAATGCCCGTTTACCAACCTCACACAGCATTGGGTTCAGAGGTAAATGAAAACATCCCCAAAGAAACTGAAGCTGCCTTCACTTCTCTGTTAAATCAGAGATCTGTTAGCTGCCTACAGGAATACAGAAGATTGTCTACGTGGTAGGCATTTAAAGGCTTTGATTCCCAAACAGGGACAGGGTACCTTGGGATTGCTGATTTACTATACATCATGGTATGAAACAGTTCAGCATCTGATTCAAAACAGCTTAGGCACCAGGGGGAAAGGAACAATCTAGAGGTGGTAATCAGGTCTGTCACCCTACACCATGCCATCCCCAAGATCAGATACCATTCACACTATCTAAAGAAGCTCCACTCATTCACAAATCTTTGGGACAGAATATCTTCATATGGTCTGGACTCACATTAGGAAGCTCAGCATTTTTATTCACAGGATTCCAGTCTTGAAACCCCTGTCTGGACTCAAGCCAAATGTGATCCTGGTTAAGCCTAGGTGTGAGTGCCAAACACCCCTAAGGGATAGTCCCCATTGCCAGGCAATGAGTCACAGCTAGGGAGAAATGACAAATGGGAGGATGGCAGGATCATGACCAATGAGGAGGGGCAAAGAAAACCCAAATTTAAGGAGGTAACAAAAATCTCCACATCAGAGTCAGAACTAGGCTCAATGCTCTACAAGAAGCAATACTGTTGTATGAACGCTGAAGTCAAAATAGCTGAATTCATAAAAAAATTTACACATATAGTTCATTACACTGCCTTGAATACCAAGGCATTTTAACAGATGTTCAGGTGTTTCTGTTTTACACATTGGCTTAACATTGCTGTGCTGTAGTGTGCTCAAAGTACTTTCCAAGATTTCAGTCCAACAAGCCAAGTTCTATGTGTGAACAATTTGTCCATGTAACCTACCAAATGTGCACTTCCAATCCAGAATCCAGCTGTGCTCATTTAACCCTGGCTCACGTGCACAGGCAGTGTTCCCATCCTAAGCAGCCAGGGAAATTTAGAGGGTAGAGTTCTAAAAAACACTGTTTTCACAGCGTACTAGAGATCAGAGAAAATCCTTGGTTCCTCCAGTTAAATAATTCAGTACAGCATCTTGGTTCACTGGACTAGGAAGCGTTTAGATGTACTGCAGAACTTCTTATTAGATATGCAATCTACTCTAGCTCTGATTATCTTGTATAGCATAAACTCTTTGGCATACGAGCAGCACTAATTAATATTTATATAGCTCCAGGGAAATGCATACTGTTATACTGTTTGTAATAATGCTTGATGATAGTTTTGTTATACAGAATAAGAAGAGAGTCTAGGAGAGTCAAGAGACTCACACTCTGCCATGAGTGAATGGGAGCTAAGTTTTGAAATCAAGGAGACGCCACTGAAAGCACTTCAGTTTTAAATCTCTCCAGTTTGTATCAAGACTATAAATGGAAATGTTTCAGCTTGTCAATAATTGCTATTCAATCACATGGGACAAAACTGCTCCTACAACACTCAGAATCTGAACCCAAATCAGCACTTCTCCAAAAAGCAAAATTTTGAACGATTCCTGGACAGAGGTGAAAGTTGATACCAACACTGGAAGCCCAAGTAAGGTGAATGCAGCTCAACACAAAAAGACTGTGTTCTGCACCAAGTGAATGGTCTTTGAATTAAGAATACATTCTAGCATCAATCCCAGGATGACAAAAAAAAAGCAACTCTACATCAAGTCTCTCATCTGAGTAGCGCTACCACCTTTTAACAGAAGCAGAGAAGTGAGGAAGAAAAGGTGTGGACAGAATCACTGCTGTCAGCTGAACATCCCTCCAAGCCCTTCTGCTTCTGGCTAACAGGAAATGAACTCCTTCAAATACCATATATTGTGTCTATCATTTCTTACTTAGTTGCTCTTGACAGTGAACTGGGCTTAGATATGCTAGATGAAATTCCACCCTATTATTCACAGCTAAGGCTTGTTATTAAGTATTGCAGGGAAAATGAAGAAACAAAAAAAACAGAAGACAAAAAAAGATTAAAAAAAAAGACAAGCTACCCTGTTCAGTCTCATGTATCAACTGGAGAAATCACAGAAGAATCCAACAAGTCACCATGACTATCTTTAACATAAATGAACCCCACACTAGTCACATCTGTCCCCAGTAAGTCCATCTACTCTGCTGCTCATACAGCAACACGACTGCCAGAAGAATCACTGCATTTCTATGATTTTGACAGAAATAATTTCTTCAGTCCAGGGTATAAACTTGTTTTGACAGCAGTGACAATCCCCCTCCCAGCTCACACGTACCTGATCACAACCTGCATTCACCAGTTCCTGGAGCATCTGCCTGTTGACTTCCACGGCTGCTGTAGCGCCCGACTCATTAGCAAAGGGCAGCAAAGAATACCTGATTTCTCGCAGAGCTTTCTGATATGGTCCAAACTTGGGTGTTTGTCTCATCTGCTGTTGCCTTGCAGCATCCTTCCCTATTAAAATCTTAGGGTCCAGAGAAGTTTCACTGCCTGCTCCAATCGGTAGTCCCTGACCTGAAGATTTGGATGGCTGCTTTAAACCTTCTCGAATCTCTTGCAACCTTTGTCTGCTGTTTCCAGAATACGTTGTAGCAGGAAAAGTCTTTGGTCTCATTGTTAATCCAGTTTTCTCTGAGCATAAATACAGCTTTATTCTTTGTTTCTTTTAAATTATTTCGAAAAGTGTCACTTGATGGTATCAGTTTCTTGTAAACATAATCCTTCAAAGAGAAAAAGAAAAGGCAAAATTCTCAAGAGATTTCTGCCAGTGTTTTACTTCAGCTCACAATCTTCACATTTCCTACAGAAAATGAAAATCTGTGGAATCATCATTTTGCAGACTGAGAGTGTCTGAAACAAAAGAAAATAAAAAGTACATTCAATTAAGTTGATATTTTAAATGCCTCTGAAGGGACAGCATGACAATTCATCAAGTGCAAATTAATCAGTTTAACCTCTTAAGTTATCACAGCTGGATACCCTTTAATGATTTTCACTTTATCTATTTTCAATAACAGGATTCTAGATGGCTTCCTCAAAATAACCAATAAATAGTTCATTTTTCTTTCAAGTTTAATTTTCAAAGTAAATTAAAATAAAACCCCGAAAAACTAAGGTTTAGAAAAACTAATGTAAGAATTTTACAGTACCTAACTGTGGCAAGTTTCCTACCCAATTGCATAACCAAAGTCTGGACAAGCCTATCCTATTTCATAATTAGGGAAGAGTATGCTCATGAAATGTTTTTCCCCCACTTAAGATTTTGTTTGTTTTACACTAGCTGAGCACAGTTTCAGAAGCTTATGAAAAAGATTTATAATGGAAATATTGATGACTCTAACCATAGCAACTTCTAGTATTTCAATAACAAAGTGAGTAACAGAAAGACAAGATATTTTTCCTTTCCACGTGAATAACTTTGCAAAGCCTGAAGGTAACAACTCTCACCAAAACTGGAAGGAGGAGGGGGGAAAAATAGAGGACAGCGTATATGATATTTCATTAGCTGTGCCTTATAGAGCAGAAAGGGAAAAAAGGGGAAAATGGAGCCACACAGTAAGAGCAGAAGATGAAGAACAAGATCATACAGCATCCCAACACAGAAAAAAGACTTTGACACAGCTTTATGCACCTCTTCTGACATGCAGCAGAGAACATCTATGCAGCATAGCTGTGCTACTGTACAACTTGTGGTCTACATGCAGCACGAAGTTACAACAAGAATCCCACCTTAACTAAATCTTTATGCATCACTGTAACAGACACATGAAATAATGGTGCATTTGGAACAGGATTAAAAAAACAGCCTAATCAGAAATGCAATGTAGCTATTGATGCTGCTTATGCAAGTTGGCTTCTTCTGCTGCCATTGGCACTTGCAAAGTGACATCTGAATGGTGCTTCAGCCACTGTGCTGGTAAGGGAAGAATTCTGTTCAGTGGTTTCCAAATCGCAAATACAGAGGATGGTAACACACAGCATGTTTCTCTCCAGCTCTCAGAAGTCAAATGGATTTTTTTTTTAAGGTGCTTCACTTTTGATCATAGCATGTTTATCAATGAAAAGAGTTTCTCCGGGAAGTATTGTTTTGTATTTTCACATGCTCATACAAAAAACTTGTTTTATTGTGATAGCTCTATCATTTCCCAACAAAACAATAATTTCCATATATTTACCATCACTTCTCACTGCCAAGCAAACAGCTTCCTACTGTGAAGCCCAACAGAATCTGGGCACATTCACCTCTGAAGCCCACCACCACTTCCTCATCAATACAGAGTCTGCTTCAAGCTCTCCTCTGCAAACAAGGTCTGAAATGCAACAGTGCAGTCTGACCCCAGACTCTCCTATGATAGTTCACCAGTCTGAAACGCAGGAGCACAGATTAATCACTTGAAATTAGCCCATGTCAACATTTTTTGTTAAGATTTAAATGCTCCCTTAACTGAAAAACACCTATAACGTGTCTGAGGTCTTGAGTTCCTCTGTGCTCTCTATGAATATCCGGCAACACCAACTCTTAGAGGAGTGAGAGTGACACGTGCCAATGCTTTTAAGGGAAGTGCTAAAGCTGTTCAGCCAGATTTTGACATTTCCATAAATCAGCTATTGGTCAGTAGCAGACCAAGCTTTCATTGTCCCAAATGAAGACAAAGCAACTGCAGATTCTTTTTTTTTAACTTGGACAGAATATAGCAAAAGATAATACACAGACTTGGTAAAAAATAAACACAATAGTACTGCAGCCTTCTTCAGATTACGTCATAACTAGCTAGTGCTTAGAAGATATAGAGCAATTAATTGGTCTATAATTGTCTTTCTTTTCCTGACAGCAGCAGGCACCATATGGCTGGGTTTAGGCATCTGGGTTGTTCTTCCTTTTCAGTCCCTGTGCCAATCCTCAGGCCTGGGACACACTGGGAAAGCTCACATGCTCCCCACCTTTTTGCAGCAAAAGACTGCTTTCCCACTTACACACATGCTTCACATAAAGAACTGCTGTGACCTTTAGTCTAAGCTCGAGTCTAATAATGCTGGGTCAAGCCAGCTGGCAACTTCCTCAGCTTACATTTACAATACTGCTTAAACCAGAAAGAAATGTTGCTCGTTTAGACAGTATGAATGAGAGCAGCAACAACAGTAAGTACTGGAGCTAACTGCAAACTTGTTTCATATTTTGCAGAGTTTTTTTCCCTTTAACTAAACACATAAGCAAAAAACCTGGAACACTAAATACTACAGATGATTTACAAAGAAAAACAAGCTGCTGGCTTTTTAAAATCTTCCTGTAATTTGCATTTTTAGCAAAAAATAAAAGGGTTGTATGCTTTAAACGATATGCAGTGTGTCTCATTCTAGGCATTTTTAACTGTACTTCTGGATTTGGATAACTTCAAATCCTTCCAATCTGCACCCTGTCTACAGCATGACTGTATCAATAGCCTTCCTGCCATCAGGAAAAATTATTTTTGAGTTGTTAGCCATTCTGACTAAACAGTCCTAAGATCTTTTCAAAACTATTATATGATCTGTACTAATTAGAAGCTTTTCCATTATCCTGAAGACATGACATTCCAAGTAAGTGCAGCATTACTTTAATTACATCAAGTTAAACAATTTTTGAGTTACTAATTCTTTTGTTTAATTTGAGAAATACCAATAGCTGCTCTGGCAACAATCAACCAACGAACAACACTGAAATTATATGCTGATGTCTATTGTCCCAGCAGGACTATCTATTTATTCACTCTCCTGTTTCTGCATTCACCAACAAGCTGCTAAGACGCTCTGTAGAGCTGGGACACAGGCAAGAAACTAAAGCTCGCCTGAGCTGGTGAGCTGCTTCCCTGTAACTGTGGAGGCACCGGAGCGAGCTGAACTTGCAATCATTACAGCAGGAAGGAGTAAAGTTTTAAGAAACTGCTATAACTGCCTTCCCTCTCTCAGTCTAGAGGTATCACTTTGGGGTTTTTTCGGAATACAAGTTCAAGGAAGCGGGGACTGCTCACCTTGTATTGGAGGTCTATGATGGGGGGGGGAAGCGCTTCGGGAATTTCATTATTATACAAACCGTGCTTCTCTTTACAAGTGGGCACGTTGTGGAATTGAGGAAAAGTGGAAAGGGGATTTTCCCTAAAACGACTGCTGCTCTCCTTCCTCTTGCTAACAGAACTGTCCAAAAGTGACGCTGTGCCCGTGTCCCACTGCCAGCCACAAGCACTGGCCCAGCGCAGGGCTGTGGCGAACAGCTCACCTTCCCCACGCACAGCAGCCCGGCAGCGACTGACCGCAAAGCCCGGACACTCCGAGAGAGCCCTTTCTGCGTCACTCGCGCCAGTGCCTCTCCCGGGGAAAGGGCTATTTCAACACGCACACCGCTCACGAGGCAGCGGAGAGGGTGGCGAGCTGCTGGGTTTTGGCAGTGACCTTCAGCTGACTGGGAACAGCGGGCCCCCGCCGCAGCCGGCCGGGACCCCGCGGGCTCTGC
This sequence comes from Entomyzon cyanotis, assembly GCA_024500445.1. Classification (NCBI taxonomy): domain Eukaryota; kingdom Metazoa; phylum Chordata; class Aves; order Passeriformes; family Meliphagidae; genus Entomyzon; species Entomyzon cyanotis. The sequence continues at coordinate 71,454,169 of JAKEPQ010001016.1, read as the reverse complement.
ATGTCCCCGCCCGGCCCCCGGGCCCTCGCTCCCGGTGACACCCGCCCGGCAGCCTCTGCCCCGGCGGCTCGCCTGCCACCCCCGTGCCGCCGGCAGCCCCTTCTCCCCCGCTGCCTTCGTGGGCAGACAGCTCCCAAAATAAACTCCGGCCATTTATTAGCAGCTCCGGCCTGCTGGGACAGAGGCCTCGGACAGGCGGACCCCCTCCCCGCTCCGCCGGGGCTGAGCCGGGCTGTCACTCGAGCGTCCGGAAAATGTCGGAGGTGCGGGCAGGGCGCCCGGGCTGCCCCCGGGAGCGGACGCTCACACGGGACGCTCATTCCCGCTTCGAGGACCGACCCACCTCCGCTCACCCGCACCCCCCGCTCCTCCACAGGACTTTCCCTTCGGCGCAGAGCAGTTTTGGGGGATGGGGAGCTCTCCCACCCGGGGCTGAGGGGGGAGCCCGCGCCCGCCGCGCCCGCTCCGCTCACCTCCCCGGGGCGCCCGGCGCCGCCGCTCTCCCTGCGGGGCTCGGCACGGCGCGGCTCAGCGGCGGCGGCGGCCGCGGCGGCGCGGGCCGCTCACCATCTTCCCTGCTGGCCGTCCCGGGCGCCGAGTGCGGGGCGCAGTCGGGACATTCGCTACATTGTTGGCATTCCATTCGCTCCACGTGACCCGCGGCGCCCGCGTCATCCCACTCCCCTCCCGGCGCATTCCAGCGGGGGGAGGGGCTTCCAGGGCGGGAAGGGCCGGCGGGGCTGGCGCTCCCTCAGGGCACCGCGGTGCCGGGGTCGCCTGCCCTCCGCCCGCCCCCCCCCCCCCTCGGGGCGCCCGGCCGCGGCTTGGCAGGCGGTGACACTGCTAAAAACGCACCCCGTGGCACAGCAGCTCCTTGCTGGGTTCCGGCGGGACAAGGGTGGCTGAGGCGGTGAGGGAGCGGCACTGCCTCCGCTTGTTGAGGCAAAAAGGGTTGGGGTAGAATAATGGAATGGCTTGGGTTGGAAGGACCTTAAAGGTCATCTAGTTCCAACCCCCCTGCCCACGGAGGGCACCTTCCACCGAACCAGCTGCTCAGAGCCCCATCCAACCTGGCCTTGGACACCTCCAGGCGTGAGGCTCCACAGCTTCTCTGGGCAAGATATGTGCCTTTGAAGTGCTCTTCCTATCCCACCATGCTCCAAACTCACTGAAACTGAAAGGTTTGAGCTGATAACCTTTATTCCTACCAGTATTCATTCCATGCTGGACTAACCAGGCATACAGAGTGGCAGCACTGTCAATGCCTACCTGGGGTCTCCTTTTGGTTTCTGGTTTGCTTGGATTCTTTTGAGGGGGCTACTTGTTTTTAATGTTGTTTCATCATGGTGAGAGACAAGGGGCCTACTGGAAGAGGGCACACAGGGAATTCACATTTGGAACAAAAATGAAATGGGTATTTGCATGAAAAGTTCATGTTTGATCCTGTTATGGATGGACCTGGAACCAGAATCACAGAATCACTAAGACAGGGAAAGATCTCTGAAATCATCAAGTCCAATCATTAACCCAGCACCAATGTGTTCACCAGTAAATCATATCTTCTAGTGCCATATCCATGTACCTTTTGAACACTCCCGGATTAGTGACTTCACCACCCTCTCCAACAGCCTGTTCCAATGTGCAAACACCCTTTCAGAGAAGAAATTTTTCCTAATATGCAATCTAAACCTCCCCTGGCACTACTTGAGGCCATTTCCTCTTGTCCTGATGCTTGTTACATGGGAGAAGGGACTGACCTCCACCTCACTACAACCTCCTTTCAGGCAGCTCTAGAGAGTAATAAGGTCCCCCTATGAATCTGTTTTACATGAAAGCAGGAATATTATTATTTAGATATGTCTCTGGTCTTCAATAAAGACAATTCACCATGAGAAATAATCCCCACACTCCCAAATACAGTAATGCTTGGATCTGGGAGGCTGGCTCTGACCCATCAGCATGAGAGATATGCATATTAGTCATAACCAAGGGGTATTAATACAGAGTAAAAACCATGAGGAAGTAAACTTTCATATATACAGGCATGTATCTTTAGATCATTAACATGGAAGAAGCCTGCAGTCCTGAAATTCTTCAAAATTCTTAAAAATCCCATTGCAGAGGCTGAGAGGTGCTTGTTGTAGAGTTGCTCTGTTTGGCAGGGAAAATGTCAGGCTTGCAAACTGCTAAGACATATTTAATCATGTGACGAGCCCCACTGTCTTCCACTGGACTGCGAGCATGTATAAAGAAAAGTCTGTGCATAATTGTCTTTCCAGGATGGGAGCTATATTTACAGCCTTCTTCAAGCCATGTAAGTCTATGCCCATGAGTCTTATTTTTGTAAGTAATAGACTCATGGGCAGTCCTGTCTCAGGATATTTGTCTGAGCTTGTTTATCATAATTTTTTTCAATGTCTTCCATGTGAAGCTGTCAATAGTGCCTATACAAGAATACTGCTTATAAAAAAATAGTGCTTTTAAAAGTGCTGGTTTGGGAGGAGAATAGAGTGCTACATTTCATGAGCAAAATGCAGCCTGGTGCACAGAGATAGTTTAGCATCTCATCTGAGGGCAGTCTGTTACTGTATATAAATTGCTGTCAGAATTTCAATAGTGTCATTGACTGGAATATATTGTAGGGCAGGACGGGGCGGAAAGAGGAAGCCTCTCGCTCTGGAAAGCTAAAGATAATGGAATCTATTAGATTCAGACCAGATTCCAGCATTGGCAGAATATTGCAGGATAATGTGGCTCATTTTGCAATCTTCAAATACCTGCAAAACTGAAGTAAATTTGAAATTATATGACAGATGCAGCATGGCTTCATTTTCTGAATTACTGCTGTGCTTATCCGATGAAGCATAGCAACATGATTGCCCAAACCAGACATTGCTCAATGGCTTGAGACCTTTTCCCAACAAAGTTCAGGCTGGTTTAAAGGAACAGCATCGAGATAAAAATTGCTTACTCTGTGCTATTATACTCTTTTGTAAGATTTGCTTGTCACCACTTTCTTAAATGTAGGTAATTAAAGCACATCTTTTAATTTATTTTTTTCCTTTGGAATAGTTTGTTTTCCTATTGCATTCTGATCCATCTGGGAATGAGACTCAGCTGCACTATTTTGCTTCCTGGTTCCAGCCAGCTGCACTTTCTGAATTTCTTGCATTTGCAGAGTTCCTGGGATAGAATTCCCACCATGAGCAGCAGGTACAGGTGAGAAGGGTTGCATCCATTCTCTAGAAAGTGCCTATATTCAGCTGGTGCAACACTGATGTAGAGAATCTGTAGACTTTTTCTGCTTTTACCCTTTCGAAACCCAAACTATTGGAAATTGTGTTCCTCAGAAATTCTAGGGAAATTGAAATCAGCTAGGTTGTTACAACAACTTGGTTAAAACATGATTTGATCTTTGAAAGTTTTTTGGAGATTACTGTGAAAGTCATCTCTTTGGAAATCACTGTCAAGTCTTTCTTTCCAGCTATCTTCTCCCAAGTAAGGTACCTCCAGAAGGAAAGATGCTCCACAAAATGAGCAATGCAATTTCTCTCTGTGCAGAGCAGCAAATCTGTTCCCAGACTAGACTATGAGATAATAATCGACCATGAGTAAGGGTCATTGTGTTTATTCATGGCTCGGCTTCAGTGAGTGATGCTGCTGGATCTGTGGTGATTACAGCATTCACCTCCTGACTTGCCTGAGCAGCTGTCTGCCCCGCTGTGTGGGCAAGTGGGAAGGACCACAGATCCACTATTTCACATTCTTTCTCCTTCCACCCACCTATAACAGCGAGGGAAGTGGGAGCTCTGTGCAGCTCCATCCTGACATATAACGCTGTGTGTTGCCTCATCCCCTCCTTGTACTCTTGTTTCACTGTTTGCTGGGCCACAGTGTCTCTTTCTAAACTATTGTATTTGGAACAAATTACCAAATCATGCTGCTAAAAATATTCCTAACAACCAAATAATTATGATGTGGGTGGATGAACTTTTTCTTTACACAGTACTAATCACCAAGAAAAGCTTGAACCCGTTCAGAAAACTTGTAGAAGATAAAGCAAGAATATCATCAGCAATATCTAGTTCTATGCTAGTTTTTTTCAAAAAGAGGAACACACACGTGAAATAATAGCAAACGTGAACATGTGTGTGTGTGTGAGCATACAGACACGAGGAATTTGCTGACAGTGACATCCTGTTTAGAATAACAGTGACATATTTAGAACAAACCAGTGTGACATAAAATGAATGATGTGCAAGGAAAAAAGACTTTATAACGTCACTGAGATGTTCTTGTTTCAACACACTGACTTTCTTTGCAGAGTAATACTGGGGAATAATTTTTCCCAAATCACCAACACAAAACTAGTTTGAAACACCAGTTCTGAGTTCTCCAGCACATTACAGACAATATAACCTATATGTGAATATAATATACATGTTTAACCCCAATGCAAAATTGCATTTCTGGCGGTCATAGGCTCAGTGCTTCAATAATTGAGTAGGTAAAAAAATGAACTCTTACCAAATTCTAAATATGGTTTAGACATGCTTCCCCCTGCCCCTTAGGGATATGCCTATGGCACCTATCACAGCTCTCTTTTGGAGTGGCAAGGATGCAGGAAACATGACCTGGTATTTCAGAAATTCATTTTATTTCAGCACAAAGTAGTGAAATAGGACATATCTGACAGAGAAACTGCCTCAGCTTGCACACAGACTCTGGTTAACTGGGCAAGGCATTCTGGATGCTCAGACTGCCTTTACAGCACTCTCAGGTTCAAAAGGTTCAAAACTGAATTTCACAAGGACCCATGTTCCTATGTACTCTGCTCCCAGCCCCAGACTTTGTATCAATCATTGACTGCAGCTGGAGCCCAGCAGAGCCCAAGAGGACTGTAGGAATGTCGGGACTTTGCGTGGAATTTCACCAGTGTGAGCCAGTTGTGCTCTCCATTTGGAACTGAATTGCTGAGCCAGTTGCACCCTCCATTTGGAAATGAATTGCTGAAGTGTTCAAGTCCCTGCAATCAGCTTGATGGCATCACTTTGTTCAGATGCAATGCAGATGGCTTTTGAACACCACCACCCAATCTGGAAATTTTTTAGGCAGTGCCCTTCTGATCCCGGAGAAAAAGAGAAGGGTAATGCAGGACCTGGTAACAGGTCTGGGCATCCAGCAGCCATCAGTCTAGCCTGCAATTATCTTTTCACCAAAGGCCTGGCACAGCAGCATCTCCCAGCATAATAATACCCCCACCACAGCTTTGTCCTTCCTGCCACAGATGCTCTGAATGATTCACGCTCCGGACAGAAGGAAAAGGTGTGGGAGGAACACATGCGTATTCAAAGCCCTTGACTTGGTGCAGAAAATGAGGGACTTTGTAACTGGTGATGACAAGGGTAGTTTACCAAAATGTCTGTGTGGTAGAAAAAAAATTGAAGGAGTTGTGAGGAATTCCTATCCTGAGGGAACAAATTAGGCACTTCTCCAGTTCTCTGGAGAAGAAGATACAAAATAATTCCCAGAGCAACTGTCATCGAGGTAAGGATTTGGGGCTAGGAAACTCCTGAAGGATTACAGCATGCAAAAGCAGCACCAGAGCACATGGTGAGGAAAGAGCCACATGTGTAACCTATGGAGACTACAGAGTGCCCATGCCCCATGCACACACACACAGCCACCAGTGCAAGGGCATTTTGCAACAGTAAGGGACCATCCATGGCTTCAGAATGCTGACACACCACTGAAATGTTTCATATTGGTTTGGGTGAGGGGATGGTAGCCAGGTCTGTAGAGCCAAAGATAACATAGATCAGCTTTTTTCCACTCCCTGTCCCATTTTGGGACTGACAGCAAACCATTTCACTTCTCCACCTGAACTTCCCTGCCTGTAAGGAAAGAGGGGTAATTCCCATGTTTTGGAAATCTCTGGATGAATAGCTCTTACTGTGACCTATCATTATGTTAAATTGATGTGTCAAAGCCCAGCATCAGAATTCAGCATTAATTTAAAAGAAAGCTGTGTTCATTTCTCTGATCATTTACTGTACCTATTTAGAAGGCCTGATAGTAAAGCCCTGTGCAGCTCTACCCATGAGTAACTCATACATAGGGAAAGATCCAAGTCTCTGTTTAAAGATCTGATCCCATTAGATAAGACCCTGAAATGAGAGACAAAATTTACTCATGTGACAAAGACTGCAATTTATTCATATGAAGCCTAAAATAGCAGTTTTTACTGCTTTACTGAAAATGGGTATTTTCAGTTAATTAGTTACTTGCTTGCAATTAATGCCTGGTCACTAAAGCTAAATGTCACATTCCCCAAAAGCAGCACTAGGAAGGCACCTTCTAGACACCTCACCAGAGAAATCTGATGGGAAATTGTCAAGAGGGAGACAAAATGCAGTAGTCACAGCAGGGGATGCACACAGCTCATATCCTCAGGGTTAGTTAGGAACCCATGTCCATTTGGTGGCAAACCAGACTGAGTCACAGGCATTTTACCACAATTATTCCCAACCCTTCCCAGAGCTAAAATCCAAAAGCATTTCAGGAACTCTTAAGGTGTCCAGTTCTTAGAAACTTACCAAGATCCTGCTTGTCCTAAGGAGAGACAATAAGGTATGTCTACAGAGAATAAATATGTTAACAAACGAGATCAGCAGTGAGGGCTGTCAGTCCAGTGCCCTTGGAAGATAACACTAGATAGGCTATAACCATCTCAGTGTACAAACATAGAAATGGTTCTCTCTCAGCTAAAGGCTTGAATGGAGTTCCCGAGTCAACACATTTAATAGGATGCCTTACCAAAAGCCTTACAAGGAAAAGCAATACTGCAGAAAAGGACTTAGATATCAATTGAACATATTTTGGTTTCCCAGCATATTGTGTGGTTTGGACTACATGTGGGTCTCAGAGGAAACCCTTCCTCTTCTGAGATATTGCAGGATCTGACAGAATCTGTAAAAGGAGGGAAATATAGCTGGAAGATTATAAAAAAAATAGTGACCATGGTAATGAGCCTTGGATCAGATCTTTGAAAAGACTTGGATCTTTCCCTGTAAGCCTTGTTATTATGACTAAGTCAGCTCTAAAGGGAAAATATAACAGCAATGAATTTCAACTGATTAAATTCTGAGAGAAACCGGACATGGAACAGAGTAAAGGAAGGAATGGAATAGAAAAAGAGGCAGTGGCATATGTTAAGAAGTACTATTAATGTGTATTCAAAGACAATTAAAATAAAAATACAGATGGGTAAGGAAGTACATGGATAAGACAAAGACACAGTGCAGAAGAAGAGAACTAGGCAGATTGCAGACGGTCATCAGTAATGCACAAGGAAAAAGGGGTGACTCGATATAAAACATGGAAGTCAAGCTGTAAGAGATTGAACTATGTGCATTCAAATACTCCAGATACACTGAATAAGACTTCAGTGGAAATAGGGAAACAGAGGTAGATGTCAGCTATAGAAGTATAAAAACCCTATTTCTGCCACTATTTTTAAAAGTGCTTTCACATCAAGGAGTGAGAGAAGTAGGTGACAGAAGTAACTATAAATTAAAAAAGAAACAGAAGTAAGACCATGCTGATACAAGGCAATCACATGTGTGGAACACCTACTAAGTGAGAACATTCCAGGGAGGCATAGGGAAAATATCAGTTGATCTTGCTATTTGTGATGGTGTACCAGAAGGTTGCAATTGCTACCAAAAAACCCCAAGCCCATAATAAAGGACCACCTCTTCAGAGCAGAGATTACATCTCTGCAGATAAATGGGCAGAGGAGTTGAAGAGAGAGGCAAGGCTAGGCTGCATGAATGTTCACAAGGAACACAGCAATTCAGCGGCAAAGCCAGGACCAGAATCTTCATCTGCCAAATAAGGACCAACAACTAGATCATACCGTCAGTAAAAAAGAAACAAAATTACAAAAGGATGCAAAACACAGAGAGTCAGAGGACATGTCCAATTTCTCAGTTCCAGGCTATTGCCCAGGTACAAAGCTCTAAAACCTGTAAGACTTAGGTCTTGCCCTGGTTACTCTGCAGAAATTCAGATCCTCACTGCTTAGCCTCTCTTTGACACACAGTAATTTTCCAGTCGTGCTGTAAGCCTATTGCTCCATCTAATTTTCCTAAGTAAACTGGCTTTTCCCGGTGCCTGTGCCAATGGAGCTGGCCTTACATCGGCATACCTGCCACATCTGCAAGACGGCGCGGAGCTGCCCAGCAGCGCCGCTGGCTCACGCCATCCCCTGGGCTTGGCGCAGCGGGGTTGCAGAACTCTCCTGTTCAAGGTGTGCCCTCGGGAGTGGCAGGTTCTCAGAGCTCCTGCTGAGCCCGGCGCTGAGCTACCACATTTCTAGTGCTGTAAGAGAGGGCCTGAGAGCTGAGCAGTTTTGTGGTGCAGTTGTGAGGGGCAGGGCTCCTGTGGAAGCCTCCACTGTTTGGATTGCTTGCAGGAAGGAAGTGGGATAACATACAACTTGGCAAGGCATCTCAAAGCAGCATAAGAAGCTCCAGTCAACAAACCTCACATATTTTCTTGGGGGAGAAAGAATGATCCTGAGTAGAGGAAAAACTACAGTCACACCTCTGTGTACTCTGGGAGTCAAAATCCTGTGTGCTTTGCATGTGTTTACACAACTTTATCAGCAAAGAACTATACCAGAAAACCGAGAGAAGTATTTGCTATTGTCTGTGAGGTGAGTGAGTTGCACTAGTAAAATAACTAGGCCTAACCCGTTGGTATAATCACAAGCAGGATGGAAAGATGGGGATTAAGTATTGCGTGGCCTTAGCACTAGAAACATAAAATTGCACGTTGGGACTTGTCATCCATATGTGCCATACATCTATATCAAACAGAAAGTTTTATTGAAACCGGGTTCAGAATTACAGCCCCTAAAAAGCTGTGGGGGAAAGTTCTGAGAAACCCCTGTATAGGTCTATTGGGTTTTCATGGCAAGGTTTTGGTCGTGGGGGTCTACAGGGGTGGCTTCTGTGAGAAACTTCCAGAAGCTCCCCCTATGTCTGACAGAGCCAATGCCAGCAGGCTCCAAGACAGACCCACCTGCTGCTGGCCAAGGCTGAGCCCATCAGCAATGTTGGTAATGCCTCTGGGATAACAGACATAAGAAGGGGTAGAAAAAGCTGCACAGCAGCAGCTTGGAAGAGTGAGAAAATATGAGGGCAACAACACTGCAGGCACACAGTTCAGTGAAAGAGGGGCAGGAGGTGCTCCAGGTGCCAGAGCTGGGATTCCCCTGCAGCCCCTGGTGCAGCCCATGGTGAGGCAGCTGTGCCCTGCAGCCCATGGAGGTCCAGGGCGGGCAGAGATCCGCCTGCAGCCATGCAAGAGCCCAGACCAGAAGAGGGGGAATGCCTGAAGGAGGCTGTGACCCCATAGGAAGCCCGTGCTGGAGCAGGGTCCTAGAAGGACTGGTGAACCCGTGGAGAGAGGAGCCTATGTTGGAGTAGGTTTGATGACAGGACTTGTGACACCATGGGGGACCCATGTTCATGTTGCAGAAATTAGTGAAGAACTGCAGTCTGTGGGAAGGACTGACATTGAAGAAGTTCATGGAGAACTACCTCCTGTGGGAGGGATGCCACACTGGAGCACGGGAGCAGTGTGACAAGCCTCCTCCTGAGGAGGAAGAAGCAGCAGAGACAACATGTGATGAACTGACTGCAGCCCCCATTCCCTGTCCCCCTACACCACTGCAGGAGAGGAGGTAGAGAATTCAGGAGTGAATTCAGGAAGGGAGGGGTAGGAGAAAGGTATCTTAAGAAATTAGTTTGGTTTTTTTTTAATTCTACTACTCTGATTTGATTGATAATACATTAATTTTCCCTGATTTGAGTCTGTTTTCCCCATGACTATAATTGGTGAGATCTTTGTCTCAGTGTCTTCATCTCAACCCATGAGCTTTTTGTTGTATTTTCTTTCCCCTCTCCAGCTGAGAAGGGGAGTGATAGAGTGGCTTTGGTGGGCACCAGGCACCCAGTCAGGGTCAATCTACCACAGGAGACTGAAAAATCCTCAGCTCTCCATAATGCTTTACTAGAGTATCATCACAGAATAATATAGCATGAAAACAGCATTGATACTGAAAGCATTTCCCCTCCAAAAATGCTTCACTACCACATGTTCCTGTTTGATGACTATCATTATCACTGCGTGTCTCCTAGTCTTCCACACAGTCTTTCAACCCACGTCTATTTTGAATCAACTTCCCACACCAGCCACTGCTTTTAGCTCACTTCAGGAATACACAGTTCCCCATCTAAAAAGCATCACAGCAATCCTAAACATGCTTTCAATTTTCTAGCTATTTTCCTTCAGTTTCTGCTCTATGTTACCTTTACATACTCTGCTAGAGTTCATAAAATCTTAACTCCGGGATTAAAGAAAAAAGGCTTTCAATGTTAGGGGCTAGCACTTCTTCATCACCAGTCAGTAAACTGTAGGTTGGATAATATATGATTTGCAAATAATTAAAATACAGAATTTGGTTATAATGAATCTGTAACTTATATGAGTAAAGTCTTCTTTAAGTCTTGGAATGTGATAAACACATGATTAGGAATATTGTTATACTGTAAATCACAGTGAATAGAGACACAGAAAATCCCTTGCTTTTCTATCACCATGATTACAAATCATAGAATCATAGAATGGTTTGGGTTGCAAGGGACCTTAAAGATCATCTAGCTCCAACCCCCCTGCCATTGAGACAGGGACACCTTCCACTAGAGCACTTTGCTCCAAGTCCCATCCAACCTGGCCTTGAACACTTCCAGGGATGGAGCATCCACAGCTTCTCTGGGCAACCTGTGGCAGTGCCTCACCATCCTCACAGGGAAGAATTTCTTCCTAATATCTAATCTAAACTTGCCCTCTGTCAGTTTAAAGCTACTCCCCTGTCACTACATGCCTTCATAAAAAGTCTCTCCAGCTCTCATGTGGCCCCCTTCAGGTACTGGAAGGCTGCTCTAAGGTCTCTCCAAAGCCTTTTCCACTCCAGGCTGAACAAACCCAACTCTCTCAGTCTGTGTTCATAGGAGAGGTGCTCCAGCCCTCTGATCATCTTTTTCATGGTCTTCCAATGGACCCAGTCCAGTGGGTCATTGTTATGTTGGGGAGCCCAAATCTGGATGCAGTGTCCCAGGTGGGGTCTCAGCAGAGCAGAGCAGAGCAGAGCAGAGCAGAGCAGAGGGGCAGAATCTCCTCCTTTACCCTGCTGCCCACACTGCTTTGGATGCAGACCAGGATGCAGTTGACTTTCTGGGGGGAGAGCAGATTGCCAAGACATACCAAGCTTCTTGTCAACCAGCACCCCCAAGTCCTTCTGCTTGGTGCTGATCTCAATCCATCCTCCATCCAGCCTGTATTTGTGCTCGTATTTGTGCTCATATGTCGGACCTTGCACTTGGCCTTTTTCAACTTCATGAGGTTCACATGGGCCCATCTCTCAAGCTTGTCAAAGTTTCTCTGGATGACATCCCTTCCCTCCAGCTTGTCAATTGTCCTACAGAGCTTGGTGTCACTGGCAAACTTGCTGAGGGTGCACTCAATGCCACTGTCCATGTCACTGACAAAGCTGTTAAACAGCACCAGTCACCACACCAGTCCCTGAGGAATGCCACTTGTCATTTGCCTCCACTTGGACATGAAGCTGTTGACCGTAACTCTTTGAGTGTGACCATCCAGCCAATTCCTAATCCATAAGTGGTCCATCCATCAAATCCATGTGTCTCCATTTTAGAAATGAGGATGCATGTGGGACAATGTCAAATGCTTTGCACAAATCTGGGTAAATGATGTCTGTTACTCTTCCTTTATCCACTACTGTTGTAACCTCGTTGTAGAAGACCACCAAATTTGTCAGGCATAATTTGCCCTTAGTGAAATCCTGTTGACTGTCGACAATCACCTCATTTTCCATGTGTCTTAGTGTAGTTTCCAGGAGGATCTTCTCTGTGATCTTGCTGGGCACAGAGATGATACTGCCTGGCCTGTAGTTCCCTGGGTCTGTGGCTAGCACAGGTTCTTCCCGTGGGAACATTTTGCTATATTTCATAAACAAGATAAAGTTTGGATGTTTTGCAAACAGTTTCTCCGGATTGAGTGAGTTCGGGCTTGGCCAATTGTGCCTAGGGGGAGGTCTCGGGCTGACCAATCTGGGGCACTTCTGTAGACTCTATATATATGGAATTCAAAACAATAAAGTTCCTTTTCTCCTCTCTTTCCTTGTCTGAGAACTTGGGTCAGTCCTCAGCTAGCCGCTCAACAGCGACATGGGTCTTCCTTTTTAAAAGGTCTTCTCTGTGCTCTGGCCCTCTTTTGCTTCAAATTCTGCAATTAATTTACAGTTTCTCACCATGCTCCTTTATATTCCCTTTAGCCTAACAAGAACAGTCTAATTGCTCTTGTGTCTATTTTCCACTTCTCAAAGGTTCACGTGTAACTCCAGATGCTCTAATGCTCTCTGCAATGCCAAGCCCTTGGTGTATGGAGCAAGAGGGCAGGCTCAGGCTATGACATGAATTTCAATGCACACCAGGTCTGTTTAGCCATTCTCTGTGTACACAGTGATACGGGTGTGCAAATTTGGAGATTACTTTTTAAGACTTGTGCAATGTTGTGAAATGCAAGCAAAGACTGTGTCTGTATGCAACAAGTGTTCTCTTGGCCACTTGGAATTTCAGTTTACTGCTGCTCCTCATGTCCATTTGAAACACCACACTGAATCCTCATGTTGACAAATGAGGGGAGGCACGTGCACAGAGTGGGTGACACCAAATGTGTAGGTGCAGATTTTAGTCTGGTGGCCCCTGAGACATGGCACTGCTGATTGTTCCATTCTCCTCCCCTGATTGCACCTGGTCATTTCTGCCTGCACCTTTCTAGAAGGGAAATGATCTTCTATTCTGTCCATGACTATCTAGGTGTAGATCCCTTTGGCTTTTAAAATTTCTTCTCCTGAAGCTCTTGTTGCTATTACATATTAAGTGTGCCTCAAACAGATTTTGTTTGATACAAAAGTACCAGTTCTCTCAAATCTGATTTCTGTACTTCCTCTATTTTATTCCTGAGTTCAGGAAGGGTTTTTTAAACTTCTTTCCTTTTATTTCACATCACTGGTCTCTCATGAAAGGCCTAACATGAAACATTTAGTTTCTGTCTCAGTACTCCTTCTTGAAGTGGGCCTTGCTATTCTATTACCATGACTACAGTTCTTCTCTGTGCTCTGGCCATTACCTGTTTCAGCTACTGTAATTCACTGCCAGCTGCTCTTTCAAGTTTTCTGTACCACCTTTAGCCTAACCAAAAATTTTTTAATCTACCTTCTCCTCCCCTAGACTTGAAGGATCCCATCTCATTTCTTATTCTTGCCATTGACTCCCTGCCTCCTCACTCTTCAGAGGTTTTTCCTCTTCTTTGCCCCTGTTCCCTCCCTTGCTTCCTGAGTGCCTCCTGATGCTATCCTGCCACAACACCGCTTGTCTCCTCCCAGCCTCTATTCCATAGCCTGCCTTTATTTTGGAAACTGAATTAGTTGGAGTAATGCCAGTTTTATGGGGCGAACTCATGCACAGAATCCTTGACTCCTGAAGGTCACCTATGAAGTCCATGGCAGGTTAGGAAAGAAACCCCAGTGTTTCTGAGTGACATCCAGTCATTCAGCCCAGGAGTTCCCTTCTTCAGATCTGTCATTCAAACCTGCTGCCCTGGTGATTCCTCGTCTCTGCAGGATCCATTTTTCCCTGGAGACAAGTGCCTTGTGTTTTTTCTTAACCACATTTGACTCGGAATCCTTTGGGAATGCATTTAGTGTTTTTGTACTTGCAAAGCACCCAGTCCACCTTCATAGTGTCACATAAACGTTTTCCCCATCCTAATTATAGTAGCCAGTGGCTTAGACATGCTGTACTGTACTTGGGGAGGAAGCAGACAGATTTCTGTGCATCACACAGAGGAAATCGACAGACTGTGTTTTCTTGCTAATTGAAACATTTCACTGACTTCAGCTTGAGCAATATAAAACTGCCTTGAATAGCCTAAATGTGCCTCTATTAAGACTTCAGATAAGATCTCTTGCCAGAACTGTGATGCTGCCCTGGTAACAGTGATAGTCAGGGTAAAGTGTTGGCTCTGAAGCATGGGAACAGAAAAGCACGACCCTATCTGTTCCCTCATCTTCTGGAATTTAAGGGACAAACATTCTCAGAAAACTCTTTGTGTTTTAAAGGATGAAAAATCTTAACAGTTTTTCTGGATTTATTATTGTAACAGGTTCAGAGACCCTCGGTCCTCCTTCCACTAAATTAGCACAACACTGACTGGAGTAATGGCTGCTTCTGTCCTAACTGGGAGAGTTCCCACGGGACCCCAGTGTGTTAATCCTATGTAGCACCTAACTGTGTCTTTGACTGTCTTTCCCCCAAAATTATGCAACTGGGTTAAGTATGGATCAGCCTTGGTCCTCATAATTTTATACCCAGTCTCAACAGAACCAGAGTCAATGAGTGAATATCAAGTACATTTATTCAGGCTGTACTTTAATAATTTACCATAAAGGTGAAAAGTGTCAAAATGATCTGTACTGACATCAGGTCTCTGGTCATTGCCTGTCCATTCAGCTCCCCAGAGAGGCTATGGAGCCTCCACAAGTGGGGATTTGCAGAATCTGACTGGACATGGTCCCGAGCAACCTGCTGCAGGTGACCCTGCTTGAATAGAGGTTTGCACTAAATCACACCAGGAGGATCCTTCCAACCCCAGGTATTCTGTTACTCTGTGAGCTGAGCTCTTCCAGATTTGTATTACCTACAATCCATATGTTCCTTCCAGGCAGCAAAGAGAACTTTTACGCGGGATACAAAGCCCTTTGTCTGAAATCACACAAAGGGTGGGGGGAAGAGGACCCCTGTTCATCCTGTAATGGAAGTTTAGCTGGAGAATTCTTTTTTTCCCTAACCTTATTCTCCTTATTCACAATTTTTATGAGTAACACTTGGGAACCCAGAGTACAACAGGCTGAATTTATTCATAGTCTGAGCATTATGAAAGCACCCTCTGAGGCAGTTTCCTCTCACACTGCCACACCATTGAAGGCAGCCCTGACCTTCAGGGACCACCCTCTTCAGGAATGGAGGGTTATTCAGCCTGCATCCTGTTTAAGAACTACACACCCCTCCTGAGTACTGCCTCACCGCTGGAGCAAGGGCCTCACCATCTGTTTCAGTGTTCCCACCATGGACCAGTGCTCCTGAAGTGACCACTTGTGAGAATGTGACCCACTCTTACTGGTGCTGGGTCAGAACTGAGCTCCCTCTGGGTGTATGCAGATAAAGCAAGACTGATCCCACAAACCTGCAGGCAGAGGTGTCAGCAAATTGGCTGGCATAAGAAGGAAAACACACCCTTGGGATATAGCCTTGCATATCATTTCACCTCAGCTGAATACATGTAGGAAACAGTGATCTGGCTCCCTCAATTCTTATTCAAGATAAGCCCTTTGAAGTTCGTGTATGCTGCAGGCAGGGCCAGCTTGGCATTTTTGCCAAGTCGGTGAAACATTTTGACATCAACTGCTTTCCTCTTCCCCAAAACAACAACTGGCTCTTGTTCTGCTTATTTTGATCCTGAAAAAAACATTCATCCCATTTCCGTCTCACTCTGCATTACTATGAGGGAACACCATTGCCGCCACAGTTTCTCTTATGCATGAATACACAGACTCATTGCACACAAATCTCCCTTTTCTCAGTGCCCAGCCTGAGCATCTGCACTGGGTTTCACACTGATTCCAGCGAGAGGCTGGAGGAGAGAGCAGGTTGCAGAGCAGAGAACAGACTGTGCTTGCTATTCTTCATGCTGCAGAGTCAAACTAGTCCTCCCTTTCAGGAAATAAGACTGTAAAGGATCTACTTTAGGCTGTCGTTCTTCACTATGGCAGATACTTCTCTAATCTTAAAAACTCCAGCCCAAAGATTCCACACATTTCTCTTTGGGAGTTTGGTCCAGTGTTTCATGATGTGTTGGAGGCTCTGACTTGGGGCTACTCTCTATCCAGATTTGCTAGGTATTTTCTTTTTCTGCCCAGAAGATTTGCCTGCACAGATGTTTGAGGATTGTCTGTGCTGCAGCTTGGATAGGAAGGCTACACATGTGGAAAACCTGGACATATCCCCAGGACCTGTGCTGACCTATTGTACAATCTGTGCACAGGAAACCAGACCAGGAAGCACTGATCTTATTCTATGAATGGGATGTTGTTGCTTGGTGAATACACGGTACATTCAGTGCCCCAAAAGTGTGGAAGTTACTACATATAAGCAACATATCTGCTCACAGAATCAGAGAGTACTGGATTCCCTGCATGGGCACTGCAGAGCATGACAGAAGTGAGAAGCACATGGAAACTCGGATCCCGACGACACAGAACAGCAATTGTGTGATGCTGAGGTTATTCGACACTGACACTTCTGCAGTATCTTGGGTCCTGCTTTGAGTTGCACTTACCCTTTGCCACTTGGCCCAGCCCCCCTAGGCCTCTACCTTCTGATTCTTCCCCAGTTATTGTTTTGTCCCCCCATATTAGTTTCACTAGGTACCAAATATATTTTGGGAGGGAGCACTGGACAGAAGCACAGCAGCCCAACGGTGGCTGAAGGATGTGACACACTCACATTTATCTTAATCATCCGGAAGTGCTGCAGCCCCTGTGTGCATTGCAGGTGAGGGGTGCCAGAGCAGGGGGAAATCAAAAGGTACTGGGGAGCAGTACTTCCCTTCTTGTCTTCCATCACTCCTCATTGTCATGCTTTTATACTGACACAGCTGTTTGCATGACCACAGGATGACCTAGAAAAAGGGAAATTCCACACTAAATAATGTTTTGGGTTTTGCTTGGTTTGTTTTTACTTCAGCCAACAAGCAATTGTGCTGTTTTCATTGAAGCTGCCACTTGACTGTCTGAGCAGAAGGGCATAGCAGGGCCAAATGTCCCTTAGATTGGTGCTCTGTGGAAAATCACGGATGAGGTAGCACAGTGGGAGTGGGGATGCCTATCCAGCTTCTTCATTCCCCCTCTGCCATGTCCCCTTACCCTTGTAATCTCCTCCACTGACACTTGGGTATATTGTGCAGTGCCACAGGTGGCTGCTTGGTGCACCAGCCCAGGCAACCAATCCAGCTGAAAAAGAATGCACTAAAATAAAACTAAAAGGGACCATTTTCAGTGCCATCCCTTCCTCAGTGGGGTCCACTGCACAGGTGGAAAGGAGCAACCAGGGCATGGCTTGGTTCACCCTTTGCTGCTGCCAAAGAAGGCCCCCCCATGAGCCTTAGCCTTTGGTGTGTGAAACCACAGCCTGAACACAGGCACTCTCCTCTCGCCTAAACTAACTGTATTCTCATATTTTGTTTCTCAGCACAATCTTCCACTCTGAAGGGAAGGGTGGTAATTTTTCGTGAAAATTCACATTGTTTTGTTAGCAAATAAACTCATGTTTGACACAGCATCTGCCATGTCTGCCAGATTGGCAAGGGTTTTCTTTCTCTGCTCTGGCTCTTTTCCTCCTTGTTCTGTTTTTCCCTTCCAGGACTGTCTTAATTTAGACTGGACCCTCCTGTAACAGCAAGCCAGTGACTTGCTTTGGGCAAAATAATTTGTATACTAGATTTATTGTCTTCTTGCTTGGATGTCCATCTTGTAATGTCTTCCACATCCAAGCCCATCCAAGTTTCTTTCTCTATTTTTTCCTCTTTACTTTGAGCTTAGTGTTTTGAAGGAAGTTGATCAAACTGAGCATTCTTGTGAATTTGAGCTTGGTTGCCAAGAATGTAAGTGATTCATCCCCCTGTAAGGAAAAGTGCTGGCAATAAAACATTCCCCATTCCCCCTTTTTTACATGCAAAATACTGTTACTGCTCAAACAAGCAGATCTTTTTACTCAGAACAAAGTGTTACCCTATTAATTGCACAACAACTAGAATTCTTAAAATACCTTTAAGCTCTATTCTTAGAAGGAAATATTACCAGCAGAGGCTTTGAAAGCGATGAGATGTAAATTACAGGCACTTGTAAAGCACAATGAAATGGTACCTTGCCTCATATCCTTCACATTGTTACCTTGCCCTCAGTAGGACCAAATTCCAGCAGTTTTTCCTTTACACTTTGTGTCGTGGATATTTTAAGAACCCTCCAGGGAAATACAAAATAATTTCAGGGGAGAAATACGTTATTTCCTTGCCTGAGGACAGTGCAGGAGCTGAATCAGCTATTCAGTGAGAGGAGTTTAATGTCCCAGTTTGTTCCCTATGGCGGTGCTGGTGCGGCTGGACAGGCACATACCTTGGCTCAAAGACCCCAGGGACCTGCCATGGCCACATTCCCTGTGCAAGGACACCCTGCCTGCACTGTGCCTGTCTCATTCCTTTTCTGCTACAGCGCTCCAGTGAGTGAAGGTTTTCATACATTCATCAAACAGTGAGCCTGGCACTCTGCACGCTCCTTCCCCAGAAGTCAGAGGGCTTGTTTATAATTTGACAGTCAAAGAAAAGGTGATTTGGGATTAGGTATGCATTGTTACAGTCAGGAAAGCAGGATTCATCTTTTCTGGAAGTCTTTTAAAAGCTATGACATTAACCAAAGACTGCATTGCTGTTTGTCATAGTTATGGCTTTGCTCCTGGCTGGGCCAGGAAATGGTGTGCACAAAGTATAATTCCCACATTTCAGCAATGCCCCTGCAGCCTTGCTCTGTCAGTAACACAGAGGTAGGGCCAATAACACTTGCACCCGATGTTTTCTAATCTTGCCAAGAACCAGCCACTTTCAAGTACCTTTTCCCATCTATTATCTCTGCCAGCTAGCCACTGATCAAGCCACTCACAATACTGGTGGCTGGGATCACGGGAATGCTGTCCCAGCAGGAAGCCAAGACTCATTCAGGCAGCCTGAAGAAACTGTAAAATCTCCTGTAATTCAGCTGTCAGCATGTGTACAGAGCTAACAGAGTTGTATAACTCACATCCCACAAGAGAGCGGGAGGAGGATGAGCTTTAGAGCTCCCAGGAGCAGGTGCACAGCCCATTCTTGGTGGCATTCCACCACGGACACCAACAAAAATTACCAACCTAAGAAACGATGCTCAAAGAATGTGGGATGAGAAAGCATTCACCAAAATCCAGGCATCCCTGAGTGCAAATGCAGTGAGAACTTGTCCATGAATGACCAAAAATTTCATCTGCCATCTAAACATATAATGTAAAGTGTGAAATGCCTCTGTAGGCCAAATCATTTGCATCCACTGGCCACAGTTCAAAGAACTACAGACATGCTAGCACAAATACAGAAATCTTCCCACTTCATTTGGACCCCAAGATGGAAAGACACTCATAAATCTCTCATTCTGACTAGTCTTCATGGTTTCCACTTGGAAACCAATTGATAACTTCTATAGTGTATCATTTCCTCTTTGGTCCTGGCTAAAATCCTTTTTGAGTCTCATTCATATGACTGAAGAATGTTTGAGGAGCAGCAGCTCAATATTTTTTTGGGTGAAGCCAGACCCAAAAGAAACTGAATTTCAGCAACATTTTAAGATCTATCCCATACAGCAGAAGCTGTATTTTAGAATTTAGCAATGACTGTGCCCTGTGTTCTTAATATTTCACTTTGAAATTTTCAAACCTTTATGTTTCGTAATTGCTCACCTCTAGCAGGCAGGGAATCTGTCCATATTTCTGGGAACAGAATTCTTGTACTTTTCATATTTGAGAGTTTAAATTCCTTTCATATAATGGAGTCTCTTTTTCTTGTATTTGTTTCTTTGAAAATTCTGAGATCTCTTTTTAAAGGTAACTTTGAGTCGTTATCACTTTATCTTTTAAAACTCTGAACAACTGCATTAAATTGGTGTATCAGCTGGTAATTATTATGCCTTTACATTCCTTAAGTCCAAACAAAATAGAGCTTATTTTATCTTGCTTCACATTGAACAAATGTAATGTAAGGTGTATAGAAGTGCTATTTCTCCTGTTCTTCTATGCCCTGAACTTTTATAGAAATTATTCAGAATTATTCTTAGCTTTGTAACAGGGGTAACAAAACATAAAGCTAACTGTGAAGAAGGGTCACCCCAAGGTTTTTTTTCCTATTCATTTCCT
Organism: Entomyzon cyanotis; assembly: GCA_024500445.1. Taxonomy (NCBI): domain Eukaryota; kingdom Metazoa; phylum Chordata; class Aves; order Passeriformes; family Meliphagidae; genus Entomyzon; species Entomyzon cyanotis. Next base: position 71,433,971 of record JAKEPQ010001016.1, on the reverse strand, counting down.
TTTAAATAGTTTCTTTCCTCTTCCTGTCTTCATTTGCAAGGATTTTCCCCCAGCAAGTCTGTAAGGCACTTACTTTTTGGACTGCTGCACTTTCTTATACAACTTGTGAACACAGAGTGCTGCTTACAGCAATCTGAAACCTCACAGTCTGTCATGCTGTCACATAACTTGTCACATCATACAGCCGATCATTTGAAAGCACCAGATTATGGACAGAAGTAATCTTCTGACTCCAACTGAACCACTGCAAGAAGGATGCCTTTTATCACCATCTCCTCTAGCCCACTGATGTGCCAGCACAGCTGCTTGTGTGAACCCTTCTTCACCCAGTCCAGGCAAGAGCAGCAGGATTTTTGTAAACTCTTTAAGTATGAAGCCTTTGCTAAACTGTTTCATTGCAATAACTCTATGGAGAACTCACCATGACCAACTCTGCCAAGAGAGTTGATGGAGAAGGAACAGCAAGAAATGTAAAAACAGTGATTTCTTCCTGCCAGCACTCTGGGCACTGAGTGCACTTCTTCCCATGCCCTTACGATTGCTCATCTACAACCCCAACAGGCATTCATTGCTCTGCAGCAAGACTTCCTATATTTGCAATTTTCCCAGCACCTTCTGCCATGTGCAAAATGGAATACAGTAGAGCTGATAACCATTGCCAGCGGTACATAGAGAGGTTATTCTTTCTTGGTCCAAGGAATAGGCATGCATAAATTTTCTAGGAACTTTTGAAGTTACTGTGTGCAGGAGCCAAAGTGATTCTGCCTCACATTATACCCACAGCATGTTCTGTTTTACTGGCACTATTCCTGCCACTACCATCAGGATTATTTCAGTGTTTCCACTAAGCACTGTATCTCTGAGGAGCTTATGGTAACCAAGCTGTCAGAATTCATTCTGGACTCAATCATCACATATTGTAAACTCCCAGTGACTGACATTTCCTTTCTTTAAAAAAGATTGTTAGAGTTAATTGATACTGCATAGCATTCAGAAAAGAATTTGGTTTTTTATTGAATTAATCAAAATTTTGTAGGTAATTTATAGTGGCCAGAACATTTTTGTTTTAAGTGGCCACTTGGAAAAAAAAAGAACAAAAGAAACTAAAAGGAGCAAAAGAACTGTGTTTTCTGACCTTCTTGTTGAGCCACAAAAGATATTTCTGCAAGGCAGCTGAGCTGTCTCAGGGTGCTGAGGCTTTGCTTTGTGCTTTGTGTTTTGTGTTTGACAAAGCCTGCCACATGGAACAACTTACTTTGGAGAAAAGTTTTGCCTGACTCTTTATGACAATGTTTCTGGAGGTAGGACACATGTAATGGCTTACACAACATCATCCTTTCTTCTGAAGGATACACACTACTCTCATAAACCTTTTGTGGGGCTCTGTGAGCCCCATAATGAAGCCAGACAAAACACGCCTCTTACTGGGGCTGCCCAGAGAGAATTTACTTGTCAACAGTTCTCTCATCGTTGCAGGATCAGTGTGAAATGCCAGACACAGGATGTTCTTTGTGTTAAGATCCATCATACTGGGGCAGAAAACAGAGAAGGAAATACCTGTTCTCGGCATGTGGGATGCATCTTTATCCATTTACTATTTTCAACAGGAACAGTGTATGCCACAGACTGGAAACTTCTGGGAGTGTATGGCAAGCTGAAGAGAAGCATAGCCAGGGAGCTGCACATAAAATATGTGTATGTTGGTACACTCAGTTGGAGTTTCCTTCCTCAGGAGAAAAAGCTTAACTAATTGAATATTATTCTTCCACAGGAAGGGAAAATAACAAATATTTGGGGGAAGATACTGAAATAATCATCAACCTAATCTGTTAACACTTACTCATGGAAATGTTCCCACCAAAGCACGAACAGGAATGTGTCTATCTGATGGAGACAATCGCCCCCTTCTCAGACTTTTGTGTTGTGTTCAAGGATGGGATCACATTAATCCAGGAAGCAGGCAGGGAAGGGATTTGTCTGCACAGGAAATGTGGAAGACAATATTAAGGACATCTCTTCCAGCTGCTGATGTTGTGAGGGAACATGCTGGCTTTGCCATGCAGGGCACTTGGAGGAAAGTGCTATTGCACTCAGAGCAGCCAGTGCAAGGGCAACAGGTCAGGCAGCTGCTGTGTCCCCAGGGAAAATCGGTTCACTCAGTGGGTGGCAGCAGCACCTGCAACTGGGGAAAGCACCAGCAATGAAAGTAACCTTCACATTGAGTTGGTTTCTCACCACTGCTTCCTGTAGTGGAGATGCCCCAGTGAAGGAAACCCAGGAAATACAGCTCCCAGGAAGCACAGGCAGGAACCTATGCTGCTGACCTAACTATTTGCAGTGATTTACAGGCTAACCAACTTCCAGTGTTGGTTGTCCTCTCTATAAAACACATCTCATACACAATTTTAAAAAATTCCACTTACTGAAATGATAACCCATTTGTTCTTCCCTTACGGTGTATGAATGTTTTTGTACTGAGGTAATTTCAGACAAACAGTAGGGGGGAAATCAGGAATCTATGGTAGAGTATTACCCAAGTTATAAAAGTAGTTTATTACTCTATTGTGTGTCTAAAATTTCTGGGATATTGTAGCAGACGTATTTTATAGAGAAATGACAACATGTTTTAATGAAATCCAGGTTTAGATTCTGGCAACATTTCTTCCTTAATTTTATATTTTGTAAGCCAGTCTACAACTCCACCAGGAAAAATCAGTAGAATATTTAGTACACCTCAGCATCTCACCTTCATGGGTATTTGTATAGAGAGGAAAACATCTCCACATGACAGACCTGGAGTTACTTTTTCTTTACTTGAAACTGAACTCTGTCTTCCTCTGCTGACAACTACAAGTTCCAGTTTGTTCTGATCCCTTCCAGATGAAATTTAAGTAGTCATTACACTTTTTTGATGGATCTCTCTTATACAACCTGTACTCTCTAGTTTAGATTGTGATCGGTTTTGCACTGGACTGGCCTGAAGTGCTGTGGCTCTCCAGCTCCCTCCTCACACTGCTCATGGGATGCAGGCAGAGTCACATCCTGCTTGCTTTCTTGCTGCCCACTGTGAAGAGCAGCGCCCTAAGGAAAACAAGATAGATCCCACTGTTCCCAGCTCCCATGTCCAGGCCTGTGGCAGAGCTCAGGAGCACTGTGGACATCCTTCTGAATCCCTCACACACCCAGGTACCCAATATTAGTCTCAGCTGACTTCAGATAAATGACAGGGTTTTGGGGTTTTTTTTAATATCACAGTTCAGTCAAGTGTATTTGCTTTGTGAGAACATTTCTAACATAGGAGTAAGCATCTCTGACAAATTTTATTTCTTTCTCAAAATAATGTGGATGCTGCAGGCTTCTGACAAACTGCTCTTGGTATCTAAAATGAACAGAAGTAACAAATGCGAGTGATAATGCTCATGTGCCTAATACATTATTCTCCAAATAATTTTTTCTGAAATGGAAAAAAAGCATCCTGAGGATACTCTTTCAGGAAACACCTGATGTGGAATAGTTCCAGCAGAATGGGAGAATTATAACATTTGGCAACACAGCAAACCACTTTCAGCTTCAGTCAAGGTCTTACACTGGCAAGTGTGAGGCAGCTTGTTTACAAGGCACAGCAGTGGCTCTGCCTTCTGTACACCACCTGTGTCTCTGGAGTGAGCATGAGGCTCCACAGCCTGACTGGTGCTACTGTCACATTAGCAGTTAAATAATTCTGCAATATTGTAGAACAGTAAATCATCTTCAAGCCATTTTTTGGTCCTTCTGATGACTTTACAGAAAAAAAACAAAAAGAAGAGGAAAACACATATGTAATTTATAAACACGTACAGATTCCTTCCAGGTAGCTAAGTCTTGGTGCTCCTGAATCAGGATGCTGCCTCAGGGGTCTCTGCACGCTTTACACAGCCAGTGCCAGAGTCCTTTTTCTACATCCCAGCCCTGCCAGTCTGTCCTGCACTGACTCATTCACCTGCTGCCTCATGGAGAGGTTGAATAGAACCATGGAAGCCCAAGAGTTACGATGCATTTTGTGAGCCCAAATCATCTAAATTCAAAACAGGGAACAGAAACTGAAGCTTAAATGAAAACAGTGTCATTTTCTAGTAGCACTACAGGCTTCTTGAATTTCACACTAACTTTGGTACAAAAGACAGGCAATTAAAACACTGTAGTGAAATCTACTGCACACAGAGCTTTCTGAACATAAAAACATACCCATGACATTACCATGACACAAAATGTAGGAAATACCAGCAATCATATTTGCAAAGAAATTGTGCCTGTGTTCTTCCTCCACCAGCTAAAGCTGGATTGCAGTAGAAGCGTCATCAAATTTGACTTTGCTCACTCGGTTGTAAAGATGTTTGAAAGTTGATTGTGCTGTTGCCAGAACAGGGTAGTTGAACTTTCCACAATCAAGATAAAGACCAAGTCCTCTGTCAAGCAGGCTTTATGGGATACACATACAATCAAGAAAAATTAAGGAACTGTATGTAGTCCTGGTTAGAAAGAGCTCAGAAACACAGCCAATAAGACAGAAATCCTGGGAGCCTTGAGAACCTGGAAGCAGTATGCTGCTAAAGCTAATTCAGCTTCCTTGAACTCAGATTCAACACACTCATGGATCTGAAATGTTTGGAGTTCCTTGTTCTGGTCATGCTACCATTTTTCTAGTTTCCTGGAAGTTTGCCTCAATGGTTGATATCCCAGGCTCAGCTGTGCCCTTACTTTCTGTGTCTTCCCAAGGATATTTATTACTTGCTACAATCCTTCCCTTCTGCCTAGAAAGTTTTAAGTTAGCCCATCCCAGCTGCTCCTTTTGTTTTTCCCTTTCAGTCATCACAGTAAGTGTTTTGTAGGCCAATAGGCTCCCTGACTCACAGTGTCCTTCTCTAAAGGGCTGTGGCACGTTTGCCCAGTCCCATATTCTAATGGCACCAACTCATTCATACCTGTCCTAGATACCCCAATAAACAATTTGTTTGCTATTTAAATAACCACTTCCTTAAGAATACCTGTTGACAATTCTTAAAGAGGTAATTCACACTTCCGAACCACTTGTCTCCTGCTCTACAAGCATTCACAGCTGAAAACGTTTGAGTCATATTTTGGGCCTCCCCAACAATAAAGGCTGGAGACTTGCTCCAATGCAGAGTCTTACTCTGCCTCACTACCTCGGTGAGGAGCTTTAATTAAATTAATGAATTAAGCATACCCTATACATACGTGTTTGCATGTACATTTTTGCACAGCACACAGCGTCCCTGAACTAGCAGAGGGGACCTCTTGCTCACCAAAACGTAAGTAAATGTGAAGGGATAGTGAAGCAATCAACCATCTCAGTGACACTGAAGAGACACACCCCCCTCCATTCCTATTCGCTCCCTCTGCCTCCCAGCTGCCCCTCGGCGTGCACTTCCCACCACTCACCTTGCACCAGGTCTAGCAATCCTGGAATCAGTTTAGAAAGTGTCAAATGAAATTGACTGACAGAGAACCAGACTCCCACTAGATAGGTTTCTCTTAAATTGGGGAACTGAACTTATTTTTGGAAGCGTCTAGGGAGTCATGCCTGGCAGAAGGGAAGGAAAAGCCCCCTCGTGTGACTAAGGACAAGCAGTGGGAGCTAAATCCCCCTCCTCTGACAAAAGCAAGCAGCTGGACCAACTCCAGTGCACGAGAGACCTCAGCCTAAACCTGTGGGAACCCAGTTTATGGTGTTATGGCTTGTTTAACCAGACAGCCCTAACCCAAGTAAAACCCACACCCTGCAGTCACACCACTGCGTTTTCATTTCCAAATAATTTTCAACCTTTGCTTCCAAACACATAAGAATCTAAGATTTTAGACTAAAAATAAATTGTGTTGATGCATAATAAATTAATTTATGCTTTAATTTACTTAAAACTCAGGCCCACTAGGGTAATTTTTCACATAAATAAAGTGCTCCAAACTTCTAGCAGAAGGAACTACCCAGATTCATAGCAGAATTGAGTTTTATTTGTTACAGCTGCTCCTTTACAATACCTGATTCTAAACATAAATTCCTTTGTTTCAGAAATGGCAGTTCACACACTGAGCCCAAAGTGTGTATTATCATGGCAGATATAATTAATTTTAGCAGAGTACTAAACTGTATTGTTGCCTGGGAAATCAAATCCCACAAATGGTGGCAAGGCTGAGTCATTCCCTATGGTAATGAATGATGATATGCTGTAACTTAATGTAGATTAAAAACTGTACAACATTATCCAGACTAGTATAAAAGGAAGTTAATAAAAACTGAGGGTGAACTCTAGTAGGTTGCTGTTTGTCTAATCTTGTATTTGGTGAGCCATAAATCAACATTTTAAACCAAATACTGTTGGTTGTATTAGAGTGAACTGCAAGAGGTTTTTTTTTAATAGTATGGACTCGTACCCTTTTTCTTCTTTATTATGTACACAGAAACATCATATGTGAATATAGAGTATTTGTCTCCCCTTATATCTTTACAATATTTTTCCCCTAAATATTTTTTTAATAAATAATAGCTTTGAAACAGTCTCCTACAGTGGCAGGAAAAGAGAAATCAAACTGCAACATCACCCTTAAAGCACAGGTACTTCAACACTTGCAATACTTTAACAAGCACCTGGTTTTTTCCTGGTGCAGAACTTACCATACTCACTTCTGGTGCCAGACTTATACCTGGGACAGGAGCCCAAATGCACCCTGAATTCCCTGACTCTGAGAAATACATTGCACAATGGGGACCCTGAGACACAGCTCCAGTGGCACACGTGCTGTTCTCTGCTGCAAGCACCAACAGAGAATTGTGTGAGCAGTGCAGGCACACTGGGATAATATAGCATCAAATACGGCTTAATGGGATGGTTAATGGATGGGAGAATGTGTCACATGAGGACAGGCTGGGAGAGCTGGGACTGTTCACAGAGACAGCTCACTGTGTGGGAATACCTGGCGAGCAGAAGCAAAGACTGACAGCCAGGCCTCTCAGCGATGCCCAGCCACGGAACCAGAGCTAAAGGGCACAAACTGACATAAGAAATGATTGTTGGTTTGTTTTTCTTTTTCTAACTGCAAAGGCGACTGAGCAGCGGAGCAGGTTGCCCAGCGATCTCCATGCTTGGGCACACTCAGAATCCAGCCGGGCTTGGCCCTGGGCAGCCAGCCCTTGCTGATCCTGCTCGGAGCGAGGGTTTGGCCTGCGCAGCCTCCTCAGAGCACCCTTCCAGCCGCAGAGTTTTAATTATTTTGCACCTGCTAGCACATATGCTTCTGCATAATGTTACAGAGAAACCTAATTTTGTTTTACTCTCAAAATGAGAAATAAAATTCCCAGCATCCAAGGAAATAACTGAATTGTAAATGTTGTGCAAACAGCTGAAGCCTCTCTCCCCACTGCTCTGAGCAACAAGCAGCTCTCGACATTTAAAAAAAGCTATCACACCAGAAACAGGCACTTCGTATTCTTTTATAGATATTACATATCCCCGCTTATTTTGTAAAACACAAACACAGGCTCAAATTTAACCTGACAGAAGCTTCCATTTGCGGGGAAAAAAACCCCAAGACCGTAAATGGGAAGCGCATGCATTTGACCTTTCCCTAAATGTGGCATGAAGATTTAGACTCTAACTAGCTTTCCCGCTGATTTATGTCCCCCTGCCGCTGCTCACAGCGGTTTTCGCACCCTTTCCCTACGTTGCCCCGACTCCCTGCGGGCAGGGCACGCCTCAGCCCTGAGGGAGGAGCCCGGCCCAGCCTCCCGCCCGCCCCGCCTGCTCTCGCGAGATGGGCGGCGCGCGGCACGACATCCGGGAGCGGCGCGGCAAGATGGCGGTGGAGTCGCGGGTGACGCAGGAGGAGATCAAGAAGGAGCCGGAGAAGCCGATCGACCGCGAGAAGGTGTCCGGAGTGCGGGGTGGTGACGCCGCGCTGCTTCTCCTGCCGCTCCAGGGCGGGCAGCGGGGCTGGGGGGCGTGGTGAGCGTTCGGTGACGAGGTGGGGCCTCAGGCCGGGGGGAAAGGTGGGGCGTGGCGAGCGGCCTCTCATCTTAATCCTAATCCCCATCCTTGCGGCTCCTCGCCCCCATCCCCATCCTCATCCTCATTCTCACCGCCGCCTCGCCCCGCAGACGTGTCCGCTGCTGCTTCGCGTCTTCACCACCAACAATGGGCGGCACCACCGCATGGACGAGTTCTCCCGCGGCAATGTGCCCTCCAGCGAGCTGCAGATCTACACCTGGTGAGTGACAGCTCGCTTACGCCGAGCGGCGCCTCGCCTGGGCTCAGGTGCCAGAGGGAATTGTGCAGGCGCAGGTCGGAGCAGCAAGCGTGGAGGAGTTTTCGCCGCCGCTGGAATAGAGCGGTTCTGGCTGTGCCCTGGCGGCTGAGAGGGGGCGGCTCTGAAAGCACAGCTTTGGCTAAGCGCTCATTGCGGCGCACTGAGACTGAGTGCCGCTGAGTTGCCCAGTTACTGCTGAACCTAATCGGTGATTTGTGCTGTGGCGATGGTTATCACAACGCATCTATTCAGCGCAGAGGTTCTCCTTCAATGCTTATGTTTTTTTCCAACAGCCCCGTGTATCCAGTAGATATAGTTGTTCCAGAAGGCTCGAACTGTTGTGTGAATGATTTGTTGGTTTAACTCAGACCTTTCTGAGAGTGCAGTAATGAGTTTTGGTTTTGCATGGTCAGGTAGTAGTGTTTTAACACAGAGCTGCTTTTTATTACTGTCAAATTTATTTTGGAGAACTGCCTTAGTCTCCATTGCAAACATCATAGATTTTGTTTGTAGTATTTTGAAGAATGCCTTTGAAAAGGAATTATGCCACTTTTTAAATCTTCCTTTGCCTTCATGATCTTTGCCAGAGTTGGAACTTGTGCACTGTGTAGTTGAATAAATCCATTTTTGTGGCTACCAAAGCATGCAGTTCTAATTTACTTCTAAGTGCAATTTATGGACTCTGTCCAGGCTGCTGCTGGTGTCTGAGTTGTTTGCCATCTGCAGAAGTCAGAATGGGCATTGTCTGTCAACACACTGCTCCTTGGTTGCCTGAAGCTTGGAGTGAGTGCATAGTTTGTATGGTTAGAGATGCTTTAGTTGCAATGATTGAGTACTTTTGTTCTTGAAATTCTATATAGGAGCTTTAGCCCTGCTGTGGTTGAAGGCTGGGTAAAGGAGTGCTGCCTGCTAGTGCACAAATGGAAAACTATTTTTTTTTTCTGCTTTTCTTACATTTGCTCTAATAGTTAGTAAACTGTTCTAATACAGATGTCCGCTTAGGTGAGGAAGCTTTTACACTGTGCTTTGTATGAGTGCATTAATGCATTAAAAAAATAAGTAGGCTTCTGCTGTTTAAATGGTAACTTCAGAGAGACCTGGAAATGCAGATGTTGAATTGTATAGAGGTGAAGAGATTTGTCTGAATATTGCAGTGAATCAGACACATTTGCACTAGAACATACTGCCTCCAATGTGCAGTAAGTGGTGAATTCTCCCAGGTGTTACAATCAATAACTAGAGTGACTTCATATCTCTTGATTGTCCAATTAAAATGTGTTGTTTGGCATGTGGTGCACTTGTGGAATCAATGCCTTGCTGTGTAACTGAAATGTAAGATCTTCCTCACCTTCAGATGCAGACATAGAGTATACCAAGACAAAGAAACATAGGGTTAAATTGTAGCAATGTAGTGATTAAATGTCTTGGGTAGCTTTTCTTTACTGTTCTTTTGAAAATGTGAAGCACTTTGGTTGGTTTGTTTAATCTAGGATGGATGCAACTCTGAAGGAACTCACCAGCTTAGTGAAAGAAGTTTACCCAGAAGCACGGAAGAAGGGCACGCACTTCAACTTTGCAATTGTTTTTACAGATCTCAAGAGGCCTGGCTATAGGTAAATGGCATTTCTTCTCTGAGTTAATAGAATACTTTGGGCACCAGAGCAGTAAATTACTCTCCAATAACACTGATTTTAAAGTTCAGAACCCACTAACCACTCTTCTGAAGTTCTGTGTGATGACCACTACAAACTCTAAATTGTGCTCGGTGACCATCCCTGTTAATTTGTTCCCAAAGCCATAAGCTTGTGTGCTTGAAGGCTTTGGTGCTGTATTGGCAACCAACTGGAACATGGACCTCTAGCTTGAGATAATGCTTTGTTCCTGGTAGGTCTCCCACCTGAGTTACAGCAGTGATGTTGTTGCAGGGGTCTCTCTTCCAAAATGGCATGAACTAATCTTAGTCAGCATCCAGTGGATATACCCAGCTCTGGAATCTGGGAGGGTCTTGTGCTTTGTCTGTATGGAAGGGGGTGAGGGGTTCTTGCTGGTATTTAACATAATAGGGTAGAAGGCTCCCCCACCTTCTGCCATGTCAGAGCATTTGATGTAGAGTTTCTTGGTGCACCTGCTACTTCAGAGAAGCACCCTATTCCCTTGTGTACGTGGCCACATGCTAAGTGCAGTGCAGGGACTGGCATGGGAAGTGGGTTATGAGCCCAAGCAGTTCCTGTGTTGGACATCTGGAGAGATTGGCCACTGATAACTCTTGCCTTTCCTCTGCTACTCACAGGGTGAAGGAGATCGGCAGCACCATGTCGGGCAGGAAGGGCACAGATGATTCCATGACATTGCAGTCTCAGAAGTTCCAGATAGGAGACTACTTGGATATAGCCATTACTCCTCCAAATCGTGCACCACCCCCATCAAGCCGCATGAGACCATACTAAACTTTTGCTTCTTTGTATGATTGCGTTCTGTTTACTCTCACTTGCTGTTCTAAAGCAGGCTAACTTTTTTGCTTTTCTTGCTAAGCATTGAAGACAAAGCTGAGCATCGTAAAAAAAAGTTAACTCTTAAACCTTAACTTTTAGTTTGTTTAGAAGAACCGCCTTTAGCAGTGCCATCATCCTATCCCTGATAGTTATAGTTTGAATAGTAAGTTAGTGTGTCCAGTGTTTTAAAGACTTCATAAAATATGACCAGTAGGATTACAGGTGTTCTGTAGTTCTGTCTTGTTTGGAATAAAAATTGATGTTATTAATCTTTGGATTGTTTGGCGGTATATCAATGCTCGAGGCTGTTCCATGTTAGAAGTTACTAATGAAGCTGGGGGGTGTTGTGGGTGTTTAGCAGTTAGCTTCTAGAATCTGAAAATGGAAGAAGGGGTAGCTCAAGGATTTCAGTTGTCCAGGAGGCAGCTGGGAGACTGGTGTGTGTGTGTGTGTGTGTGGTGTTGCCTGACCCATCTCTTAGCAGAGTAGTGCAGTGTGGGACTTAGGTCGGTACCTGCTGGCTGCTTCTGTCACTGCAGGGGGAGATGTTGAGATGCTCAGGTGACTCTGCTCTTCCAGCAGGGGCCAGCTGTCCTTGGCTGACTGGGAGCATCCAGTTGGTCTGGGCAGGACTAGGCACTTGGTTTCTGCACATTTAGCCCCTGTGTGCTCAGAGCAAGGAAAGAGCAGGAGTAGAAGCAGTAACTGCTCATTAGAACCTCCACCTTCCTAGGACTGAAGTAAGTGTTCCTGTCTCCTGAGGAGAAGGTGTGCTTTGTGTCATGAGCTGGGATCTATATAGGTTTGGTTTTTTTTTGTTTTTTTTTCCTTCTCCGGAGTCCCTTGGTTCATTATAGCCTGAGGGATTTTAGGTTCAGTTTGCCCATGGCTTAACCCTCTTCTGTCCCCTTCTCTGGGTTCTAAGTTAGGGAGTTGCAATTTCAGCCTTCATGAATGTCTCTCATTGACAGAATCACCTACATCTGAGTCACTCTACCCCTGAGACTGAAAAGTGCTCCCCACCTTTGTTTAAAGAGGGCTCAAGAAAAGACACTTGTAAATGCTGCTTATAAAGGACTGGGCCTGAAAGTGGCAGTGAAGCTGATTTATTGTTACCACAGGTGGTATGGGTGGGATGTTTCTTCATGGTGCTGTCACCTCTGGCGTGAGGCGCTGGTGCTCCAACTAACTGCTGCTGTAAGGAACCCAGGTTGGAACAGCTCAGGGACTCGTGTGTTACCCAGGGCAGGCTTGCTCAGGTTGGGGACACCTGACAGACCTGGACAGACAGAAAAGCAAAGAACCACTGCCAAGTGGTTGCCACACTGATTGCCACAGGGCCTCATCTGTCCTGCAAAATGTGTGGTGAGTAACCAGTGTATAATTACAGAATTGCACAGCTCTCACCAAAGGGAAGGACAGGCCTGCCATTTGAGGTGCACAGGAATATGGGCATTTCCTCAGTTTTTGTGTCCTGGTTTTTGCTTTAATTGCATTTAAGGATACTTCTCCAAATTAAATGTAGTCACTATATAAGGCAACAGCAGCAAGTGAGCCTGTGTCTGTGACTCAGCTGCCCTGGGAGGTGACTGGGCTTTGCTGCTGGAATGGGGGACATGGCCAGGGAAGGCTGGTGCCTTCCCAGCTGGCAGAGATAAAGAACATCTACTGGCTTTACCGTGTCTTGGGGCCCCATGCCCTCAAATGTTTTACACAGAATGGTAATGCAGAAGTGAAAAGCCTAATATTATGGGAAAAGACACTTGAGAGATGAATGTAGTTCAGGTTAGGGGTTTCCTACATCAAAAATCCACTAGGCAATCCAAGCTGATGGCAGCAGCTCGTAAAAGCAGACCAGCACCAGGCTACAACCATTCAGATGTGGCAAGAGGTGAAAGGGAAGTGAAAGCTGTCACCAGCTAACATCTTAGTGCACAGGAGGGAATTCAGTCACAGTAACCTGATTGTGTTTGTCTCTGAAAGCCACTCTAAAACTTGAGGAGGGATGTCAATCCGTAAAAAGAGCAAAATATGTAGAGCACTGTGGTTTGGGGAAATTAAAACATGATCATCAACAGTGAGCAATCCCATATGCTCAGGAAGTGGTGTAGACAGCACTATATCCAGATTCATCAATCCACAGGATTTGCTTTGTATGCAGCAATTTGACGAGGAATTTTTGTCCCTCATCAGGGCAGCTAGATGGGATGAGGTATTTTCCTTTTTCTTTGTTAGATGCTTAAAGGGCTAAGAGCTCCATTACATGTGTACACTTTCAATAGCCACCACTCCTCCAAAGCTTTTTATCTTCCAGCTGAGTAAGGCAGAGAACAAGAATGACAGCTCTCAAGAAAAGGTTTCCTGACTTTGACATTTCTCAGAGGTAAACTCCACACCCAGCAGCCCAGACAGCACAGCTCTCACCTTCTGCCCATGCCCCACTATGCTCTCCCTGTCCTTTGTCAGAGGACCATTTTTCTCTGCTGCTAAACCCATGGCAAACATCCCTGTCACTCCCGCAGGTTTCCAGCCCGTGCCTCCTGGCCTCTGGCTGCAGCAGCAAGCCCGGTGAGCTGGGCTCCCTGTCAGGGCCAGAAGCATTCCACATGCTGCCTGTGGGGTGCAGCACAGTCAAGCAGACCCAGCTACAGAACCGAGGCAATTTCCCCTAATTTCTTTTTTTACCCTCAGTAGCACCTACTAGAGGCTGCTCTGCTCCCATGGATGAGGCTTCCAGTGTCTGTGTCCCTTCTGCTGTGTCTTTCCTGCCTGTCTAGGTTTGGCTTGTCATGAAGGATTCTCTGCTGTGCTTCTCCAAGTGAACTTGACTTTTAGTTCTATTTTTTCCCCTCATTTTATCCACCTAAGCCAATGCTTTTTTCAATCTAATAAACAGAAAAGAAGGTATATAAAAATTCTATTTTTTTCCTCACCAAGAAAACTTCCACCACCACCTTGTGACACTGTACATAAAGATGCTGTTGATATTAGCCAGGGTTTCAGTTAATGGCAGGGGGGAGATTATTTTCCACATGCTCAGACCTTAATTAAGTTTTCACAGTCACCTTCTGATTTCATCACTCCTCAAGTACAGGTACATACATGTGTGTATATACACATATGTACAGGAACAGAGACTACAGCCTCAGAGGAGCAGCCAGCTCCTTTCCTGCAGTAGCAGCAGAAGCCTGATACAAGCTCTGCAACACTTTTTTTTGGGAGAGGCAGCTTGGGTCCCTGGTGGAGGTCATGGTGTGGGAGTGAATTCCTTCCTTAGTTTAAGGAGTGAGGACAACTGACTCACAGACTTTGTCAATAACCTGGGCAGCACCAGACACACTTCTCCCTCTGTTTTGCCATCTGACTGGAGCAGCTGTGGAGACTTATATGTTACTTTACAACTCTGGTCAAAAGCAGAAACAGCTGTGATGCAGCAGGAAAATATTAAGCATTATCAGCAAGCTCTCACCTTTGCAATGGAAAGCATGGAAAAATGAGGAGGTCTCAGAAATCCTATTGTGCCAGAACAAGGGAATGACAACAGCTATGGTAGTGCTCAAAGAACAGCACTATGAGTAATGCAACAGCTAAGGCTTGACCTGCCAAAACCAAAGCAATCCAATTATCTGCTGTTGTTGTCTCAGCCCTAGTGTTTGGACTTTGCTGCAACTCAGGCGGGTTTAAAAAAAAAAAAAAAAAGTTTCAGTTGCTGCCGAGGAATGTGCTTTGAAAAACACCATGTGGTGTTGAGTACCTGACCACAAAGACCTGTTGGTGGTGAGGTGGTTGGCTGGCCTACTGGAACAAGGTCCTAATTGCATAAGGGCTGGGTTCAGAGGGGCTGGGGTGGTTGGGACCCTCCCTGGGATAGTTCCAGTCTCACAGAACTGACAGGCTTAAGTAGAGACAACTTGACCCAATTGACCTCTTCACCATTCAGCAAGAAAATCCAGTGCATTCTGCACTGGAGCTTCAAGGGCTCCTCTGGATGAGCTCTTCTGAGTGCTGGCTGAGGTGTCAATTGAACAAGCCATGCTTCAGGTGAACACGGGGTAGTGTTTTCAGACTTGTACCAGGCCCAGGCTTTAGAGGGCAGGAGGGGAGAGCCCCAACAGTGGTTTCAGGTAGGGTATTTGAGGAAGAGCACCAAGCACACAGCAGCCCTTGCCCCCAAGGGCCTGCTCAGCTGGGGCTGTGTACAGTCCAGGCCGGGGCCTGCTGGCAAAGCAATACCTCACTCCTGCAGCCTTTGCCTTAACAACTGCTCTGGAGAGCAAGAGGCTCATGCAAGAAAAGGAGAAGGGAAGCACAGGCTTACAGAAGTACTAAGGTTTGAAATAGGTACTGCCAGCACCATAGCAGCCTACATGGCCAGGAACAAACCACACCACTCTGCACCTATAGATAGAGCCCTCTTCTGAGGCTATAGACAAGCCCTCCTCAGGCTGGTCCTAGCAGCTCTGTTCTCTCCAGCCCAATCCATGCACAACCTTGCAAACAGTTGTCCCAGGGAGGGGGAAGGGGAGCTTGTGAAGAGTGTTGGGCGCTGTGGTGAAGAGGAAGAATTTCTTCAGCTGCCACTCCAGTGCTTAGAGACAAACAGCCTTAGGCAACCTTACCAAAGCAGGTGGACAGACAGGGTAGGATTCCCCCAGCCAGTGAAGGAGGATGTCCTGACTCCCACACCCATCCTTTCCCTTCTCATGCCTCAACAGCCACCAATGCCTTTGCAGGCAGGCAGTGATTTGGGTCAATGCACAATCCCTGAACAATTTAATCTTGGAAAACAGTAATAAGCTCCCAGTCGTTGGGCAAGCAGGAATGGATTTCCCCACAGCCACAACTGGCATGATGCAACCAACAACTTACAGTGTGGGACCTGCAGCTGGGGGAGGAAAGGTGGGAACATGCAGAAGGCCTTAGATAGGTTTACAACAACTTTGTAAGCAATCATTAGAGAACATAACCCCAGGGCTTTAAGCCAGGAATACATTATGCCAAAAATTACAGAAGTATTTGAACACCTTCCTGCTGGGTATTCTGCAAACTATGCTTTGCTTGGTCTCTCCCCAGGAGAAATGCCCGTGTAACACAGCATCTTACTCCATGGACCATTTCCCAGGCATGCATATTGGTGCTAATTTTTTTTTTAAACTCTTCAACTTGAGTTAAGCAAGACAAGTTCAAAGAAATTCATGGATCTGGTCAGCTCCCTACTGTGATGTCAACTGGCCCTTTGTTAAAGTAGGTATTCATGTAAGAACAAATGAAATTTTACATTTAAACTGATAGATTATATAAAATTATATATAATTATATAGAAATGATTATATAATATGAAGTAGATATGTTAAATGAAGGAAAAATTAAGGCCGTGCTTTTTTGCTTACTTCCCAGATGTTCTTAAATACTGAAGGGCAATTTTGTGCTGGGTTCAATCTTTGCTGAGAGCAGGCACTGCTAGGAGATGTGATCCTGTTCTCATTCTTCCCTTACATCTGATCTAACACTCACATGGGCAGAAGCTGAGTTTGAGATTACTGTTGGCAAGGACAAACTAGAAGAGAAAACAAAAATAATTAGACTTTCAGTGCCTTGGCAAATGGAAGAAATCCATTGTAAAATTGCACAACCACTAGATCCTGTGCAAGGGAATTGGTGAAACAGCCCCCACTTAAACTAAATAAAGCACAACACAGAGCCAACTATAGTCTGGCAATTTTGCTTGTTTTCAGGTGATGACTGTCTCTTACAGAACTACAGCGTTTGCTACATATTTAGCTACTGTTTATCCAAACTGCACTTCCTGACAGGCCAATGCTGTTGAAGAGACTCACCCCACATCAAACCAACATGTAAAATTTAAGTTCTTTTGCATCATTCCCACTTTGACATGTTATTAACTTTAGTGTGCAGCAGGACAAGCCTTTCTCCAGCAGCAACACTGGCTTAAGAGTTTTCTCCACCTGCAGCCCCATGGCTACATCCTTGGTTGTTCCAGTACGTCAGATGGCCATGCAGCCACCTGTCCCAGCCCCCACACTACAGCAGATTGCACAGGATTGTGGGTTTTGAATATCTCCAGAGAAGGACACTCCACTGCCTCTCTGGGGAGCCTGTTCCAGTCCCTACACTTCTGTCATTTCCCTCCCTTGCTCCCGATACTCAAACTACTGCTTAGGCTGTCCTGAAACCTAAAAGATTTCCAAAGGTGAAGCATGGCAAACTAAAACTAGTTTTTGTTTTGCTGCTGTGATTATATCTATCTCAGAGCAATGTGTTGCCTATAAAAAATTAATAAAAAACCAACGAGTACAACTTCATTTCTAGATTCCAAAAAGTCTCATACCTCTTATCATGTCATAATAGCTTGAGTAGACCAGAAGATTTTAAGATTTCAATTGTGATATTGAAGGTAATTTGTATCTCAAAATATGAATCCCATCCCTTTTGTATTAGTTAATGAAAAGTAGCAGAATATATTAATAGGCAAGCAAAATGATGCAAGTGGCTTGCAGTGAAAACCCCAGCAGTGGTAGGTACAACTCCACAGTTCCCTCATGGAGGAAAGCACAGTGGAGTGATGAATTGTTCCCAAGTTTAGGTAAAAGACTTCTCCAAGCCCTTTTGCAAGTTTTGTTACTCGAAGGCAGGAACAATGGGAGAGTAGCACGGACTGGGAGAGTAGTGCTGCTTGTTCCATTTCATGTTAAAAGGGTGTCTGGCTTGCATGAGGGCTGGAAAGTAGTCATCAAGAGCTGTGGAAGGAGAATGCAGGCTGTGAAATCCCTCCTGTTCAGTGCTGGTAAATCTGTCTGGTTGAAAGACTCTTGCTCTGCAGCAAGAATACTTTGTACCTTTCCAAGACCATGAAATTCTGGAACCAGCATTCACCCCACCACGTGTTTTTAATCTATGAAATAGCTGGAAGCACATGTGGTCTTCACTCTCTGAAGAAGATGGGTAGAACAAGTAAGTGTTCTTATAGCAGACACCAAGCATTTGAGACACATTTATTTAGTATACAGAAGTATTAACCAGGCTCACAGACTGACACATTAATACATACATACTTTTAAACAGAAACTAGCATTTTCAATGACAGTGTACTCAGGTCAGAACTAGTAGAAAATCACCTTCTCCAATTAATTTGATGTACACTTATCCTGGAAAATGACTGTAATAGCAGGGAAAAGGCACCTTTACTGGTTAAGTTTTAACCAGGACAAGTCTGTCTAAGCAACTGAAGAAATAACTGTGAGCATCTCTAGATGTTTGCATATCCTGAAGACTGAAAAAAAAATATGGAGCTGAGCTCAGAAAAACATCCACTTATCCACATCTCCTGGGACAGTCTCTCCCTTCTCATGTGTTGCACATTTGCCCTCATATAAATGACAGAATTTCAGTTGTCAACTGAAAGACGAATAGTAAGAGCAGTTCTGGAATCACTTAGAGGAATAGCTGAAACAGCAAACTGGCCCAAACAGCTCTGAGAACTTCATCTTGGTTAGTTACTACAGGGGTAGATGTGTGTATTTAGAAGTGACACCAGCACTGAAGAGAATACACATGGCAGGAGCAGGAGAGGAAGCAATCACCTACATGGCTGCCAGCAAATTCTTCCAGCAGTTGAATACTCACGTAATTAGTATCAATTGCACATTTTCAAATAACTCACAGTGGAGCCAGAGTCACCTTCCTGGGGCTACAAAGAAACCAGATGCATAGCACCTGATACTATGTTGATGCATATTAAGAAAGAAGCTGCATGGGAAATGCCTGTCT
Source organism: Entomyzon cyanotis (assembly GCA_024500445.1). Lineage (NCBI taxonomy): Eukaryota > Metazoa > Chordata > Aves > Passeriformes > Meliphagidae > Entomyzon > Entomyzon cyanotis. Next base: position 71,415,393 of record JAKEPQ010001016.1, on the reverse strand, counting down.
GCCAGAGAGGTAACAGTCTGATGCAGGAATGTATCACACTGCAGAAAGGACTAAAAGCACAGAAACGCTTGAAACAGTAAAGCAGGAGGTACTCTGCCAATACAAAAAAAGCCTAGTCTCTGTTGAAGATACCAAATCCCGTTGAAGTACTAGACTTCAGCCTCAGCCCTGAAACAATGTAGAGTCACCAGAACAACCAGAGATATCCACTTCTTTGAGCAATGTACTGGATTTTCATTTTATTACACCCTAACTGCACTCTCTAGAGCCTACTGCAAATGCAATCCCACACAACAAACAGAAGTACTAGCTTGTATATGAATCTCTGCTCCTCTTTGAAGTGTAATATATTTAAAAACCCACAATACATTTTGCCAATAATGTCAATAGGAAATTTAGCACAAGTTGTTAGTTCAAACAAGTTTATCCACATCATGGATAAAGAATTTTTCTCTATTAAAAAAAGCTTTTTCTTGGTATGGTTCTTCCTTCCCACCAGTATTTCCTTTTGCTTTTTGAACTTGTTATGATTTGGTGATAAGATCCAGAAACGTGAAACAGATTCAACATAGTCTTCTGTTTGATTTCAGAAGTTTGGCTTGAAAACTCCTTGATATCCTCTGAAAATATACCCAGATGAGTTCATGAGCTTATTTCAATTGTATTTTGAATTAAAAGAAGACAAATATTGAACACTTGTCTTTTTTATCTAAAGTGAGATTACTCAAATGGATTCCAACTCCCAAGTATAGTAAGATACCAACTTTTATCAGTCTCAGTCTGGGTTGATCCTTACACATTCCTTGCACCTGCTATTTAAATAATCTGTACAGACTCTAGGTTTAACATATAATGAACAAGCATAAAATATATTACATCGAATCAAGAATACCTACAATTTGATAAAGTTGTCATAAAAACTTCTTCATATTCAAATTGATGGTGTTCTTTATAAAACTATTATTCACTTGTTCTAAGATTACTCATACTTATTGTAGCTCTGTATTTCAAAGAATTTTCTGTTTGCCAAAACAACTGTGAAATCAGTTCTCACTTACTTTCCTCCAAATTCCTTCATTTTATTGCCTAAATTTACTCTGAAAGCATTCACTGGTGCTTTGATTGCCACAAAGCAGAGTATACTTACAGATATACCTACAGTAAAGCTCTGCCTTACTTTTTTATTTTCTTTTTAAATTTGGGGGGATCCAAACACACCATCAACTATAATATTTGTTCTTAACAAACAGGTAGTCAGATACCAAGATACCATGCCAGAACCCAGTTATTTAGTCACAAAAGCAAGAGCTGTTCTGATAGATGAAGAGCAAGCAGCTGCATTAATTTCTAAGTGCATTAAAGACTCTTTGTAGTGCCTACAAATGAAATTACTTAATTAATTGTAAAATGTAATCATACCTGTTCTCTTTGTTGTAGTAATTAGTGGAATCACTTTCATATCTTGCAGTTTTTCCTACCTTGGTCTCCATTTCCTTGGTGTTAGAGGAGTCTACCTTATGATTATATTGAGAAAGAATCTATAGAAAACATCAAATGGGAATAAAAAGAATTATTTAAGAACTCCAAACAGATTGATACAGATAGAACTAGGCCCTTTTAATTTTAGTATTTTGATACTAAAATTAGTTAGGAAAAAAAACATATTAGCTAACCTTTAGAACATCATCTGTTATACTTGTTATTTCTGGAGGTGGAGGAGTATTGAGTAACTGGTCATAGTGTTTCAATTTGGGAGGAGAAGGGTCCCCAAAATGTTTAAGATACTCATCAGAGCTTGCAGTAGAAGGAATTCTATCTTCTTTGTATTGTGTATCTTTTGCATCATTCTTTGTCACAGACTCAATCTTTCCCCCTGGCTCTACCTGCTGCTGCAAAAGAGGTATGAAATGCCTTCAGTTAATTTACTTATGTTAGGTAGAGTATTTAGTAAATGTTCTTACAGAATCATGATTGGAAAGAAATTTTACAGTGACATAAGAAAAAATAGCATTGGAAAAGAATCCCAAGCTGATGTTTTAAAAACTGCTTATGGCAAAGCATGTGAAAATGTACATAATTGCTATTTACTACCTTAGCTTCTGCTTTTAGCCATCTTGTTTGAAAATCTGGACACTGTGGTGTTGCTGCATGACTGGGAAGAGGCAGTTCCTTTGTCTCTGGTGACTTTGATAATACTGTACTATTTGTTTTGGAAGAGGCCTTCACGTCAGGAGTACAAAATACAAATACCATAGGAGAAGCCATCCAGTCAGCTGCTGATATTAAGGGTGAGTGAAATAAAAATAAAATTATATACATACACACACACATATAACTATTACTAGTTTCAGTTTCATTTTCTAAAAATCTGTATCATTTTAGTTGGTATCTTGATCCATCCAAATTACAGTATTCCTTAAAAGCAACAAATGCAAAATAAGGTAGTCATTCTAGTCCCACTACTGAATACTGGTGAAGAAACCCAACTTAAATCAGCATTGCTTTACCTTCTAATTTACCTAACTGTCACTATGTCCCAAGATTTTTACAACAACCTATTTCTCCTCTCAAAGATTTAGTATCACTCTTGAAAGTCTTAAATTACTGTCTTGCTAGACCCTTTCTTTCCTGTCTTTAAACACATCTAACAGATATTCTCAGAAAAAAAGGCTAAGTTGGCAAAACAATATTTTTATTTCAAAAAAGGAGAAGCTGCAGTTACAAAATGGTTAATTCCTCTGCAAAATTCCAGTTGGATATGAGTACAAGGATGAGGAAAGATTTACAGGGAGTGAGAAACTTTCCCATAGAAGCCATTAACATTTTTTAGACATTCATACTCATGCAATGACTGGGCCTGAATTAACTATATTTAACCAGAAACACAATTTAAGTTTACCATGTGTTTACAATACATTTACACACACATTCTATAAAAATGGATATTTATATTTATTTCACATATTTTTAACTTACCATTCTCAGCTCTCATTCTTGATTTTGCTGCAGGAGTAACCATGATTTCCCTGACTGTCATTTCTGGCAAATTTCCTCCATTATCATCTCTTTCAACTAACCTGGAAATCAAATCCCCAGTTAGCTCTCAGGTATTATAAAGAAGTCACAATTAAAGAAATATTGCCACTCTGATCACTTTTCTAGTATTCATTTATGAATATGCAAGTAAAAAATTATCTTTCTCAAATATGAATTTTTTATAGATTTTTTCATCTATGATTCTACTGCAATTTGTAATATGCAAATGTTCAGTCTAGCCACAAATTATCAAATACACTGAGATTTCAATCCAAGGCATTCAGAAAAAACCAAACCAAACAACCAAAATAGTGCCCAGGGTAGGACAGATGCCCCTAGATGGTCAATTTTGTGTTAGGGGTTTTATTTTGAACTGCCTGTTGCCTATGAAATTCTAAAGAACAAGAGAAAATCTTTTCTGCTTTTAAATGAATAAGAGTCTTGTGAACACTAAAAGCTTTTTAATAGAATTTTTAAGTTTAAATAATAATCAAATCAAATACTTAATCAAATACTATAGAGCTTTAAAGTAATTATATAACTATTTAAAAGGACAAATCCCAAAATTATTTTAAAAGACTATTTAGTGATTTCAAAGTGACAAGCTATTTAATATCAATTCCATAACACTGGAAACAGAAATTAAAAAAAATATTTTTCCTATCCAAGATATTCTAGTGGAAAAATGGCATATGCAGTTAAGACAGTAACAGGCAAAAAGTGGAAGCTTACCTAACCTACACACAAAACTGTGTCTTTCAAGAAAATTATTCAAAATGTTAAAGAAGTTATCTTAACTATGCTAACCAGATTTAGAGCAGCTCTACAAAATGTCTAAACTTAAAAAAACCCAAACCAATAAACAGTATAGGCAGTATATGAAGCAGTATATTTTACTTAGATGAACACATCTCAAACTTTGAGTTAAATAAAGAAGTGGCTTTTCAAGTCAGTTTTGTCTTTGAAATTTTATAGATAATTGAAACCATATGAATTTAATTTTTACAATGAGTGGAACCAGTAGAATTTTCAAAGTGGTTTTCATGCATATGACCTTGTTTTCCAAACAATTTCTCTAAATATCAAATATTTAGGTACTGTCAGCTTTTAAAATGGAACATATTGCTAATACTAACTATAGAAACATGACCTATAAACTAGGTGCTTTATACCTCACTGCTACAATTATTTTTCTTTATAATTAGGACAGTGAAAATCCAGAGAAGCCTTTTCAACAGAAGACTGGAGCAAAAGCAGCAAACTGTTCATAAGGTGGTGCTTATTTAAAAGACAATACAGTGCTTCTATAAATTTACTCAAGGCTTTACAAACCTGGGGTTTTTTTGTATTACTAAAGCGTCTGAAACCTTTAAACTGCCTATGTAGTATCTATGGAAGACAAGCCCAGACCCAAATCCATGGTTAAGGAAGGCAACAGATCACATTGTGTTTTCCCCTTTGAAAATCCATAGTGTATGGAAGATTCTTATGGTGCAGTCAAGGCAAGGAGCACATCAGATGTATTTCATGTCAGCATTTGGCATTGTAATGGGTATGTGAAAAGACGTAGAGAGTTAAATAACACAGGGCCAACCAGCTGAGAGACAACAATCACTCACCTGAAGACAAATAGAAGGGCAATAGCAGCAAGAAATTAGTACAGCAAGAAGAGAATACAGAAAATTTGGTAGACAAAATCTGAACTTCAGGAACTTACTTTTTGATTGTCTGAGAAGTCTTATTAATAAGAGACATCGTATAATCTTCATTCATACACATGGTATGTTCACTAATGCCAAAGTGTTCGAGTTTTGGTGTTGCACACTCATAATCATCCATCTTTAGCTTACATTTTGGTGTTTTGGGCAAAGCACGGGGTGTTCGCAGTTTTAGTGGAGTTTTGTTCTTTGAGTTGAGTGCAACATTCTTTTGTTGATGTGCATATGATGTGTGCTGTGCTTTCACTGCACTCCAAGGCCTGGAGAAAGCATATTGTGAAAGACCAAAATCAGAAAGCTGGGGGTTAGGCAGTGGGTCTTCAGGCAACGGTGGCTTCTCAGTACAAGCGGAAAGATCAGACACAGCATTTGCTTTTTCTTCGTCAGATTTATTCTGGATAGACGTTGCTGATTCACTGTTAACTTCTTCCTCCTCTTCTTTTTAAGAAAAGAAAAAAAATATGTCAGAAGTTTCCATTCTAAGAATTTATAAAAAAAATTGGGACATCTCCTCAGTATTCAAATTTTTTGACTTGTTATTGTAAAAATAGGTTCCTTCTTTAAAGTACTGAACCTGAAGCTACAACAGATATCAAAAGCTTGTATTAGGCTAAGCTATAAATATAAGTCACATACTGAATTTCCCTCTGCTGGCAAATACTATTTGTAGGGAAAATGAAATTCAAAGATTTTTACACAAGTGTATTTTTCTCCCTGCATGGAGATGAAAAGGTTTTTGGGGAAAGAGCAAAGGCTGCACACAGTACTATAATGCTCATTATTCAGAAAAATAGTATTGAAGAAAGGTTATGAAGCAGCAACTAAAAACTTGTGATAGAAGATAGCTTTTTATATAACAAAAGTCCACTGCAAAAATAGGTAAATGTGTAATTTGTACACTTTTGAAGTTAGATAAACCAAAACGTTTGTGAATTTCTGCATGATACAGTAAGCGAAGGGCAATGAATCTGGTGAAGTGTCTGGAGCATGTCGCTGTTGAGCCGCTAGCTGAGAGAAGACCCAGGTTCTCAGACAAGGAAAGAGAAAAGGTGTCTCTATTATTTTGATTTCCACATATATAGAGTTTCCAGAGGTCACCCAGATTGGTCAGCCAGAAACCTCCCCCTAGGCCCAATTGGCCAAGCCTGAACTGACCTAATCTGGAGACGCTGTTTGCAAAACATCCAAACTTTATCTTTGTTTATGAAATGTAGCAAAATGTTCTCACGAGAAAGACCAGTGCTAGCCACAGGAGCACAAGTCCTGTGAAGAGCAGCTGAAGGTGTTTAGCCTGGGGAAGAGGAGGCTCAGGGTGGACCTTATTGCTCTCTACAACTGCCTGAAAAAGGAGGGTGTAGCCAGGTGGGGAGTTGGGCTCTTCTCTCAGGCAACAAGTGACAGGACAAGAGGAAATAGTCTTAAGATGTGCCAGGGGAGGTTTAGGTTGGACATCAGGAAGAATTTTTACACAAAAAAGGTGGTTAGACATTGGAATGGGCTGCCCAGGGAGATGGTGGAGTCACCATCCCCACAGGTGTTTAAGGAAAGACCGGATGTGGCTCTCAGTGCCATAGTCTGGTTGTCTTGGTGGTGTTCAGCCACAGATTGGACTTGATGATTCAGAAGTCTTTTCCAACCTAATTGATTCTGTGAGGTGGGTAGGGGGAGGGAGGCTATTTAAAGTACTATACCTTCTGGTGCGCAGTGGTATTCTGTATTCAGAAACACTTAGCTTAAAAATAATTTAACCTTGTAGCTCTGTTTGGAGAATTCTTTAAAGGCAAAAAGACTATAGGAAGAAAGGTACTATAAAAACCAGAGCCTTCTGCCCTATCTGTGTAAAACAGCTATAGCAGCTCAACTAGGACATGAATATGGTTCATAACTATAATTTTGTTCTTTGTAATGACTAGATAATGCTCAGGGAAGGTTAAGACCCTGTCAAAGGGTTTTTGAAGACTGACTGGGCCCTCGATACCAAAAGGAGTAAGTATGTGTAGTAGTGACAGATGTAGTACTTTCACTCATTTGGCACATCTGGATTTCTCAGACAGGTGTGTATGTATTTTCTGACTGGATTAAGGACTGCCTTACCCTCCAACAATCAAGCTACTACTGCTTGTCACACGCCACCTAATTCCTGTGCATATTTTCTTGTCCCATTTGTGCTGCGAAACAGACATGTTAAGATTTTCTCTAAGGTGATTTAAGTTAATGAAACCATATATATGAATACAAACCAAATGAGGTGCATCTACAATAGTTTCTCATGCATGAGAAGCTGAAGCAGTGTAATTCACTGGGTTATAAAAACATGCTTGCCAACATATTTTCTGAGTAAAATTCTTACTGAAAAAACCCCAAACCCAACATACAGTAACCTAAAAGCATGTCAGAAGATCTAACTCCAAGTGTTTGTATTTTGATTTATTCTTATGGCACCAATCACAACAAAACCTTTTACTCTCTGGATATTATTAGAAAGCAAATAACATAGATATACTTGATCTCTTAATTAATAGAAATATACATGTAGCTAAAGAGAAACATTTTTATAAAAATGATACTTTTCTTCACATACTGCATTGCCAAGAAATATTACCTGTAGAGTCTTTGACATGTGGTTTGTAGCCATATTTCTGGAACAGCTCTCTTATTTTTCCAAGATCTGCTGCATTTCTTTGCATCAGTATTTCACTTGCCTTCATAAACTCATTAATTGCTTGTTTTTCAGAAGAACTCTTATCAAGACTGGCACTAACATCTTCCTTTGGGGACAGAGAGGGGGAATGGAACATAGAAATACTGGTTTTCAAATCATCGCATGATAGTTGTTTACACACATTTTGGGAGTAAGTATTTGACTGCAATTCAGATGAAGATAAGCAGCAAAATTAGATCTTTTCAATACCTGAAAACTATCAGGTATATATACATACAGAATATCAGGAATATATAGGGCATAAATGTATAAAACCTTATAAAAGTTAAACTATGATGACAGTTCATAATATGATAACTACTTACTGGTAATCTTTCATAGAAAAACATATGCTTTTACGCCAGAAAAATATGAGATAACAGGAATTAGTTTGGACTCTTACTCCACATGTACAAAGAATTAGTGCAGAGCAGAAAGTAAACCTCACATTTACACCACTCAATTATTTCTAAACTTGCTCATTTCTATAACCCATTTTTCCTACTTCTGTATAAGAAATAGACAACATTTTTCACAAGTTTAACTGAATAGCTGAAGGTACTGAAACTTCTGTGGAGATTGATTTTATTCTAAAGGCTGGTCATGGAAAACAAGCAAGCTCAAGTTTGTTGGGAGCTGCTGCTCCTAAATCATACTACTCACACCCTGGCACAGCTACAACTTCCCTGTAACCTTTGTTCGCTGCTTACCTGAGCGACAATAGTGACTGCAAACTAATAAACATTGCTAAAGCTACTTTGAGTCACTCACAAGTTTTAGGGCACTACGCCTATATCCATGGCCATTATGAGGACTTATAGGTGAGTAAAAAGAAGGGTTATAACTGCTGACTAACAAAGTTGAATTGTGGCTTAATGAACAAAACAGAATCATCAGTTTATGGAGCATGCACATACATATAATTTTTCAAGAAAGAAGTGAGTTAAGATACTACCTTCTGAGTCTTGATTTCGCGATGGAGCTCATGCAAGACTGTAATTGGAGATTCATCTTCATAGTCTTTGAGATGCATGTCCACATAAAAGAGTTTGGAAAATAAAAAGGTGTCTTAGTGTTTTAGCATGCAAGTAACATTCTACATGGGAATGGAATTTCCTGTATTAGCAGATGAGAAACTGGACATAAGCTGTCGATGTGCACTCACAGCCCAGAAAGCCAATCTTGTCCTGGGCTGCATCCAAAGCTGCATTGGCAGCAGGGCAGGGAGGGGATTCTGCCCCTCTGCTCTGGTGAGACCCCACCTGCAGTGCTGCATCCAGATCTGGGGTCCCACCACAGGGAGGACATGGACATGGAGCAAGTCCAGCGGAGGGCCATTAAGAATATTAGAGGGATGGAGCACATCTCCTACAAGGAAAGGCTGAGGGAGGTGGGATTGTTCAGCCTGGAATAGAGGCTGCTTCAGGATGAACTAATTGCAGCCTTCCAGTACCTGAGGGAGCCTACAAGAAAGATGGAGGAGGACTTTTTACAAGGGCATATAGTGACAGAACAAGGGTGAATGAATTCAAATGAAGAGAGAGAGCAGATTTAGGTCAGCTATTAGGAGGAAGTTCTTTGCTATGAGAATGGTGAGGTTCTGGAACAGTTTGCCTAGAGAAGCTGTGAATATCTCATTTCTGGAAGTGTTCAAGGCCAGGTTGGATGGGACTCTGAGCAACCTGGTCTAGTGGGAGGTGTCCCTGCCCATGGTAGGGTGGTTGCAACTAGGTGATCTTTAAGGTCCATTCCACCCTGAAACATTCTATGTTTCTATGATACTAGAGATGTGAGAGTTGTACATTAGAGAAAGAGAGTCAATACAGAGAAAACCAAAGAGACCTAGTAACTGTTGAGTACCTTGGACACCAAAAAACTGCCCTTTGTACCGTGTGTTAAACTCCATAGAGAAACTACCCAGGCTTCCACTTTAATGTCACAGCTAACACTGCAGAAATTAATGTATAGCAGATATTAATAAAACACGTAGGTCCCTGGGCTGTCAAGAATTACCTGTGTTAACATTTTATCCTTGAAGAGCTTATATGAAATTTAAAAAAGTGATATAGACACCAGTGAAAAACACGTATCAGCAGAAAACGGAATTGTCCCACCGTATTTGCCAGATGTGGGCAGATGCACTGCTCACTTACACAACACAGCAGGCGTTACCTTTCTCCGCTGGAAACCAAGGCTAACGCAAACGGTGTGAAAGAGTTTGCTACTGCGTGACTAGACACAGCACAGAGATAAACACAATTGGAAGCCTGAGCTATCTGTGCAGACAGAGAACACGCCCTGCAAATGTTTTACTTTATGGATCCACGCAAAGAATGAGAAGCAAGAACGCGATTGCCATTTCATCCCGGGCATCCTGCTTTTCTCCGCGATAAAAGCTCAGCCACACACCCACAAAGGCGCTCAGAGAGACAACGACACGAGGAGGAGCCAAAGCAATTCCCAGCCGAGCAACGTCCCGGGCTCACCCTGGGCCCAAAGGCACTCCCGGAGGAGCACCGGGGACAGCGGCAGGCGGGAAGGCAAGCCGAGCACGGAGCCCCGGGAACAACCGCGAAGCCCCCAGCGCCAGGCGTGCGGCCATGGCCGCGGGCTGCGCTTACCCGCGTCCTCCCGGCGCATGGCCCGCTCCAGCTGCTTCACCTCCTTCTCCACCGTGAGCGCCAGGTCCCGCAGCTTGCCGAAGAAGCCCCTGGTCACGTCCATGGCTCCGAGGCGGGACGGCGGCGGCGCTGAGGGGAACGGAACGGAACGGGAGCCGGGCCGAGCCGCGCGCGCCTCTTCAAACCGCCGCCAGCGCGAGCCCCATTGGCGCCGCCAAGCCCCGCCCCCGCCGCCTCTCGCGAGAGCCGCGCTCTGCCTGCCGCCCGCCAGCCCGCCGCCATCTTGGCTCCGCCGTGAGGGCCGCAGCCGCCGCGGGAGCTTCCCGGTGAGTGAGGGCGGAACGGGAACTGGGGCGCGAAGCAGCAGTGCCCCGCGGATCCCCGCCGCTTCGCTTCGAAATCGGGCCGGAGACTGGAACGCCGGCGTGCAGCTGCACCGTGGGGGAGCGGAGCGGGGTGGGTTCTGTGAGCGGCAGCGCTGGTTCTGCTGTGGTAAAAGTGCTGGGGTGACTGACTTGGTCACAGCACCAAGGCTGACAGGTCACGAAGCGTTTGGACAACTCTCTCAGGCACATGGCCTGACTCCTGGGGGCGTCCTGTGCAGGGACAGGTGGACTCGATGGTCCTGGAAGGTCCCTTCCAACTCCCTGTATTCTGGGATTCTTTGAAGCTGATTAAATCCAGTTTAATGAGAAACGCGGGCGTTTGGCGTGTTTGGGACTGATGAACAGATTAACGAAGAGCACGTGGGTAAAGTCTAAACGTCATTCGGTCTTTCTTCCCCAATTACACCCAGTGTTGTGTCAGAGTCTGCTGGTGCTTTCTGCATACGCCACTTGCTCTAATTCAGGATACTGTTCTTTCTCTACCAACCAGATTTCCCTCGCTTAGAATACAAGACTAGGTAATATTCTAATAAGCTTACAGAGAGACTGTAGTCCGAAACCTAACGCTGAGGAAAGGCCAGATTTGGATCGAGAGTAAAAAGGTGTAAATATTTTGACAACAGAGTTATTCGAGGAGGCATCAATGAAGTGAACCCTTTGTTCCTGAGTATCTGTGACTGAATTTTTCTTAAATAATTTATGGAGGATATGCTTTAATTGCATATGAGTGTAACTGAACACATTCTTCAGGTACATAGCTTTCAGTTCCCCTTTTCTGACTGAAGTTTCCAGTACATCTGGCCTTGTGCTGCCCTGCAGTGTTTGATGGTTTGTGAGTTTCAGGTTCTGAGCTTGAACCTTCAAACCAGCCAGCTAAAAGGCAGTGGAGTGCGTGCAGAACTTTTTGTTTTTCTTGTCAAAGTTTTATTTTTGTCCCTAAGGTAATAAATATTTTGTATTTCTGCTTATGTTTTAAGGTATAATGTTTTTAACAACAGTATTACTGCGGAAGAGAATTCCTGGAAACCAATGGATTGGCAAGTACAGGCGACCAAGACGCATTACTGATTCAATGAAGCAAGCAATGATCCGAAGGTTGGAAATTGAAGCAGAGAATGAATATTGGCTGAGCCGACCTTACCTGACACAGGAGCAGGAATACAAGCACAACACAGAAGAGAGACGTGCAAAGTGGGAAGCTTTCAAAAGCCTGAAACAAACGAAGTTTCCTGAGCACAGATACATCAGCGATCACTTGAACCACTTAAATGTGTCAAAGAAGTGGACATGTTGAATAGTACAGCACATTTATATTTGGCGTGGCATGCACTACCCTAGGATCTGCTCTCGTACCTGTTATGGTAATTCACTGTAACTAGTGTGGGCGATAAATAAGACTTTGCTATGGTGTACAAAATACAACATTAAAAGTAGTCCTGTGGAATAGCGTATGTTTTCTCATTATTGTTTTGTTAGAGAAGTTCTTTGTGTGGCTCTGTGCCATCTGCCCTCCCTCTGTTCTTCAGGGCTTCAGACAGCAGGTTACCTGGTGAAATCACCAGGTGGTGAAAATCACCAAGTTACCTGGTGAAATCACCAGGTGGTGAAAATCACCAAGTTACCTGGTGAAATCACCAGGTAAATCACCAAGCTGGTGATTCCTGAAGGAATAAGAGTTAGCCACAAGTCAGGATTTTATTTCCCTACAAGACCCAGTGACCTGGAAGATGGGTCAAGAGTGAGTGTAATCTTGGGTTTGTTGCAGCTGAAGTGTAAAAATGGGAACAATTACACAGTATTTCCCAAGTAGGCAGTTTTTCTCGCTGACCTAATACACAGATGCTACAGCTGAGCACTTTTCGGATTCTTTCACATACTTTTATTAGGTTGATGTTGCATTCACTGATGAATTCAGGTGTCAAATCCATTCATATCACATTGGAAAAGAGACTTAAAATGGTACTTTTTTATTAAACATTAATTATACTTCAGAGAAGTATGAACAGGTCTGAACACTGATGTACAAAATCTTGAATGCACTTTCATTGGTTATAAATGGCTTAAGAGAACTTTATGGAAAAGTATACATACGGGGAAATTGCAAATACAATTAAAACATGGAACTTCTAGGCAAAGCAATGTGATTTTGTATTTAATTCATTTATAAAAGCCAGTTTTAAAAAGTTACTTCAAGTATTAAACCATAAATGGCAACGTTTTCTCTGTGCATAGGACAAGTCCTATCTGTAACATACAAAAAAAATACAATAAGTGCGTCATTATCACAGGTATCTTTTACACGTTGCCCCAAACTTAAACACAACTCATTACAAGTTTAGGCAGCACAATTAAAAATAACTGTGGAAGTAGAACAGCTGGGACATTGTGATTAGTGCAAATGGTGATGACCCTTGCTGGCAAATACAAAACAGATAACCCAGGGATGTTTCATTCATCTAAGTTAAAAAGGGGGCAGACTTAACAGCGGGAATGCTGCCTCTTTCTGGCATAGTTTATGATTGTAAATTGTCTTTCAGGAAGATTTAAGTTTCCCTCAATAAAGCAGATAACAGGATAAAGGACAGGAGAAATCAGAGAGGACCATGCTAAGTGTGTAAGTTGTCAGCTAAGCAGTGTAAATGGAATCAACATGTCATCACCAATGCCTTGGTGACAATAAAAGCAATCCAAATATTTCATCCCTGACACAACTGCTCAACTGCTGAGCATGAGCTCTCTGTTTCTTGGGACAGGGGGTAGGAAGAAAGATGGGGAAACCTCCCAAAACAAAAAAAAAGCAATCCTGTAAACATTATCAGACTTCACTACCTAATGGAAACAAATTCAAGTAATTGCTTCAGAAAACAAATGGCCAAACACCAGTTTTAATCAGCATTAAAACAAACTATGACTCGTAGCTTCATGTTTCATGACAGTTACATAATTAAGAAAAATGTGTATAAAACGCTCTATATACAAAATAAATTGATAGAAATGAGTGTAACAAATGTGTTCAGTACTAAATCACTTTATGTGCAGCTGCTCTCTTTGGTGCCGTTTAGGGATAGAAGAGCCTCTGACGTTTCACACCTCGCTGTTTTATAGGTACTGCAAAAGACACATTCTTGAAGTAGCTGCTGTTTGGAGCCTTTCCAAATGCAAACCCAAATTCCCCAGTTAGACACTATTTTAGAGGGTGTCCTTGGATACCCTATGAAGCTCAAAGCTGTCATTGTTTTGTTGTCATTTAAATTTAAATAACTGGTCAGTCAGTGCTCCAGATCCAGGCAGATTTAGTCAACCTGTGTTGGAATCAGCACATCTTAGTAAATCTGTCAGACACTAATGCTGCTGCAAACGCTGCGGTTTCCCTCCTCTTGGGGCTCTGCTTAGCTACAACTGGATCATACTTCTGTTAGATCATGACGTCTTTGTGTGCATAACCAGTGGTATTGAAATTCATCCCAACCCAAAAGATGACTTATAATTAATACAGAAGATTCACACAAGATCAAAGGAAAGAAACAGTACCTGAAAACTGTAGCCATTCAGCACTCTGGAGAACAGGACCAGTTTGTAATAATAGCATACCAAAAGTAGCTTGGTACCTGCAAATTCCATACTCAAGAGGCAGCTTTAACAAAAAAAGTTACCATAATTTCTACTCAAATCACTAAAATAGAAGTGCCAAAACTTACTTTAAAATAACAGTCTGAATATTTAAATGGAGGTTTTTAGTCACATCTGACTTGCATCACTACAGTCTCAAAATAATACTGTAGGAAGTCAGTTAATGACAGAAACCTACTCTTCCTACCCTTCTCCCGTGATAAGCCTTTAGTAGGCACTGATGTGTGTGTTGTACACTCTGTGAGTAAGTAACAGTAAGACAAAAACCAGTATTGTGTAGTTTAAAGCAATTTCTATTTGTGGATTTCCCTGCCTCACATTCACAGGGACAGGTTTATTTCAAGACATCTTAGAAATATGGAAGATAAATCACACTGGAATTCTGCCCTACATCAGGCTTCTGTCTGCACACTGGGAATTTAATGCCATTTTTTGGATGTGCATGTAGATTTTTTTAAAAAACAGAATTGCAGTAAGAAACACAAAAGCAGTTTCTAATTGCAGCCAATGTCAACTATCCTACAATAACTACTATATATAGCTTGCAATAGTCATTACTTTGATGGATCTAAAAGCTTAAGGGCTGCTATTTTTACTGACAATCTAGGTATTTTCAAGACTCCCTGATACAGAGTAGGTTAAAGCACAAAGCCAGCACATAGAACATGGCCAATACCCTGAAGGATGGACCCTCAGGATCCCTCCCCCTTCTGATCTCCTGAACACGTAGAGCTGTCCTTCTCACTGCATTCACTGGAAGGTTCCAGCTCTCCTCTGCATGGGCCAAAAGTACCCAATTCCTGCAGACCCCTGCCCCTGCTGGCAGGGACACCTACGGCTGCTTGCAGCCCAACAGCCACACAGCCATCCTGCCTGCCCAACCACCTGGTACAGCACAGCCAAGGCAGCTGTCAGGACAGAACCCAAAGACAGAGGATGTCATCCTGCTGCCTTAGACATGATACCTCCTCCAAAGCCCAGGCCTTCCAGGAAAACCTAACCCCTCCATCCCAGTCGCTGGCATGCCCTTAGAGTTCAGCAGTACGATTCCCTTAGAGAACTTAATTCCTTCGTATCAGCCTGGGGTTTCTCTTAGTCATCAGCTCTCCAGGGGAAGGGAAAAAAAAAAAAAAAAGGGGGGGGGCTGCGGGTGGTGAATATGGAAGAATTCTCTTTGAATCATTTTACTATGTTTCATATTTGTCAAAGTGACTTTTAGTAATGCCTGCTTTTACACCAACAGTAACTCTGGCCCCAGGATTATCCTAAAACCTGCTCTCCTTTTCACACTGCAAATATGAGAAAAAAAATCTAGGACAAAATATTCCTGTGATCTGTATAAACGTTTCAGAAACATCAGTTCTTCATGAAAAGCCACAAAAATGTCCATCTGGTATACAAAGCAGTGGTTTTAGAAGAGCAGCACTTGCTAGAGAATGCACATGGAGTTAGCCCAGTCTGTTTACTTGCAGTTTTTCCTGTAGGTTCACTATCCTGACTTAAGAAATCAAACAAGTTCTACTGATTTTGGCCTACAGGATACATACATTCATCGGGGGGGTATATGAAACACTTTGGGGAGCAGAGACCATATTGCTGGATCAGTGATACTCAGGATTCTGACATGGATTTTGCTTATAGATCTGCTAGATGATGTCTGTGCATGAATGTGTTATTTCAGCTATAATACACTGATGCAGTAAAACCCAGATGATATCCCAGGCCCTCCATGACAGTTCCACCAGTATTTGGGGCTGCAAGTTTTGGTACTCAGAACAAGTCACTTGAATGTGCAGTCTTCTTTCTCTGTTACCTTCCCCAATAAATTTTGCTGGTGCAGTACTGCTGAGAGCTTATAATCAGATGGGCACTTCTCACTTGACATTTGAGAACAAAAAGCTAAACCTTTCAGATTAATGTGTAGCAAATGTTTTTGTAAGTTTTGGAATTAGCAAATGCAAAATTTCTTGTACAAAGTTTGAAGAAACATTCTGCAATTTTTAGAAAACATGCAAGTTTGGACCATTACTTCTGTCTCAAGAACATCCAAAAGTGAAATCATGTTCATAGGTTCTCAAAGAGTTCTTGTTCCAGAAGATTAATATTAAAGAAAAATTTATTATATCCAAAGACAAAAAATACTTATTTTAAACTTACAGTATACTTGATACCTTAGTATTTCCATCATAAGTATATTTAACTCAAGTAGCAATCAGTCTGGGAAACAAACCAAACAGGTTCTTTTGGGCTAGATCATCAATTTGACTACTACCTTCCATCTGTATCAAAAGGGCTCATGTCTGCTTGTAATCAGCATCAGCTGAACATCAGAAAAGTTACAGACAGAAAAATAGTATTTCTCACTTTTTCCAGATGCAAAATTCCAATACTACCCAAAGATGAGTTAGCAGTCTTCTCTATAGAAGAGTGAGGAGAAAAAGAAACCCATGTTGCTTGCTGTAGGTCTTGAGCTAAGGATGGGATGGACTTAATTCCTCACACAGGAAACACATTTTGCCTTTTGTGAACAGGTACATCGCTGCACAAAGCCAGTCTTGAGCATTCAGCATCACTTAAACTGGACTTGAAAGTGGGAGACTAGAGGACGCAATTTTTCAGTGTGCTAACAAAGATTTATGATCCAACACTAATCGTCCTGTAAGTACCTGATATTTGTACTTTAGAACCAATAAAACCTTGTGCCTTTATTAAAAAGATAAAACAGAAGTATAAAACAGTATTTATAAACCCTCGAGAGTCCTATGGAAAAAGGAATACTCTGCTGGTTCTGTTTTCTAACAACACACAACTGCAATATGGTTTTTCTCAGGGGTACATTACCATTTTGTTGCTGCCTTACACAGAACACAGCAAACAATAACAGAATATGTAAATTGCTAATTCCTTTTTGGATTGGCTTTTCCTTTTATGCTGCCAGACAATTGTTGGAACGTAATAATCCATGTTTTTTTCAACTAAACCCCAAGTTTTCTTCTTTGAGCTCTGTCCTTGATATAGTTAAATGAATCAAGTTAAAATGTTGAGGAAGCTCAATCCTATAGCAAAAAAGCAACACCCAAGTTAAAGGCTTTTTATGTTGTTGGCATTGCCTTGCTCCAAAGCACAGCTAGTAGAAGGAACACTCAGTCCCGAAAGACTTGGAGAGCTGTGATCATGGGGTAGACTGGTTAATAGGAAGAGAGGAGAAGACATCATCCAGTGCCTTCCCCATCACCTGGCATCTGAACTATGCATACTCACACTTCAGACTCGCTGGCCATGCCCTATGCTGACTTCTTTTTTTTTCTTCTTCCTTTTCCTTTTTTCTTTCCTTCTGTACTCTGGAGACTTGCTATGGAAGTGACTTCTGCAGTGCCTAAGGTATGAAGTTTGCCCATGAGGAGGTAGGAGTCTCTGCAATCTACCCCCACCACTGCAGCATAACAGAAATGCATAGTTCCCACTCTGGACTTTGTGCATCCAAGCAGGGCACTTCTGGGTCTGGCCCTTTGGTAGCAGTATATAATTCAGTGTTGCATAAATGCACATTAAGGATCTTAAGGCATCTGTCTTAACTTCCCTGCTCTGCAATAGTGCTTACAAGAATCCATTGTACTGCGCAGAAACTTGAACTTTTCTCTTCCTAAAATGTTCATGTTCCATTTTTTTCCTGCTCAGCTTCTTCCAAACAAAATTAAGTAATATTCAAGCTCAAAATATGTTGCAGAAACCTAGTGAAACAAAAAAGATAATTAATTGAATCATCCCATAAGCTTTGAAAAAACACATCATAGTACATTACACAAATCCACCTGGGAAATGTGATTTACGGACTTCTGATTAAGGAAAGTAGTTAAGGCAACTTCAATTCAGAAACAGCCTTCCGGGAGGTGTGGGGGCTTTTGTTTCACACCTCTTATGTTTTAGAAGATTATCTGTGCTAGGAACATCAACCCATCACCACTGATCTGTGTCTAAAGTATCCCAGATCCCTGACTGGCAATTTAATTTTTTAATTAAATTGGTAAATGTGAGGACACAAATGATATTTGCCTAGGTGAGGCTGGAGGACTGGCCTTCTTTTGCAAATCAACCTCTGTACACCAGAATAAGCCATGACTTTGCTTCTGCTAAGTGTTACAGGCCCAAAATTTAAAAATACAACTATTGGCTTGTTACAGGGTATTATGTACGTGCACTGAGCAAATGCTGGATCTCTCATAGCTACTGCATAGTTGCTTACAAATGCAGTAAAATGGAATTAACCATCTTGGCCTACAGAAACTGTGATCAAATCCAACAGAATGTTTGGACAGAATGGTTCAAACATTGTGTTACTGAGTTAATTTAAGGTAACACGTACCCAAAAGCTTTTGCATTGGGTGCAATTATGCAGTTTTATTTATACAACTTTTAAAACTAGTGTAGTTTGGGCAAGTGTGACACAAAGAAATTCTTCCTTTATTAAATCTGGCCTGACTTTAGGAAGAGAGGGATGATAGAAAGGAAATTAATCTCAAACTATTACCAGTTAATTGTCTAGCTTAAGACAGTCATTTATGCTCCCTCTCTAGGTCAGTGGAAAGAAAGATTAAGACCTTTCTATAATACCCTATCAAAGGCTGCTGGGATGAGCTGCTCTCAGAAACTTCTATTCTGTTCTATGAAGAACAGAAAAGCCTTTGTAACCTATTTAGATCAGATTAGGTTTTATATAGCTAGAGGCTGAAAGGAATCCCTTGCTTGAGACATCCGTTTGCACATTTATATAGCATTAAGGAAAGCTGGAAAAGGGAAACTTACCATTGGTGAGTTCTCATGGCTAAGTAGGTTTTTCAGAAGTCCCACTAACTGGTCTAATTTTGGTTTTGTATGAGCTTACACTGAGCAGGCTGACCAACATCAGCCCAAGCATCACACCATCACCCACAAAGACCGTTTAGAAAGATTTTTTTTTCCCCTGAAAACAAACCAAACCCCTTCCAATACTATAATTTTAGGTCAGAAGGCCCCTTTAAAAAAAAAAAAAAAAAAAAGAAAAAACCTAACCCTGAAATTACTGAGCTCACTGAATTCAAATGTGTTTTCTTTCTGATAAAAATGGGAATTCCCTGCAAATACATTCCCCCCACAAAAAACCCCCCAAAACAACAACAAAAAAAAAAGGCAGGGGTAATGACTCAGCTCTAGCTTCTACAGTTATCAGTTGATAACAAATAAGATTTGTTTCTCTTCCAGAGAGAAAAAAATTAATGGGAGCTTATAAGCTCAGCACAGTAGAAAGTCAACACAAAAGAATTCTAATTTAGTAGTTGAAAATATATCAAGAGAAGTTTTGCACTCATTGTATTTCCTAAATGCAAAGTGCACACAGAGCATTTTAATGCAAAAACATGCCAGAAGATCACTGTCAATTCCAAATGTGACAGAGCAGTCTGTATGCAGACACCTGTATTCATTTACTGACTTTCCTTCCTCACGCACATGCAGCTTCCTAAAGAGCAGAACATGGCCCACCAATATATGATTAAGAAAAAGACATTTAAGGAGCTCTTCCTTAAAACAGCTTTTCCTCAAGACTGCATTTAATCTTGGAATTGAATTTAGCATCACATTCTTTTTGCTGGTCAGGTAAACAATCCAGCACTACCCCCTTCAATCTAAATTACAGGAGATTAATCTGACTCATCCCAGACCTAGCCAACATTTCCTGCACTACAGCATTACTCCCATTCTTGTCTTCTCAACAGCCATTCTGAATTTTGTTTAGACTTTTCTATTACTCATCCAACACCAGAGGACTCCTCTGCATTCCATGACTAGTTGATTTCTGACTTCAGGATGTCTATTTTTATTCATACACGTATAGAAGCAGCAATCAATTATGTTAGTCTTACCTGTTTCTCATTGAGATGGTTGGTTAGTAATTAGCTGAGATCAACTTTCCAATGAAACTATAATATGCTTTTTTGCACCTAGAACGTGAGAGAATCTCAATTATGTGTTTTTGCAGATTTGCGTAACAAACAGCAAAGACTTCAAACCAGAAAGCACATTTACTGTGTTGTGCCTATTTTACAAAAATATTTTGCTCCCCCTAATCAAACATAAAAGATTCCAAATCTCAGAACTGAAGTGCAAAAGTGGGAATTTTCTATCCATCCAACATCGTAATGTAAAAACTAATTTTGGAGCAGAGTATGGGATGTAAGTTAGCCTTAAGTTCTAAACATGCTGACTTGATTAAAAAAGAAAGAAAAAAAAAAGGGAAACCCCTCCACAAACAAAATCACTACCTGATTTCACATTTTCCTCTTCAGGGCCAGTTTCCACCCACTGGCAATCACCAGCTAGCAATCGATTTTGTGATTCACTGAGTGGTCGAGTAGGAAAAGACTGATTGGCTACAGAGCTGAAAAGTAAGCAAAGTCAACAGGAATTCTGTAATACCACTAGCTGCTTTAGACATTTCTTGAATAGGGAAGTTACTTAAGAGCAAAGCTAACAACAAAAAACCCCACAGTGCCAACTGGAAATGGCTGCCTGTCCCCTACCCTAATTCCTCTGTAGGCTCCAGTCAGTCATCAGTATAAAATAAACCTTTACCTAACACAGGCCACTCAGTTCTCATGGAAAAAAACCACAGAGTGATACACAAGAAATGGCACCCTGACAATAATACTGCCACACAGCTAAAAAGAAAACCTACGCAGTACCATCTGGAAGAGCAACCAAATGCCATCTTATCCCATGCAAATGCTAGGGCCTTCTTCTGAACAATCTCCTGAATGCAAAAGCATACTTTGCTGTTTGCACAAGGGTCCTGTTCTTGTGTAAATTCCACAGGTCATGTTGCACTGGAAGCAACTTCTTCTCTGTATTGTCTTTGAACCCTCTAATGTCTGGTAACTCAGGTGCCTGCTGTTGGCAACAACCTTCTGCTACGAATTCATCAAACTATGCAGAAGACTTCTGAAGTGGCAAATGTAAACACCCCAAAAACTACACACAGACACTCTTGTCTCTTTGAAAATACACTGAAGATACAAAATGTGCAAATATGGGAGGGATAAAAAATAATGAGCTAAAAACCCCAGCATCAGAGATCTACTTCTCTTGCAAACTGTCTCAGCATTCCTTGTTTAAGCATGCTTGAAGAGAAGGAATACAAATAATACCTGGCCTTTCACAAAAAAAAAAAAGCAAAACCAAAACACTTAATTTTTTTTTCCATGGACAATTATTCAGTCTTCCCTATGACTTTTCTGACTGTTGTTAAGAGCCAGTAAGCTCTCTTAGTTTCTGTATTACTGTTTCCTTAGAGCCATTTCCTGTTACAACAAAACCAAGACACTGTCAATTTCTTAGTCTTAATCCATTCCGTCCTTTGCTGAAAACTCACAAACTTACTCTGAAGATGACAAAAAGCATAAAGAATTCAAGAACTAACTTCAAAACCATTTTTTTTCTCCAGATGAAGTACTAAACAGTACAGAATCAGTATCTTAAGTGCTATAGTTACCTTTTGGCAGGGTCATTTTGGCTTGAAACTGCAAGTTGCTCTGGGTCCATAACCACCAAACGAGTTGGGAAATTACATCCATCACCCAAACTAAACGAGAAACAAAGACTCAAATCACTGTTGGTAGTTGACTTCAATGAACAGGAACCCATGCAAAAGGCAAAGGCTACTGCAAAAGGCTCGAATCAATTACCTGAGCACAGTGTTGAACTCCAGACTTTAGCAAGGCAGTTCTACCACTAAATCAGATGATCAGTTAATTAAATCTTGGAGTTCAGTTGATTCCCACCCTATCACTCAGTATGGATTGCTGAGCACAGCACAAGTCTATGTATTTAAAAAAAAACCAGATGTATTTCTGTAGACTGTAGCCATAATCTTTCCCCAAACCAGGGTGCACACATGATAAGACTCTCTAGTATTTATAACCCCAGAAGCTGTATCAAAATAACATGGTGGTGGCCATACTTTCCCCTTCACTCTTAACTTTGAAGTTAGCTAAGCCTTCTTTCAAAGCAAGTTTATCAGGATAAAATGTGGTATAAAACAGATTGATCCATCTACAGTAAAGCTTCTGTCTTTAATCACATGATAGTTGAGCAAACAGCTGAGTCAACTTAAGCTGTTGGTATTATCTGCTGTTAGATACCAGACCTCAGCTTCACAAACAGGTTCACCAACATTTTTACCTGATACACAGCCCCCACCAAAAGCAGTGTTGAAACACAGCTCCTACTTTGTTCTGCTGAATTCTTGCAGTGGTGGGAGTGGGCAGCATGTCAGCCTTGGCTCATCAAGCATATCTGCAACTCCCTAACGCTGGCTCAGCTAACGTTTTAAATCCAGCATTTTTCATCTTATCAGATTTTTTTCTCCGCTGTTGCTTATTTACATGCACTTTCTTAGAGGGCTTTTGATCCCTAAAGTGTCATGTACAGCAAAGGAGAGCTGTCAAGTTTTTTCAGGGACAGTTTTTTAAACTGATGTTGTTTTGATACAGCTATTTGATCTCCTCTGAGTTGCTGATTTCTGCTTTATAATCAGACACTAATACTACTACCAAAAGGTGTACAATTTTGGCAATGTGCTTTTCAAAGCTTTCCAAACTTCTGCAGTTAAAAGGCTGTCAACAAGCTCCCTCCCTGTCTTTGAATGAAAACCCTGTGCAGAGTTTGACAGTTTTCTCTTGCAATTTTCCCTGCACCAATATTTACTGTTCCGGGCATTCAAGCTGGCTTGTCAGCAGTGCTTTATTTTTCAGTATAAAAGAAAGCAAGGTGGAAGTCATGGAATCAATTTATTCCCTAATTTATCACCATTCAGACTGAATACCTGGTAAAGATAGGGAGTAGCCAATATTTTTTTTCATCTCCAAAAACCTCCTTTAGATTTTTGCTGCATCCAAGAGAAAAACCATTTTTATCAGGACCATTTCGAAATGTGGGTGCACGGAATGTTTCTGTAAAATAAAAACATGCAATTCCTTAAACCAGTAAGGAGTCAGGGAACATGAAGAAACAAACTTCTCTACTGTGGAAACATTGTTGGGCAAGGTGAGACGGTCCTGATCTATATTATGGGGGGAGGGGGAAGAAAAAAATAATCTAAAGTAATCAGAGAGGGGAAAAAAAAAAAATCACAGGGTTAGTGAAAAATAAGGAAATCAGGTAAGCAGAACAGTCACCTTGTCAACTTTCTCTTTACATTTAACAAAGTCTGAGACAAAGCTAACTACCATCAGCATGCCAAAAGGTAACCACATCTCTTATTCCTTGGTGACTTGCTCTCTCTTCAGCCTTCTTTGTGCAGAAGACTTCCCCTTTTAGAAGTAATTTACCACAAGCACTGCTGGACCTAAGCCCATAGAGAAGAAGTTTTTCCACATCTGCCAAATTAGGAAGCTGAATTAAGAGCACCCCAGACTATCAGAGAAAGATGAAATCTATTATATTAGAAACAGACACACTATGAACTATAGCAATCCACCATTTTTCTACTCAGTCCAGTTACATCCTTGGCCAAGAACTGAGAGGACTCATTGCTCTCCCCCCATACCAAGAGTCTGTCTTTTTACAATCATGATCCAGAAAGCAGATAAAGTACTGTGTTGCCAATTAACCACCGACTTTTGGGTAAGGAATATGTTAAAGTTTTCTTCAAAGCTAAAAAGAAACTGTGAATATTCCTTACCTGTAGATATGTTAAAAAAAAAAAAAAAAAAAAAGAATTCAAACAACTCCCTGTCAACCAATCAAAAAACTAGCAAAAAAATTTCTCACTGAGAATTGTTTTACTTTTAATCAACCCACTTATTTTTGAGGTTAGAAATTTAAATTTCCTTGAAAAATGTAAGATTTCGACTTACTCAGTTGTGGAAATACTCATCAGTCCCTGTCCCCCCACACACTGCAAAAAACACTCTCAAGCATTCCCTAACAAGAACCTAATATATTTTAGTTATGCACACAGCTTGGTTATGCTGACCAATGACATTTAAAATGTTTAGGCATAAAAATTAGGGGAATCTCTTTTATAATCTAGAAAATGTGCATAGGTGTTTTCATTTTTATCACACTGTTACAAGCCACTTCCTAATAATAACGTCTGTTTTCTTTCACAAGATTTAAGAATGCTCTTTTGGATCTAGTTCAAAATGTAGTACATGTTCATATACAGTAAAGCCTTCAACTTGGTAGGGGTCACCCAGCTACTTGTTCTGTATTAGAACAACAGAGTGGCAAGTAGCAATTGGGTTACATACTTCGCACTATATAAAAACCCAACAGAAATTCATGGTGCCTCAGAGGTCTCAAAAATACAAACAAAAGAAATGAACAGTCATCATAAATATGAATGCTTGGCTCCAGCAGAAGATCCCCCCCGCCCCAAGGTTTATTTTCCTTTATGTTTCACCTTTAATTACTTCCACCAAATATGCTTTTTATTGCACAGCATTTAAAAATCAATTTATATATGATGGCATATCATGTAGGCTTCACATTCTCACTGAATAGTCATTTTTCTGGACAGGGAAAAATTCCATATTCCAATTAACTGACCTATAGTTGATCTGTTTTTGCCAACTAGCCAGCAGTGGTAGCTGAAGAGTGACAGTATGCTGATGAAGAACATGGCTGCCACAAAGAAAAGGAATAGTACGTGGAACTTTGCATGGGTATCTGGCAATTCATTCTGGGGAGAAAGAGAGAAAGAGATTAATATGTTAACACTTCCTAGCAACTAAGGCAGCATTGTTGCTGAACATTTCCTGCCACACCCAGTCTGCTATAGGTCTTTCATCTTCACCTTTCCTGAAGAAAGAAAAGCACCAGCTGAGCTTTCCTTTCATGTCATGTTAAACTGTTATACAACAGCATTTAAATCTCATGGGTACCCCTTCCTCCAGGTTTAGTACTGTGAGTGCACATGTTCATCTGCAGTTTTCAAATGCACAGTAGGGGACAAGGCAAAACACTTTCTATACCAGAAAATATTAACTGTGCAGCCACAGCCAAGGAGACATGGAGAAAACGTGTCTGAAGTCACTTCCTCTGAAGGGGAAAAAAAGTGCAATTCCTGGCACAAGGTAGTAATACTGAATCTAATTCTAAACTGGTACAATGAACATAAAAGGGAAATGGTTGTCATGAACAAGTCCTAAACAAGACATGGGATAGATCTTCAATTTTTGATGACCTCTAATGTTTAAGCAATAACCAGCAGGTACATAGCAAAATAAATTTGCTGTGTCAAAATGTCTGACCAGGCAGAAGTGATTGACCAGAAATCTATGTGAAAAACCATTTCAGTATAACCACCATAAAGAAACCAACTCCCACCCATATCAGATTGTCCATTCCACCCTGAACTATTTTCAGACTTCCACTTTCAAAAGGCCAATGGGATTTGTAAGACTACTATTCCAGTTCCATATCCTCCAAATCACAGCACTTTTAAGCAGTTGACCTTTAACAACATTATGAAAGCAGAGAGGCTATTTTTACTCAGCTATTTACTTAACATTACTGCCATTACTTTTTCCATTAGCACATTCAGTACACCCATTTATCTAAGGCTGACTTTCTTTTTTAAGCTAAAGCACATTTCAATTAAGCTGAAGTGCACATAGGTATATATCCATTTCCTTATACATGGCCTATATTCATAGGCAACAGATTACAAGTCTCCTTCCTTCTGTGATGACGTAAATACCTGCCATGAATGACTGGACTAGAAATATTGTAGTAGGAACAATATTAAAATAATGACAGCAATATCGGATTTTACCTTTGGACAATTCTCTGCAGCATTCCTGCGGCAAAGCTTTGCGCAAACAAAGACAATTTATTAAACACTAGTATTATGTTAAAATAGTGTTTGAAAACAGCACAGGCTTTGTTAAGAACAAAATGGTTGGTGTGCAAATGTGCTCTTAGATGTGCCGATTTCCAAAGCACATCAGCAGCTTTAGCCCCTGTTCTCCAAGAAAATGGAGAAGTATGCAGAACCCACTGCTAACTTCCACGGCATGAAATTTTCTACTGAAGCACAGAAGTATTGGAATTCAGATTGTGACTGGATCACTTTCAAGTGGTTGGTCAGCTTGGACAGCATGACTACACCAATTTCCTTCTCTGCTAGTAGTTTCCATCACAAGTAAGGTTTATGTGAATATTCTGTATGATGAAACTGTTCACAAAGGTCTGAAAAGCTCAGAATACTCCTGAGGTATAAAGTGATGGTTTAATAATTACAAAATCTTTCTGAACATATCCATTACCATTAGATGTAGTTTCAGCCAAAACCATAAAAAATAAATTGCCACTCTTTGCACAATTTCATTTGTGATACAATTTCACAATTTCATTTCAGATAACACATCAGTAGTTTTTCTTCTTCCTAATTTCCTTCAATACAGAGCAGTTTGTAGGATGTATCTTTAGGGTAACACCTGAAATTGAACCAGTGCTTGAAAAAATAAAGGAAGAAACAGGAAAGCTGAGTTCAAATTAGCTTTTAAATTCCAAACTTTATACCTAAAGAGTGGTATTAGGTATCTTGACTAAGATGCTAGCACTTAACTTATCTGTTGCAGGCAAGATGTATGGCTTTTAAATCACATTAATCTGTGCAGAAAGCTTAGGGAAGCCCAAGCATCTACATTAGAGTCAGGCAGATTTACAGTGTTTTCAAAAGTGCTGGCTACCATCAGATAATTCTACACTAGGCAAATGACAAGCAGAGTCCAGCTCTCTAAACTGCCATTTAAGTTCCATTTCCTTTTTTTTACTGCCCATTTTATTACTTATCTACAGAAAAGTTGCACAACAATCCCTCTTCCACCTGCAGTAGGGATATGTTGTGTTTCATGATCCCCTGTAATCCAGGCTAGCAAAATACTCCAGTTGCTGCTTATTCCTAAACTTCATGTTGAACCTCTTCGGTGTGTTCTACCTCAGAGCACACTGCAGTGTTCCCCAGTTGCCCAATTGAGTTTTGTAACTTGAATTCCTACAACTCTTTTGAAATTACATATTTAAACAAAATAATTGTCTACAAGGAATTCTAAGGACAGTTAATTTTGATGCTGAAAAAACAGTAGCAGCTTAGTCTTTGTGTTTTCTGTAGGTCAGAAAATCTAAGTTTATCTCACTTGCACCCTAAACCAGCAGCTCTATAATCTGGAGGATTTTTTGAATTATGCATGATTAATCCCCATGATCCCCAGGGAGCATTTACGTCTTCTCACTACCCAGTTGCAGCCAATGGTTGTAACTTCTTGAATGACAGTTGCAGAACTGAAGTATCTTTCAAAAAAAGGCCAGTTCTTTCCTGGAGAGAACCGTGCAGTCTTTGAGTGTGTATAACAGGCTTATTCACAGTGGTGTTCTAGCAGCTGTCCACATGCCCCTCCATGTGAAAAGAGAGTGAAACTTCAGACATTGGTTATTCAAAATCATTATGCTCACCAGCACAGAAGCAGAGACTCGCAGGTGAGAGAGCTGTAGAGTTTACAAAAGGAAGTAATTTGCACAACACAGTCTAAACTACTTAGCACACAATAAGCTGAAGCCAGTCACTATTCTAGAGTCTCCTATAAACTCCTTCACAAACAGTCATTTGTTTAGGTATCAGGTCACAAAACCCCTCAAACAAAAAAGTGCCGTCTGAGCATGATTTGTTCTTCATTTTTAGTAGCTAGGTCTAGCCTAATCTTGGAAAAACCCCTAAGATCTTGTCTATGTCCTTAGTGTATAGGTAAGAGAAATGAGTTCTAACTAATGATGTGGAATCAATCTTTTCCCCAACCCCCCACTGTCAAAAACAACCAGTTTTGCAGAAGCATGTGCCATCCACCCAGGACACCTATCGCATCCTGTATTTAGCTGTACTCAGGACTGCAAATTAATTTGGAGGACAGTGAAAGACACTGGAAAACATAATGATTTCAAGGAGGTGGCAGTGCAGCAAGAGTAAGAGTAGACAGAAATATAAGATGGGAAGCACCACCATGCACTGTGTAAACAAGGCATCAAGCACTGGGCATCCAGCCAGCGCTGGTGTTTGTGTCAGATACATTTGGTTGAACTGACATTTTATCTGCTCATCTTTAACAACCTCCTAGGTAGAAATAAAAATGTCATGAATATAGAAAAAGCAATTATGAGTATAAATAAAGAAATCACTCATGTTCCCTTGATCTACAAAACAGATTTTAACATCACCATCAGGGTGCGAGCCTGTGGTAAGCATTTCCAGCCAGTGTAGTTCCGCCACTGTATGCACAGAATCAAGACCTTTCTTCAGCACTTCTGCAAAGAGCATGAAATGTGCTGTGCAAAAGTCTCGCACGTGCAAGTGAGAAACACAAAGACTTTCTTCAACAGAAGAATTTGGTAGGTATGCATGTCTCACAATGTTTCCAAGTATCTGCGTAGGAGCATCGTTTCTCTATGCAAGTATTAGCAACAGTGCAAAACAATGGATTGCTACATTTGTGTAGTTAGCACATACACCTCCACAACCTCATTGCAAGTTCTTCCCCCAGGCTACGTTCCCCAATAAGCAGTCCATATTTCTTTCTAAGACTGGATATATCCAGCAGTTTGTTGCACAGTCTCTGAAAAACATCTATGAGGAAGCAAAAAATAAGCACTACCTTCTGAAGGTATATTGTAACATTTCCTATAGTCGAGCTTTGGGGGGAAAAAATAACTTTAATTTGCTCAGTTTGTTAGAGCATGGTGCTAATAACACCAAGCTTGTGGGTTTTTAATTCCCATATGGGCTGTTTACTTAAGAGTTGGATTGATGATCCTTGTGGGTCCCTTCCAACTCAAAATACTCTGTGGTTCTGTGCATCAAGAGAGCCTCAACAGAAAATGTCCAAACAGCAATCTGTCTGATGCTGTAGCAGACAAAGCTGAGAGCTAGCAATATGCTGAAGCAGTCTACAGACAGCACGTGTCAGCAGCAGGCTGCTTTGGTTTGCATACAGACGTAGAGAGAATCTTCCAGCCAACAGCACTTGCCTAAAAGCTTACATACAAGAGACATACAAAATTTTGCAAGCCTACGTGGTTACAGTGCTGCCACCTCTGTCTGGAAATGTACTTTAATAAGTCAGTTTAAAGATCAGAGGAGTATTAGCTTTGTCGAGTAAAGTGAGTCAGAGACCTACTCTAATGATAAGATCAGGGCATCACCAGATTCTGTCTTGGAAGTATCCGGAACCGAAAGCAAAAAGTGCAAGTACACAGCTACATTGTCTATTGTTACACTTCAGAAGTAGCCCATTTGTGCAGGAAGCATTTTTAACAACTAAATCAATAATAAAAAGATAATCCCTCTTAAGTTTACTTCCTCTGTCAAGAGTCCACTTCACTATTGTGTCTGATGAGCTTTGGAAGAGTCCTGCTGCAAACGCTGGTATTAAATGTTTGTTCATTGTAGTCAGTTGTCCTGCGGCCTTTTCTGTTGCACTAACGATTACAAATTAAGGTAACAAACCAAATTCTTGTGGTTTTTTTTTTTTCCCTCAAGCACTGACTGGTAAATATGTAAGAGTGCATCTACAGTTTCCTTAGAAATTGTGTACAAAGCACTGCAAAGCAGCCAGGCAGATGTTTGGAAATGGCACATTCACAGACTGAAAATTTAACTATTTCTAGCCAGGCAAGACTGAACAGCAGAATCAGACCACTTAATTTGAAATATCTTTTGAGACCCAGCTATGACTGAGAAACACATCTATGACTTTCATCTCGCAGTACTGACAGCTCAATTCTCACATAGTTCCTTGCTCTTCAGTGACAGGCTGCTATACAGAACTGACAGGTTAAGAGAACACAGCACTGTGGTAGATCAGACCCAAAGGTTTAGATGAACATAATGCAAACTATTTTTGTGTCATTTATCTTACCTAACGCCAACTGTCTCAAAGCACAGCTATTTTGAATACATGACCAAGCTTCTCTTACCCTGACATGGCAGCAACCTTTTGCAACCAATCCAACAAAGATTATTTCTACTGCTGCAGATAATGACTGCTTTTCCCAGCTGCTCTGACAGCAGCCAACATCTAAGAAATATGTGCTGTTATTTACTCAGTGATGTGATTGAGACCCTTCCATTTGCGGTAATTTTTCGCATGCTCATTAATGGAAACAGATTCAGGGAATTCTGCCACTAACACTTCAGCCTAGAGATAGGAAGGCACACTACAAGTTTTTGTAGATGAAAGGGAACAACTACAGAAGGCACTCTACTTAGCCTGGAATGTGACTGGAAAAAGTGATAGGAGGAATATAACACTGACATAACAAGCATGGTTGCCCTTCACATAAATGTTATTAAATCTACAAAGATGCATGTATGTCAACCATTGGACAACTAATAATACTTGCAAGGAAGATGTGTAGCATCCACACTGTAGATATCTTAGCATTCTGCATATACCAGATCAATAAAATCCACTAATACAAAGTTCAGACATGCTTATGTAGGGACTCCAAAACAGAGCTCAGTCAGTTCCCAACAAATAAATCTGCCTTATCTGAGAGCAGATTATCCACAGACAAGTCTAGGAAGATACAAAATTGTTATTTATATTTCACATTTGTCAGTATTTTTATATATACTCATACGTATATGTAATTGTTTGACATGGCCAGTTCATTCTTTATCTACATATCTGTATCCCATAGTCTCAGAAAAACATGAGCTGTGCCACTCAATTTTGATGGAGCAGAGAAATTGCAGTGTCCTCATCAAAACTCCTTCCCCCAGTTACTCATCCTGGGCAATGTAATACATTTAATTCATCAAAATTCAGAAGGTTCTCCTGCTTCAGTCACTTTGATTGATGTCATTAATGACAGTGAACCACAGAACAGAGTAAATGGTGAGTGACAACATGCTGATGCAGCCTCCAATAACACATGCAGGATTAAACAAATGACCAACAACCAAAAAAAGCCTTAGAACTTACTGTCCAAAACTTTATGAAGTACTGCAAGACTGTAGCAGCAACAAACAAACAGTACAATAAGGAATACATTAAAAACAGGAGGAAGAATTTGTAGTTAGAAAATCCCACACAATTATTCACCCTAGAAGGAGGGGAAAGAGAAAGAGGTTACTAAGATATACAAAAAATAAAACAAACAAAAACCCCACAATACATTCAGCTTTTGCAGAGCAAAATGTGTATGATGTCAGTGATATTTCCAAAACACTCTGGCACTAGTGTTTCAGAAGCATTTTAATCCACTATTTAAAAGGAAATTTCTTTCTTCAGGCCCAAAGATCTGGGTCTCCCACATAAATTTTGCCCCCCATGATTCTGAATGACAGGACATGAGCTGGCAAAGCGTTATGATACAGCCAGTCTGTATAGGAAGCATCTCCCACTACAAACTAACTGCAGTCACCACAGAAAGTAATTTGAACCTCACCATCAATTTCATGGTGAGGATGCTGCTTTGGTTACAAAACCACCTCTAAGTCAGCTACTGCTAGCAGTGTTTTCCATACTGACAGCACATAATATTTTTCCTGACTACTAGTGAATACAAACTGCAGGAGAGCAACTGTCTGAGTGGGTCATACATATCATCTAGAATACAAAAATGACTCTCCCAGTGCAGTGGGTATCCCCTCTCCTGCTAACACCACCAGAGTAAACAAAAGAAAGAAATGCGTTTTCTCACAGGTCTTGTTAATGCCAAGGTTTCTCTATACAAGGAGAAATTGCACAATTTGGATTACTGGGCTTACAACTCTACACTGCAACACACATTAGGAACAAGATTTATTTCCACATATTAAAGAAGTTCTGTGAAAATCAAGATTCATTTCAAAGTTGCATTTTGGAAGCAGCATCTTGTTCATCATTATTATACTGATTTTTTTGGAAATAAACTTACCATGGACAGTGGTGGTCCATTTTTAATACACATCTGAAAGAGATAATTTTCAGCAGATTAAGACAAAAATTACATTTTCTTTCTAAGACACATAATTTTAGCTTCTACCATTTTGGGTGCTGTTTTTTATTTTTTTTCCCTAGTATTTTGCCCCACTGTATCTTTTTCAAGCCCTCCTCGATCATACCAATTCTCTGTATTACAGCAGCCATCCTTTCACCCCAAAGGACCACTTGAGATGCAGAAGAGTTATGAGGAGAGTTTCTTAAATTAGCATGGGGAGCATTACTGAGCAACACCGTGTACCAGTTCATTAAGCCACACTAGTTTTATGTGCATGCTGAGAAAAAAAATCTGAAGGATCTTTCAGGGTTGTTTGGATAAGGTATGTTAGCCTGGCACTCACTTCAACTAAGTCTACCTTAGGGCTATTTTTGTTACCACTTTGTTTGCTGCTTGTTTTTTTAAAGCTAATTGAGGAAAAGAACAGCATAAAGGGTAATTTGAATAGCCCACATGCTGTTTTAATCCAGTTTTAATGTAAAGACAGATACTACACATTTCAGATACAGAGACATTCATTGTATTTGCTAACAAATTTGATTTTAGCCAGAAGATGTGTATTTGGTTCTTCAGTTAACAAGATTTCCTCAAGCTCAGCCTACTGAAGTCTCATGCAAAGCCTCAGCCTTCAGTGCCTGTGCAGACTCCTCTGACAATTCACAATGAAAATAGGGAATAGCAGTGATGTCTTTGAAATGTTAAAGGCATGTGATTCTACTGTCAATTTTTGAGATAAACACTTCTAACATTATTAGCGGAATACATCTGTTTCAAGGCTACAAAACTAGATACAATGCTACAGTTCAATAATAAGCATTTGCTGGTGCTGGTATTTCAGACCTACCTTTCTTTACTTTCAATCCATGATTTTTTACTTTTTCATTAATTTATGTTTTAATATAAGCTTTGTTTTACAAAGCTACAGGCACGTTTCCTAAAAAGTTTTGCCAGTTTAGACAATGGGGCTCCCCCATAATATTGCACCAACAGAAGGAACTGACCCACTGAAGACATGAACACACGAAAGTGATGATTGCAGGAAAAAGAAAACCTGTAATTCCAGATTCAGACACTTACACGTCACACGCAGAACAGTGGTGGCAGCGGTCAGGTTTGATCAGCTGGCATCGATCACAGTATCTGATTGCTGCATTCAAGTGCAAGGGGCAGGTCAGTAGAACTCACTGGATTTTATGAAAGCTTTCCCCCTTAACACTAAATTAATCTTCAAAAAGAGCTTCCTGCCCTCCCCTGCCACTGCTGTTCTCACAGACTGTCACGTGCCTAATCTCATTTAATATGTAGTTTTGATTCTTTAAAGAAATGTAACATATGACAGTATTCAAAACAATCTATTACTACTATACTGAGTCCATTTTCATTTACTCTTTGACTCCCAAGGCTTCCCATCCTTCACCCTCTGGCACTGATCCCCCTTTCACCTCTGCACAGGGTACTCAGGCATCCCACTGTGAAACTACATTCTTTCAGCAAGTCAGCCTTTGTATTGACTTTATCCACTTCACCAAACAATTCACCAGACAGTTCAGTAAATCAGTTCTTTCTCATCTTTCCTGGGTATTTTTAAACAGACCTTCAGGCTTTTCTCAATGGAAATAAGAGACCAGCACAGGCAGTTTGAAAGCAGGAGAAAAGCCAACACCTACAGCTAAACAGAATTGGTAAGAGCTGGCATCAGCTTCTGAGACCACTGCAGGAACTTAAGATTGTGATACCCTTAAAGGGAGCCTTGTATTTAAAAGAATGTCTTTAGACTTTATTTGGAAAAGTCACAGTTAACTTCAGCAATGGTTATTTCAAATAGTTTAAGTTTTTCGAAACTCTACAGGATTGCTAGTTTCAAGAAAGAGAAGAAGATAGATACACATATAAAAGCTATAGATTTTTAAAGAATATACATATGCATAAGACAGTACTTTCACAGATCATTCATTTATAAATTGGAATAAAATGCCTACATATACAAAAAGCAAATGCAGAAATACTAACTTTGTACTGAATTACAGATGGGAATGAAATAAAAACTATTTGTTTTTCAAATCGCAAAAGTACGTTAAGATCTTAAGTACATTTCTCTTCATGCTGAATCAAAACAGCTCAGAAAGAAAAGTTTAAATGGGGATAAAAGTGATTATAAAATTGAGCAACACGTTTGAATTTCCCTATTTCATGTTATCTTAACAATATTTCTTTGCTGTGTTTATTTTAATAGCCACAGTTAGAGATAACTACTGTCATCTCTCTGCTTGCTAGAAGATAATTTTTTTTTAATTTCAAGTAGTGGCCTTATGTTGAGATCCCCAGAAAAAGGACTGCTGTTTCTCTCTGGGGAATTAACCAGCCCAAACAAATAACAAAATGTCATGGCATTTGCAGTATGTGCTTAATATATTGTTCATTCAATGGCAACAAATGATTAAACAGCAACTTCAGGAGCATAAAATTATCTTTATATCTCACCTCTTGATGCTGTTGTCGTATAGATAGGCAAGTCTTTAGCAGCTCTTCTCAAAATCTCCTGCTGAGATTCTGGTCTCTCTTCTTTTTCATATTGTTCTTTATCAGCTTTTGACAAGCAGAACTAGGAGGGATGAAGAAAATGGATAGGAGGGAAGAGATTAATTATTACTTTGTTTTCCAAGGAAAAGACCCTTTAGGTGCCCTCACCCAAAAGCACCATGTATACAAAAAAAAAGAATGCTACAGGAATTACAGGAGATCCTTAAACCTCCATGTTTCTGGATGTATTTACAAGAAAATAAACTTGGGAGTAGTCAACACTAGTCCCAAAATTCTTAAGTTCTATTGAAAGCAACTTCAGCAAAGCCTGTACAGTTTGAGAGTGTGTTACAATTCTGAGTACAGCCTGACGAGCATTCCTATTGAAATCTCACTGAAATGTAAACCTTTACCAGAAAAACCTGGAGAGCTTTTACTCATTTGTGAAACACTTTGGTATCTGCTGAAATAGTACTTACCAGTAAGTCCCACAAAACCAGTGTGCTGACAAGGCCCTGTGCAGCAGCGGCTGAAATTACTATTTCCTTTGGTATTTTTCTGTTTTGAAGCACTTCTAAACTCTGAGCTTCCTGCATGGACTACAAGAGCCCTCTTTATGAACACACATAGACAAAGCATTCATGGTAGTGAGTGGAAAATGCTGTGTGTGCAGTTGGAACAAAAACTGGCTTAGTGTGGTTTAACATGACCTTATTTTCCTACCAAAAACATGTGCATGATTAGTTCACATGGATTTTCCTCTCATCCTGTACTTTTTCCTCTTTTGGATTGCACATCAGTTGGCAAGCAACAATGAAGACTCCACTTACAGAGAGGAGGAAGCAGTAAGACATTGCTGCAATTTCTCTGTGCTATTTGCTAACCCAGAATGCAAGCAAGATGCCTCACAGCTCACAGAATCTAGTTAAGCCTCCTATCACATATAGTATCATCTCAGTTATTGAGCCTACTCACCCTTCAAGGGTGAAACAAGAAACATGTTTAAATAATACCCTTTTAAATAACCAGATACTAGAATTAATCTATGCAAAGGGTGAAATAAAAGTTGAACATCTGAGCCATCACCAAGAGTTTGACCTCATTATTTAAATTTAATCACTTAGATAGATATTTATTCAAGTATGAAAACTGGAGATGCTCACATCAAAAGTTTAAGACAGATGTGAAGCATCATTCCAGCAAAAAGTGGTGCAATACACCTTAATCCCTACTACCCTTGTGAGTTGGCTAGGTGACCCAAGGCCTGGGTGACCCAACCTCTGCAATCGAGCAGAGGTTGCAACAAACATGAGTACTCCCTCTAGATGACATTTCAAGGCAAACAACCAATGCACAGAAAAGGAACCAAATAACAAGATTTAAAACCTTTTACATTTGTCCATGTAACATCATAGTATTACTCCAAAAATCCTGGATAGGATTTTGGTTTTCTGAAAAGCTACATTTCTGTTCTAATTTCAGAACTTAATAGGGCCATGAGACCACAGTCTCCTAGGACAATAGCAGGATATGTTCAAAGGCATCAAAGTTGTCTGTAACCACACAGCAAACAGAATTCCCAATGAGGTTCCAGCAGTTCTTATTGAAAACAGAAAGAATCCCTTTGTTTCCTTCCTCTTTCTGGATCTTGTATAATGCTGATTGTTCTTTCTTAGGACAAATGTACAGGGATTACACTAAGACAAGAGCAGCTGCAGAATCTTTTTTTTAGCTCAATAGTAAGATCACAGGATGCTAATTGTTTTGCAAGAATGGCCAATTTGAATGACTAAAAATATATACGTTTACACTCTCACACAATGGAGAGATTCTGAAATCATGTTTGATTTTAAGTATAACCAGCATAAATTAATCACTGTTACAGGAACAGAAGGGATTTGCCCAGAGACAGAAGAATTGGTGCTGGGTTTTTAATTTGGTTGGTTTTTCGCTTTTTAAAAATTTTTGAGTGTGTTTTTTCATTGTTAGATGGGATAGGTTTTTTTTCCTCCTTTTTTCCTCTTAAAGCTAGCTGTAGAAGAAAATTTTATTAAATCTGATCTACCTCCACATTTAATATACAAAAAAATTCATTACATGCCATATGTCCAAGCCATCTCTTTCACTTGCTGAATACAAAAAGATTGCTACATCATCACTGTAACTACAGGAAAGGTACTGTCAGAATAAGTTTGCTATTAATGAAGAATTCAAGCAGACAGTAAAAGTAACTAGGCATTAGCATTCAGAGCAGCTCCTGCTCATATAATTTTTATAAAACCTAGAGTAACACCATTCAACCACATTTGAATTAGTTAACCTGCTTAGCTTTACAATTTTCCTGCAAAATCATCCAAGAAAAAGCAAAACCAAATTAGCCTGAAGATAAGTCCCTTTAAATTTTTAGGTTTAGCAATTCATAGAATCATTTAGGTTGCAAAATACATCTAAGGTCATCAAGTCCAGCCATTAACCCTGCACTGCTAAGTCCGCCACTAAACTACATCCCCAAGTGCCACATCTATACATGTTTTAAAACTCCAGGGATGGGGATTCAACTACCTCTCTGGACAGCCTGCTCCAGTGCTGGACAGCAAGCCTTTCAGAGAAGGAGTTTTTCACAATATCCAATCTAGACCTCCCTGGTGCAACTTGAGACCATTTTCTCTCCTCCTATCACTTGTTACCTGGGAGAAGAGACCAGTTCCCACCTGGCTGCACCCTCCTTTCAGGCAGTTGTAGAGAGCAAGAAGGTCTTCCCTGAGCCTCCTTTTCTCCAGGCTAAACACCCCCAGCTCCTTCAGCTGCTCCTCATAGGACTTACCCTCCAGACCCTTCAACAGCTTAATTTAGAGCTTTTGCTGAGCTAAACAGCAGAAGAGTGTGTAGTTTTTTACACTTTATATTCTACAGCTTTAACATACAGATCTCTAAGCCATAATCAAGCACTACAGAGCAGTGCTTGCTTTTTCTTCAAAGCACGGGAAGAACTTTTCTCAACAATGTTTAAGGTTGACATTAGCACTGAATGTCAGTCTTGCCAAAAACAGAATAAAAATTCAACCCCCACAGAGCAACCAATGCCTCAAACAGTTTAGGCAGTTTAAAAGCTTTGTAAAAACAAGGAAGAAAAGGGCAGTATTTTAAATTCAGTGCCAGTATTTAATCCTTACGTACACACACATTAGAGAAAATAGAAAACAAGGTAATTCATCTCAGGCTTATTGGAATTATTATGGTTCTTTTTCAAAACAAAACTTCTTACAGTCATCATGCATTCTTTTGCTATTATATAAAGCATCTTCATGTAGTCGCATCTCAGTGTTCCTAAATCTTAACCCTTGACTAATAAGTGGGTTCAGTTCTCCAGGTCATAAGTCTATATATTGCATTACTACGCTTTCTTACCCAAAGAAAGGTCAAAACTGTCTAGAAAGGAAATATAAAAATGTTGTCACTGTATTTCATTTCTCAGTTTTAAAAATTCCAGGTTTCAGGCAAGCTGCTTCATGGCATAGCACTGTACAAGACTGCCAAACTTCTGATGATTTAAACACATATTTCATATAAGGTAATGTCATTACACAAAGCATACAGTATTTTAAGAGTAACGATCATTTTCATTCATGATGCACTGTCATGCTGTTCTATTTTAGATAATGAGAGGGGAAAGGTGAATCACGCAGTACTGCAAACAAATTTCATCACTGAAAACAGTTCAGCTATTTATAAAAACAGCATTGACATTTTTCTAACATTATATTTACCTCATTAGAGGGGGTTGCAGGAGATGTGAAAATTGTCTTCCCATAGGACCACAGAAACATAACAAATGACAGATGAAAAACCACAAGGTAGACAACTGCAATAAAATACAAATAAGAATTTGGTGAATATAGCTGAAAAGAACAAGAAATTAACCCCCGATCTCTGAGGAGGGCTGAAGAGCTACAGTTAGCACTCTAGGATTTTTCACTTAAAAAATTAAATAAACACCCACCCTCATTTCCCGAATGTGATAGCTGCTCTTCCTCAAGGAAATAATATGTTTTTATCATAGATTCACAAAATGACCTTGAACACTTCCCAGAATGGAGCACCCACAACTTCTCTGGGCAGCCTTTGCTGCTGCCTCACCACTTGCAACAATTTCTTCCTAATACTTACTATAAACCTGCCCTCTTTCAGTTTGAAGTCATTCCCCCTTGTCCTACCACTCCATGCCCCTGTAACACATCTCTCCCCAACACTATGGCAATCCCCTCCAAGTACTGGAAGGTGCTATTAGGTTTCCCTGGAGCCTTCTCTTACCCAGGATGACAAGCCCCAGCTCCCTCAGCCTGTCTTCAGCTGGAGAGGTGCTCCATTCCTCTGATCATCTTTGTAGCCTCCTCTGGACTCACTCCAACAGGTCCATGCCTTTTCTGTGCAGGGGACCCCAGATCTGGATGCAGCACTGCAGGTGGGGTCTCAGCAAAGCAGAGGGGCAGAATCCCCTCCCTGCCCTGCTGCCCAAACTGCTTTGGATGCAGCCCAGGACACATTTGGCTCCCTGGGCTGTGACTGCATGCTGCTGAGCCACGTGGTGGCTTCTCATCAACCAACACCCCCATGTCTTCCTCCCCAGGGCTGCATCTCAATCCATTCTCTGCCCAGCCTGCACTTGTTCTTGGGATTGTCCTGACTCATGTGCAGGACCTTGCACTTGGCCTTGCTGAACTTTCCAAAACAGATTTTGAAGGAAAGTACAAATTGACTAAACCATACCCCCACCCCCAACCAACCAACCAACCAACCAACAAACCAAAAACACCCCACCAAAACAAAAAGCCCCCAAATACAAAAAATCCAAAAACCACAAAAAAACCCAAACCCCAAAACTGAACACAGCCTCACGTCTGGCACGTGACTAACCTTTTTGGTAAAGATGAAGCTGTGATTCTGTTCTAGATTATCACAAAGTAATTGATTATGTACTGACCTACATGATTTAATTTAATTTCTACTTCTAATAGAAACAGCACAGTACTGTGCCATTACAGAAGGCACTGGTCATCAATGACAGTTAGAATCCCAAAACAGGAGTTTGGAGAGTACTGCACTCCAGTCATGCTAGCTGTCATTTAAAGATTTTCTTATTATCCTCTTTCAAATCATCTGAGAAATACAAACTGGAAAAGTCCTACTATAGTCACAGTGGCAACAAAATGTCACTGGCTTTAGTAGGGAGCTCAATCAATTTACTAATGAGTCTGTGTGATATGGCTGTCTTAAAGACCAGAAATCCAGACCTTATGATCCAGGAAACTCCTTCCAATGTTGTTTCCTCTAATGGTTTCTTTTACCACTTGTCAAGAGGAAAAAGATCAGTTGTGCCAGAACAGCTAGTCTTAGAAAAGTCATATTAAATATTTATATTATCTTAATTTATATTATCATCAGTTGCAGGAAGTAGGAAACTTGACCTACTTTTGTGTACAGTTAGAGAGTCCTTTAAGAAGCTGTATGATGTACTTCATGGATGGCAAAAAAAGCTCAAAACTTTGGGAACCTCCAACAGCTCAGAAAATGCTTGTGTACAGTCACAGAAGACATGGCTTTAATTTATCATCTTTCATGATTTTCACTGTTTATTGCACTGAAAACAAACAAACTGCATTTGAACTTTCTTCAGAGGATTACGCTTTTTACCTTTGCCTCTGATTCCTCCAATCTTAGAGGCAGATTTGGCACATTTTCAGCTGTGGAGCTGACTGAAAATGCAAGAAACAAAATTTTTTTCTAAAGCCATCCTAAAACTGTCTCTTGATAGAAAAGAACTTTTGTATTACCATAGTAGGCACTGCATAATCAGAAATTGTCTTTTATTAAAAATATTTTTATACTCTACATTCAAACACAATGTGGTTAAGCAATTAAAGCATGAGAAAATGGTTTGGAAGAGAGGAGAAAAGGACAGAAAACTGGAGTGGAATCAGTGGCACAGATCAGAACTTTAGCGGAGAAGAGGGCGAGAGAAATTGAATAGAAGGAAAGAGGAAATGAGATACAGAGGAGGGCAAAGCACAGCAACACTAAATCACCCCAGAATTCAGATTCTTTCGAAGGATTATTTTTAGTGCACACACAATGCGTCAAACAGCAGAACCTCAAAGCTTTGCCACAGACTGTAAACGCCCCTAAAACCCACAGAATAACAGGCACCATGGCTGGCTGCATCAAAGGTACAGATCTGTGCTACCAGTATTTATTAGACAGAGGCAGCTAATAAAGTGCTCCTGCACTCTTCATGTAACTGAGATCTTGCAAAGGGCCACTACTCAGAAGCCAGTGATGGGCACCACCCAAGGAAAGACCCTGCAATTGGCAGTCCATACTGGCTTCACTCTGAATAAATTCTTGCTTCTTTTCTTACTCCCATGCTGTCATTCCTACTGTGATTGCACATAACTGTCCTGCCAGTGCTCCCCAGGAAATGAGAGGGAGGGAAGATTCCATTTTTGACAGCTTTACTTTAGCAGTCCATCTACCCACCACTTTGGGTAGCAGTAGCTCCTCTACAGACTACTCCCTGAAGCATCTTGCATCTGTTCCCAGTACAAATGAAAACCGGATTCATTCCTCATCAGCTCATTTTCTTGTAATTACAAGCTAGATGGAAAATACAACAAAAACCTCAAACCCCAATATCTGCCAATTTAGCCAGATTCGGAGTCACAAGGAAGTCCTGGCTAAACTAAGGCAATCCAGGATTCTCAGTGTCCTGCTGCGACCAAGTGAAGTCAGTGCTCTTTAAAGGCACTGATGCATACTATACCATAACTTATGGCCTCAGGAAGACAATGTCTTAAGACATGCTCTCAAAATCCTCCTAAAATATGCTAAGCCCTCCTAAGATTTGCCCTTAACATTCTTTTCTGAATAATTTTTAATACTACTTGCAAGACAAAGTCAGATTACAGAGGGGTAATAATATATAACAGTAGTATATTACACTGTTAAAAGAGATTCAGAGTTGGCTTTATTGCCCTATCCTAATGGATACAAAATAAGATAATAACATAAAATTACAAAGAAAAAGTGAGCCTTAATGGCGCAAAGAAATTGCCACTAATTTAATAAAAAGATATTTCAATCATTTTACAGCAGTACTTATTACACTGAAACATGGAGCAAAATATGCTAAGATGCACATTATTGATTCACATAGCAATGTTTCTGGTACTTTGGTCTTTTGACTCTTCTGATGCTGATTCCTGGCTATTGCAAATTGGTTTGTAAGAACTTTAGAAAACTTATGCCAGCTTTCTTTTCAAACAAAAAAAGACTTCACATCTTATTTTAAAATCAACCTTCATGGCTGAGAAATCTGCGCATATGGGATGCCTATGACATAATTCAGAATGGGAGGTGTAAGCAGCGTGCAGGTGAAGGCTATTAAGAGCCTAATAGTCAGGTTCCAGTGATACTGTCACTCTCATTAATTAATCTTGCATTTTTCTTCTCTGGCAGATTTAGAAAAACCTGTTTCAGTCAGATAGGCACTGCATTTGAAATAAATGAAGAGATTTGACTATGTAACACAAACATTGCTCTGCCTGGCTTGCTTAACTTAGACATGGATCTTGCCCTTCCAGAGGAAATTAGAAAGTAAAACTTATTCATCTACAGGTCAAGAGAAAGCACAGCAGCAACTTGCAGAATTTTGTGAAGTCTAGGTAAAGCCCTGCTGCAAAACGGGATGTAAAAAGCCAGTGTAATACAAGCTCACATCCTGAATGGCTTACAGTTTATTTTGAAGGTTTTCCTATTCTTTCAGTTCTCCATTAGAAGTTGGAAAACAACAAATTCCATCAAGATTCCTTCTTTTTACAGTCTTCTGGTAGATGTTCACCCAGAAGAAAACTGCCAGATTAGCTTCCAGTTCTGTGCTCTTTTGCATAACACTTATGAGATGAGAACCTCTTACCAGTCTGAAACGCCCTCTGTGGATAGTTAAAGTGCAAATCTGTGCTTAATGTACCGCTCATGCTCCCCCATAAGCTGAATTGAACTCCCAAACAAATATCCCAGCTATAATATGCTAGACTTTTCTTTGGTTCGTTTGTATCTCTACCATTGAGTACTACTACCCACTGTGGCATATACTTGCTAAAGCCAATAGGAAGATTAAAGTTTGTCAAAACAAGGCCTCAAGCACTTGACCTGGAAATTTAAAATCATAACGTGTAGCCACTTTTGAAATGGTTGTGTTTTGCACAATTCTAACCCCTTAAGAATGAGGTTCTGAGGAATTTGGTAAGCTATTTGGAAAATACTAAGCAGTACAGCAACAATTCATCCTCTTCCAGAAGTCTTTCAGGTCACAAGCCTAAACAGAAAATGGAATTGTGGATCTGTTGCATTTTCCGCTCTTAGGTACCCATTTAAAAATAATTGCAAAACTAAATCATGGCTGCATTACTTGCCTTAGTTACAGGTCTTGTCATCATCCCAAGTTTGTGGTATTAGAAACAAAACAGACTCAACTGTACAATATTTACCTTGTTTCTTAGCACTAATCTACTCATTATACAGAGCTTACACATAGAGTACATTTAAACTCTTTGTCCCTTAGGATTTGCATGCAAAGCAGCTATTCACATCTTAAAAAAAATTTTTAAATTACCTTTTTCTGCAGTTGAAGAAATAGTAACTGGAAGAGAAAAAAAAAAAAAGTTAAGTAAATTCATATGTTATTAAACGTTTGGCTAAAAGTGAGATGTATGAGGCAATGGCCTTGTTCCAAAGTGTACTTAAGGTGCTAGCAGAGCCTCCCCACCCAACACTAGGGTAAAACAGGAGTCAGTATTCCTCCTGTCAGCCCTTGATGCTT
The DNA here is from genome assembly GCA_024500445.1 of Entomyzon cyanotis. Taxonomy (NCBI): domain Eukaryota; kingdom Metazoa; phylum Chordata; class Aves; order Passeriformes; family Meliphagidae; genus Entomyzon; species Entomyzon cyanotis. The sequence continues at coordinate 71,371,894 of JAKEPQ010001016.1, read as the reverse complement.
GGTCAGTTAGTGGAAGATCTGAAGAGATGCAGTTCCCTGCGCTAAAGAAGTGAGCACACTCCACAGAAAATAATTAGACAACATTCATGCATATTCCCCTTCCTATATATGCACCTAACTAATTTTTCTGAGTCAACAGCTAGACCAACAGGTGTAACACTGGAAAGCAGAAAATGAAATTAGAAGTTCTTACAGAAATCCCTGTGAAACTGTTCCATGTAACCTGCCTCCCTCTCTTCATTTCCTCCACCCTTCTCTCTTCCTGTCACATACTATTTTTTGCTTATTTCCCCCCCTGACCTGAATTCTTCAGGCATAGTTAAAATCTCTCCACTTCCTTTTCTCCTATAGCCTCATCTCCTTTTATGCCAAGAGCAAATTCCATTGTTCAAATCTACCTTGTATACTGCCTGACTAGTACATCTTCCTGCCCTCAGGCTCCTCCAAAACCTTTGCACTTGGTTTATCAGTTCAGGTATGATGCTGAACAGAGAGCTGCTGTACTTGTTGGTTGCAGTGTTCATCACTTCCCTTGCTGGATCTTTTCTTTGGATGCTGAATTACTGAAATTCAATGAGGAATTCAATCTTTTCCCAATGCTATCTCACACAGTAAATTTAAGCTTCTGGTCTCCAGCATGAGCAAAATGTTAATAGAGCACACCCTGCCTCCTGCAGTTTACTTCACTCCACATTGTCTCCCCTCTCCCAGCTCTGACATTTCTACTGTCATTAACCTGTGCAGCAGTTCAAAAGAGCCTTTTCCAGATGCACTGTAGAGCCTTAAATTTACAGGGTTTGAGTGTGCATTGCAGACTTCCTTCTGAAGGGCTGCTTCCTTACAGAGGTGGCATTTGTCACTTATCTGTAGATACCTACAGGAAAGGGTCTGCAACTATATTATGCAACTGTGCCTCTTTTTATGGGCAACAAGAGGCATAATGAGATGATATCCCAATGTACAGATGACCCCTTTTTGTTCAGGCATGTTTTAGGTTTTTTCATTTTCTTGCCCCCTCCCTTTCCATTAAATATCCAGAATCTGTGAAGTTAATGGAAAAGGTTCCAGTTCCTTCCACCTAAAAAGGGAAGAAATTACCATTTGGAATAGAACAATGTTGGCTTCAAACTCAAGGAGGTCAATCCTAAAGAACAGCTTCATTTCACATTAGTTATGCACACCTGCACAGCCTACTTCTGTGTTTCTGTCTGAAACTCCACTGCATGCTTCAGAAGTCAAATTATTTTTAAAGCAAATCCTGTGAGTGTTTAAAATTTTACTAATGTGTTATTTCTCCAGTTAAAACTTTTTCAACAATGGAAGGAGAAGATTAAAAAAAAAGTGAAAAGTAAAATAAGCTTGGAGAGTATGGTTGTTCGCTCAACTTAAAAAAATACTAAAAGTACTTTAGATTTAGGTTTGTCTTTGTCTCCTCATATCTTAAATAAACACCTTTGCACATATTCATAAACATTTCCTTAGACAAGAAATATAAAAAAGCTCCTAATTATCCTCTGTTGGGAGTGGGAGAACATAGTTATCTATAAAACTTCAGGAAATCTTTTTGTAAGTAATTCTGGTTAAAGCACTCCTTAATTTGTAGCCTTGTTTCTGCTCTCAGCACAAAACAAAACTGTGAGCCAAATCTGATGTTCGAAGATGTTCAAAATAATGAACAGGTTTTACAAGCAAAAACAAGACAAAAATAAAAGCACAGTATTTTATCACTTGTGAGACTTCATCAAAAAGATCCTTTAATAACCTTCACAAAATTAATTAAAGCTTCACAGCACCAGGAAGATAATTTCTCTTTCATACATAGGTCCCTTAGGTTAGAATGCAGTTATTAGACTGTGTAGAACCAATTTTCGTTTGAAAAACTCCTGTAATTTGAGGTAAAAGCCAACATGGAAATATTTCTGACTTTCATCCTGTCTTAACATCCTCAAATGAAATAAAAGATGTCCAGTTCTCTGTCTCAGAGGTTCATGCAAGTTAAATACTTGTTTCTATCCTTTTTGCTGTTCTAATGCCCATTGTCAAGTAGATTAAATGAACAACCCCACTAGTCCAAGTGTTGTCAAACAACTGCTCTTTTGAGGATTTAAAAATATATTGCCACACCAGTCTATTGCCCAGCTGCAAAAGGAAAAATATTCTTTGGATTGGTTTCTTAGTATTAAGTTTCTGGTTTTGTGAGAAGACTTACAAAGTTCTAGAATGATATTTCTAGGGAAGGATAAAACATGACTAGACAGTGAAAGCTGCAGTTTACTTCAATGCAAAGAGCTCAGAAGCTCAGGCACACAGAGTTTTAACTATGGCCTCAGGATTTCCAAAGATTCAACCACTCAGCACAACAGCTCCAAGGGATTTGGACAAAGTGAACGAGTCCTGTTCGTCTGACTGCAGTGCAGAGCTTTACCTTGGCTACCTCAGGGTTTCCAAAATCCATCTAAGGAAGGAGCTCAGCAAACGTGCTTGTAAGTAGAGGTAGACAGGCCTACACTGAACTTCATGCTGCTGCAGCTTGCCCAGGGATGTACAGATGCAACACGCTGCCAGTTGGTCCTGTACCATTGGGCAGCTTACGCACTGGACCTCCCAAAGTTTTGGGGTCCCTGCAACATGAAGCACACAATTCAAAGTCTGTGGGTTCACTTTCTACAGAATACTACCTCCAAAATACACCATACAGCCTTTATTAGGCTGGATTCAAATGTACTTTTATAACTGTCTGCTTAGAGGACAAGCAAAAATTGCAGGTTTGACTTTCAAAGAGGAAGAGGTTGTCTTAGTTTTTATTTAGACACCTAGCATCACCTCTGACAGCAAAGACACTTTTTCCTTCACGACCCCAGCTGTTGGTTACACTTTCCTAGATACTCGTCCTCACATTGTTGTCTGTTATCTTTCATCTCACTTATGTCACAAGAACAAAAGAGGCAGAAGCCTAGAATTTATCACAGGAAACAATCCTGCAGACACAGGGACATCATTAGCTGTATAACAAATGAAACTGGGGGAAAATGTCATTTGTTGGAAGCATTTCTCTAGGAGTGTGAACTGATAGAAATGTCAACTTCAGAAAGCTTTGGAGCATTTTTTAAGCTGCTTCAAGGAAACCTCTCAGAATATCTCATCTCTGAAAGAAAAAGTATGTTTAGGAGCTGGTTTGCTTTTACTTTCAGCTTGTTTTCAAGGTTGCTATGAAATGTTCAAGCATCTTCCAAGTCACTGCATAATAGGAAAAAACCAAATCTCCCTATTCTGATGCAAAGAGGTGCAACAATCTCCCAAGACCTTGCAAGAGACATACTAAAATACAAGACATTTGCCTTCAAGCTTGGAAGAACCACTCCCCTGGCCCCCATCACATCTTTCTACTCCCTTAAAAGGCATGTTCCAACCACAGCTAGATATGCTTTTTGCAGAGGAAGAAATTCAACTCCAACTAATACAGAAGTATAGAAAAGGACAAGAATGGATCTTGTTACTGAAGTGCTATGCTTACTTCCCCATCCACGCCCACGATGGCTCTTAGCAGGAATCATACTTTGGTTATTACAGCCTTTCCACAAATTTCAAAGTAACATTCACATTTTGGCTGACATTCCTCATGGGTGGGAAGAAGGAGTGATAAATGTGCAATTCCATCCCTTCACCAGCTGTACAGTCTTAACTTTTCTCAGCTTTCAGGGAAAAGGGTTAAAATAAATAAATATACACACACACACATATATACACACACATACATGCATACACACACTCATGTATATTTCCAGAAGTTGCAAGTACTGAAATTCAACCGAACCCCCCCACAGGCACTGACCTGTCTGCACAGGCAAGCACCACTGACATCATCTCACATGTTTAATTTGTTCAGAAAATGGCATTTTATTGAAAGTGTAACTTAGATTTATGGTTACATAATTTCCACTTGCAAACGCAGACCTTAATCACTCACAAGAAGCAAGTAGAAACACTATTTACTGACACATGGGTAAATTTCCTTGAGCAAATACTAATTTGGCTTCTGTTACAAGGCAGCAACAGAACATGAAGACCTCAGTCCCTTACTGCTGTTCTCTAAAAGCCTTCATTCTGTGACCTTTCCACACTGAGCTATTTCTTATTTCCCAACTGGCAGGAACCCACTAGGTGCTCTCCTCCCTTCACAGCTGGGAGTCGTTTCAGACAAAATGACTCAGGATGACTGAGCTGACAGCACCATGTAGCCAAAAGCCAACGCAGGAAGATGCTGCCAGGTTCCTGCTTAAAGGCTATGAGGGTCCAGGAATCCCACGCTCAATTGCCCCCATGAACGTCCTTCGCAGAAATTTGAGCCATATGAACTTAGAATTGCTTTATCTTCATATGGTGCTAGACTGACATATTTCAACTCCGGATACCCAGAAGAGGACACAAGTTTCCCCACCCTCAGTGCACTTCCAGGGGACTCAGAAAGCAACATTTTAAAGAATGGTGATGCAGAAGTGGCTCCACAGGCCTTTGTGCTGTGCCAGCACAGAGAGGCACATTGCCACACCACGTGCCTCAGAAGCAGCACTGCCTGGGGCTGGTCTGCAGCATGGCTGCACCATCAGCCAGGTCTAAGACAATACTTGTCTCAAAGCTGTGACCTGTGGTGGACAACTCTCGCTGCAAGGGTTTATCAAGTTATCCCTCTTAACCATCTACCCACTCCCTTACGGCAGACAAACAGAAAAAGTGAGCACTCGCCTTCACAGACACTTGGGGTCATGTTTGAGCTACCAACAAAGTCAAGTTTGTGGGAGCACAAACACCAGGGCACTGCAGGGGTGAAGGGGGAATGGCAGTGAACGGCCTCTCGCTGTCCTGGGTCATGCACAGTCATGAGAGGGGAAGGAAGTGCTGTCAGGGCCACTAATGCCTCAAAGCACGCGAGCCAGAGCTCAAACTCCTCACACACCCTGTGCACAGCAAGAGCACTCCAGGGAGCTGCCTTGTGACTTCAAGTGGTCACAAGATGATGCCTTCAAAGGCACCGCAGGTAGTGTGTGTGTTTGTGAGAAATCTGGGGTGGGAAGAGGAAGGAGGAAGAAAATGCACCCAGGGAAGAGACACTCTGGTACAAAGGGGGATGCTCTGTGTTTTATGACCTCTGCATTTCCTATGCCCATGATCACCATGCCCATTACTACAGAATTCAAAGAAGCATTACCACAGGGAAAGGTAAAACAAATTAATATTTCAAATAAGGCAGTTCAAGCTGCACTGCAGAATGTTTCTGTTATTTGTTACCAGCCATCGTAATGATTTGTTTTATGGTTTAAACAATATGAACATGATTCTTTCACTAGAACAAGTAATTTAGAGCAGCCAGAGGCTTGCTGCCCAGCAAATATTCTCTCATCACAATAATAAAGCAGCTTTTTATTTAGCCAAGATCTTTTCAGCCTCAATGCAGAGAGTACATGCATTAATACAAACAGTCTACAGCAGAAATTAGCATAAGCAATGCAAGATACTTCTTGGGTGCTGAGTTACATTTAGAAATGAATTTAGCTATGACAACTGAAAAGATTTCTGCCATGTATTATGGGAACAGTAAATTCTGTGCTATCACTTCCACAGTTCAAAAACATAGCTACAAAGGCAGCTGACTTCTGGAACTCACAAAATCTACAGATGCCTCCTTGCCTCTGCATCTACAAAATATTCTTGAAAGTTATACCAAAGGTCTCCTAATGGTCTTCTCAGCAAGGGTGCCCACACTTTTTAAATGACTTCAAACCCAAGAATTACACTTGGTCAGCATGCAGGATGAAGGGTTTCCAGGTCTTAACCTCCGTCCCACACTTGATTCAGCACCAACTATAGCGTATTAAGAGATGTAACAGCATAAATAACTAAAGGCTTTTTCTACACACAAAGATAGCATTCATGTCCAGCAATGTATCAGGTTTGTTGTCCCTGAAAAGCCTTATTCCCCAAGAAGCACTACTCACTTTCAATTTACCATAATTGCTCAAAAACCCCCTAATGTAACTTGATTTTCTTCAGCTACTTAATCACCATTGACACTGCTCATTCTATTTGCATTTTGATGGATTTTAAACCTCAGCATTACTTCTACAGACTTTCCTCAGCTGGTTACTCATATTACTGGACTCGCTTCATTCAATTCTTTACCAAAAATTCTGCTTTATCATAACAGTAACAGCTTTATTGTACAGTAGCATGGAAGTGCTGTGCATAAATTGTTTCCAATATTGCCTTTAAGCTATCAGACAGAGCCAAATGAAAGCGTGGTTTCTTTTCAAAAAACAAAGAGAGCTCTTACTTGCATCAGTCAGTGAGCTGTGCTCTCTCTGGCACATCAGGGAATAGGAAAGACAGAATTGACAGAAAGTGGCATGGAAACTCAGAAGCATCTGAGTGGAGCTAGCTAATGTCCATCCCATTAATTAATTACACTTACATTTGAAGGAGGGGTATTTATCCCCAAGTTGGCCAGATCAAGCTCATAGTCCTACACTCAAGTATCTGCACATGTGCAAATGCTTTTTGTGTTAGGAGTAACTCCAGTAGCTCTGTAGCTGACACTACTAGGACACTTGCAAGACACAGGAGTGACAAACAGGATAATCAGCTGGTGTTGACAGACTGCCAGTATCCTTATGTTTTACAGAGCTGTCTTACACACCCTGCACAAGATTAGGTGTTCTGCAGGTAATACAAGAAACTGTCAGTATATTTAAAGTAAAAACCAAAGCAAGTAAAAATCCCACCCAACCAACATACATTTTCATAACAGTATTTTTCAAGTTATTAACAATATACTAACTACTTTTAATAAGAACACTACTTTGCAGTTTGTGTCTGCCAGTCAATACCTGCCTTGAATATAAAGGTCACTCAAAGCTGACTGTCTTATGACTCAGGACATTACTAGTAAATCCATTTACGTCTACACCAGACAGATGAAAATAAGTCTCAATTTATCCATTCCACCCAGCTGTGAGGTATGATGGCAGGAGAGCAGTGGTGCCAGTTCATGGAGAACAAAAATTCCAGACACAGCTGCTGTGACCTGCAGACCTGAACCCTCTCCCAGCAGTCAGAATGGTGAGCAGCCGGGATGGACTTGCTTTGTTAATCAGGCTTCATGTGTGGTTTCAGAATCTTCCAAAACCTGTTGCTTCCTTGCTTACTTACTGGCCTGGCTCGCAACAAGTGTTTCCCCAAATGGGAGGATAAAATCTCCTTGCAAAACTCTGTGGATAAAAATCTCCTTGTAAATCTCCTTACAAAGTATGAGGCACTCTGTTTTCTGAGGGGAGGATTTTGCTGTCACCAAGTTCATTGAGTAATGGAAGAAATCAAACTGCCCAGAAAGCTGACCTCCTCTCATGCATTATGACACTAGATTCCCTAAATGAAGTTTTATGTTTGCAGCATTGGTCAGGTTTGATTGGTATTTGCCACCTGAGGTTAAATATGGAACTACCTATGATAAGAGCTAATTTTCAGCGAGCAGCACATTGACAACAGAGCAGCCAGTAATGTAATTTACATGAACTCTTATCAAGATATTAATAAACCAGCCCTTTAAGGAAGTTTTGTATTGAAAAACATGTAATTTAAAAACAAGTATATTAATAATGGGAGAGTTTAGTGATGGGCAACTCCTACCTTCAACATACTGGATTTGTAAATACTAATAAACATTTAGTATTTTATTGTTTTTATTATAAAAATATTTATGGAATAAATAAAGGTTTAAAGACTTCTCATGGTGGGCTACAGAATCTGTCCATGTATGGCTTATCAAGTTAGTTGATAACAAATGCTGCCATCTTTTGATGCTGGAAGCTTTGCTGCTTGCTCTTTTAGTAAAACAAAATGTCATACATTAAGCCTTACTTGGACTGAAACATCTTGAGACAAAGCTTGACTATAGCTAAATCTACATCCCCTAGTTTCTCTGCAGAAAGGAAGAGATAACAGCACCTCCCCAGGAACATAAAATATCCAGGTGTTGCAGAGTGAAAAAACCACCGGTGATAAAAGGACAAGGTTTTGGACAGAGGACAAGATAAGGAGGACACAATTTTGTTGCACCAGGTCTCATTAAGTACCAGGCTACTTAGGAATATGAAAAAGTGACAGCACAAAGACTGTAATAAGCCACTGCAAAGGGATTTTTTGGATACTCCAGAACATTTAGACTAAATCTTAGTTAGTATTCCAAAGTTAACAGAGAAGCAAGCATACAAAAGAGCAGAGCTTATCATCCATAGAGATCTCATTCAGTAACTATTACTTCCAGCAAATAAATAAAACCAAAAAAATTCTCAGAGCTCACCTGCCTGCTGACAGTTCACCACATATTCTTGGAAAGCATTAATTCAGGACTCTAAGGTGGTCAACTGAAATACTATAAATCCTAATGCAGTGTGTGCCAAGGGGACAAACAGTTCTCCTACTGCCTCTCAGAGATGCATTAGGGCTCCCAGGGCAGAGCAGTCGATGTAACACAACAAGGCTGGCACGCTGCCTAACACGAAACAAGCAGGGCTTGATGCACACATGACACTAAGAGAATTAACTTCTTCTGTCATCTTCCCAGGCTATCACAGACTGTAACATGGTTCCAATAATACCCATGGTTGCAGGTAAAGTACTTGAGTGGGGCACTCTGGTGGGAACTAATGTTTGTGAAGTCCAAGAAACAACTGCTGCTGGTTTAACACAAAAGTCAGCAACCACAGGGAGTTGTAGGAAGTTGTATCAGGAGAGTGATTATTTCTAAACACCTACAACTAAGTGTGAGTTGGCCCAGATCCTTAAACCTGTTGTCTCCTGCAAGGCTACACAGAAACATCAAATGGGATGGGAGCAGGGGGTGCATCCACTTGTCTAGAGACTACAGAGAAGCTGTACAGCTAGAGGAAAGCACTGTCACATGGTAGGAGACTATCACAAAGCCAGGTAGCTGAGGCATGGAAGTGCAGCTCCTGAGGCCCTGCATGTGCCTAAAAGCTCTCATAGGCCATCATTTCTGCCCACAGATTCCCATTTCCACTCTTAACTTGGCAGTAGGGTTTCCTAAGTGGTTCTGCAAGCAGTGAGAAACATACGACATCTACAAGTTTGAGGATGTTAACAGAAAAAAGCCATACAAAAAAGAAAGATAACTGAATCTAGTACTCAATGGTCTTTAAGCTTTTCATTGTCAAAATTTATAATTTATCTAAATTATGAATTATTTAAAAAGTTCAAGCATGTTCTGCACCACTTGCTGCTTTAGCTTTATCTCAGAAGGTATCTACCATGGAACACAGCCATAATATAGCTGTATGCAATTACTAAGCTGAACTCAAGCTTTTTAAAAATACAATTATTTAAATGTCCCCCCACAAGAAACTTAAGGAGCAGCAGATTAAACAGATAAAAATATACACACACTAAACATCCTCACAAAAATCCTATGCATACATTGCATCCTTTTTCAGATACTGTAAAAAAACCACTTGAGTGTTAGTCACATAGGATTTTTCAAAACAGAACAGAAACCAAACTCTGCTCCAAGTTTTGGGCTTCTTTGCAGTGTTCAGGCTAAATCCACATGTCACAAATCAACAGACATGAAAACGTACAATTGTAGTACTGTGGAAACACACTTCCTTTCTCTCTTTTTTAAAATCCAAACTTGACAAAGCTAAAAGCAATGACTACTTGTCATGAAGAATGGTACAATAACAGGTTCTCTGCATTCACACCCAAGACAAGGCAGTGGATGAGGTACTTAACACAAGTTTTAAGTCTACCATACACAATTGCAAACCAGCTTATACAATGACTATCTGTTTAGGTCTCTTCAAACAAATAATGTCTGTTCCTCTGAAGGTTACTTAAATTTAATCCAAACTTTTCATTTTTTCTGCACTGGCAGCTTGCCTAATTCAAGATGAATTACTTCCAGCTCTAAATTTTTTTTGTCACAAAAAGGCTTTAAAAAGAAGAAAACCCCAAGAACCCAAACCAGTATCTCTGTGCTTAGCACTTCACAAGAGACGCATAAAAATCCCCCACACTGGAGACAAACACACATCAAGATGCACAAGTGCAACACCACAAACAAAAGAATGCTGCTTTGAAACCTTCACTCAATCTCTGTGTAGATCATATGATTAAAAGGGTTCCGTGCTTCACGTTTAAGACAACGTGCACCATCTATAGCACCAGACAGACTGCTGCAGAAACAGCAAAGGCAAACCGTGCTGCTCTTGTGATCCACTTGTCTTTGACAATCTCACAAGACAATTTTAGGAGTCAAAAGAAAAGATGAAAAAGGAATGGATGAGCCATTTGGTCTTTTGGAAAAAAAGGAAAAGCAGAGGCTTGAAACACTGCAGAAACTTCTAGTACAGATAAGAGAAGACCATCAAAGATTAGACCACTGAAGATTGTAAGGAGAAGGAAAAGCAGAAGAGTGGGAAAAATCTGGCTTGTTTTTTGATGCAGGAGAGGAGGAGTTACGCACATCCCACAGAAAACAGTTCAGTGACAGCAGAAGGAGGTAATATTGGGGAAGTGGCTAAAAGAACAAACGAATTTGTTACAGTCTCATTATCCCTTTTATACCTGATTTACACCTTGGTGGAGTTCAGCTTGCACAAAAAAAGTGGTCTGTGCTTACTTTCCAAATGTTTGTATTCGATTTCATACATTCTGATGAGAGACTAATTGATATCTTATTACAGGAAGACTATGCACCAGCTGGAAGAAGTTATTGACTGAGATCAAAACTCCATAAAAGCAGTTTCAGGAACCTACAGTTCGTAACACTTGTAAGGAAAGTACATGTTAAACCAGCATAAACTCTTACAGTTGTAGGACACTGCTGAACAAACAGCGATCACCAAACGGGTGAAAAATGAACAGCATGACCCTGCAGCATTTACAGGCATGATTTTAGGCAATTACAATCTATCTTACTCCCCTTTTCCACCACAGTCTTGAGTTCCAAAAGTAAAAGCAGGTCCAGTGCCATCCAAGTATTTCAACTATCACAGGTGTACGAGAACACAGCTCTGATGCTCATCTTTTAACACTGTAAATTCTTTGATTATAAAAAGCATATCTACATAAACTCATAAAAATATGAGCTGATAGAGCACAAAGTTTTAATTATTGAAATTTCAACAGACAGAATAACCTGAAGTTCACTGTATACAGAGAGTCAATGACCTCAAAGTAATGTCTACTGCAAATATACACTTGAAATTCTGGTCCTTTTATCCACAGCGTCTTGTAGGAAAAGAGACTCATAAGTGATGAAGTAACGTAAACCCCAATTAAAAATCAAAGTGACATTTAGATCACTGTTCTAACTCTAGAGGCATACAGAAATCTCCTCCTGCTGTTACCAGAGAAAGATTTGAGAGATTTTCCATAATCTTAAATACTCATGCTATCCAAGCCCTTTCAAAGCAATAAGAAAAGCTTTATAGTCCACATCTAAAAGACAATCAAGAAGCACTGCAGGAACGAGCAATTGCAGCTACAAGAAAGTAAAACCACAGGAAGAGCTCCTGCTTTGGCTCAGACACTTACTCAGCTCCTTGCTTTCCCTAAGCCTCTTCTCTCCCCGACTCCAAAGCCATCCTGCCCATGGACCAGTTTCAGACAAGTGTTGAGGCACAGTGGAGGTCTCACACGAAGTATGTGCCACTAAGTTTCATCAAAGCTGTTGGATGGTAGAAAAGACAAGCCCACACTCCCCACTAGCAAAGAGCTGCTCCGAGCTCAAGCACTCATCTTCTGCCTAGTCCTCCGAGCAAGCTAAGCAACACCAAACTGGCCACTGCACCATGCTTCTTTTTGACCAAATGGTAATTAGGCATCAAGGAATGATTCCAATTACTGCAGAGCTGTCAGGAATGGTTTAGCAGATGCAGGGGCTCGGGTGGGCAGTGGAGACAGAGGGCTGAGAGGGAGAAGAGGGATGGAGTCCTTCGGATGACAGAAAAAAAGAGCAGACACAAGACAACTCCTCAAGAAACAAGGCTGAGTAGCTCTGTTGCACTTGGAACAATTTTTTCATTAGAGGACTGCCAAGCGAGCAGATTTCATTTTCATATAAAAGGCACATGCCCACCTGACCCTATAAACTAATATGCCCAATACAGTGCAAGGCACCATAGAAGATAATCTTTCTCCTCAAGCTGAGCACTTAGTTTTCCAATAATTTGTATACAGTCTGAGCACCTCAACAGGAATTCTAATTATTTATAATAACAGAAAAGGTTCTCATTTAAGATGATAATATGCATGCTTATGCTGAGGGATTACAACAAAATGAAGTCTATGCAGAGTGGCTCAATTTCTGTATTTTTAAATTAATGAGAGACACATAAAGATAGCTAATCGTAACTAATGATCTAACCTGTTTAATTTGCCTGCCTTTTCTTGAAAGGTAACCCTCTTTTCCTACGGGAACGCTTTTTATATGTTTAACATGCAAATGTAGTACTTCAGTGCAGGTACTTCAGCTTCTCCTGTAGTCTGCAGACAGAAGTTACTGACACACTGCTGCTGGTATCAGCTTGCCATTGCTTGAGAGATACTGCATTAGCATTTTCAGCAGAGATTTCTTCTGCACGAGGCAGACAGAATTACCTTCTCTCTGTTTATGCAACACTCTTCAGCTGGGAGCATTACAACAGATCACCATGTGCTTCTCATAAGGGCTGTGCTTTGGGGAAATCAGAGCTAGCTCCCTACTGACAAGACACACTGCAGACTCCTGGAAGACTAAGTAGCATAATTTGTACTATTAACATGAAGTTACGCATTCTAAATTACAAACTGCTTTGTTTGCCAGTATTTTAGACAACCTAGACTGTATCAAAACAAAAGCAAACTTTCTGCAACTAGATGCTATGAGAAGAATACACAACTAGTTACTCCCATAGCTTTCAAAATCACAGTTTTCCATACTTTGCAGAGCCTGAGGCATGAAAACACTCATACATTCACAAGCCTACTAAACATGTAAAACAAGTCATTATCCTTAAAATCCTTGGCCCAGGAGAAGAGCCAGGACTATGATTTTGGGAAAATATAGTTTTCACTATAGAAGTAAAAAGCTAACCTGATCAGGATTTTTAGTTAGTTTTTTCTTTTTAGTAACACCAGCCAATACACTTTAGTTAGGAGCTGCAGACAACTCAGTCAAAGTTAACTTTCTCCTCTTTTTCTTGGAGCAAGACTGCACTACCAAAGTCTGCTAGTGTTTTAGCAAAAGGGCTGCCTGTAAGAAACAAGCTGGCTTCACCCACAAACTCCGACTACCTGTGTCAAAACAGTGCCTTCTCATCACCCTCTGAGCAGTCTGTATTACAGCCCATCACCTACAAAAATGCTAGGGATGGATAGTAAGATCCAAGTCAGCCAAAAATGAAAGCGAACAACAAGAGAAGCGCTTTGCTCTTTCCGAGCATCTGAGGGATGTGGTAAGCAAACACAATCAGTCCAATTCAGCAACAGCATAATATAGCCATTGTTTACAAAAGCAATGTTAAAAGCAAAACATGTTTTGATAACAAGGAGGGACACATGAAATGGTTTTAAATGAACAAAAACCTATTTTACAACACCCTTTATGTATTGCTAGGTGCGTTTTCTTGCAAACAGAGCTCTGGGCAAGTTATGTGTGAAAAGAAGAAATAATCTAGTAATAAAGTATTTGCTCAGATTTTTCTACTTCAAAACACTTAAAAATGCCCTCTGAATAAGACATTGCCTTGAGTCTTTTGCAGTTCCTTTGGTTACACATGTTCACTGAATTTTTACACTCTGCTGACATTCCCTCAACTTACACATATTTGGCTGTTTTCACCTTTCCAATTAGCTTGATAGCTAATTTACTTGATGGATCACAGCTACACAGCAATAGCGGTCTAAACAAGCCAGTGTTCAACATCTTCAGAGAGATATAACGATGCCAGCAGTTCCCATGGGAGGAAAACAATAGACAAGCTCATGAGTCTCCTTTCATCTTATCCACACCAGTCCTCCTCAGTGTTCACAGCCAGTATGTAACATAATTTAGGGTTATAGAAGAGGCATAACCCAGTAAATACACACTAGCAGTGAATTACAGAGTAAGCCCAAGTCCATCAGACTCCAAATGACATTGAGCAATATGTGAGCACCCCATCAGAGGAGGGTGGAGCAAGCAGCAGAGGGAAGCAAAACTGAAAAGGTGATGTGATGAAAGAAGCAGCCCCAACGTTACCATTTTCTACTTTATTAGGAGTATTTTATAATACTACATTAAGCTTGGCTTCGCACTTGATCTACTAACTTAATATATGTATAATCTTAAATAAATGACCAAGGACTACAAGGGAAAAAAAAAAGGAAGAAGTAATAACTGGAGAAATAAAGGCTTTGTTTCTTCCTGTTTCCTTGTTAGTGTCACATCTTAACAGTTAAAAAAATTTTAGAATAACCTTTGAAAAAACATTGGTGTCTGTCGGGTTTCAATTTCTCTTTTACCCAGTATTTACTCAAAATTTTCTAATGTCTCCTCTTTTCTAATGCTTCCCTTCCTCCATCTCTCTTTTCTTTATGAGGCACACCTCAGCCTCTTACCAAAGCCATAATTCCTGCTTCTGCATCTGCCCCATGTGAACATTTGCAAAGGCCAGCATTGCCTCATTCATGTGCTGGAGGCACATCCTTGCTCTTGTTCTTCATAGTACATAGTGCAGTAGCCCCCAAAACAAACAGAACATAGGGAGACCAGAAGAAAGAGAACATACCTGCCAAGACAAACAGAAAATCCTCTATTTTGCTATAAACCCTCTCTATCCTGGTTTGAACTCAACTGTGGAGTAAAAACATGCAAAGGAAAAAAATCCACAGTGCAAAAAAGATCCAAACACAAAATCCCTTTCCTCTTTTCTCAAGAGTGCAAACAAAAGTCAACGGATTAAAAATTAACAAACAACAAAAAAACCCAAACTCACAACAAAAAAAGCTCACAGACAAATAAAATCCTTGGTTGTCAAGCATGATTTAGACAAGTAACAACTGAAAAATTCAGTGACAGCAACAGAAGTCAGTAAGTAATTAGCTTATTAAATAACACTTTTTCTTAATAGCCTGTAATGTGCAGAGCTGATTTGTGAGCAAAAAGTGCCAATCTTCTAGAAACCAGACTCAGAGATGCAAAAGTTCTCCTCGCATCAACAGGAGCCAACCCGCTCAATACCTTTCACACAAACGAAACCCTAATGACCTCAGAAGGGCTCTCTGCAGCTTCTCTATGCAATGGAGAAATCATTCACCAGAACCCTGACCCACTCTGAGATCAAGGCACAAAGCTGGGACTCAGCTCGAGGCTCTGTTTCCAATTCAAGCAGAGACCACCTGTGGGACCCTAGGCAAGTCCCCTAATCTCTGAGGTTTTGTTCTTTGCTTAAGAATAGCCCTAATCTGCCTTTTGTCATACTAATTAGACTGTAGTCGGTACAGAGAACCTGTAAAATGTGAGTCCATAACCTCACACAGCTGCTTTCAGGACTACTGTTACAGCTGTCCATGCCCCAGACCTCCAGTTGACTGACTCAAATTTGTTTTCAAATGTTTACAGTTTTAAGCATGATTTCCCAGAAAACCTATTTATTCACACAGACAACTGAACAATAGTAATTTGGCACGTTTGGATACACTGACATGTTTGCAACTGTCTCATGTCAACATTTCACATAGTACCTCACCAAGCATTATTTTACAGCTGTGTCTCTACTAGTTAAAGTTCAAATAACATTTTTGCCAGTGGTTCATGTTCCGGTCCAGACGTCTAAATACAAAAGGCTGTGCAATAACATCAGCATACAGAAAAGTTATCCAAAATACTAAGTCATTGCAGAAAAAATCTGATTATTTCTAATGGAAGGCTGTCTCTACCAGTTTACCCAGATATAAAGTACATTCCCATCTTTTTTTTTTTTTTTTTTTTTTTCCTAGCTAGGGACATTAAAGCATGCAGTTTACACAAATAACTAGTACTAGGACCCACAGATACTAGGCAGACCTATATGTAGCTTAAAATAGTTCTTTGTACTTCTGAGATTCTTCATTTCAGCTTCCTTTCTTAAGCACGCCAAACGCTCAGTAAGCCGTTCCTTAGTTTTCCTACGCTCCTTCCAAGTTTCAGCAAGTCTGATGAACACTGCACATCACGGTTCCCCCTGCCCAGAGAAAGCCAACATCCTCCTGAAGACAATAAAGGGCAAATATCACCCTGGCCGACATCGGCTGCAAGTCAGATTTATATAAAGACAAGCCCTCGTCCACAGAGCCTGGCAAACACGGCCTGACAAAACCCCGTAAGCCCTAAATCCTTTCCCCAGCCCGCTTAAGTTGGATGTTTCCAGCCTCATAATGCTTCAATGGCACCGGGCTTCGTAATTAAAAGGAGGGAGGGGACCCGAAAGGAGTTATTTGATACATCAGACGGATGAACAACAGTAAATTAGAGGGGAAACTCCTCGCGGGAAGACACGAGGGGCTGTGCCCTCGAGAAGTCCCTGTCCCCAGACGAAGCACCCCGGAGCCCCAGCCCGGGCCTGCTCCTCTCGCCCCAACCCATTCCCCCTTCCCCACAGCAGCCCGGGCCGGGACAGCCGCCATGAGGCGCGGCAGGACAACAGGTAAACCCGGCGCCAAGGGAGCCAGGGAGGGAGGGAGTGCCCGAGGCAGGATCTGCTCCCGCCGCCCGAGCGAGAGCCTGGGGCGGCGCAGGGAGCAGCGAGCCCGCCGGGGCGCAGGGGAGGAGGGCCGCCGGAGGGTCCTGCCCGCCCGGCCGGCAGCTCCCGGCGCCCGCCAACCTCCCGGTGCACTCACACACACACAGCTCCACCACGTAGGCGTAGTAGGACCAGGCCACGACCAGGGCGATGAAGGCCACGGGCACCCAGGCCAGCACCTTCTGGCAGCACTTGAGGACGTGGGACGGCGCCATCTTCCCTGCCGGGCACCGCGGCAGCGCCGGCGCTGCGACGGGCGGGCGGCGGCTGCAGCTCCGGCCGCCGCTGCGGAGCCGGCCCCGGGCGGGCCTGGGCGGGCCGCAGTGGGCGGGACAGGGGCGGGACAGGGGAGGCCCCAGCGCTCGTCACCGCCTCCTAATCGGGGCGCCGGAACGCCTCACCGGATCATGGAATGGTCAAGGCTGGAAAGCATCTCCGGGAATCATCCGGTCCAACCCCGCCTTGCCAGAACAGGGTCGTCTAGAGCAGGTGACACAGGAACACTCCGGGTGGGTTTGGAATGTCTCCAGAGAGGGAGACTCCACAGCCCCCTGGGCAGCCTGTTCCAGTGTTCCGCCACCCTCCAAGGAAAGAAGGTCTTCCTCGTGTTAAGGTTTCTTCCTGTGCTTTAGTTGATGGCCACTGCCCCTTGTCCTGTCATTGGGCACCACCGAAAAGCACCTGGCACCATCCCCTTGGCTCCTGCCTTGGAGTTATTTATATGCATTGATGAGATCCCCACTCAGTGTTGTCCAGACTAACCAGGCCCAGCTGCCCCAGTCTCTCCTCATGAGAGACATACTCCAGATCCTTAATCATCCTCGTGGTCCTCCACTGGACCCTCTCCAGTAGCAACTTGTCTCTCTTGTCCTGAGGAGCCCAGAAGTGGGCACAGCACTCCAGGTGTGCCTCAGCGGGGCTGAGCAGTGGGGGAAGATCTCCTCCCTCGACCTGCTGGCCACACTCTTCCCGCTGCATCCATCCTTCGCCATGCTCCTCGGGTCGTGCCGCCCTCCGTCTCCCCCCTGTTCGCGGCCGTCTTGGGCCGGGATTCTCCTCCAGCCATAAAAACTGGACTTAAACCTCCAAGCTTTGCTCTTTCCCGCGGTGCTGGCCGAGCGGGTCGGTGTCGGCGGGAAGGCGGTGGGACAGGTCCGGGCAGTCGTCCCCGGGCGCTGCCGGGCTGCTGCCCCCCCGCTCGCCGAGCACTTACACCGACCAAACAGCCTGCTGGGTGCCGCTAAGGGAATTTATAAATAACTTACTGCTATTTGTTTTATCGGCTGTTTCCCGAACGGCGGTGAGCTCCTGACGGCTGCGGGCACACAGCGACCCCGGGCGGGCACCGTGCGGGGCTCGGTCTCTGGAGCGCCCGAAATGTTCGGCATCACTCTGGCATCGCTGCCGGTGGGATCCCGGGGTCGGAACGGGCCGTGCCGTGACAGAAATCCCCGTCTCCCTGCCATGCCACAGGGTGCTCGCGCTGGCCCCAGGCGGCTCCCACGGCGCTCCGGCGGCACCTGGCGGCGGCGGGAGGGACAGCCCGAGGTTGAGCCGGGGCTGCAACCACCGAGGGCAACGGGCACCATCCACAGGGTACAAACTGCATCCATAGGGTACGGACAGCATCCCATCCACAGGGTACAAACTGCATCCGCAGCGTGCGGACAGCATCCCATCCACAGGGTACAAACTGCATCCATAGGGTACGGACAGCATCCCATCCACAGGGTACAGACTGCATCCGCAGCGTGCGGACAGCATCCCATCCACAGGGTACAAACTGCATCCATAGGGTACGGACAGCATCCCATCCACAGGGTACAGACTGCATCCGCAGCGTGCGGACAGCATCCCATCCACAGGGTATAGACTGCATCTGCAGGGTACGGACAGCATCCCATCCACAGGGTACAGACTGCATCCGCAGCGTGCGGACAGCATCCCATCCACAGGGTACAGACTGCATCCGCAGGGTACGGACAGCATCCCATCCACAGGGTACAGACTGCATCCGCAGCGTGCGGACAGCATCCCATCCACAGGGTACAGACTGCATCCGCAGGGTACGGACAGCATCCCATCCACAGGGAACAGACTGCATCCGCAGCGTGCCGACAGCATCCCATCCACAGGGTACAGACTGCATCCGCAGGGTACGGACAACATCCCATCCACAGGGTACAGACTGCATCCGCAGGGTACGGACAACATCCCATCCACAGGGAACAGACTGCATCCGCAGCGTGCGGACAGCATCCCATCCACAGGGAACAGACTGCATCCGCAGCGTGCCGACAGCATCCCATCCACAGGGTATAGACTGCATCTGCAGGGTACGGACAGCATCTATAGGACAAGGGGTGAGGCTGGGACAGCTCAGAGGGATGCCCCGAAAGGAGAAGGCTTGGACACAACAGGACTGGGGTGGGCTGGTGTCCCATAGTCCCCGTGAGCCCCTGGAGCTGCTGCGGTGAGATTGCCTTGGCAGGGATAGGGTTAGTTGCCACGGCCTTGCCTGTTCACAGAATCATCGAGGTTGAAAGAGACCTTCAACACAACAACTTTCAATCCGGCACCACCATAATCACTCCTAAACCATGGTGGTGTGGCAAAGAGGGCAGTGCTGGGTTAGCAGTTGGACTTCATGAACTTAGAGGTCTTTTCCAACCTTAATGATTCCATGATTCTTAAGGGTGTCAAAACATGCCACAGCTGCTGGCATGTGCTTTACCTCAAGATCTCATGGGACTGTTAACACTTAGCCTCAAGATAACAGGAAAGGATTTAAATTCTTGGTGTCAATATTTGTTAACGCTTTTAGAAATAACTGATTTTACCTTAGTTTGACAGTTGTATGTGCTTTTAATAATTTAATTACTGTTAGTTTCTTAGTAGTGCATTCAGTGAAGAGACACTGTACTCGCAAGCCTGGAATACAAAGAGAAGGTATCTGAACCTGGGAAGCAAAGTAATGAACAACTTTTACCAAGCATGTGCTGTGTGTAGCCAGCTGTTACTGTGCACTGCCCCTCCTCTTGGCTGTGCTTCCACCAGCTTTCTTGACAAAATCCCATGACCCTTCACAATAAGCACAATTCCTAACCTGAAAAGTAAGGAGCAGAGACATGAATAAAAATAGGCTCAGCTAACGAACAGTTCAGTATGCTAGGGAAGATGTGAGGGGATAGAACACGATGCTCCCTATCCCAGTCTTGCTTGCTGATGCTGACTTGTTTCACCCACAGGGATATCAGTGGAGCCATGTGTGTGTTGACATTTCCCCCTTCTAGTATGTCCCTACTGAGCTGCAGAAACAGCCACCATGTGTGGTTTGGATGGAGTCTGATGCTGGCAAAGCTGGGAGCTGTGACATGGCCAGTATTTCAGTTCTGGGTCAGACAGATGCCTTGGGTAGGATGGAAAGCCAGTGGCTGCAGCATAAACCTAGGACAGGACAAACGCTTTTTGACCAGCTGTTATTCAGCAATATTTCCATGCAAGGTTTCCATAATGACAGGAACTGAAGTGAAACTGAATTAAACAAGGACAACACCAAGGTTGTGAGGTGGCAGAGAGGGACTATTTATCCCCAGGTAGTGCCCCCCACTGAGGAGTTTTGCTGCACGAGAAGCCCCTTGGCACAGCTGGCAGGAACTATCATCTTCCACTTCTGAAAGCCACCTGGGATGTCTCCACAAGGAACTCTTGAGAAGAAATCAGCTCCTTGAATAGGAGCCAAGCAGGATGGAAGGAAGCTCTGCTAGAATTCACCAAGGACCTGTTTGGCTTCAAATGGCTGCAGTACAGCTTGTGCAAACTTTGCTGCCTCATTTGTGGAGAGGGACAAGGAATGACATTTGGAGTACACTCTGGGAAGCTGAAGAGCAACTCAGAATGCCATGTTGTGGGAACAGCTGCTCACCACACTCTCACTGAATCCCATGACTGTCAAATTTTGAAAAAAAAAGGCATCTCCTGTCCATTTTCACATCACACCTCTATTTCTGGTTGCCCACCTGCTTTAGCCACATTAAAAAATGCGTAAGAGAAGTGAAATATCTCCCTTTGCAGCCGCAGGGTCTGTTGCAGTCTTCCAGATGTTTGTTGATTCTAGAGCAAGGCACTGCATACATTCCAGTTACTTAGAATTATTTCTCTCTTTTCTATTTAAACCATATAATCTACAATAATGTCATCTCAATTTTGCTTCTGTATTTTTTCCCTCTCAAAAGCAGCTTAAATTCCAGGAATATGCAATCCCTAGGCAGAAGCATCCTGACCTCTTAGATGGAGACTAATGCAAAAATGATAATTTGTCTCATTTATTCCCTGTAATATGAAACAAATAAATTTTTTGGAGGCTTTGTTTCTGATATACACATAAAACCAACCGAGACTGTGTTATGTATTTGCTCTTCACATTCCAGTACAGATCATATGATCTTGTACACACCAACTACAAGAAGCCCAAAGAAGCTGGTTTTGGTAAAACAGCATTAAAAACCCCTAATTTTAGTAATAATGATTTTTTCCTTGCTTACCTAGCATCATTTTGTTCAGGGATATTCATGTTTCCTAAATTTTTCATTTATTCTAATAGCATTCTGTTTCTCATAGTAACATCACTTCTTTTAACTTTAGAACCTATCATTTAATTAGTCTCCTTTTCTAAAGACTAGTGGCAAAGCATCACATTTTGGTATCCTTTCTTTTCAATAGTGAATGTAATCATCTACCCTGTGACTCGTCTGCCATTGCTCTAGGAATTACCTTCTGTGCATTATTTAAGAGATGTACACAATGTTTTCAGTAATGTTTGCTCATTACAGTAGTATCAATTTCAAAGTAGATTGAAACACAGCAAGAGGCCACATAATTAAAAAAAAAATCTGTATCCTGAAAAAAGAGGACAATTTTAAAACACTTTATTGGCAAGTCTTAAATTAAAACAACTGGTTTTCTTTGGGGCGATTCAGAGCTATCAGTTGCTCCATGGGGTAACATAAAAACTGACAAGTTTCTTCTATATCAGTGGACCTGAGGCATAGTACTGTGGTAGAACACATCTGTAGAACACCCTTTCTCTAGGAAATTGCTCATTGGATGGTTGTGATTTCAGAATCTACCTCCTTTAGGTCCAAATCCTTAAGTTTTAAACCAGCCCCTTCTCTAAGTTTTCACCCTTCTCATAAAACAGCAGATCTATTTAACAAAAAATGGCCAAATCCAAGGACTTGTATCCAGAGGCCCTCAAGGACAATGAAGAAAGGTGGTATTCAAAGTACAGGTTTAGTCCAGCGAGGCTCATTTTCTGTTCTCACTTTGCAATCAATGGAGAAAGGCCAGGCCCTCCAAGGCTGTTTCAGAGCAGTGAGCTCACGTCTGAAGTCCAAGGAAAAATTCCCTGCCACATTCCTCTCAATTACCTATGGGATATCCCTTTCCAAATCTGTGAGCTGAAACTCAGCCAACATAAACCCAGTCATAATCAGTGTCTGCAAGTTGCATGTTGTGTCCATCCTCCCACAAGGTGCCTTCCATGTTACCTCCACCACTTGGTCAGCCTGCAAAGCCAGGCCACCTTCTGCCACAGGAAGAAGAGAATCATAGAATCATTTAAAAAAGACCTCTAAGATCATCAAGTCCAACCATTAACCCAGCACTGCCATGTCTACCACCACTAAACCACGTCCTCGAGTGCCACATCTACACATCTTTTCACCACCTCCAGGGATGGTGACACAACTGCCTCCCTGGGCAGCCTGTTCCACTGCTTGACAACCTTCAAGTACTTTTCCCTAGTATCCAATCTCAACTCACATTGGGCACATAGGTGAGGAAAACCATGGCCTTTTGCTTTTCAGGGCAGGAGGTATTGTGTCTAAGCTCATGCAGGTGGGTGCACTGCTGAGCAGGCTCTGTGCATTCTGGAGTGCAGGAGCAGCAGCCAGGCTGCTGAGGATAGCCAGCAGAACTCTGTGCTAGGGCACTGCAGTTAATGAACTGAAAACATTATTAACTAAGCCAATATCAGCCTAATGAGAAATCTGTCTCTACATATGTTGCAGGATTTTTTTAATATTGAACCAACTAGGAATTGTTTAATCAACAAAGCCAACAAGAAACATTCAGATAGCAGGAGAGAGAAGAGACACACACTTGTTTGCTGATTAATTCTATGCATGCTCAAGTCTCTCAGTTTTTCTGTCCTGCAAAGGGCTTTCAGCTTCTCTTTGGGTGACACCTTCAGATTCTGTAAGAGGAACTTCTGCAGCCAGCTGGGCACCAGAAGTGTGTGTCTATGTCTGCCACGTTCATCTTCACGCTTCCCTTGTGATCAGATGCATTACAGGAGCTGTTATTGGGTCAACTGGGATCTCACTAATAATGACCACAACATCATTTGAGCACATATTTTCTGTTTAGAATGACTGAAGATTTTTCTCTGCATTGGAATAGTTTCCTGACCCAGCTGTGATTGTTTTATAGGAAACACTAAAACTGAAGGCATGAGTCATGCTTGCCTTATCCTGTGAGAACTCCAGCACGAGAAGCAAACTGTATTTTTAAACTTTGACGTATGTTTATTGATCCATTTCTATGTTTTAGTCAAAAGTATGGTCAATATACCTGAATGTCATACTACTTCCTCTAAGCAACAGAGTTGTTGCCATTCTCGCCCTTTGTTGGGCAGTGATCCTGTTTTTGTTCTATGCACTAGACATGTGAAGTGCCATGAAACCACAATCCACAGCCTGGCTTGTTTGTCTGCTATGCAGAACATGTACCCCTCATTGCTGTCTGTTTTGTTAAAATCTGCCAGCTGGGTTTGAATCCACAGGGACATTTGCTTTTAGAAAGAGGCTTGTACGAATTGAAACATCGGAAATAATTTCTATAAACATCCAATGAGTTTCTGTCACTTCTAGTGTATCACACTGCATTTTTGCCTTTGCTTCCTTTGGAAATGAAGAATAAATAGTTCTTAAACATTATCTTAAAGTAAACAGACAAAGAAATGTAAAAAGTGTTATTATGGGCATATAGCAACTACAATTTTGTAAAGAAGTTATATGTTGTAAGTGACTGCACTTGTTTTTGTGTATATTTTTGATATATGTTATATCAATTTTTGAGACTTCTGCAATGTGCAATGTGTTCATCTTTATTCCACAAAACATTCAGATGCAATATGTTAGATTTAAAAAATCAATTTTATTAACTTTTTCTACATTTCTGTTCAGAGGAAGAGTTCCTAATGTTAAAACAAGTCATAACTGATAGGTTTAGATGGGCAGCTGGCATAAACCTTAAACTAAATTGTGTTGAGTAATGCTGACAGACAGACTGCAAATACCACACAGTGACTAAAATGAACTAAAACATTGAACACTGAAACAATGATGAATTCTTTAAAAACCAATGTTTATCTAAACACATAAACAGCTCTTTCAGTCTAAGATACTAAAAATGATAAATTATTTTAAGACTGTTTTATAAAGCATTTTAGTTGACAGATAACAATAAATTACAAAAAAGGCACAGAGTCTGGTTCTTCAAGCCTGATGGACAAGTCATCCCTGGCCTTTAAAGGAGTTCCTTCCTGGCTGCACTTTCAGGATAATTTCTGAAAAATATTCATAACTCTATTCAAATTTTTAATCAAATTCTTTTTTTTCACTATAGACACAAAATTCCTATAAAAACCAAGCAAATGTTTTTGCTTTTCCTCTAAATATCACACTAAAGCTTTTGCTAAAAAATAAAACTTGAAATCCCTGAAAGCAGATACTGCTGATTGCACAAACCCAGATACAAATGAGCACTGAGGAATTAAACTTCTAGATATGCTAAATCTAAATGAGTCAATTTTTACAAAAGAAAACCAAACAACTTGTAAGAAGGAAGCAATTAGTAAACAAAAGAAACCACAAAAGCAACAAAAACCATCATAAACCTATTAACTTCACACAGAGTAAAATGTTAGGGAGAAACCTCCATTCCAAACTAAAAATTGTTTGCCAAATATTAACAACAAATAAAAGGCAGCCTTGCATTAAAGCCAGAGCTGGTACAAGGCACACTCTGGGTGAACACACATACACTTTCGGGACACGGAAGTTTTCAACAGTGACATTTTTTGGATAATTTGGTGATGGTGATGTGCAGCTGGCCATGGTACTGTGGTGCAAGTCTCACTCCCCACCTTTGCTCCCACCACCAGAAGCAACAAGCAATCTCCAAACACACCAAGCAAACCAGCCACCTGCTATCCTGCTGCCCACAGAGCACTGCATGAGTTCAGACTGATGAGAGGAGGCTGAGGCATTTACTGGATTTGCATTGTTTCCACACAGTTTCATTTATTTGGATTCTTTCCTGGGGGAAAAGGGATCCTGGATGGTCACTGGTGCCTGATCTTCCAGACAGTCTCAGGACATCCCCACAGGCAAGGTCTTGTTCTGGGTGCATGTCCATGACAGGACTGCAAGCATTTTCTCTTCAACGCTATTTAGACTAAAGCTCCAAGCTGAGGCCATGGAGGGAAGAGTTGCTTTGCTGGCCTCTCACTCTGTTGCCTAGGAGAGATCACCGTGCCAAGGCTCAGGCAGCAGGACTTGTCCTCAGCACAAACCTGCCTGACAGCTACTGACACACCAGACACATTCTCAGTAATCTCAGTATTCCTCACGTGGGATCTTTAGGGCTTCCCAGTGCTTTCTCTGCTCTGAGTGAGAGCTGCTCTGATGTCTTACTATCACGGAAATTTCCCCTCTTCTCACAAAACCCAAAGAAATGACAACCAAGCACCCCATGTTGAGCTTATTTACAACTTTGAGAACAACATCGCTGGTGTCATGCAAAAAAGGGACAGACATTTCCTCATCGAGTGGCGAGATTTCTTCATTATTTTTCTTGAGACATTTCCCATGTCCACCCTTTAAGTCTATTATCTCTGTTACCACAAACCTGACTTGAAGGGTAAAGTTTTCACCCCAGCCGAAACACATCAGACAACTGAGAGGGGGAAAGAGGAAGAACCTTGACAGCTTTACAGATAAGTCTGTCTGCTATATATCATGGCCAACCAGGAAGAGTGATCTGGACCTGTGACTATTGGCTCCTGGGATTGTAAGAAAGTCAAAACATGTAACATGCACACCTGTGTACACAGAGATGCACCTTGTGTTATTGCTAAAAAATGTTCATCTGTAATTGCTAAGTGTTAGTCTTGATTTGTTCCTCATTTTAGTGTTTAAGATCTTAGGTCTAACTTTGCATTTGAAGTAATAAACATTTGTATTTGGTTTTTTATTGGACATACAATTACCTCAACACTTGCTTTTTATAACCTTGAATTCCTGAGATACTTCAGCTTTCTCTGTCACAACCTTTAGTAAGATAAAACAACTACTTGTTACACACTCATCTTCTGCAATACAATTAAAGCAAAATAGTCATGAGCCACATTGTAGCTACCACTGTGTTTGACAGAATGAGGATTTTTTCTTCTCATTTATACTATATGGAAGATGTCTGAGACACTCAATGCACACTCATTGATAAATGAACAACTTTTAAAGCCTGCATCAAGCCTATCAGTCTTGTATTTCCAGTTTAATATTAACACCATGAAGGCAGACAAACCAGACGTCCACACAGGAACTGGTGGAATCAAGCACCAGGAACCAGCACATGAGCAGATCCCCATAACAAGGTGTGACTTTTCCTTCTTGGTTTAGGATAACTTGATGTTATGCATGATGTTATGTGTTGTGCAAGTGATTTTGCCTTGTGGACGTCTGCCCTTGTTGGAGAAGGAGAGCTGCTGTGTTAGTGGCTAAATGAGATGATGTCCACCCCTTCAACAGGAGATGATACTGGTGTGATGTTCCTGCCTGGGGCCATTATTAAATCCTGTGTGTCCTGTATCCTACAGTGCAAGATCAGATTCCACAGAGCAGTAAACAGCACTATTTCCTAAAACAAGAGTACTTCCGTATGGAGGTCAAAAGCAATACCAGTTCTGTAAACCAAACTGATTGCACGTTAACAATTATAAAACCATTGCATTAGAGTCTGGGTTACTTTAACTATAGCTAAAAAAAGAGTATTTTGGATTCAGTTGTCATGTAAACAGGACAGACAAACTCCCCCAGAGAAAAACCACTTAAGCAAAAGAACAATGGAGTGCTTTAAAAAGGACTTTTCCCAGTTTGCTTCCACACTTCTTTGGCTCCTTTAATGCTTTCTTTTTTCACACACTTCCAGAAACCTTGAATGCCTTGCTGCTGCGGTACCTGTTAATAAAGTTAAAGTGTGTTTAGCATATACACAAAAAAGATTCCTATTCCCAGACTGTGTAAATACAATATATAATGTTGTGCTGCTGCTTCTGTAGTTCACATGTGTAATAGTAAGTTCTTAGCGGCAGCACTCCTCCCACATTCATATGCAGTAAGGATTATCCAGTTTAAAATATAAATATTTTTCTATTCATTAACTCTACCTGTGTTTCTACAAGCATTTACAAGATAGTTGTAGCAATCATCTGTGGTATTTACAAACAATTAAGTCAGCTTGTTACCCTCAAACCTCGATGCATTCGGTTCCTCAGGACACCAAGAAACTCGCTGTGGCTGAGGCAGTCATCTCCATCTAGATCAAAAATCTTGAAGATTGTATCCAAAACATTATCTGACAGATCCTGTCCTGTTGCCACCTTCACTGCTCTCTTGAACTCAGCTAATAAAGACATAATATTACATCACAGGTGACTGAACTTGTAAAGAAAATGGAAAGCACATAAATAGCAGGATTCTGTCCAATTTACAGAATCGAATTTATTCTGTCCAATATCTCATGGGTATCCTAACAGGAGAATTTGGGATGTGTAAGCTAGTAAATTATTAGGAGACCTCAGTTCATGTGTTCTTGAGCTTGCTTCATCTTTTGTAATACTACCTTTATTAATTTTATTATAAGCTTTTGCAATGCACTACTTCTCAAGCAACTGTATGAATGATAATTTTCACTAGAAGTAGCTGAAAATTTACATACTTTTGGCTGTTACCTGTTCATAGGAATGGTAAATATTTGCCTCACTGTGCTTTCATAAAAAAACCGTACCATTTTATCTCAAGCCAGTTTATGACAATTGATTCTGCAAGAAAACTCTTCTCCTCAAAGAGCAGTATGTTATGATATGCTCCACCTCAACAAATAATCTCCTCAGCAACTCCACAGAAACACAGACCATCAAATGTTCAATGCACTGCTTACAGCACATGGTTTTATATACCTGTAGTTCTGGTTTTCAGAGAAGCTGGCTACCTCCTCTTAAATGATGTTGAAGAGTTAATGAGGATTTGTGGCAGAAAAAGGTGCTATACATCTCTGGAGATGTACTTTCATCTTCAGCTTTTTTTTTCTTCTCTCCTTACACCACTATGTGCACTACAGAAATACTTATTATCCCCACTTCTGGACTTGCAGTGCACAGAATTTGGAAGGAAGTACGATTCAAGGAAGATGAGGAAGTATAGGGGGTTGCCACAAAACAGCAGCTTGTTAGAGTGAAAGGATTATTGTTTATTTTAGCAAGCACAATTGCAACACGTGAATTGGATGCATTTTTGAAGGCATCATGGAAGTGTAAATTTCAAAAAGGATCTGGGGGTTATTGAAGTATAGCAGTATTGTAGATTATTACATCAAGTTGTCCAGTGAAGTCATAAATACAATATTAACATGGTTCTGCGTCCATAAACAAGTGCTGTTTATAAATAGTGCTCTAAATATGATTAGTTCTGAAGCTTTCTAGAGGGAATAGCATTCCTGACTTAGCTCTCATCTTTGTATTTTTCAAGAATTCCTGTATAAATGTAGTTGATTATTTCACAGTTGGTTTAAATGAAATTAATTTGAAAATCCTTCTGGAAAAGGATATATACCACACTTAAAAACAGACATAAAATATGGGATGCTTATAGTAGTCTTAATTTTGTCTTTGAAAAGATCTTAACAGTTTCATTTCTTGAAGTTGAATTTAAATCTAGATATGGCACTGTAGTTTTTTTTAATATAATATGAAAAAAAGGAGAAAGATGTTCAACAGTGGAGCATAACAATCTTCAAATCAAGAAGGGCCACCTTATCAGAGAGAAAAGATGAGTCAGAAGTAAAAGAACGCTAAAATAAAAGGAAGGACTAAAAGAGTGTCTTACTTTTAGATAAATGTTCATATGTGTGTGAATACACACATGTACACACATGCAAACAGCAAGACAAAGAACTCAGCCAGATTCAGGTAAGGATTAGACATGTAGACATGTAACATCTGTGAGTTACCTCAGCAGCTGACTGCTTTCGATCACAGTGGAGTTCAGTGCATGAGCAGAGTAGTAATGAAAGTCACAAGTTGTAAAACCCCCAGTTTTCTTTGGTTCAAATCCCATCCAAACATTTCACTATCAAGAATATGTATTTCTCTTTCCATCTTCTCACATCTCTCACGTTTTTTCACGAGTCCATGAAATATTAATTTCAATGAATGTTAATACCTCTTCACATTTCCTTAGGAATTTTTTATGTTGCTATTTTCAAATAACTTATGAGAGTTGTCCTTCAAGCATAACAACTAAGTAACAACCTCAGGATTGGAATAAAAAGCATTTGTATGTCCATGAAACTTACGTTGCATTGCTCCTGTTTCTCCTATATGGGAAGGAAGCAACTCCCCTCCTCCAAATCTGTATTTTAAATCCCACTTTACTACACTGTTTCTTTTTGATAAACATAATTGCATAACACTACATAAACACATAGAAAAAGCAAGATAGGCAAAGTAAGAGATTTCTACTGTTCAGTTTCCTCAGGAAACTAGTTTTGCTAAAAGGGAAAGACTTTGTTATTACAAACTGTAACTACAGCATGTATTGTTTCAGTAAATCTTTCCTCATCTAGAATTAACTTGGACTGAGAGCCCTGTGGAGAAGCAGTTGGGGATATTGATGGATGAAAAACTGGACAGGACCCACCAGTGTGCACTCACATCCCAGAAAGCCAAGTGCATCCTGGGCTGCATCCAAAGCAGCGTGGGCAGCAGGATGAGAGAGGAGATTCTGCCCCTCTGCTCTGCTCTGCTCTGCTGAGACCCCACCTGCAGTGCTGCATCCAGATCTGGGGTCCTCAGCACAGGGAGGACATGGAGTGAGTCCAGAGGAGGGACACAGAAATTATCACAGGGCTAGAGCACCTCTTCAGTGAAAAAAGGCCTAGAGAGCTGGGGTTGTTCAACCTGGAGAAGAGATACCTCAGGGCAGACCTTATTGTGGACTTTCACTATACCAAGAGGGCTTATAAGAAAGAGAGAGAGAGTTTTTACTAAGGCCTGTAGTGACAGGACAAGGCAAAATGTGTTCAAACTGAAAAAAGGTAGATTTAGACTGGTAGATTTAGAAAGGTAGATTAAGAAAGAAACTGTACAAAGTTGTGGATGTCCCATCATTGAAAGTGTTCAAGGTGTGGCTGGGTGGGTATTTGAGCAACCTGATCCAGTGACAGATTTCCCTGCCTGTGGCAGAGGATTTGGGAAAATGACCTTTTAAGGTCCCTTCCAACCCAAACCATTTTACGATTATGCTTTAGTCTGCTGTGATTGTGATTAATCCATATGTGAGAGCACATTAGAACTTAAAAATGAAAACATTTTGGAAACTTTATATTATTATTTTTTAATGAAATAGAATGAAGTCCAAATACAGAGCAGTATAATATTTTTGGACTTCACTGTGGTACTTTGGGATAACTAATTAAAATTAATTCCATAATAAAAATGAATTTCTTTCCTTTAAAAAAACCCATATGAAAGGTGTATAGCACTTACCCCGCTTAACAGGACGATTGGCTACAGTAAACATCTTCATGGCAATAGAAAAGTCTTCCAGGTTATTTGTAAACTTGCAAAAAGTCTTGAATTCTTCCAAACTGATGTTCTAAAGTATCACAAAATTCAGATGATACATAATGAAGAATACATTCAAATCCCAGTTATTCTATGTCATTAAATCTGGTGGGACTTAGTGTTTAGATGTGACTCCCTACTCACTGTTGATATTTGTATTTCTCAGTTGGCAAATTATCATTGCTCTTATTAGTATAAAATTCAAGGGCTGCAATAATTCATTAGGAAACTGGTTACCTCAGTAGATAACAACCTTCAAATGAAAATCTGTGCATACAAAGGAGGAAGCAAAACAAAGCATACTTTGGGTACCAACCTCTCCTGTTTCGATTCTGTCTTTCACATTCTGCCAGTAAATTTCATTGTTTTCCTCATCAGTGAAGTACAGCAACCATGCCACAAAGTCTTCTTTTCTCATGACGCTCAAACCCTTTGAAAACTTTATGAATTCCATTTCTTGGACTTCTGTTTGCAGATTTTCCATGAATCTAAGTGTAAACAGATATTATCCAACAGTTGATACTTCCATCCCTGTATCACTACTATTACTTTAGCTACTAAGTGCAGCTCTGAGCCGCAGACACTTTCGAGACTGTTGTTAAAATTAACACTGGTTTAACTTTCCCGGTGCTCGCAGAAGTTTCCAGGGCTGCATTTCCACAAGGACACCAGCAGGATGAGCTCTCGGCCCGCACAAGCGGCTGCTGCCAGCAGAACTTGGGGACACATTTGGCCATGTCGGTGCTACTGGAGTTTAAAAATGCGCAGATAAGGAGATAAAAGAATCGGTAAGGCACAGCAGCATAATGAATGCATGAAAAAGGACACGGTAACTGTGGGCTTGGCACGTGATTTATGAGGTTTCATATTAATAAGAGAGGAATGACAAGATTGGAAAGTGACTGGAAAGATGAGGCCATAATAATCATAATAAAGGTGAAAGAGGAAATGTGAAATCATTGCTGTAGGAGAAGATGACTGAAAGTCTCAAAGATTATAACTACACAGAGGGTTGGCAAATCAGTTCTGTGCTCACTAGAGGATGGATTAGAGAGGATTACAATTGACTTGTATAGAGTTCAGAAGAGCACAGAAAATGACATTGCAGGGGTTTGGAAAGGCTTTGAGCACAGGGCTTTGGAAAGAAGAGAGCTGTCTGAAAAAGGAAAAAAATCAATATAAAGGTTTTTAGGAGACACCCATTCTTTTGGGAAGGAAAGAAAAAAGTATTACAAGAAGCAAGTAACAACCTGCAGCTAAAAGCTAGAACTGTAAGATGAATTGCAGCTTTCAGTTTCCCCAGTTTGGTCTACATGGCTAATATTAATTTTGAAAAAGTTAACACAGACAATACTTGTGATCCATTTGATATTTTCCACTTCAGAAATGGGGCAATCCAAAAACAAGTAATGATTTTTAAATAAAGGCTAAAACCAGTGGTGCTTGCCAGAATCCCTTCAGTATTTTGAAAGAACCCTGCTTTATCGAGTTGCAGAAATTATTGACAGGAGGGAATGAAATACGCCCATATTGGGACAAAGCAATTAGTTGGAGAAGAGGACAGCTAAGGGTCTCTATAGCCAGTATCAGCAGAGGCTCATTTGCTCATCAGTGCTTGCATGGCCTCACTGGGTTTGAGTTCTTTCCCTTGAAATTAC
Organism: Entomyzon cyanotis; assembly: GCA_024500445.1. Taxonomy (NCBI): domain Eukaryota; kingdom Metazoa; phylum Chordata; class Aves; order Passeriformes; family Meliphagidae; genus Entomyzon; species Entomyzon cyanotis. The sequence goes on along the minus strand of JAKEPQ010001016.1, from coordinate 71,339,453 downwards.
AGCATTTGAGTCCACATAGCTATCTTTAGTTCTTTAATGAGATCACTTGGACAATTAGCTCGAAGCTCTGTGAAGTCTATAAGGGCTTAGCTGAAGACTGCTGTTGCAGCATAAGCTCTCTTTTGTATTTTTTCCTGTAACAGGTAGAGCTGCACATGCAAATAAAGGGCCAACAAATGCTTCACAGCTCAGGACATGCAGGTAAATGAAAGCCTAATAGTGGAGGTGAATTTAAGTTAGAGGCTAGAGCTGAATTAGGTTAATACTGAGGAAGGGTACAATATGCTATCACATTTTATATGTATGTTTTTCTGGTCTAGTAAAGGGGATTCCACAGTATAGCCAAACACTGAAGTTTACCTCCACAGCTGACCTTATGACATGACACACTTTCAGCTCCCCTGAGTCTCCCTCTCAGAAGTGGATGAAACATCAAAGGACCAGTTGGTGCAAACAGTGTGACTGGGCAGCCCCTTGTCTTGCAGAGCAGTGAGAGCTACTTTTTGCACAGCTTGCAAACCACTCTTGTTTTCAGGCCGAGCTCCTGTCCTTGTAACTCATGAGGAGACCACTGCCTCTGGCCAGCAGCAGCCAGCTTGTGCCAGGGACACTAGCTCCATGGGCTGGCACAAGCAGCCCTGCTGCCCCCACAGCACCCAAGAGGCTCCCCAGGTCTTGGGAAGGGAGGTCAAGGTGCAGAGGGAGAGAACAGCATGGACTGGCATGTAGACCAGGCATGGAGGCAGCCCAGCAGAGACTGACTAGGGCCACTTGGCTGCCTTTTGAGGCAAAGATGGTGGCAAGGATGGGATGTGTGGTTTGCACTTGGCTGGAAGTCACAGCCAAGACTGTGCAGAACAATAGCTTTGACTGTAGTTTACAACCCATGTAACATCTGGTCTGAAGAAGGAGAAGTTGCTGAAATTGAGGTCACTTACAGAAATATGCCTAAAACTTGGATGCAGGGAAACGAGACAACATGTGTTTTATTTTCTTGGATTTTTATCTATGAAAGATGCGACATATACTGCAATAGACTCAAGGTCTTGAGTCTTGAGCTATTTATCTTGTAGAGCAAGCTCTCAGTCATTTGCTTTACTGGTTGCTAACCACAGGCAACGACACAGAAACATTCTTCCACTTATTCTGAATATTGCATTTCCTTAAGCAGAAAAGCCTCGGTGTCCTGCCCTCTTGCCACATCCAATAAAAGCAGGGAAGCTGAAAGATCAATCATTTCCACATGATGAGGAAGGAACCCACAAGCTGCACACATCAGCCTGCTGAAAGGGGCAGCAAAGCCAGAGCAGACAGTGAAGGCTTTGACTGTGGCATTTTCAGTGTGTTCTTGCTTCTGCACCCTCTTCTAATTGAAGTTCATTTCAACTTGTAGGCTTGCTCCTGGCAAGCCAGAGTGGGAAGATTTCCTGCTGTATCAAATGCTACTTGGAGCAGTAGCTGAAATGTACAATTTAAAATTTATGTGATAGTTTCCCATATTACAAAAATTAAAATACTATGAATCATCGCATCAGCATTCTAGGTCACTCTTATTCCCAGATGTGAGAGTTAAAAATCCTAATGAGGTTTTTTTTTAAGTGAAAGTTATTAAAAGTTATTAAAAATAACTTTCTGGTTAGGAAGTAAAACTCGATACATAAATGTCAAGACACCACTAGGGATACTTGCTTTTGTATCTTCTGGATCACAGTGCAATGGGTTTCAGCTGTAAAGTCCTCAAAATATATCTAGATATTAGGAAAAACAGGCACAGGAATAAAATTCCTGTTCTCCCAAAGTCAGTGGGATCTTGGCTGGGGACTTTGTAGGGAGTCAGAATTCAAATACAGGAACAGGATTCTGATCATAGATGTGCTCGACAATCAAAAAATAATTACACTGGGAATACTCTGATGCTATAGTAGGTTGAAAATAAAAGAAAGCTCCAAGTTTCCAAGTAACAAAAAGGAGAAGTAAACCATAAATTTTTAAGATGGAGAAAAGGTTAGGAACAGAGAGCACTTTCTTTAAGACAGCCCACTTTATCCACACTCTCTAAAACACCCACGTTGAAGGCCAATGGCCAAATTCGTTATCATGTTACAACAGCATCCAGAAACCTTATCAGGATTTATCCCTCATTTTGTAATGTGCTCTGCCATAGAAAAGAGGGGAGTATTTCAAGGCTTTTTGGCAACTCAGCTTTAATAGTGTTAATCCACCACAAACAGAAGTGAAAATGTAATAAAAGAGGGGAGACCTCAGGAATGCAGCTATCCCCCCTCCAAGTGGAGAAGTGCTAGCATTGTATTCTTTATGGCACACAAAGTAGTAGATTGAAACACTAAGAGAAATGTTAGGGAAAGTTTTTTTCCCACCTCTTGACCTGAACTATCTGTGCAGAGCTTTAACACTCTTAATACAGAACTGACCAGTTCCTGTCACACTGATTTACAGGGAGGAAATCTAACAACAAAGACAGTGGTGGATATACCACCCCAGCATGGGTGTATCATGCTTTGGCTCCTCTTCAGACACTGAAATAATTTTGAAGAATTGATAACCTTCTCTGCACCAAAAAACTGTGGCAAACCAGCTGTGAGTTGCCTTTTTGTGATCTGACTTTCAAAACAGAATATAGAAAATCTAATAATGGCTTGACCATTAACCTTTAGAGCATATTTAGATCGATGCTTGTAAATTCAGGTTTGCAAGCATTAAGACAGATAATCAATCTCAACATTTTCAGAGTTACAGGCAAAATCCTCTTTGATTTACTACCCTTAGCATTTCCAAACCCAACAACTCACTTTCATTTTTGAGTTCTGTAGAAACTAATCAAGCTATTCTTTTGCTAAGCTTAAAGGAAAGAAGAAAAATATTTTTCTCAGCCTCTTTATTTGGGAAATACTCAGATTGAATATAATGAAGCTAGATTTTGTTGCTGTTCTCCACTTCCTCACTGCCTGATCTTGGCTGTACCTGATGTAATCTCTATGGGTATTAGGGCTCTCTCTCTATATGCACACACATAGATAAAAGCGTAGGAACAGAGAAAAGTAAGGAGGTAATCATATTCTATTTCTGCAAAGCAATTCCAAATCCCCAGATGAGAATCACTGAAAATGTACAAGCTGTCATCACAGGAAAAGCACTGCTTGCTGGCTGATGTTACCTGAGAGAGATCCTGCATCCATGCAGTGGGACACACACAGCACAGCCCCCCCAAAATGTCAGCACTAGCAGTGGGGTCCAGCCTGGATCATTCTGGCTTCTTAAATGAAAGGTTTCAAACAAAATGCATCAAGGAATTCAAAATACGGAAGGGAACAAATAGGATAGGTAGGGAAAGGGCATGATTTGTGTATGTTTACACAGTTTGTGACCTTCAATCTAAAGAAGAAATAAAAACAGAACCATAATTAAACAATATTTCTGGTACAAAATTCTCCTAACAGATGAAAAGTTTGGAAGCAAGAAATCAGGTAAGGAAATTCCATAAACTGGATTTGAAACATTAATTTTCCTCATACAATTAAAAGATGCCCATTGTTTAATGGGCAATTAAACAATTGCTGGGAAATACTTTTTTTGTAAGACATCCCAGGAAAAAATACAACAATCAGAGAGTTTTTTGAATATCCTTTCCATACCCTCTGCACTTTTTTTCCCTTCAAGGAGACTGTGAGCGATTTAAGCTTGCTTGGGGACAGATTACAGAAAAAATCACAGCAGTCATAAACTGTTTAGGGAGTGAAATACTGTCTCCTCTTTTATTCAGGATTAGACATACTTAAACAAGATCAGTAAGGGACTTTTTTCAGGGAAAAAAGCCCCCCAGTGTCTGTCAGGAAGAAATATCTCCTATACCTAGAAAATGAAATAGTTTTCTACTCAGAATAAACACTAGTACATACAACATAGCTGGAAATTAAAGCACAAGTTAAATTTATTTTTGGAAGAAAAAGACCAAAAATTATTTCTGTATTAAAAACCAGGAGAAATCTATCCAAAAGAATAAAAAAGCCTTGAATTCTGGGCATATTCTTTAAGACAGGACCTAGTATTAGAAGATGACATTATTCTTGAGGCATAAAACTGAGTGGTGGTCATCTGAAACAGGAACTTGTTCAGATCTTCTGAGAAGAAAGTCTCACCTGATTACAGCTTCCTGTATTAAATCTACCCTTCCTGCATAGTCTTACATATTTTCTTAAAATGTTACAGAATACTGTTCCAGCTGCATTTGACTAAGAGGCCACACCTATAGCAGTGATATACATAAACATACTCCAGAATAATTTTACTCCAGAAATTTAAATTTCCTAACATTTGCCAGGGAAACAACCTCTCTCTCTCTTTTGTAATTGTATTCTTATTAATAATTACTACATTGCCCTTATGTTAAGGACAATACAACTAACAAGAACTCACCTAGCAGTCTGGAGATGAACATGTATGTAAGGCTCTACCTTAAAGAGCCTGAAGATTTCTGAAACTACCTTTACATTTGATGAAAACACCGCCTGAGGATCATCTGTGTGTGCATCAATAGCTGTGACTTCCCAAGAAGCAAGCACCAGCTGGAGACAGGTGCCTAACCATTTTCCGTCCCTACACTCAGTGTGCCTCCTGTGCTCAGGGCAGTAGGAAGGGTGGCACAAGAACAGGTTTACATCTCATTGCCCCAAGAGATGTAGACAGTTTCCATTTTCTTTGTGTCATCTGAATGCAAAGAAAGGAGAACAGGGCAAATTAATTGCCCTGGTATATTGACTGTGACTGTCTGACATTTTTAAAATGTTTGGACTGTGGGCTAAAAGGGTTGGACAATGCTGGTGTACATGTAGATGCAGATGGTTGCACACTTACAAAAGGATTTTTTAATGCCAGAAAAACTGAAAAGAGGGAGCATGAAGAAAATATATGTAAAGTAATGAGATAGTAAATAAATGTAAAGTAATGAGCAGTCTCAGCTTTCAGAATTCCCATGTAAGCACACTGAAATGTCACAATGAAAGCATTCCTGTTTTTTGGGAGAGGGGTGGATCTTTTTTTTTGTGCGGGGATTTTTTTTCCCTTTTGGGTGGTTTGCCTTTTTTTTTTTTTTCGTTTTAAGCACTGCAGTGCAGCAATATCTGTGTATTTAACTAATGTGACAAGTTTTAGTGTGTCCTAATCAAACTTAATCACCTTTACTTTCTACTAGGTACTACGCTGATCAATGGAAAAGCTTTCTAGGCAAGAACTTGGAAAATGATAAAAGCATTTACCATCATTATTTTCTGCTTTTGACAATGATCTATGTCTGTACAGCTCATCAGTCATCTCTTGTAAAAACAGTGTGGCACTTTGATCAAACAGCCAACAATAGCTTCCCGCATAAGGTAAAGTGTTATGAGAGGCCATCAGATAGAAATCACATTTTCTCTGAACAATAGGAACCCAGAAATGATGTGCTTGATTTACTTGCAAATAAAATCATGTGAAAGGTGATATCCTCACAGAGGTTAAAAAGACAGCAATCCTTTTATTCACCTTCCTGCGTGTTAAACAAACTCCACTGTCACGCTGCAGCTGAGATGGAGTGTCTACGCAGTGATAAAGAGGCACATTCCAGCCCTACGAAACATAACTGCCACTCTTGAAAAATTACCTGCATTAAACCTTACACTTATCCCACAAATTTTAAGCGCAAGATGTGGGAGTTTGATTTTGATTACAGGCCTCTATCTGTGTGGCAGGCAAAGGTCTTTAACCTACGCGTTCTGAATGTGCTGGGTACATAGTTTCATCAATGTCATGCCTCATTGGGTCAATGCAGGATTTTATCTAAAACCTGAGGCTTTTCAGTTTACACTGTATATGCAAACACAACCTTTTACTGGTGCTCTCTGCCTTTTGTTTCGTTGAGAGGATCTATGGTATTTATAGAAAAGGGAGCTGGAGACATCTTAAACTTATTTTACTCACTAAGATTCCTATTGAGCTGAGGTCTTCAAAACGGAAAGGTTGTTTATTTGAAGACTGGTATGTACCAGAGCCACTGGAGCCAAACACTTTTTAGTCCACTGATTGCAAAAACATTCATTTTTAAGAGAGCTGCCACACATTCTCCACTTCTGAATATAAACTGAAGTAAAACACCTGATTCCATCTTATTTTCGCAGTCTGTAAATGACTGATTATTTTTGTAGAAAAGGTAATACTCATGTAGATAATCTCTTGATGCCATGCTACAAGATGTGTGTCAAGATGCACAGATACACAGAATCACCGGGTTGGAAGAGACCTTCAAGGTCACCGAGTCCAACCCATGACCTAACACCACCTCAACTAAACCATGGCACTGAGTGCCACATCCAATCTTTTTTTAAACACATCTAGGGATGGTGACTCCACCACCTCCCCAGGCAGGTGATTCCAGAACTTAATCACTCTTTCAGTAAAAAATTTTTTCCTAACATCCACCTTAAATTTCCTTTGGCACAGCCTGAAACTGTGTCCTCTTGTTCTGTCAGTTGCTGCCTGCAAAAAGAGACCAACCCCCACCTGCCTACAACTACCCTTCAGATAGTTGTAGAGAGTGATAAGGTCTCCTCTAAGTCTTTTCTCCAGGCTAAACAATCCCAGCTCCCTCAGTAGTTCCTCACAGGGCTTGTGTTCCAAGCCTTTCACCAGCCTTGTTGCCCTCCTTTGGACACGTTCAAGTGTCTCCACGTCCTTCCTGAACTGAGAGCCCAGAACTGGACACAGTACTCGAGGTGCAGCCTCACCAGTGCTGAGTACAGGGGAAGAATGACTTCTCTGGTCCTGCTGGCCACACTATTCCTGATCTAGGCCAGGATGCCATTGGCCTTCTTGGCCACCAGGGCACACTGCTGGCTCATATTCAGTCAGCTGACAACCAGCACCCCCAGGTCCCTTTCTGCCTGGGCACTGTCCAGCCACACTGTTCCCAGCCTGTAGTGTTGTAAGGGGTTATTGTGGCCAAAATGCAGGACTTGGCACTTGGACTTGTTGAACTTCATCCTACTGGACTCTGCCCATCTATCCAATCGTTCCAGGCCTCTTTGCAGAGCCCTCCTACCTTCCAACAGATTGACCCATGTGCCCAGCTTGGTGCCATCTGCAAATTTACTAACAGTAGATTCAATACCCTCATCCATGTCATCAATAAAAATATTAAACCAAACCCACCCCAGCACAAATCCCTGAGGGACACCACTAGTGACTGGCCACCGACTGGATAAGGAATCATTCACCACCACTCTCTGGGCCTGGCCATCCAGCCAGTTCTTAACCCAGTGAAGAGTGCACCTGCCAACTTTTCTGGAGTTTACTGTGGGAAACAGTGTCAAAGGCCTTGCTGAAGTCCAAACAGACAACATCCACAGCCTTTCCCACATCCACCAGGCGGGTCACCTACTAATAAAAGGAGATCAGGTTGGTCAAACATGACCTACCCCTCCTAAACCCATGCTGGCTGGGTCTAATCCCCTGGCCATCCTCTTAGTGCCGTGTTATGGCACTCAAAATAAACTGTTCCATGACCTTACCAGGTACCAAGGTTAGACTGACTGGCCTATAATTTCCAGGATCCTCCTTCCTACCCTTCTTGTAAATGGGTGTCACATTGGCCAGCTTCCAGTCATCTGGAACCTCACCAGTAAGCCAGGACTGTTGATAAACGATGAAGAGTGGCTTTGCAAGCTCTTCTGCCAGTACCCTCATCACCCTGGGATGGATCCCATCTGGTCCCATAGATTTATGAACATCCAAGCAGCTCAGCAGTTCTCTGACTGCTTCTTTCCGGCTAACAGAGGGACCATCCTGCTCCCTGACACCATCTACCAGTGCAGGAGGACAGATGTCCTGAGGACAAACCATCTTTCCAATAAAGACTGAGGCAAAGAAGGCGCTAAACACCTCTGCCTTCTCCCCATCTGCAGTCACCAAATTCCCTTCCACATCCAGTAGAGAACTGAGCTTGTTCTTACCCTTTCTTTTGCCATTAATATATTTATAAAAACATTTTTTATTATCCTTCACAAAAGTTGTCAAATTAAGTTCTAACTGAGCTTTGGCCTCTCCAATTTTTTTCCTACATGCCCTAACAACCCCCTTAAATATTTCCTGAGATACCTGACCCTCCTTTCAAATAGGTATCTGCATAGTCCCATTGCAAAAATAGTTTACAGGGTAAAGGAAAAGGCACAGGGAAAGTTTCAACAGAAGCTGGAATTTGAAGCAAGTGTAGAAGTTGCCTGTAGCTTACCACGACAGCTGCAATGGGGAAGGAGGTATCTCAGCTCAGAAAATATTTTTTAATTTATTAGAAGTCACTTTTTTGTTATTTGGTCACAAAAAATACTCATGAATCACATTGTTCTAAGGTATGCCACCACACAGCCACCAAGAGTGGGAATCTCAACCCTTCTGGCCCATTGCTGCTCTGGAGTTACCATGGTGCTCAGCTCCCAAAGACAGCAGACTCTAGGAGCTAAATGGGAAATTCAATCATTCAAAATCATGAATAATCTCCAGTTCATTGCTTATTTTTCTGAACCAGCTCAGCGTGATGTCAGATTAATGCCAGCATTGATATAAAATATGGCAGGTAGGAACAAGACTGGGTCTCATTAGGCTTTCCTAGCTACAAAAATACCTGAAAAATTCGGAAAAGCGAAGTTTTTGCTTTCCTTCTTTTCCAAAGAAATGTACCAGCAACACGGTATTAACACCACAGCTGTCCAGTTCTGTTTCCTATAAAACAAAAGAACTGTATGATTGTTATGCATTGCATGATCATCAATATTCACCACAGATGCAAAAATATTTATTAGAACTAGAATTTCACAAGAGATACTTGAAATTTAATGACTGTTTCCAAAGCTATCACACAGGATCCTGGAGTTGAACAACTCTTCCACATCAACTGCTAAGAGTATTATGAATTCTGCTTCTAAATACCCTGTATGAAAGATAAGAACAATCTCCAACCACCATCAATGCATTTTATAACTAAAATGGAGAAAGTTGCAAGTTAAATCTTTAAGAACCTTTATTCTTAGGTGCATAGAAGGCTTAAATAAAGTTAGTATCTGTAAGGAAGTTTTTAGTTAGGTATTTCTAATGTGTTACAGCCATTTAAAAACATTCATGATAGTCTAATAAATGGACCTAAGAATATACAAGCACTGACAATGCTCTATTATAATATGGTCTTACAAGGCTTCTTGGAAATTTTCAGTGTTAGTGAGTTTTCTAAATATTTTTAAAATCTGAAGTAGAAATTACTGCGGAGAAGGGATATACACTATTTCAACTCAACAGCATCTTTAACAAGCCTAAACCCACACATAATGCTGGATTTCTGCTCTATTCTTCTTTCAGCACTAGCGTACTGGCATTTCTTTGAACGCAACAAAACACTAAGCAACATGAAGAGAA